>CAMTDV010000007.1:13528481-14150091 GCA_947069175.1 Scalesia atractyloides | reverse complement strand
TTTTTAAACGTATTTAACATAACCCATATACCATCCAAGTAAAATTAACTCTGATAAGTTATATAACAAATACGATTAGTTTTGTACAAAGCTGATGAAAATCATATTTTTAATCAACTTTTAACACAAATATTACTTTAAATAATAAACTTGAGACATAAGGTTTAATTATATGTCGTTTTCATTAATTTTTCCAGAATAGTAAACTAATTCAATAAAACTGATAAAGGAATATCTAAATGAAATAGATAACTGACATGAAAGTAATGAGTTTTCACTACAAGAACTGGAGCAACGCCAAAGTCGTCACAAACGCTATATCGGCGACACGTCCCTAAAATAGTTTTTTATGGTTTTTATGGTTTTTCTATTCAGTTACAATCCGGGTTCGTTTTAGTCACAAAAACATTATAAAGCTACGTAACTATAACTGTCATAAATATACATCATATCCGTGTCATCATCGCTGCCATCATCCACTTTTTCGTTATAAGTCACAAACACATAATATAAGTTTTTAAACTCAAATAAGCTAGCTACCTAGTGCATCTAGTTATCTCGTCCACTGAAATTGGTATCTACTCGATTCTCAACATTTCCAACTTCTTGATAAACCGCAATGTCTCATTAGTTTCTACAATTTTTTTCTAACTGCACAAAAACAAAAGAACACATGCATTTATATTTAAACTTATTTATCGTCAAAGAATAAAATAAAATACAATTGTGACTCAACTATGCAAAAACATCATTGATTTTAATGGGCAGACACCTAAGCTAACTGCATACCTAGAGGTTAGCACAATACAAAGCATTCACCATGACCATCTTGACTGACTTTACCGAGAACAAGAATTTACAAAATATTCTTGTTTCAACAATACAAGAAAACAGAGCTTAGGGGCGACATCCAGTTGTCGCTAAAGATGCCAAAAGTCTCTGCTAATGTATTTAGGGTTGACAAGTCGATTCACAAATATAAGACTTAGAATTAGCATAAAGAACGTTTGTGTGTCTGGATGTGAAGAGCTACACACTAAAAAAAAAAAAAACAAAAAAAAACAAAGAATTTGGTAAGTGTTTAAGAATTTGGTAATCACGTTTAGCGTAAGTGTTTAAGAATTTGGTAATCACGTTTAGTGAAAAAAACAATTTGTCATTTAAGTAAAATAAAAAAAAACATTTACTGAATTTTAGTAAAGCACACCTGCACAACACTATTTAGCCCCCATTTAATCCATATTCCCAATTTGGCTACCACAAAATGTATTAATAACAATTATATATTGCTTTAAAAACAACAGAAAGATGCACTTGTGTTTAATTAGCAAATGAAATTGTTTTTTCAAATAAAAACAACCATAGTCGTTGGAATACTTAAATTAATCGAGAAAAAAGTAGCAGTAGCATCAGAAAAGGGTGAACAAACCAACAGCTGTAACCATGAACATACTTCTATGCATACACCCCTTATTGAAAAGCTATATGTTGTAGATGCACTCCCCCCTATTAAGGTCTCTTTATTTTCTCTTGTTTTTGTCGGCAATTATATACATAGAAATTGCATATTTACCTTCAATGTGACGATTGATTGTGATGTCACGACATTCAAACATCTCGTAACCCTTCTTGTCGCCCAATTGCTTCACCACTCAATCCTCTCTCTAGCCAGTTGGTACTACCCAACACCCTAACGAAAATAGTCTAGAATTAACTAAAGAAACGGGTTTCACACTATCAGTTTACATCATTGGTTAAAGTTGACATCAGAGCAAAACGACCTTTATCAATAGCCGCTTGTAAATTAACATGATCCCCCACTTACTTGTCCTGTAAATGCCAGTATTCAGTACCAAAAACATTTACATATATGTTGACATATAACAAAAAAGATTAAAATAACAATATAACATGAATTCTGATTAATTTTGTTTGCAGTCACTTACTTGAAGAAGGTGTTAAGAACAGGAGCATGCAAATTAGACAACAAAACAACAACACTAAAACTACATAATATATAATAACTCTATTTAAATTAGATAAACTAGAGATCCTAAGTTAGGAAAGAAAACATCAACATCAGCATTAACCAGGCTCCTATTATTAAACAGAAAAGCTTGGACTATCAAAGAAAATAAATGACAAAAACAACCAACGGCATGCTAGCGATGACTATAGCCGGTATATTTTGTAAGATCTTTGACTCCAGAACCGTTCAGCCTGGGAACGAAAAAAATGATTGGGCCTTTAAGTTAAAATAAGTTGGGATGAAAAGATAATCATCAGACAACAAAGTGAAGAAGAAATCTTTATAAATTCTCCAATGAGTGGGCTCGTGTACCACTCTCTTATCCATGGTGACATGTGCCTACTCTGCCTGACCTCTTTAAAATTTTAAGATTCGACAAAATAGTCTATATTACGTACATAAATCTCATTTAATTTATCAATTGGTTGGAAACATTTTAACTAGTTCTTCGCGAAGAAATCAACATTGAGAACGCAGCCTTAGAGCACCTACAAGGATCACCCGACCACATGTGGCACACGTTTAATTCGTCTCAAGTGCGCAGGTTTGGAGCTCCAATGAACTTCTTTGGAGGGTCGTCCCACCACACAATGCATAGGGTTGGTTATGGTAACAATGTTCTTAACCTAAAAAACTTGGAAACCTAAACAAACAAACTCAGTTTGAACTCATTCCAGTGCCGATTAAACCGACACGTATAACCTTAAATAGAAATCCTAACCCGTTAGCTATAAACCTTTAAGCTAAAACCTTAGGCTAAACCCTAAAATCTTATTTATAAACCCTAAAGACTAAAACATTGAGCTTAAACCATAAATCTTAAAACAAAACCCTAAACCCTAAATCTTGACCCCAAAGCTAAACCCTAAAAATTAAACTCTATGCCCAATATATATTTGATTAGGGTCCGACGAGCCGGTTCCAACGCCGGTCGATCGAGTTCAATCAGAGTTCATTTGACCTGGTTTCCTACGTTTTTTAGGTTAAGATCTATTTGTATTTCACGTTGCATATACAACATACCAATCAAAACCAATTTTTTTTATAAAATCCTCATTGTAATTATAATGCAACATCAAAAAAAATTACAACATTAAATAATTTATTTCTACTCTCAAAGTCACTTTTGTTAGATTTTTTACACATGTATAAATATAACAAATTTACACATGTGTAAATAGCAAACTTACACATGTGTAAATTTTTTATTTACCAATTTACATAATTTAAACGTGCAAATTAAATTCCTAACATTGTAATCAATAATAATGATAAGTGTAAAAAAATTGAATTGAATTGTTTTTTACTAAGTTCTCATAGTTTTGTCATTCGTTTACACAATATTTAGCATTCTTATTTAAATCTTTTCATATATATATATAATATATATGCTAATAGAGTTGGTTACAAAGTCTAAATTTCTAAAAAGTGTAAGAAGTCATAAAACATTATAATATCAACCATAAAACAAACCAAAACCAACAAATAACGTAATTAAGATTACTAAAACATTATATATGTAGGTTTTGTGCTGTGTTTTGTATGATAAGAGTCTAAATATGGAATGACAAACATTATTATGTTTTATGTTAATTAACATGTTGTGTTTTATTTTTATAATTCTACGATTGTGTGTTTGAAGTTTAAATGAACTATTAGGGTTTGAATGTGGTGTTTTATTAATATTCACTCTGTGTGTTTTATAACTTTTTAGATTAACAGATCATATTATAATTAAAAACGAGGATCCGTGAGAACGAATGAAAAAAAACCACAAGAACTTGGAAAAAAAACAATTCAAAATCAAAATTATTTATTTATTATTATTAATATTATTATTATTATTATTATATTAGTAGTAGTATAGTATAATTATTATTATTATTTGATTATTATTATTATTATTATTATTATTATTATTATTATTATTAATACAATATAGAAATTAAATTTACACGTTTAAATTTAATTTAAATGTATTAATAAATAAAGGAAATTTACATATGTGTAAAAAATTTATTAAGAGTGATTTTGACAAGAGAGATTAATTAGTTAAATAGTAAATTCTGTTTATAATGATGTATTCTAATTGTAACTAAGGATTATGCTCGCGCGTTGCGACGCGTATACATTAGGTGATAATTGGTTGCATGAACTTCCAGACAACAACCTTAATAAGAGTAATAGTCTTATAGACATATAGAGTTCATGCGTTACATTAAGATTCATACTACAACTTTGATAAGGGTAATATTCTTATAGATATTTTTTATAAAATTTTAAAGTTACGGTCCTTGCTTGTTGCTTTCACAGTTTTGTTGCCTTGTTGCTCAAGCCAAAATGTCTTACGTAATTCAGATGTTCATGTCTTAGCCTTTCCAATCTTGTTGTTGATGCCAAAATATTGTGCTGAAGCCAAAGCATTTATTGCTAATGTATGTGTGTCGCAAAAGAGATAGCTTTTGTGTAGGCGCTAGTTTTTTTTTTTTCATCTGGAAAATCAGTAAGGAAGCATCTTTGGTTTTTCTGACTTGGCAAAAATGTTACCTTCCCCATTATCCTTTTACTTCTTTGCTTGCTTTCCCGTTGTTTGATTGCCTGTGTAATGGTAAAGGGATGTTTAGAGTTTGTTTTTATGCGTTTGGCGTTTTTATTTAAAATTTGGATATATTTGCCTGAGTGTAATCTATATACCTTGTGAATCCGGTGTTCTTTTGGTAGTTGCTGTTTTAGGATCTGGGGTTGCTGAGATTATGGCTAGTGGTACTCAGGCTTTGTTTGCGGCCATTGAGTTGTCTTGTTTCATTGAGATGTCCAAAACTGCAGTTTTTCACCTCTCACATGTTATGATCACTGCCCCAATCTTATACAAAAGGTAAAGATTTTTGGAAGTTCTTATATAACTAAGTTATTGTATGGACACAATCTACAAGTACATTAAAATGGTTAGTATATTGGTTCTAACATAAACATGCATCTCTCTTTATTATTTATGCATCTCATAAGATTCTATTAACTTTTCGCAGATCTAGGAAAAGTTCCACAATTCAATTTAACTATTAGTAATTATGCCCGGCCAACGAATTCCAATAATTTTATAAGTTAGCAATTTCCTTATGAAATTCTATGAATACAAAACCATAGCAATCGATTTAGTAAAAAAGCAAATTTATCTATATCATAGTTTACTGACATTTATAAATGTGGAGACATCCAACCAAAAGTTTAGAAAGATGTCTTCAGCAAATAACAAACAAATACTCAAATAAAACCAACCATACATGCATCAAGTTCATTCAGTTTTAACTTAAACTCAGTAAAGAAATCCTAGTCTGTGAATTAAAAGGAACGTGCTAAGCAAAACTCACCTGAATAGCAAATTAAAGGTCCTAGTAGCCTGCAACTTTAAAATCCTCTACACGATTTGAAATCCTAGAGGTAAAATCGTGAAATCCATTGGTGGAATTCGTTATAGGTTAGTGAAATTTGATAATTTCTTGATTTTTATGCGTTATAATCTTCTGAAACTTGCACTCAGGATATCCGATTGTTGTCATCTATGAAAAAAGGTAAAAGAAAGCGCTTAAAGATTATAGCAGAAGAGGAGAACACATTGCAAGACACGTGGAAGCTAAGAGGGAAAAAGGTGAGGGATCGAATGAGTAAATAGCAAAGAGGGACGAAATATGTAAAAATAAACACCGACTTTGTGCTTTAAGTTATATGATAATGAGGTTTATATTTAAAAATTTCATTTTAATTGGTTTTTTCATTTGTTTCACAGTTATCGTAATATTTAGCGTTCTTAAGTAAACCCTCCCCTGTATATAAATATATAGTGTATATTAATAAGATTTGTGGATGTTTGTACATTGTAAGAAAGTGGGATATATAGTATTTTTTTAATGGGATTTTCTAAGCCTAGAGCTTTTTGCTTCGTACAAGAAGCAAACAGTAGTACAGGATCCAAATGCAGTTACATTCATACATAGTACTTAATTTATTAGGTGCAATTACTAAATGCATGTTGGACTAAAGTTTACCAGCTTATTAATTTGTAAACCCTAATTAGTATTTTTACCCCTCTTCCTTTTGCAGATTTCTGAAGAAGATGACGTTGAGGACTGGACTTTCCCAACATGTCGCTTTTTGCTTGTATACTTTTCAAGATATCCATGGTGTGACCCGATCAAATGCGGGAAGTTAAGCAAAGCTTGAGAGCCACGATGCTTAAAAGCCGCTCGAATCGTACGCCATGGCTGCTTCTTCTGCTGTTTCGTAAGTCCCTAGCCACAACCTCAAGCCTTTCTTCTTTGGGTTCCTCATCTCCGCTGTGAACTTCCCCCATGGCCGTCGTCTTACACCTCTGTACCTCCTGTAAGCTTCAAAGCGATCTTCATCATCTGCAGAATTATTCTTTACAGTCCATGGAGTTTCATCACCAAATGGAATGATATTCCCTGTCGAGAAATCCAACCTTAGTGTCTTGTTTGCTGCTTCCATCATGCTATTGTCGACGATGGCCGACAATAACTGTGGTTGAATTTCCATAAAAACCGCTGGAACTTGAGTGACTTCTCCATTGGCGTTTTGTGATATTTGCAGGGTGTTATTTTGGCTATGATATGAATTTGTGAGTTCAAGATTTTCGTCACTGTTTTCAACTAAAAATTTACATGTTTCGATATCATCAAGATCCAGTGAAGGTTCAGTTTGATCATCCACTGCAGATGAAGAAAACAGGCTTGGACCCGGGCTATACACCTAGTTCGAATTTGATGAACTCAACTCGGGGAAAAAGTTCAAGATATCTTCCATGTTTATGGATGACTCGACTGAGTTGTCATGGAAACTACTTAGGATTTGGTAATAGTCCGGAAAAATGTCGAAATGATCTTCAAGAAGAAAATTTTGAATGGATTCAAGGCTGGAAAGATATGCATTGACTTGGGTATGCATGATTTTGGATGCAAGAACATCTCACTAGAGATTGAAGTGTTTAAGTGACACCCTAAAATATTTGTGACCGTTCGCCATATATATAGGCGGAAACATTAGTTGAATGTTGGCTGGTATAATTATGCATGTGATCATGCATAATTGGAATGAGTTAAGGAGTGTTTCGTACAATGGAAATAAGGTAATAGATAATTGGATTTTATACAAAAGTAAAATTGTGCTAAACTACGTGTTTGATCTTGTGTTGAGATGGGACCTATAAAGGTATGGTATCATAAAATAAGTTAAAAATAAGAAAACTTTAAGAGCAACCAGTTTTGACTGGTATTTATTCCAATATTGTTTGCAATCATTGAATTCTCAGACTACCCTTGCTGTGTTCACACCACACCTATAGTGTTCCTATCTTTTTTGTTTGTTTGTAATTATTCGCGAATGTCAAGAGATTTAGCATATGTTGTCTTAACCGGGTTTGCGTTAGAGAGTTCTCTTGCATAAAGATCCTAAATTTAAAACCATTCATAAGAAAACTCTATCATCCAGACTCGAATTTTAGACCTGAAGGGGAAAATTCACACAAACCCACCATAGGTGAAACTTAAATACCCATAGCCACCACTAGAGCACTAGTGATGGTTCACGAGCCAAGTCTAGGCAAGGATTATGCTAGCGTTGTTCACAGAGTCAAGTTAAGGCAAGTTCGGCTTTGGCTCGATTATAAATTGTGCCGGTTTGACTTGGTTCTGTTTTGAAACAAGTTAAAAAATCTAAGCTTGAGCTTGGCTTGGTTTTTAACCGAACTAGGCTTGGTTCAGCATAGCTTGGCTCGAATTAAAAAAAAAGTTTAATACATACCTTACAAAATTTTGTTCTCTAAAATATTATCCAATAATTTAAATGAACATATACGAAATCAAGTTCAACCAAATCAAAATATGTTTAAATTTCAACCAAATACGTTATAAGTTCATTAACATCTCAATCAACCCTCAAATATGACATAGATTTTTAATTGCAAACCTATATACCGACAAACAATAACCAATTTTTTATTATATATTATACTTATCCATAAATAAAAATATAGCAAACGTAAATAATCCGAGTTAAACTGAGTTGGCTTGGCTCGATTAAAAAGCGAGCCTCGTCCAACTCATTTCACTTTCAAACCAGGACATATGAAGTTAGCTTTTTTCAAGTTAAATCCGAGCGAGCTTTTTGAACTGGCCTAGATTATGCTAATAAACATTTCATAGACGGGTTACAAATACATTCAATTTAATTAAGAGCCTTGTAATAGAAAACAAGATATATTAAATCAAAAAAATTAACAAACAATAGATTCATTTTACAAGTCTAACTCACACACTCTCTATACTTCTATTCATAAAGCACCGACATATTTATCCATTATTAGAATTGAACTCTCAACAACTTAAGAAAAAACACATTTTCAACAATCTTAATATCGCTGTGGCCTTTTAGTAACGAAATTGTTCAAACACAATAAAAAACATCCAAATACTACACTTATACTGTAGGTAACTTTGTTGTGACTTGTGACCATTTACTTATTAATTTGGTATAAATCTTGAACTTATGTTGATGATTTTAAAGAACAATGATGGAGCATTCATGATTCTTGAAGCATGAGACTCAACTTGGTGTATTTTGATGAGAGAAAAATGATGGAAGTGGCTTTTACGGTGGTATAGCTATTTACAAATGAGGTGAAAAGTACATTAATGTGTGAATAATATGTGATCCACACATCAAGTCTTGTTATTTACAATGAGGTGAAAAGTACATTAATTGTGTGAATAATATGTGATCCACACATCAAGTCTGTTAGACTATACGTTTGGTTGGAAAAGTGGCATAAAAGCTATTCTACGTTGGGCACTCTATCCGGATACGGCGTGGATGCTAACGTTGTTGAAGGGACGATAAGAATTCTACCGGTGTGGAGGGCATAGTGACAGATGACATGGTCGTGTGTGATTGGATGTGGGAGACTAGCCGTTCAACGAGTTTGAGGCAAAAAAAAAGTTTTTTTAAATTTTTTAAAAATACCTATATATTAATTCATTTAACCCAAATTTTTCAAAAACACACAACCAATACAATTATTCTCTCTATCCACCTATTTATTCACTACCAATTTTAACATCATTTTTTTAAAATATGGAAGGTTGAAGTTCGCCATCTCATCGTCTTCGCTTTAGAAGCTTTTTTGTTGTCGTCAAATGATGAGGACCGCCTCTAATTATATATTGGAAGACGAGGGGTGCTCCTAAGAGGAGGAAATAAATAGTACGCGATCAAATCATCGCACATGATTTATTGGTAAGTGATTATTTTACACCCAACCCGACTTATAATGCTAGTACTTTTAGGCGTCATTTTCGTATGAGCTGTGATTTATTTCTTAGAATAACAAATGACTTATCAAGTAAATATGAATATTTTCAACAAAAAACGGATACACATGGTAGTCTTAGATTTAGAACGTTGCAAAAAGTCACGACCGCACTTAGACAAATGGTGTGTACGACGACTTACGACATTATGGATGAACTTAATTAAATGTCGTAACGAACCGTTAGGAATGCCTCCATAATTTTTATAAGTATGTCATTGAACTATATTTAAAAAAATATTTGAGAAAACCTACATTTGGTGACATACAACAATTTTTGGAGGCTCATGAAGAGTGACATGGTTTCCCTGGGATGATCGGTAGTTTAGATTGTATGAAATGGGAGTAGGAAAATTGTCCAACTACGTAGCACAGACATCACACGAGTGGATATTATAAAAAAACCAAATATGATGCTTAAAGCGGTTGAATCACAAAATTTTTGGATTTGGCACGCGTCCTTTGATATGCCTGCTCCAAATATAGATTTAAATATTCTTAACCAATCCTCCATTTTCAATGACTTTATAAACGGTGTTGGACCGAGTGGTTCTTTTTTTGTAAACATGCGGTGTACAAATACAATTATCATCTAACAGATGGTATTTACCCGTATTATGCCATGTTGGTAAAATCATTTACACGGGGAACAATGTTAGATGAAAATAGAACTAAGTTGAATGGTGCTCAATTGGTGGCACAAAAAGACGTCGAACAAGCGTTGGTGTTTTGTAGAAAAGATGGCACATTTTGAGGATGTCGTATAGGATTAAGGAAAAACCTTGTGACAGCCCGTATTTTCGACCCTTGTTAACTGTAGAAAGTTAACCTTAGAAATATTATGGATTATTGTTTAGTAAATAATAACAACGTATAATAGTAAACTGCGATGCATGAAACTGTCTGTTAACCAACAAGGTTGGCCAAACGACACTGTTATTATAGGTTTTATATATTACTTTTATGTTCCATATATTCGTTTTAATCGTATTAATAAATAACAATGTGATAAAGTTATAATTATACGAGCAATTATAAAGGGAAAGCAAGACATGTGATGTCAAGCGGGTTCGTATACGCGATACCGGCCACCAACCCACCTAACCTACCTAAGCCCTAGGTATTTAAACACCTTATCATCTTGATCTCCTCATTTTCCCCCATATCCTTCAAAACCCTAGCCCCCATGACTCCTTCTCTATACACAACACACACTCCTACATATTCTAGAGAGAGAGACCGAGAGTTGGAGAGAGAGATTAGAGGAGGTGATCGGTTGCCAACCACCACATATGACGGAGCCACGACGGCTCGTGGCGGGGCCGCCCACTATGACGCAGTGGGTGCAGGGTGACGGCGGAGGAGTGGTGATGATGGTAGGGGTTGGCTAATGTAAGACCCTATCTTAAAATATTTAAATTTAGCATAAAATTTTCGCATTTAACGAGTAAATAAAAATACACGTCATTACAAATTTTCGAGTTTATTAAAACTTTATCAACATTAAACATTTTGAC
Source organism: Scalesia atractyloides (assembly GCA_947069175.1). Classification (NCBI taxonomy): domain Eukaryota; kingdom Viridiplantae; phylum Streptophyta; class Magnoliopsida; order Asterales; family Asteraceae; genus Scalesia; species Scalesia atractyloides. The sequence continues at coordinate 14,139,167 of CAMTDV010000007.1, read as the reverse complement.
ATGTCGTTACCGACTAGTTCCATAACAATGAAACCAAATGCGGAAGCTTGGTCTTTGATGGTGTTCGGTTCTTCATTGAGCTTGATCGTCATCCGGAAGTGCTTGCGATTACCTTAAACTAGAAATTTGCAAATATTACTATTATAGCAAATTTCCGAAAAAGCACGACATAACCGACTCGTCAAAATAAATCAAAACAGAAACTCAACTTCTGAGGTGGCGTCGGCGACGCCTCTTTAAAACTTGCGTAGAAGCGTTACTGCCGTAGGCAGTAGCTTAAGTTGTCAGACATTCAACGTTGTGTCGGCGACGGCCACACATGGCGTCAGGACGCTTTCTTCTGCAGCAGTTTTGCTGCTTGTTGTTTGGTCGTCCGTTGATCCATTTCAAGTCCCGCACATTTAAACTCATCCCGGGACTTACAGAGACGTATCCAAGAATGCTATTTTCTACTTTCATTCAGTAGTAGTCTACCATAAGCTACGGTTGGCCACTGTAGCTTAAAGTGGTCTACCATAAGTATTTTCCATCTTGACGTCTTTGTTACGAAAACTTTCTAACTTATTCAATTTTTATATGTTTCCCATGAAAATTATTTCTAAATGTTCGTAAATTTTTTTCTTACTTATTTAACCCTGAAACCCTTAACCGCTTCTTATTCTTATGAATTACATATATATTTTTGGTTTATGCTCATATATTTTCCAATTTTACCCTTTAACCGCATTTAAACCAAAATAAGTATTTGCGCATCCATTTCGGTATGCATTAAAACTACAGTTTTACCTGTTCGGTTGCCTTAGCGAAAACCATCGCTCTATTCAAACAAACTTTATTTTATCATTTTGACCCGTTTGGTTGTCTTAGCGAAATCCAACGCTTATTTCAACCAAACATTTATTTATTTTTATCATTTTCACACAAGATATCCATTTATTTTCCACCACAACTATACTTAACCTGAATTTGTAATCACTAATTCATTTAATCCAATTTCTATCCTTGGTTTGACAAATTACGGAAAAGAACATGTTAAAAGGCATTAAACTAAAACGGCTTCTGCCATTAACTTTTACACTACCGTAAGAGTATACTAAATTATAAAACTCATTTTTAAACTACTCTTAGGGTCGTTTACTTGTTTTACCACACGAGAGAATTTTGATCAACTTAGTCCCTTCTTTACGACGAAGGACCTTCAATATCATGTTTTGACCAAATATGAACATTTAACCATAATCTATTTTAGAAAATTATGTTCCTAAGAGCATAATGTCTACATTTTAGATCATTAGATTTGTCTTACCTTAGGTAATCAAATGTTCATTCATGACTCGTTTAACTCTCAACGGACCATAAGTCCTCTTTGAGAGTTTGACCCATTACACGTACCTGGCTCGGCTCATAGCATTGATCTGTTTTAATATCTTGCTCTATTAGTGGCTATATAATAGCGATGCAAATCATATTCTTTTCTCCCTATGAGCACAAAAACTCAACAAACGACCATTAGTCATTATTGTCAAATGTGATAATATCACCATTTTGACCCGTTCGGCCTAAATGACCATTTATCATTATGAGATGGCACTTATTTGCCATCTCACCTATTTAGCCCATTTCGTTTACACTGTGTGATCATATTACTTAATAATCGCTTCTTAATTCGCTTGACCATTATGACTTACGTCATATGGTGTTTTTTTTAAAACTTTATATTTATCCATCAACTCGTGACTGGATTACTATTTTACCCCTTATTACCCGTTATGGTTTACACAATAAGGTAATAGTTTCAAAACTCTTTATTTTTTCGTCGTCACATGACTAATTAACCGTTTTACCCTTTTTATCATAAATCATGGTTTCATATCATTTTCACTTGTTCCGACTTGAAATCACTTCGCATCGGAACATCATATTTCAATACTAATCTATCTTTTTTCTTAACCAATACTACAAGTATGTGTTCTACTTTAAAAAAATGTAAGCTTTACTTACCTTGAAATCCGATTATGCTTTTCCGCGTACTTGATCCGTTTGACCCGCTTCTTCCCAAGCCTCCACCTAGCTTGTCAAGCATAAAACTATCATTTATCATTCACAAGGTGGTTAGGTTTGTCATCATTTAACACGACTATTCCACCTTACGGATTTACACCAAATTTATTTTTCGATCTTATTATAGGTCAGATTGACTTTTTAAAAGTCAACTGCCTATTTACATATGAATTGTACATTTAAGTTCAACAAACTTATTTAGGCATTTCATAATTACTCGGTAGGCGTTATTTCTAGGCCACCATTATAGCTACGTTCCCCAACCAGTTCACGTAATTGCTAATATCAAATTAACAAAGTTTCTACCATCATATGCTAATGTATCGATAATTATACAAGATCTTGGAATTGTTTCATTATCACAAAACAACTCATTTCATCATATGTATGAAATCTATCCGAACACCAATTTTTGCCATAGACTTTAAACATTCTCATACACATGATGATTTCTAGCATCTAATAACATGAGTATTTCATCAACTTAATCATATCATCAAAAACCCTCTTCATAGTCTACTTGTTAATCACTTACAAGTAACCTTTTATTACATTTCCTAATTTCCTTATGTTTAACAAAATTTAGCATACATCTATGTCTAATTTCATCTTTAGATCATCACCCAACAATCTAATTGCAAGTAATCTACTTGTCTCAAATTGCAACTTTCACCAATCTAGGTTTTAACACGTACCTTATGATCCCCTTGTCTAGGTGATCGTTAAAATTGGTTCATGCACTGATTTGGGTCTCGAATTTATCTTCAATTTGGTGCATTAAGCTTGAACAAGGGTTTTGCCCTTGTTCTTTCTCCTGAGGATAGACACATACACACACTAAGTGTGTGTTATGTGTTAAATTTTACGTTTTAATAAAACAAGTTTCCTTTTTGGCAGCTTTGGTCCCTCAAGTTTAGTTTTTGATTATAAATGAGACAACAACTCATTGTCTTGTTACTTATATACATGCTATTAAGGTTAATTTTGTTCCTAGTTATTTTGTTTATGGGTTCACTCTTACCACCAACGGTATTTTACCGCTCTTTAATATTAACGTTATTTGATTACCAAACCCGTTTTTGAGGTCTTACAGGTAAAGAAGATGGTAGTGAATGACTAAGTTAATGGTGACGCATTTAAGGCTTTGCCTAAACCCACGGCGGTGCCGCTTGTGACGAATATTGGGTTTCGACAACCTTTTTCAAACTCCGGTATGTCCTTTCGAGGCCCTAGTTTATAGATTAAATTTTCATTTCTTAGATGTGTAACATCAGAGGTTAATTATGACTTGTGTAGCTATTTTTGTGGTGCTATGGAGGTTTTCTTTGGCCAAGGTGGTGGTGGTAAGTGGTTACAGCGGCTCCAGCGATAGAGGGCGATGCTTGTAGGCATGTTCGGGTCAGTCAAACGTCGGGTCAACGGGTGAAAGCCGGGTCAACAACATTTAACACTAGAACGTTAAAAAAACCAATATTAAAATTCTTTGGTGAAAATAGGCCCAATTTTTTCTAACATTACGTAATAAAGGATAATATTCCCATAATATATGAATCCACATAACCGGATTAATAAAACATTTGCAAACAAGCATTTAGAAAAAAAGTTCCAATACCCATTTCCAAGACGACCAATCCTTACGAAAATAAACCCTGCTTAACAATCGAAGTTTTTATAAAACAAACATAACCCACTTCCACATTGACATACTAGCATTCCGCTAAAACAAGTGTTGGACTTAAACTCCAAAATACAAATAATTAAGTCTAATTGGCCTGACAAGGAAATTCATATACTTAGGAACAAAATATAACTAAATCCTCCTATCGTTGACCCGCTTCCAAGACTTGATCACTTTCACCTATCTACCACCCAATCTGTCATATAATATTACCATGTCATTAGTTTCGACCGAGAAACTACGGTAAGCATAATAATAACTAATATATTGATTGAACCGGATTATTGGTGAGCGACTTGTGATCCCTTTTCTTCTTTCATGATTCCGGTTCAAGCCATCTTGTTGATTTTTCATGACTTATCACCTACATTAAAAACACCAAAAAATTTAGCTTTTGCTAAGTGAGGACTCATACTATGATTTTGTATCAATCATAATAGAGTTGTCAATGCTCATAACGCCCAACAAAACAATGTCGAGCCACCACTTCATTATCTTGAGTCATGTATTTAGTGACTTTCTCCATTTTAATCTGGGCACCCTTTTTATTATCCATATCTCATGTATATCCTTACTATTATATAATCAATGACACTTTAAAGTAAACCATTATCAAACCGCTTCGGTCAATATAAATAAAATAGTAAACCATCACATAACTATGTTGTAATTCATTAGACAACATATACGATTATCAACAATCATTATTACCTAACATACTCTTAATAATTCATACATGTATTCGTAACATACTCAAATAGGTTATATAGTTTTGATGACACAAGTGTCATTCATTCATAAGCACTACTAAATGAATACATGTTTTTGCACATACAAGTTACAACATCCATGACTTCATAATTTGGCATACACATCCCATATTCAAGGAATCACTCACTTCAACTCATGTAAAATATATATAATATATATATATATATATATATATATATATAATATATATATATATATATATATACATATATATATATAACTACATTGAGGTTTAAAACAACAAAATAATCACATCCGATTAGTTCCTTATAAATTCCCCAAGATTATGCAAGTACTATAAAATTTATATTTTTTACTCAGCTTTATGTAACCGTAGTAATTCAGCATTTCCCCCTTTTATAGTGAGTATTTTACTTCAAACTAAAATTATTAGTAACGGGAACTCAGAGACCTTTCTATGGATATAAAATACGCCCCGAACAGACATTCGGTTGATTTTCTATGAATTTTTAAAGACTACGAAAAATATGGAAATAACTTGGATTTTCAGCACTTGGGTATCTAGACCCATTAACAATTTGCACTCTTTTTTGATGGGTTTGAACCCCCAAAACATCGCCAAGACAATACGCTATTACTAAGTTAAACCATATTCAATAATCTGTGTTAAACAACCTTAACTATAAAAGAACTTCATGTTAACAATAAGACTATGTAAATCAACACAACTCCAAACACATTCGAGTACTCATCTTTGCCCGTTGGAGTGTTGTTGCTATATCACCCGTTTGACCCGTTGCCATCCGTACGTTATCTCACATATCTTGACAACAAATCAAACTTGCAAATCATTAGAACACATAACATGGGCATTCATCTCATAATATCTAAGTATTTATCCACCACCCATCATTAAACATGTGTTCTAAATCATTATCTTTACCTCGAACTTGTTAATTGGATTATTACCATTCATTTGACCCGTTATCACCCACTGTGTATAACCACAAGTTATGGGTCAATACTATCATATTAAGATTTAAGAGCATACTTAAAATCACAAATTAATATTAAGACATAAGTTATTGTTCTTAACAAACCATATAAATTCATTTACCCAATTGACCCATTTGGTCGATTAAGCCATTCTTTGACCTAAGAACTCATATTTGTCATTATAATAATATATAATAAACCAATTAACCATCTAGGTTTGTCATAGACTTGCGCCACTGATTAACTCTTGATTGTTAACAATCATTTCATGAAGTAAACATGACAAATCTTTAAAAATTTCACTTTTTTTGGTTTAGGTATTTAATCAAACACCTTGTGGGCACAAATTATATTTCACCATTTTTTCCGCTTATATGAACTCTCATACCCTCCAATTCATCAACAAAGATGTCTACTTTCTTTGTAATTCTCAAATAGTGTCATCTTTTATGTTTTTAAAATAAAATCATCATTGTTTTTAGATTCACAAGTTCTGTTCAGATTTGTGTCAGCAAATATACATGTTTTCCATTCTAACTTACAAATTTTCCAAACTTAGTAGTTAAATCTTTTCATGCAATATAAATTCACGACTTCAAACTATATCTAATCTTTCTAACACATCAGTTAGAGTTTCTACATCCGAGAATCAAGCATCAAAATCGTGAATTTCAGTTTTATTGAACCATAAAACACAAGAACCCTAGCCCATGAGTTTTTTTACTATACAAAACATAAAGGGTTACTACCATTAGCCATAGAAATCGAGAAGGATGATAGAATCAAGTTCCAATCTCATTAATTCGTCTTCAGTTTGTGAAATTGACCCAATCTTGAGGTCTTCTCCCCCCATGCAAAATCATCTGACCTCCTGGTATTGCTCCTTTTCCATCTCTTTTTTTTTGTTATAACTTATCTTTACTAGTTAACTCATTTCCATCTTTTTTTTGTTATAACTTATCTTTACTAGTTAACTCATTTTTACCACGAAGTTAGGGAATTAGCACTTTGGCTCTCAAAGATTATAGACTCAATAAAAATACTCTTAACTTCAATGTTTACAATAAATCTTAACTATTTATCAAGCTTATTTTCTCTAACACTTGATACTTCTTTAATTACAATTTCCTAGTATTTTATAAAAATACCATTGCCACCAATATAAACTTATTTGAAAGATTATATAAGTGTTTATTAAAAATATATTTTTCTAATATCACGAAAAAATTGGGATGTTACATAGCAGTCAACGCTAGTCAAACAGCGGGTCAAACGGTCAACGGCAGTTAACGGCTAAGTCTTGGTCAACTTATGTTCGAAGCATGTGTGTGTGTTAATGAACGTGTTGTGTGTAGGTAACGTCATGTAGCGAATCACATTGTTATGTAATAAATATGTAATTTTATTGACGGAAACAAAGAATTTAACACACGAATGAATCGAACCAACAAGTGGGTCAAGGGTGTAACGATAGTTGGATGATTGGGAATGACTAAGCTATGTTACTACTTTCGGGACTTTGTTGAACTATATAAATATATAGGTTTATATACTAACAGAAACATATGAATTAGAGATTGATTTTTGGAAAATTATAGACAACTGTTGTCTGGTTTACGCAAAAACAGGGGAAGCTCTGCCCAAATTTTCTATAAAACGAAACTATAGCGTATGTTGTGTGTACGCCCTCATACGAAAGTATCAAAGATCTTTTAAAATGTTCTAGAAAGGAAAATCTCATCGCGAGCCGTTATTTTCACAAGCTAATTATTATGTAGAAAATATATGTTTATTATTCTCGAACTATATTTCCTCAAAATAAATATATATACAGTTATATATATTTATCCGTTTTACGAGACGAGTTGCAACTTGAACAAATGCAGTTCCATTTATAAACCCGAAAAGCCTTTTTACATGAATAATGTTAATCATGTTATGTTAGACATTACGATATACTTATATTTTATTCTATATAAATATATATATTCACAATAAACCCAAACTAAGTCCATATCGGTTCGTCAAGTTAAACCGTCTAAATCGAATAGTGTTCGATCTAGACTAGATAGTTGAATAAACTATCTTTATAACCAAGTTGTTAAACTAGGATTATTTTCATTAGACCTTAAGGAGTCCTTTACTTGTAGTAGGACACGAGAAGGTTGGATACTCCAAGCATCAGGGATTGCTTGTCTTTATTTACGACATGGCACATCAGGTGAGTTCACGGCCCCTACTCTTTTAAATGTTTTAAAACACAGGGGGAGAATGCATGCGCTACATTACGCTAAAGTAATGTCACATTACGGTAAAGTAATGTCATAATGTTATGGTAAGGTAACGTCACAACTATTAGGGTTTTTGTTATATTAGTTATGGGCACAGAGTAGCATTTAACACATAAAGTCCTCACATACCTCGGACCATTAGTATTTGGTGGATAGAGGGGGAATTTTGAGTAGTACTACTAGGCCCGACAAGCCCCACCCGAGCTAGTTGCGCTAGCTATAACGGTAATGGTCAACAAGTGTAAAATTGGCGTAACTTCTCGCCATGGTAAGTGATAGACCATGCACTCAGAGGCAACAACAACAATTAGCTTCGGTTTCGAACTCTTTCATGACGTAACATATGTTAGCTACCTATACATATAACAAGTAACTGCTAATAACTACAACTTACTGTTTTAGGTTTGAGACAGTGGAATACGTTTGGGAAACAACTTATTTCATATAATAAAAAACCTGTGAACTCACTCATCATTATGTGTTGACACTTGTTCCTACATGTCTTTCTCAGGTTGCTAAAGTAGCACACATCAGGATTAGGATGCATTATGGAGTCGCATTGATTTCATTAAACAAGTAGACTCAGTTAAATTACATAAACTATTTTGGTTTTGTAATTGTTATACCTCTGCAACTAAATTGTATAAACAGTATTTTCTCATGAATGAGCAATTAGGAAATTATTTCTTGAACTCATATAGTGGTCGTTCAATATGACTAATGACTGTGATCCTGGTTTGTCACGTACCTCGCAGTAGAACTCCGCATGTGTAATTTAAGGGCGTGACTGATTGGTATCAGCGCCAATAGTTATAGTGAACTAGGTTTACATTAGAGAGTAGACTTAGTTTATAGCCTTAGACACTACATTAGCCATACACCAACACAGACACTCATACATGACATACAAGAGCACTTATACATGATATGCCTACACATGGCATCAAAACATACATTGAAATTGCGGGCATGTTGACATCATCCACTTCATTCTCAATTGAAGAGGAACACATCAATCTCTTTGTATCTTCATCCCTAGTGGTGACGTCCGTCGGATCGCCAACAACCACTATCTTCTCCTGTCCGAGGGTCGTGAGACGGAGCCTCTCGAGGAGCTTCTCACATTACAATCATCTACACCTCTCCTACACCGTAGAGCTGAACAAAACACCAGCTTGAGTCTAAAGATGATACTATCGGGTACTGTGAGCTTTCTCAGGTCCATGTTTGGGACGACATTCAACATTCACACATATCTCTTAAGAGTTGAGTTGATCGAAAATGAGTCCCTTCTCCACCTACCAACAACAACACCCCGGCCCCACTAGCTTTACTTTCCTTCAAGCTGAGCACGTGGGCCTCACGTGAGACACCTCGCGTTAGGGTAGACCGTTGCACACGTTATTATAGAAATCCATTGACACTAAGATGTCATCATTTTCCCGAGCCACGCGTCTACATCTTTGGTTGATGTTCTTTGAGAGAATGTTTGACCACGAAGCTGAGAACATTTTGCCAATTGCACACCCGAACCATATCCTTACTCGAATGGTAGAGCGGTTGCCTTGCTTTTTCCGATAACTTACGTTAATGAACCAGTTACATCTCTTGAAGTCACATTTCATGTGCATGTGTCCATCTACAATCCACTATAAAGACTCTCATAGTGTGTTTTAACTCAAGTGAATATTCTGATCGCATGATTCCCAACTACCCTTTCCCATATAACTCCTGATAGATCAACGTAAGGTTGATGACTACGCTTTTGATAACCTTTTTCATTTTTTGGCAACACCCCATACTTGAGTACCCAATTGAGAGAAATTGTAACACGAGACAGGAGGAACTAGGGTGAATATGCAAACCAAATTATCATTATAGGTGCACACCTAATAGTAATTTGCGATGCATGTGAATCCTTGTGAAACCTTGTGTGTGGATAAATTGTCATAACCTACGATTTCCATGCTTAAAACTTCCACTGCCCGTAGAATTTCTCGTAAACCACTCATCGACTAACAGGTACCGCTAAACCCATTCGGTAGTTGGCTGGCGTAACCCAAGATGTTCTCGAACACATTGAGCTTTCATCAATAAAATCCCTCATTGATTGTTTTAATCAATGTAAGCGTCTTAATGAAACTAAGATTCTTACCAGAACTTGTTGCTTTGATCGAAACCGTAATAGAATCTAAGGGTGAGCCTTTTGACATTAGCATATGAACGAAACATGAAGTAACCCTCATACACTTACACTTTATCCCTTACGCTCACCTGTAAATTTGCCCTTTGACCCCAATACTCTGTCATGTGGCTAATTCTCTTTCTAACTAGAGTTACATCCCGACATATTCAACTTTGCAAGTAGATTCCCCAAAACGGTTCTAGCATCTCAAGAACATTGGAAGACGGAGATAAAAATTAGTCAACACCCAGACAAACGCGATGGACTACATGATAACTTTACCTCCTATATTGCTAAAGTTGTTATTTCGTAAGTGATCCTATTCCCTAGCTTTTTATTGGTCGATGCATACCGTTTAATTTGGTAGCTAGTTACTGTTGTCGATGTAGGCAAATTTCTCACTCCATTGTCGTAGTCACACTACATCTATGAAACTCTACGCATAAACTCCCATCAAATTTGTGCTCTAATTAAAAAAGAACCCGGTAAACTTGCCTTTTTAATCCTTAGTGATCATCTTTTGAACTCTGAAGATAGTGATGTATTGTTATTACGACCATACCATTTTGAACATTTTTCGCGTCCTTGTAATGAAACTCCTTGGCGACGTATGTGATGCTCCTAATTCATGCACGCATTTTAGTTTAATCTTTCAAATTGTTTGCACACATGTTCGACTAATTACACACTCAATTTCATACATGGATCTTAGTGAACCTATTCTTATTCGCATCCGAGCAAGCTCGACGACCGTGGTGAACGATCCGATTGAACCGGGGCACTACAAATTCGATCAACCATTACTTTTATACATAATTCTTATTGCGTCAAAACCTTCAATGTAGTGCTTCCAACGACCGATAGCGTCTTGTGTGCTATCAACTACATCCTCATCATCGGATTTATTATTTCACTATTGATTGAAAACAATTATGTGGAACAGGTTGATGACAGCCACGTCTTGGTATGCTCTTCGCGTTGTATCTTGTTATGCTAAAATGAATATCATAGTTCTTGTCTAACCCCTAATCCTCGCTTGGCTAAATCACTCTCTACGAACGTTACTCGTGGAGCAACGAGCCATATTTAAGTTTAACAAGTGTAGGAGCATAAGATAAAATTTCTACTTCCGTGAGGTATGCCGAGGCCAACACCCTTTTCGTGCAAAAGCACCACACTCATTATGTACTTATTCCTCGTTGACCAACCAGATGATCATCTATTACAACACTACAGCCAAAATATCATGATCAATATCAACCAAAACCTCCTTCCTTCCGTATGAACGCGTCAAGACGCTAACATTCTGAAATAAAAGGGCATAATTCCTCAATTTAGTTATATCCAGTTTGCTGGTGAATTTACCTGAATCACCTATTTCTGCAATTATTATCTCCTTCTTGAACCCTTACATAAGATGGCATCATCACTGATCTCCGGCACAACATCACATAATAATGAATATCTCTTACACTCACTTTAATTACTTTCACGTCGGTTACTTTGAGTAAATTCTCGATTTGTGCACCCAACACTGTAGGTCCACCTGAGGATCAAGTTAAACCTGTTCCTTGTTCATATAACATACACACAAGTGCGGAATCCAAGTGTGGCATGCAACCAAAGCAAAGTAAAGAACACGGTGTAACCAAAGATTCACTATCTTGATTAATGATTGAGAACAAGTACAAACATATACACACAATGCTCGTAGGACTCAAACAAACTTGTTGTATTCTTTGTCTTCGTCTTTCAGAGATAACCAACTGAAAGTATAACTAGCTCTCTAGTCCAACCAAACAACTTTGTGACCAGTGAGTAACCTTGACTGAGAGGTGCATGTCTGCTTATATAGTGTCTGTCTAGATAGTCGTACGAAACACGAATCTAGGACATACGAACGTACTATTTCACACGAGACACATTCCAGAGATTTGGTACGAGTTAACTGTTTCGTACGAAATACCTATTTCGTACGAAACAAGTAACACACTTGTTACTCAAGTATTTCGTACGAATCATGTGATTCGTACGAATTCTCTGACTCGCACAGAATCCTTAATCTTGGAAAACGTGTGTAGACATGACGTTTACAAGACTCAATGGTATGCACACATGCAACCGATTAACACTACAAGCTAAGATGTCATACTAGATCAAGATAGAAGGATATTTTCGATCTATTCGACACGACCAAACCTATACAGACACTTGAGCAAAGACCGTACAATTACAACTGCAATTAAGAACAAGCGACATACACAAAACTGTATCAACAAACTCCCCCTTGGATGTTGCTTGGTCTTCGGTCTTCGGTCTTTGGTCTTCATAGGTCTTCACAGGAATGGTTTGGAGTATCAACAAACTCCCCCTGAAGATTCTGCTATCCAATGATTAGAGCATCAGGTCTTCGAACTTCTAAGAAACTTTTAAATCTTTCTTGTTTCCTCTTCTGACTTGTAGATTTCTTCGTTGCTGGTCTTTGTTCATGTTCTTTTGTAACAATCTGTACTCAATAGACAAATAAATTAGAACACAAATTTCTCAGGGAATACACACGAAAGACTTATCATAATTTTTCATATGATGTATTCCCTGAAGGAGATACACACACTCGTATGAATTCCACCAGCATATTTGAGAAAAACAAGTGGCCAAGTCAAATCAAATGACTAGGTTCATTCGTATGAGATATACACACTCAAACGAATTTCAGATTTTGGATTTCTTTTGATGGATTACTTGTTGCAAGAACTACTTTATGAAGCTTGCAATATCAAACAAAAGGTTCTTTGGCGTATCTTGGTAGAAAACTTTCGAGTATCAACTTTGGCTAACTTTCAAAAAGTAATTACATAAGAAACTAAGTTAACTAGACATAAAATCAAAATATACAGATAAACTACAATCTTTTTTCAAGTTTCAAGGTAAAGGAATCATACCAGCATTTTAATCTTTGTCAAAAACGATATTTGGTTTAAACTTCAAAATTAAACAGATAAGTATTCAACTATGATTATCGGTATTGGTGTCCACGTAAGCTCAGACTTATCAGATGTAATCATGATTAGGAGATATGATTAAGGTATGAATTATACTTACTAGCTGGTGTTCAACCACATCACGACACATTCCCGTATCATGATATGCACGAGAGAAAATCTTACCGGTGAGATACTGCTTTATCATCTGTTTTGACGTATATGAATGATGTGAGATACTCACTTATTTTGATTGAAACCAAGCCCTTTGTGATTTAATCAATTATTGTAAGGAACTTGATTTTCATATGCATGAGGGCACAGGAGTAAGTCCGTGAACAGGTTAGTACCATCATAGCGACAAAGAGACGAACTTAGCTCCGCATAAAGCTGTGATATTTTATCACTTATTTTGGGGATGTGATATTTTTATCACTTATTTGATGTCGTATGCAGTATGTACACGTATGTATGATATCATGGAAATTCTAGACTTGCGCCACTGTTATTTTTGGCAAAAGATTCAACCATGATACCCAGATGATAAGCAAGCATAAAGACCATATATCTCAGAACCTCAACACTCTATCAAATGAAATTTGGTACCAATGACCATATGCCAATGAATGGTTCCCACCTGGTGTTTTTCTGTTAGGTTTATATCAACCTGCACATTTTAGTCTGATTGTGAGCCTACCGATACATCATTAGTAAAGCTACTTATCAATCTTCTTTCTATGCTTTTGACCATTTCTGACATATTTACCGGTGAATTTCATCATCTTCAACTTATCCAAGAAACTCATTTTTGTGTTTTTCTAATGTTTTTGTGTTTTTTCTGATTTTTCTCCCCCTTAAACAAAGAAGGTAAATAAAAGACATATTTTTGTATTTTCTAGAAATTTACTCCCCCTAAAATATAAAACTAAAAATCTTTTTGTAGTTTTAGATTTTTAGAAAGGATATACAAAAATAGTTAGCCATGGTTGAGTTACTCGGGCTTCACCTTGATGCCATTGACCAAAAGTAGATAATCAAAACGTGATTTATCAAAGGCTTTGGTAAAAAGATCGGCATGTTGGTGATCAGTGTGGATTTTAACAACATCGATAAGTCTCTTTTCATAACAATCACGTATGAAATGATACTTAATCTCAATGTGTTTTGTTTTTGAGTGCTGTACAGGATTCCGAGTGATCTGTAAAGCAGCTTCATTATCAACAAAAATAGGAGTAGTAAGAAATTCAAAACCGTAGTCGCGCATTTGCTGTTGAAATCCATAGAACTTGATAGCAGCAACTAGAAGCTGAAATATACTCAGCCTCACATGTTGATGTAGCTACATAAGTCTGCTTTTTACATTGTCACGTTACTAGGCAATTTCCCAAGAACTGACATCCTGCTGTTGTTGACTTTCATCGATTTTACAGCCGCCATGTTTAGAATCACTGAATGCTGTCAGATCAAAGTTATCATCCTTAGGGTACCATAGACCAGTGTCAGGGCGTCCCTTTAAATAACGAAAGATCCTTTTCACAGCCATCAGATGAGAAACCTTCGGACTAGACTGATAGCGTGCCAGAAGGCATGTTGGGTACATTATGTCAGGTCTTGAAGCAGTAAGATACAAGAGAGATCCGATCATTGCACGATAAGAGATGGTTCTACATGTTCACCCATCCCATCTAGAGTAATTCCATGATTTTGAGCTAATGGAATTCCCAAAGGCTTTGAGCTGTCCATCTGAAATCATTTGAGAATATCTCCGACGTACTTGGTTTGATGGATAAAAATCCCTTCCTTTGATTGCTGAACCTGCAAACCTAAAAAGAAAGTCATTTCTCCCATTGCGCTCATCTCGAACTTCTCCTGCATAACCTTTTCGAATTCTTTGCACATTCGAGTGTTAGTAGACCCAAATATAATATCATCAACATAAACCTGTACTAGCAGCAAGTCCTCGTCTCGTTCCTTGATGAAGAGAGTACATTCGATCAGGCCTCGTCGAAAACCATTCTTCAACAGATAGGTAGACAAAGTTTCATACCAAGCTCTCGGAGCTTGATGAAGACCATATAACTTCTTGTTGAGAAGCCAAACCCTGTCAGGATGGAGAGGATCTTCAAAACCTGGTGGTTGCTAAACATATACTTCCTGTTCTACCACACCATGAAGAAATGGACTCTTCACATCCATCTGATAAACGGTGTACTTCTTGTAGGACGCATAAGCCAAAAAGATTCTTATGGCCTCATGTCGTGCAACCGGTGCATTAAACTTCATTGTAATCAATCACTTCGACCTGATTAAAACCTTGAACAACCAATCTCGCTTTGTTTCTCATAACAACACCTCGGTCATCCTTCTTGCACTTGTACACCCATCGTGTACCAATCTTCTTGTAGCCGTCAGGCCTGTCAACCAATTTCCAGAGGCCTAACTTCTGAAACTACTGAAGTTCTTCCTGATGGCTTCAACCCACAAGTCTTCTTTCATTGCCTCCTTCCAAGATTTTCGTTCTACTTGGCACACATAGCAGGCAAAAGACCAATCATTCAGACCACCAGTTTCCCTGATTTCCGAATATAATCCAGCATTCTGGTTGTTTCGAAGCTGATTACGAGTCTGCATACCACTTTGGACATCTCCAATAATATTCTACTGAGGATGGATATTATGAATTCGAGTTTCTGGCACATCAGGAACTCGAGAATTTATACCCAAATTGTTGATATTCGGATCAACAGTTAAATCGAGAGCTGGATTTGATGACGTTGTAGATGCCTGACCTTCAGTCGTTCCTTGAGGTTGAATATTTGACATATCATTTGAAAATTCAGGAACCGCTCTAGAGGTAGCTTCATTTGCATCATGAAACTCATCTTCTTCTGATGAAACATTATAATCCACAGCGTCTTCGAATTTCTCATTTTGAACAAGATTGTTAACCGCAGTTGACACTTGAGGGTTAACAATAATTCGTCGAACTAGTGATGAATCTACTGCAGTATCACTTTCCAATAACATCTGAGCATCAGCTTTGCATCATCAAAAGTTGACAGATTAAAGGAGTCAAACAGCCCATCATAGTCAAACATCCAAGGAGCACCCGGAGCTCTTACAGCTTTTGTATATCTCTTTACCTTGACTTCGCCCCATTCTTCAATCTTCTTCGAAGATAAATTCCATACCCGGAAATTAGGAGTAGCATATCCAAGAAAGAAACCTTCGATGCCTTGAGACCAAACTTTCCATGTGGGTCGATCATAGTGCATGGAGCTCCAAAAGGTTCTAAGAAAGAAACATTCGGTTTACTTTTATGTAACAACTCAAAGCAAGTCTTCCCATGTATCTTCATCGTTAGAATTCTATTCATAGTATAGTACGCAGTAGCAACAGCTTCTCCCCAAAATTGAACAGGAAGTTCTGATTCTACTAACATGGTTCTTGCAGTTTCAATAAGAGTTCTATTCTTCCTCTCAGCGACACCATTCTGTTGTGGAGTGTAGCGAGAACTGTACTCATGCAGAATACCCTTTGAGGAACAGTACTCATCCATAACTTGATTCTTGAATTCCGTGCCATTGTCGCTTCTGATTCTCCTTACCTTCAGATTATACAGATTTTCCAACAGAGTCAGGAGATTCTTGAGGATAGTAGGAACTTCACTCTTGTGTGCTAACATGTTTACCCATGAAAATCTGGAATAGTCATCAGTAACTACCAGACAATAAGACTCACTAAAGGTTGTCTTGTGTTTCATAGGTCCAAAGAGGTCTATGAAGATGTTCCAGTGGCATATTCATAGTGTTTATCTTCTTCACGGGATGGACTTTCTTGCTTGCTTCCCTTTCTTGCATGATACACAAACGTCTTGAAGATGAAAGTTCTTCACTGGTACACCATTCACTAGATTGTTCTTCACCAAATAGTTCATTTTCCTTAGGTGAATGTGTCCCATACGTCTGTGCCAAGAGATTGATTCCTTCTCGGTGCTTTGGAGACAAAACTGTGACTTGTGCAGATGTTGTAATAGCTTGGCTCATATCAAGAATATACAAATCATTAATTCTTGGAGCCGACAGGAGAATCCATTCCTTGGGGATCTTGAATCCAGGCTTCAGCACATAACATCCGGCATCATCAAAATGTACTGTGAACTTCTTATCGCAGATTTGAGAAACGCTAAGAAGATTGTGATCAATTTGCCACACATAATTGATCTTGTCGAAGCTCACAACACCATTGGAGACCATTCCTTCTCCAGTGATGTATCCACCTTTGTCACCAGCAAAAGCAACATAACCACCCCTTATGCTTTTCACATCATATAGGAGCCGCAAGTCGCCCGTCATGTGCCTTGATGCTCCACTGTCAACAATCCAATGACTATTTACAGTTCCTTCTGGAACACCCTGCACATTGCACAAACAAGATTAGTTTGATATGGGGATCCAAGCCTTAGTGTTCTTGGGTCATCCCTTATCATCTAGAAATGTAATCTCAATTTCTTTATGATTAACAAATTGAGAAACTCCTTTTGAACTATTACCGGTCTTCTGTTTCCAAGATCCTTGTTTATTACTAGATTTACTATTATTTACAGTTTTAACAATGTCTGGTTTTATTGACTTTGAAGATCTTTGATCCTTTTTCGAAGAATCCGATTTTAAAGCTTTCTCACTGCTTTTACTTGTTTCCGTTTTTGTTACTCTTTTTTATCCTTAATGATTCGTTTATCTTGAGTCAGAGAAACAGATTTACAGTTGCAAGTTGGTTCATGAGGGGTTTTCTCTATACATCTTGATTTGGCTGGATTTTGACAATCCTTTATAATGTGGCCAAATTCTCCACATTTGAAACTTGTTCTCCTTTCAACAAAACTAGGAGATCATGTTTCTTGGCTTGACGTTGAACTTGTGGGTTTTGAGGTACTCGGTTCATTTTCATTACATCCATCAGTGTGTTGGGTGTAATTGTCTTGACTATTTCTTTTCAAAATCTTAACTTTCTTTACAAATCAACATTAGATTTTCCTTGAAAAGTTTGACTTTATCGGTACCTTTAGAACTCACAAATTTACAGTTTTAGCCTTTTTCTGGTAACGAGAGCCTTTTGCTTCAACCTTCGGTTGAGAAACTATAGACTTTTCAACTCGCTTCCACTGTTTTTCTGTTGAAGCAGATAATGGTTGTGATTTGGTGGACTTTTTCTTCTCTAAAGGTTTGGTTGTTGGCTTTTCAAAAACCTGATCTATAGAGATTGGATTTACGTTTTTAATTTGAAAATCTTTGTTTGAATAGATTTTCTTATCTCCAACCAAAGTATACAAACGTTATCTACTTCTTGTGTAAACACACTTGTCTTCATAGATTTCTTGGAACGGTCTCTTGATTCTCAACAGATTGAGTACTAGGAGTAGCAGAAGATTCTACTCTTTTTCTTTCATCAAGAGGTTGATCCGGATCATCATTTCTTGATTCATCATCTGATGTATCATCCTCCTCTTCATCAGAAGGATTTTGAACAACGTCAGATGATAAATTTTCTGGCTTGCATGGTTCTTGAGAGGAATTGCCTAGTTTGAACCCTAACCCTGCTGCAATTCCTCAGGATTCAAAGGTACAGAGGGTTCAAAACGAGGCATCTCCTGTTCATCAGACATTTTGGTATAGTTGTGTTTCATTGGTGGTGGTGACGACTTATACCCTATGCATTGAGCATCTCCCTTTAGTTTTTGAACTTCAGTAATATGATCAAGCACATATTGGGAGTTAGAATAACTTTCCAATTTGCGTTTGATAGAATCATATTCGCATTTGGCAATGGCTAACTCTTTCTTTGTTTCTTCTAGGAGATTAATGTAGTTATTAATTCCTGTCTGTTTATTCAAAACTGTTTTTGTCAATTCCGAAACACTTTTCTTAAGGGTTTCTATTACAGATTTGAATTCTTTTTCATTTCTAGTTAGCGCCAAGTTCGCCTCTTTGCATTTTGATAATTCAACAACTAAATTCTGATTATGACTGTTGGCGGTTTCATACTTTATTTTCAATTCAACACAGTCATTGCAAATAGTAGGAGGTTCAGAATTTACCTATTTTGAAGAACCTTCAACATTTGCCATAAAGGCAGGTGATGAGGAAAAACTGCACCATCTGTAGAGAGTTCCTCTGTCTCTTTTTCCGCAGCTTCTGCATTCCTCGTCATACCTACCTTTTCAGATTTCAATATCTCAGCTTCACTTAGCAACTCTTCAACCTCAGCATCACTTCCTTTCTTCTCATTGAATCAGATCCATAACCATCTGAACTTGAACATTCTTCATCAGAAGTGCCAGCATCCCCAGTGTATCATCGTTATTTGGAGTGTTGATGCTGTGATCATGCTTGATTTGATCCACGATCGCATAGCATGCAGTTCTTCCATTGTTCTCCATTCCCAACTGTACTGGCCAATCGCATCCTTCATCAGACTGAACTACCAAAGCTCTGTGCGTGTTTGAAGGTTCTGATTGATTGGTATTGTTAGAGTTGCCAACAGCTACTATTCTTCTTTCATTGTTGTATGTGCTGTGTTGGATGGTTGAGACTTGATTACGAAAGGGGTTGTGATTTCCTTCCTTGTTGGGTCTTGTGCATTCCCACTTGAAGTGACCTCTTTCTCCGCAATTAAAGCAAGTAACGGCGTTTTGTCAAAGCCGTATTTTGTATCCTTCTTGCTTTCTAAACTAGTTCTACCTGTTCTTCTCATATAATCCTTCGCTCTTCTCATAGCGCTTGCAAATGCCCACTTGATGTCCATCAGCTCTATTTCATCTTGGTCAATTTGTTCATAGTCTTCGCTTGTCAAATTGATGTTCCCTATTTGACCTGGAACTAAACCACAATACGCATTGACCATGGTATTTAGAAGTTCCGCATGTTCCTGTGCAACTTCTAGGTTGATTTTGGAGAGATTTGACGTGTCAAGTTTGACAGAGTTGGGATTTGCAGATTGATTGTTGCTTGCATAGAAAGCTTGCTGAGGAGCTTGTTGTGGAGCTTTATGCGCTAAGTCCCTTGGCTGTGGAATGAAGGCTTTGGATCAAAAGCTTGTCCATAGGTTTGATTACTCGAACCTGTAGACTAACTTGTTTGAACTGGTTGAGGTAGAAAAGGGTTCACGTTTGATACAAACGCGGTCTGCAGCTTCGGTTGCTGACTTGAGCTTGTACCTGCATTTATACCTCCAAAATACATTTCAGGTTTTGTGGAACATTGACTCGTTGTGCCTTCTGGAGCTCTTCTTCATTCTTGTTCTTAGTTTCCGCACAAATTCATAAATACTAATTGAGTCCAAAACACCTGTATGTTTTAATAGATCAATAAATTGACCCCATTTTGGTGGTAAAGCATCAGCAAATCGCATCACAATTTCTTGTAGTGCTACTAACACTTTATACGAGTACATTTCGCTGAGAAGATGATAAAACCAAGTGGTCATATCATTCAAGGTTTCGTTCTCCATGAACATGAAACCTTCAAACTCTTTCTTGAGCAGATCATGCCGAATCTTCCTGGTAGCAGCGTTACCTTCACCTCTTGCTTCCAAAGTGTCCCACAAATTTTTTGTTGTAGTACAGTATACAAACTGATGATAGATATTTTTTATGAAGAGCTTGTGTGAGGATAGCAAATGCCTTCTTCTCTAGATCATAAGCTTTCTTTCACTTTCGTCTAGATTGGCCAATGAGGTTGGATTTGATCCAGCTTCTTCAAGTGATTCCTTGTAGGGGGTAGTGAACACGTCCTAATTCTGTGTTTTGTCCAAGAAAGTATGTATGAAAACGGATTTTCAAGAAAGATAATCTTTCATATGATTTAGCTTGGGCGGACGGTTGTTACTCCCTGTTTCACTTTCGCTCATTAACAGAGTTTGGATGCTTTGATTTTGATTCGCAACACATGCCCATTGATTTGCAGAGATCATTGTTGTATGTTGAGGCATCAAAGATTTTACCCATGATGTTGCGGAGCTTTGCGAAGACTCCTGATTTGAGCTTGAACAACTCCAATCCCAAGGGTTAGAACTCATTATATTTTCGGTTTTTATGAAAATTTAAAGGTTTTAAAAGTTTCACAATTATAATTACCTTTTAAAGTTCACAGATCTGAAAATATGACAAATTCTTAAAATCACAAAGCTTTGAAAAACACGAAAAAAAACAATAATTGTTTCGTGCGAACATGCTGTTGTGCGAGACAACTTGTTCCGTGCGGGTCAAGTGTTTTGTGCAGTTCAGATGAATCGTAGAAACTTTTCAGTCGCACAAACTGTTTTGTTCAGCGTTTTTCAGAGTAATCTTTTCAAAAGTGGTTTGGTGAAAAATTTCCTTTCTTGTGTAGACCTGCTTGTTCGATAATACCTATTGTCTTACCCACTTTTAGTTAAAACACAGATTTTAACAGTCAACAGTCAAGTCCAGATCTAAGTCAGAAAATGTCAACCCTACCAAAACTAATCAGATTCAAATTTTTGCAGATTTCTTCTTCAAGGGTGTTCTTCAAAAAATTTTACCACAAAATTTTCTGCATGCAGTAGAGTTTTAATCAAGTTTTAAGTTAGTTAACTATCCAAAACTTAAGTTTTCTGCTGGAGGCTCAAGAACACTTCAGAAATCTTCAAACTAGCTCAGACACAACTAAGCCCGGTTTTGAACAAGGAAAGAGCACAAGCTCTGATACCACTTGTAGGTCCACCTGAAGATCAAGTTAAACCTGTTCCTTGTTCATAAAACATAACACAAGTGCGGAATCCAAGTGTGCATGCAACCAAAGCAAAGTAAAAGAACATGGTATAACCAAAGATTCACTATCTTGATTAATGATTGAGAACAAGTACAAACATATACACACAATGCTCGTAGGACTCAAACAAACTTGTTGTGTTCTTCTGTCTTCGTCTTCAGAGATAACCAACTGAAAGGATAACTAGCTCTCTAGTCCAACCAAACAACTTTGTGACCAGTGAGTAACCTTGACTGAGAGGTACATGTCTGCTTATATAGTGTCTGTCTAGATATTCGTACGAAACACGAATCTAGCCATACGGAACGTACTATTTCACACGAGACACATTCCAGAGATTTGGTACAAGTTAACTGTTTCGTATGAAATGATCATTTCGTACGAAACAAGTAACACACTTGTTACTCAAGTATTTCGTACGAATCATGTGATTCGTACGAATTCTCTGACTCGCACATAATCCTTAATCTTGGAAAACGTGTGTAGACATGACGTTTACAAGACTCAACGGTATGCACACATGCAACCGATTAACACAGACAAGCTAAGATGTCATACTAGATCAAGATAGAAGGATATCTCGATCTATTCGCACGACCAAACCTATACAGACACTTGAGCAAAGACCGTACAACTACAACTGTAATTAAGAACAAGCGACAGACACAAAACTGTATCAACAAACACACATGATACTAGAATTTTAATAATTTGGCCTTTAACAAACTACCTTAACACAATTCCAGTTTGGTTTATTTCCTTGACCATTCATCTATGACGTATGACATTCGTTTCCGTTCGGGTAACCTCAAAATATACATTAGATAAACTCGATTTGTGAAGTGTTGGCTACTTAATATTCATATCACTCTATGATAACTAAATACTGCCTTTTTCAAGCCACTCAAATTCAAACGTGTAGAGCTCACCTAAACTATATTTAGTGCAACAACCCCCCCCCCCCGGCCATACATGTCACACATCAATTAATCTCATACCGGTGTATGACACACTGGTGTTCAACTCTTACGAGTGTCTCCTGTGCTTTGCATGACTTGTTACAACATCCTCATTATCGATCTTCCATTAACTGAACTTATATTTCTACTAAAGACCAAGTACAAATCGTCATGTATCAGTGTTTTTCCTTTGTTATCCTAACTTAATCTCCATTTGAAATCCCTATGCACGAACTTAATCTGATGTATCACATTCTCTCTTTGAGCCATAGTATCTTCGTCTACCAAATTCTCGACATTAATGTCACTTCAACAACGATAACTATATCCGGGATTACGAAGTAAGTTATAAACTTCATCTTACTCATCACAAGGAATCTGAACTACCAGAATTCAATATCATGGTACCATCTTGAAATTGCGTCATACCTTTACTTTCGCATATACTTACGTTGTAAGTGATTCCCTATTACTCTTGATAGTCGCACTTATGGCGCCTACTCTTATTACATCTCTACTCATTGAATCGTCTTATGCCTTGACGCTCCCTTTAGCAGCAAACCTCAGCCATCGTTTTAAAATATCATAATCTAAATTTTCCGGACGAAAATTCTTTCAATAAGGTGATGATGTGATGTCACACCCCGGATTTCAACCCAAATCCATACACCGGTGGGCCCGGGTGGGGAGTATCGTGATGTCAGTTGATAACATCATAGTCAATTAAACACGGCACAGCGGAAGTCTTGGAGTAAAATTACTATTACAAACCAATGTTCGAAATACACAATAATATATAGGCTCGTAATAGAAGATCCACAGGCGGATCATAAATGTACAAAGAAAGAATATAAAACAGACTTTAGGGCAGATCTAAGGATTTGCAAGATCCTCTTATTCACTACTGAGCAGCTTCCGACGTATTTCGTATTGTACCTGCAAGCTTAATCTTTTTGAAAATACGTCATCTTTCGCTGGTAAATACACCCAACTGACTCATTTTGAAAACATTTTAGAAATTAGATTTAAGTGCATATGGCACAAATCTTTTATAACTTGGGAAAGTTACTTTGTAACCTTATTAACAGATTCACATGTTTGTCCATACATACAGGGCCCAATATAGAGACCGAGACGTGACTAAATACACACCACTTGGAACTCACAGAGGAGTTATCCCCAACGTTTTTGGGTAATTTGCATTTGAGTGTTTGCCAGGTGTATGCCCACACCCCGCACTAAGGTCGTGGCCATTATCTAATGTAATGAGCCGAGGATATCCAGGACACGGTAATTTAACCCCCAATGTTTAGGTTATCAAACAAAACTGATTAAAACGGAATATGCGGATTTACTTGCCACAATCCGGCATTCGATTGATTCCATTTCCAACCAAGCGGTAATAATTTACCGTATCCCAAGCCCGTATAGGGAAAATAAGTCAAGAGTATTTACCTGAGCTAGTCCTGATTTAAAAATGCAAGATTAAATATCTCAGCCGTATCTAGAATGATCTAAGTGCAGATAGCATTTACCAGAAGGCTCTAGTCTGGATTATGGCATAAGCTAACAAATTAAATACTAACGGTCTTATTTAAGTCATAGACTTAGACCGAGTACTGTACAGGATCAAAACGTATAACGCTTGATTAAACGATGATCAGATAGAATGTAGTTTAGACCCAACAAGTATTTTGACTTGTATAAAATGGGTAAACAATTAACATTCTGGATTTTGACTTTAAAATGATTAGGTTAAACTCATTTTGGTTAAATTCCGCAAACTAGTTATGTATAATTAATCGTACGCTTATAAGCGATACTGGGTAACCGGATAAGTCGTGGACAAGTTCTATATACCATTATACTTTAATTAAGTTGTAATATCGGTAAGATATCAACTTATATGCCCGTTAAGGTTTTAAAAAGAAACTATGCCTCATAAGGGCATTTTGGTAATTTCATACCGTATAAAAGGAACTTGAATATAACTAAATGTTAAAATTATAAATATTCTGGAAAAATATTTTATTTATGATATAATATCAGTAGGATATCAATTATATGTGTAATTTATATTTAGACCAAACTATGCACCGAAGGGGCATTTTGGTCATTTTACACATAGTTTATAAATTATTTGGGATTCTGAGTTTGTATCATGTACCTACTGTAAAAATATTTAAAATCAGTAGGTAATAAGTCTTGATTTATAGTTATGGTTTAAAACCATACTATGCGCCGAAACGACGCTTATGTCAAAAAATGACGATTTATGCGATGTTTAACGAAAACCGACATTAAGTTAGATTAAAATGTCTTAGATATGTTATTTAATATAACATATCAGTAGGTAAAAGATTTACCTTGAAAAGATTTGATTAAAACCATTTTATGAGCCACAAGTGGTAAATCGTCATTTATCAACATAATTCACGGACCTGCTTGTAAACTCAGTTTATAATCTGGTTTGACATCCCAAATAATCCTACTTATAATATTATATCAGTAGAAAACTTATTTTAAAGTTCATTATCATTAAAACCTTAATTTATGCAAAAAGGGCATTTTAGTTAAAAATGGTATAATGACGGAACTTGCGCATAAACTCAGATTCTCATTATGATCATGTAATATAACCTCAGAGTGTCATGATACATTATATTATGATCATAATGCAACTTTAGATCAGTAGCTAACTAATCTAAATCGGGTCAGAATTGAAAGTCAAAAAAGAAGTCAAACTTCACGACTTTCGGGTGCGAACCGACCCTAGAACTGAAAATGACGAGCCGAACATGTTCTTACATGTTCGAATAATTATTACCAACTTGTTTAAGAAAAATGGCTTGTTTGACTTTTTAATAACTTAAGTTTGACCCGTCAATTGGTCTTGCAAACGTGATCTTCAGGAGGTGCCCTTTATTGGGACTAACACCTACCTTATTACGATCACTTAGCCATGTTTGTTACGAACAATGGCTGGACCATAATGGTCTTAACCGAAAGTCAAAGCGTTTTCCATAAAACGCTTGACTTTTGGCTATAAAAGCTTATAAACGAAAATGCACAAGGAAGGAACACTTACAAGAGGTTTCTAGAATGCAATAGAACTAAGTTGGATGCTCCTTTCAGTTAGGAACTACCAGAGGAGGGAGATAGAGTTGAAAAGAGAAAGGTGCAAGTTCAGAGGTTGAACCTTTGCACCTATTTGTAGTTGGAGAGCTTGAAGGAGGTGATGCCAGGTGCTAAGGGGTGTAAGAGGGAGCTTACAATTATCCTAAAACGTGGCATAGTAGTTTGGAAGACCATGGTTTCGATTTAATGGTTTTTGGCACCTTTGAGTGGCAGCCAAGAAAATTTTCTGCAGACACAGGCCTCTCACGCCCACGAGAGGCCAAGGCCTTGCCTCTCGCGCCCCGTGAGCGCCTCATGGCCAGTTTCAAAGTTTAACACTTTTAGCCCCTCAACTTATAAAACCTCCCAGAACCTCCTAAAACACCCTTTTTAGCACTTTTAGCCCTCCATAGCAAATTTTTGGCGTACCCGGGATTGTGCCTGGACATTGTCGAGCTCTCGGTTCATTAAATGGTCACTCAGAGGTATAAATTAATATGTTGACACTTTTAATCCCTCCATTATCCAACTTTCACATATTTATAGAATTGAACTCTCTCGTCCAACAAATGAGACATATGAGAGTTAGGACTTCGTAAAGGATCATCCAGAAGCCCACTATAAGCATGTTGACTCCGATGTCACTCAGATGCTGGGCATGTTGACATATCAGTCACGCAGAAGCCAAGTTTAAGCATGTTGACACATCAGTCACTCAAAGGCTAATGTTTAAGAATGTTGACATATCAGTCACTCTGAGGCTTACGCTTATGCATGTTGACATCAGACAGTCACTTAGAGGCTCAGTTTGAGAATGTTGACACCTTTAGTCCTTATTAGTCTTTAATAGACTAATTTAAAATACAACACGTGTCACTATACTATTGGACACGATTTTACAGGGTGTTACATCCTCACCCCCTTAAAAGAAATCTTGACCTCAAGATTTTATTCTAAAAGATGGGGTACTTTTGTCGCATAGGGGACTCAACCTCCCATGTATACTCGGGACCTCTAAAGGCGTCCCATTTAACCTTTACTATAGGTATCAATTTTTTTCGGAGCTTCTTAACATGTCGATCCTCGATCGAAATTGGTATCTCAACGAACCTCAAGTTTTCATCTATTTGCACATCTTTATGTGACATTGCTAGCGATTCATCAGCTAGACATTTCTTAAGATTACTGATGTGGAACACATCATGAATTCCGCTAATCTCCTCTTGCAATCTGAGCTTATAAGATACCGTGCCGACACATTCGACAATCTCGAATGGTCCGATATATCTTGGGCTTAACTTGCTCTTCTTCCCAAAGCGCATCACACCTTTCCAGGGTGACACTTTTAACATGACTTTGTCCCCTACTTGGAACTTAAGAGGTTTACGCCTTTTTTCAGCATATCTCTTTTGCCTATCCTTGGCATCTTTGAGACGATCACGGATTTGCACAATCTTTCGTGGTCTCCAGGACAATCTCTGGTCCTGATAGTTGGGCTTCCCCAACTTCTACCCAACACACGGGCGTTCTACATTTTCTCCCATACAAGGCCTCAAAAGGAGCAGCCTTGATGCTCATATGATAACTATTATTATAGGAGAATTATATCAGGGGTAAGTGGTCATCCCAACTTCCACCTAGATCAATCACACATGCCCTAAGCTTGTCTTCCAGTGTTTGAATAGTACGCTCACTTTGACCATCAGTCTGCGTATGGTAAGTCGTACTAAAGTTTAACCGTGTGCCTAAAGATTGTTGAAAACTTTTCCAAAAATGAGAGGTATATCTAGTATTCTATCAGATACAATAGATACTGGCACACCATGTAGGGACACAATCTTGTCCACATATAACTTATCCAATTTGTCTGAATTATACGTTTCCTTTATTGGCAAGAAATGTGCTGACTTAGTCAGCCTATCCACAATGACCCAAATAGTGTCATTTCCACTTTTGGTCTTAGGTAACTTGGTAATCAAGTCCATAGTTACCATTTCCCATTTCCATGTGGGAATTTCCAATTGTTGTAGAAGTCCTGACGGCTTCTGATGTTCGGCTTTAACTTGCGAACACGTCAGACACTTAGCTACATAAGTGACTATGGATTTCTTCAAACCCATCCACCAATAATTCATTTTTAGATCATGATACATTTTGTCACTTCCAGGGTGAACTGAGTGTAACATCCGTCAAAAACCGGGTTATCCAAACCCGCTTCGTTTATTAAACCGAATAATCAGTTATAAATTTCGTTGCGTATATATTTTTATTTTAATTTTAAACGATACATAATTGGTTAATGAAACGAACAGTCGGGTTGAGAGTTCTGGGTTGTTTTAACGAAGAAGATGAAGTTTAGGTTGTGTATATATTTAATATAAATCGGGTTATATCTCGGGTTAGACACACAGTCCAACGGTGGACTGTATGCATTTGAAACATAGAGATACCGAGTTCGAGTCTGTCCTTGTTCCGATTCGTCACAATATTCAAACCTTTTTATAAAACCCAAATACGGAACCTTTCAGTTAGTATATAAGATTAATAAAACATGTATTTTAACCAGGTTAGACACACAGTCCAGCGGTGGACTGTGTGCAACGTTAAACAACAGGTCCCGGGTTCGAGTCCTGTATTGTGCACCGGTTCGACTAGTTTAAAAACCTTTTTAATTAAATAAAATTCTGAATAATCTAAGTAGTATATAAATATAATTAAAAACAGAAATATTTCGGGTTAGACACGTAGCTCAGATGGTAGAGCTGCGTGCACGTATACGAGAGGTCTCGGGTTCGAACCTCACTCAGCGCATATAATAAACACGGTCCGACCGGTCAACGGTCAACGCTCGGTCAACGGTCAAAGTAAAAAAGTCAACATTTTTATATTTTTTTATTTATTTATTTAATTTAAAAATCAATTAAAAATACTTAAAAATAATATTTTTAAAGTTAGAAAGTGTCCTTAAACTCACAAAAATAAATCTAGAAATCCTATTAAGGTTATGAATTAAAATTATTAATCTCCAATAAAATCCTTTTATTTACCGAACCACTATGTTATTATTTAGGTTAGTTCCTCTCGTGGTTAAATCCAAATTCGTGCGCATTCATCATCAATCCAAGAAACGCAACCACTGTGAGTGAATTCTTACAAATTCCCCTTTTTATTCATGTTTTGGGGTGTATCATGTGTCGCTTAAATTAATTCGCTTATACAAACTCGTGCTATACCATTATATGATATAAACTTAGAATGTAAATATTGTTTGTCGTGATGTATTACATATTGTCAAGTTGTATGCAAATTATTTATTAGGCCCATCAGTTCCTCGTGGGAGACGAGTTGAAAAACACGTGCCTCAAAACTCATTCATTAGGCCCATCAGTTCGTTGAACAACGCGTGCCTCAAAACTCATTCATTAGGCCCATCAGTTCCTCGTGGGAGACGAGTTGAACAACGCGTGCCTCAAAACAATCATTTGTTGTATGTGTGTGCAATATTTAATATTATGTGTTTTGTGAATAAATTTACATCTATATTTACTCATATGTGGTTATGCACTTTATTTTATAATCAATACAATAAACACGTTTAAATGTTTTCATAGGATTCACTCGCCAACTTTTTGTTGACCCAAAAACCATTTTTACACATGATACAGGTGGACAGGATGAAGCAAGGAACACATAGGAAATTGCCTTAGAAGAAAAATAATGAAGTCTAGAAAGATGTATAGAGCATGTTGTACTGGTATGATTTGATTGTATGATCTCCTTTAATTTGTAATAATAAACATGAAACATTATAATAAATGTCATGAGCTTTGATGAAAACCCAATCATGCCCCGATCACCTTTTTCCGCTGCGAGTCGGGGTGTGACAGATTGGTATCAGAGCTCTTGACTATAGGGATATAGGATAGGTTATTAGACCCTTAGAGCCTATACTATAGTTGATTAGATTTTAATTGTTTATGTGGTTACATGCAAACTCATGATGTTTATTTGTTTCGTATTTATACATACACAAATGCATGCAAACACTTCCAATATTATATTTTGTGATACATAATGAATTATACTTACAGTTAAACATACATAATTACATACACATTCATCATACATATTTCAATGTTCACATATTCAAATCACCTTCATACTTCCGTTATTCAAGATTTTGTCGCATTTTTCATTTTTCAAATCTCATCAAAGTGAGTTCTGCGACGGGCATGTAGTAACTGTAAGGGTACAAGTACCGGTAGTCGGAACGTCCTGTCTAGGTTGGCATTCGTATAAATCCAATATAACGGACCAGTTTGCTTACCTGGGGACTAACGATGAGAGTACGAAGGACCTATTAGGCCAAAGCATGCCACACCAAACGTCGTTCGAACTAACCCCACTTTGAGTTGTCACCGTGTCCACACCTGGATACATTCCGAATGTCATACGTTACATACATATTTCTCGATTTTCTCCGGGTTTTAGTGTACTTAATCAGGCTAACACATGCGAACCATATGAAAAACCCGGTAATCATGGGGGCCCACATGATTACGAAGGTGAAGTATGGCGGCATGCAAGGCCCAATTACGAGCAAAGCCCAAGACATCCTATGGATGTAGTAGATTTATTATTCTATATTTATTTTATGAATGTTCATTCCTAAATACGACACATGACCCCTAAAACGTCCAACTCATACTCTTGATATGTATTCCTTGTAGATGTCTTCTAATCTCGCTTCTAGGAAGATGAGATCAGGAAAAGCCCGCGAGCGCATGGCTGCCCAAATCGCTCAACAAATGGCTGCCGTAATACCCAACATTGTAGTTCAAGTTCAACAAGCCCTTACCGCTAATTCCGTCAACCCAATCAATCAAGAAGATCAAAATGTTATCAATCCTTCCCCAAAAGCCACTAAATGCACCTACAAACATTTCAAATCCTGCGATCCTCCGAAATACAAAGGGACTGAAGGAGTCACCGCTCTCCTCCATTGGTTTGAGGAAATGGAAAACACTTTTCTAAATTGCGATTGCCCCGATGATCGCAAAGTGCAATATGCTACCGGTCGTTTGCTTGGAATAGCACTTACATGGTGGAATACAGAGAAGGCCAAGCGAGGTGTTGAAGATGCTATGACTTTGACTTGGGAAGAGTTGAAGGAAATCATGACAAGACGTTTCTGTCCAAGAAGCGAAATCAAGAAATTAGAGGATGAGTTCTATTCTTTGAAACAAAAGGAAGGCGACCACACTACGTACAACAAGAGATTCCTTGAGTTAAATCAAATGGTCCCCAACTTGTTCACTCCCCTCTACCGTTTGATCGAGCACTACATTCGAGGTCTTCTTTCAAAAATTCAAGACTCCGTAATAAGTACCACACCTGCAACTTTGGAAGCAGCAATGGAGTTAGCTACAGAGCTCACCGAAAACCGCATACGTAATAAAGACTTCACGGAGGAGAAGAAGAAGGATAAAACATCAACCGAAACCACAAACTCCACTCGAACCGAATCCTCTTCACAACCCATTTCTAAGAGAAAACGAGATGGGCTAATTTTCGCTGTCACCCAACACAATCAACCAACTTCACAAGCCGTACCCCTTCAAGCTATCCCGATCACTCAAGTAGCACCCCACTCAACTTACCCAAATAAGAAACCTTACTTTGGACCTCACCCTCAATGCAACACCTGTTTTTATCACCATCCATCTACCTTACCTTGTCGACTATGTGCGAATTGTGGACGTTATAGTCATTTGAGCAAGGTTTGCCGCACCCCTCAAAACCAAACCTCACCCTCTACTCAAAACATGATCCAAACATATCAACAACCCCAATACCCCATGTTTCCATATGTTCAAGCTTGTTTCAATTGTGGCGACCCTACCCACTTTAGAAACACGTGCCCTCGATTGGTTAACATCATAAACGCCCAAGCTCAAGCAAACCCAGTTAACCAAGCAAATCAAGAAAACCTAACCACTAGGCCACCAGCAAGAGTAAGAGTTTACAACATCAACGCCAATCCTGTTGAAGATAATGACGGCCCAAACAAACCACCCAACTAGTTTTCTTCACCAAAAATCAAGAATTCAACTCCAACCGCTTAGTTTTATGTTTTCTTTATGTTTATCTCAATCTTCACGTATCTCAACTATAAATTGGAAATTTTATCCAAGAATCTTATGCGAATTACTATTTCAGTTTTGTTTTATACTCATTGATTTAACATTCATATCATCATACCTCACGCCGTATCTCCGTCTCATCATTTAAAGAAGTTGGGCTGTGTCTCACTTCTACATAGAGTAACCTCTTCATCATAACAAACAAGAGAGGTACTGTCATCATTCAAATATGTATACTTTCAGAATTTAGACTCAGGCTTTGGTTCATTCAAAGAAGTTGGGCTGTGTCTCACTTCTACATAGACTAACCTCTTCATCATAACAAACGAGAGAGGTACTGTCATCATTCAAACATATATACTTTCAGAATTAAGACTCAAGCTTTGGTTGTTGTGTTTGTTTATGTTTTAGAGTCACATAGAACTAATCATAACTTACTGATAAAGCCAATGAAAATTTGACAAGAATATGGTGGATACGCTGCTGGTACTTCCTATATCTAAGTATTCTTGCCAAAGGATCAGAGGTATTGTCAGGCAGTTATGAGAGGTTCCATGTAGGTTTTAGTGGTAGAAGTTTTGTTATATGGTATAACCTTATCTTTCCAAACGTATAAAAGCTCTTGTGCATGAGATCATACCTAGTCAATCAACTCTGTTTATCAATATTCCTTATCGTAGGCATCAAAAAGCGATTCCTGTAGCAGGGTATTCAACCCTTACTAGGAATGTTACCACCTCAAATAAAATTTAAACTCTTACCCCATTCTAAGTATATAATTGTCAAAACCACCCTCCTTTCGAGTCAAACATACCACTACTTAAATTTCTGGATGAAATTTCTAAAAGTAGGGGATACTGTAACATCCGTCAAAAACCGGGTTATCAAAACCCGCTTCGTTTATTAAACCGAATAATCAGTTATAAATTCGTTGCGTATATATTTTTATTTTAATTTTAAACGATACATAATTAATAAACATTTTAGAATTTAAAATCTATAATTAACATTTCAAATAAATAATGAATAAAAAAATAAAAGCAGACGTCGGGTTTCGAACCCGGGT
Source organism: Scalesia atractyloides (assembly GCA_947069175.1). Lineage (NCBI taxonomy): Eukaryota > Viridiplantae > Streptophyta > Magnoliopsida > Asterales > Asteraceae > Scalesia > Scalesia atractyloides. The sequence goes on along the minus strand of CAMTDV010000007.1, from coordinate 14,106,169 downwards.
CGCCCACAAGCCAAACACGCTAACACACCAACTGCTCTACACACACTTATGTGCTATAAATCTGAAACCATTAAAATTTATTTAGGATCCACGGCTAAAACTGAAAATCTCAAAGTTTCGGCAAATCTGTAACCGCCGGCATTACTCAAAATCGCGAAGGAAAACCGATGATTTAATCATGCCTTTAACCTAAGAATCGGTTATCAATCATTTGAACCAATCAAAATCATAACTGAAGGAGGATTTAATCTCTTGACCGAAACCGTCGAACATGTTAGCTATCAAGTCCGAGGAGTGTAAATCTCGTTCAATTCATAGCCAAACCCTCACAACATTATGAAAACAAGTCTCTGTTTCACCGGAGTTCACCGGAAATCGCCGAAATTATCTGCGAGTTGACCGAGAGTTATCGCCGGAAAACCAAAGAAACCATCCCACTGTTGCCTTACCTTATAAACAGGACATTTAGAGCTCATACCGAAATCACCCACACTCACCTTAAACTCCCTGTAGAATCTCTGTCGCAAGAAATACATCGCCGGAATTCTCTGCAAGTCGCCGGAAAACCAAACCCATTTCATCTCTTTTGCCTTACCCTATAAATAGGACTTCTAGAGCTCGACAGAAGTCACCCACACTCACTTCAAACCTCCTGAAGATCCTCTGTAGCAAGTTACACGTCGCCGGAAGTATCTGCTATCGTGGGAATCTCGCCGGAGAAACAGGGGATCCTTGTTCGGTATATCTTTCACCTAATCCCTTTCATTTTTATTAATCCCATGTGTAGATTATTTAAAATTTACTAAAGGAATTGATTAATGAAACGAAACAGTCGGGTTGAGAGTTTTGGGTTGTTTTAATGAAGAAGATGAAGTGTAAGTTGTGTATATATTTAATATAAATCGGGTTATATCTCGGGTTAGACACACAGTCCAGCGGTGGACTGTGTGCAACGTTAAACAACAGGTCCCGGGTTCGAGTCCTGTATTGTGCACCGGTTCGACTAGTTTAAAAACCTTTTTAATTAAATAAAATTCTGAATAATCTAAGTAGTATATAAATATAATTAAAAACAGAAATATTTCGGGTTAGACACGTAGCTCAGTTGGTAGAGTTGCATGCACGTATACGAGAGGTCTCGGGTTCGAACCTCACTCAGCGCATATAATAAACACGGTCCGACCAGTCAACGGTCCGGTCAACGGTCAACGCTCGGTCAACGATCAAAGTCAAAAAAGTCAACATTTTTATATTTTTTTATTTATTTATTTAATTTAAAAATCAATTAAAAGTACTTAAAAATAATATTTTTAAAGTTAGAAAGTGTCCTTAAACTCACAAAAATAAATCTAGAAATCCTATTAAGGTTATGAATTAAAATTATTAATCTCCAATAAAATCCTTTTATTTATCGAACCACTATGTTATTATTTAGGTTAGTTCCTCTCGTGGTTAAATCCAAATTCGTGCGCATTCATCATCAATCCAAGAAACGCAACCACTATGAGTGAATTCTTACAAATTCCCCTTTTTGTTCATGTTTTGGGGTGTATCATGTGTCGCTTAAATTAATTCGCTTATTCAAACTCGTGCTATACCATTATATGATATAAACTTAGAATGTAAATATTGTTTGTCGTGATGTATTACATATTGTCAAGTTGTATGCAAATTATTTATTAGGCCCATCAGTTCCTCGTGGGAGACGAGTTGAACAACGCGTGCCTCAAAACAATCATTTGTTGTATGTGTGTGCAATATTTAATATTATGTGTTTTGTGAATAAATTTACATCTATATTTACTCATATGTGGTTATGCACTTTATTTTATAATCAATACAACAAACACGTTTAAATGTTTTCATAGGATTCACTTGCCAACTTTTTGTTGACCCAAAAACCATTTTTACACATGATACAGGTGGACAGGATGAAGCAAGGAACACATAGGAAATTGCCTTAGAAGAAAAATAATGAAGTCTAGAAAGATCTATAGAGCATGTTGTACTTGTATGATTTGATTGTATGATCTCCTTTAATTTGTAATAATAAATATGAAACATTATAATAAATGTCATGAACTTTGATGAAAACCCAATCATGCCCCAATCACCTTTTTCCGCTGCGGGTCGGGGTGTGACACTGAGTATCTCGTGTTGTGTGCTTTCTAGAGGATTAGATCTCTAAGTCCCCCAAAGACTAGAACCCAGATTCTTCCACTAAATCTAAGAATTCCATCTTTTCCAGGTGCTAACTGATCAACAGTTCCGCCTAATCCCTCATTAGGAATGTTTGCCTCTAATAGAGCTTGCTTCTATGCATCTAATAGTTTCTCATTTAAGCTATTTCTGAGCTCAATTCTCTTGGCGTTAATCCTGATAGGTTTAACTATTTCTTTGCGACTTAAGGCGTCAGCAACTACATTTGCCTTGCCTTGATGGTAGCGAATTTCGCAATCATAATCATTAAGCGTTTCCATCCAACGGTGCTGTCCCATGTTCAATTCTTTCTGATTAAACAGATGTTGGAGACTCTTATGGTCAGTGTATTTGATACACTTGGTGCCATACAATAATGTCTCCATAACTTAAGTGCAAATACAACGACACCCAATTCCAAATCATGGGTGGCGTAATTCTTTTCGTGCACCTTAATTGTCGTGATGCATAAGCGATTACCTTGCCTTTTTGCATTAACACACAGCCCATGCCAGTATGCAATGCATCACACTAAACAACCAAGTCTTCAACACTCTCAGGTAGGGATAACACAGGAGCATTGCTCAACTTGTGTTTCAGAATCTCAAAAGATTCTTGTTGTTTCGGACCCCAACTAAATTTAACATTCTTACGGGTCAAGGTAGTTAAAGGAGTGGCTATTCTTGAAAAGTTCTCAATGAACTTTCTGTATTATCTGGCCAATACTAGGAAACTACGAATCTCCGATGGGGTCTTGGGCACTTCCCAATTCATTATGGCCTCAATTTTGGCGGGATCCACTTGGATACCACGCTCGCTTACCACATGTCCAAGAAATTGGACTTCTCTAAGCCAAAATTCACACTTAGAGAACTTAGCATAAAGCTTCTTTTGCCTTAGTAGTTCTAAGATGCACTGAAGATGTTTCTCGTGGTCAGCTTGATTACGAGAGTAGATAAGTATGTCGTCTATGAAGACAATGACAAACTTATCCAAATACGGTTTGCCAACTCTATTCATGAGATCTATGAATGCTGCAGGTGCATTTGTCAGCCCAAAAGGCATCACCAAAAATTCAAAGTGACCATAACGGGTTCTGAAGGCTGTCTTAGGAACATCCTCAATCCTAACCTTCAGCTGATGATATCCAGATCTTAAATCAATCTTGGAGAAATAACTTGCCCCTTGAAGTTGGTCGAATAAATCGTCAATCCTGGGCAATAGATAACGGTTCTTGATTGTTATCTTGTTTAGCTCATGGTAATCAATGCACATCCGCATTAAACCATCTTTCTTCTTAACAAAGAGGATAGGAGCTCCCCAAGGCGAGGAACTAGGCTGTATAAAGCCTTTCTGTAAGAGTTCATCTAATTGCGTCCTCAACTCCTTCATTTCCGTTGGTGCTAGCCTATATGGAGCTCTGGCAACAGGTGCTGATCCTGGCAGGATATCAATTCTAAATTCTACTTGCCTGTCTGGAGGTAGGCCTGGTAGTTCTTCGGGAAATACATCGGAATACTCTGAAATAACTGGAAGGTCTTGAATATTTGGCTTAGGCTCGTTGATAGTGACTTGTGCCATGTAAATGACACAACCTCTCCCTAAACACTTGGATGCCTTAAATAACGACACCTTGTCTGGAAATCTATAGTGTGAATCTCCAGGGATGGTAATCATTCAACCGGATGGGGTTTTAATTTTGATGAGTTTCTTATCGCAAGCAATGCGGGCTTGGTTATGAGATAACCAATCCATGCCTAAAACTACATCGAACCCCGCCATTTCATTTGAAAAAAGAGATAGGGATAGAATGATTCTTAATGGATATAGAACATCCATCAAGAATGGAAGATGCTCTTTCTAAACTTCCATCAGCAAGTTATATCTCATAAGTTTTATCTAGAATTCTTATGGATAAGTTTAATAGTTTACTAAACTTATGATCAACAAAAGATCTATCTACACCCGAATAAAAAATAACTCTATCATAAATATTGTTAATGAGGAATGTACCTGTTATGACATTGTTGTCATTAACAGCCTCTCTTGCAGTTATCTGAAAGGCACGAGCATTCCCCTTCTTTGCCTCTCCAGGCTTCGCATTATTATTCTTAAGATTCTTAGGGCAGTTAGTCTTAATGTGCCCTTTTTCATTGAAGACGTAGCGGACGGCATCCTTAAGATCCTTGCATTCTAGGGTCTTATGCCCCTTTCTCTTACAGATGCCATAGGGTTTGGCTTGTGGATCATAACTACGCTGTCCCCAGTGCCTGCGGTTGCAAGTCTTGCATGTTGGCGTCATAGCTGACTTGCCTTGGTTCCTTTTGAACCCAAATCTCCCTTTATTTTTCTTATTAAACTTTTGGGAGTTATCATCTTCTCTCTTTCTTTTCCAGTCAGTTTCAGACTTAACTGACTTTTGCCTCACTAGATCAAGGGTGAGGGATAGGGACAGGTCAACAGCGGACCTATAGATACTAGGCTGAGCAGCCTTTACCATGCCCTTAATCTCAGGAGCTAATCCATTGATAAAACGCGAAATGCGTTTGGTTTCATGGGTGATTAGATAGGAAACTAACCTAGATAGGGAGTCGAAATTGGAAACATACTTTCGACAATCTAGATTTTTCATTGTGAGAGTCAGAAAGTCTGACTCTATCTTTTCCACCTCGTGGGGTGGACAGTAAGTTTCCTTAACAAGGTCCACAAACTTAGACCATCCCAAATTATACAGGTGTATTTTACCTGTAGACTGGATCATGGATTTCCACCAGATTAGAGCATCGCCCTTAAACGACTGTGATACATACTTAACCACATCCTTATCAGCACAACCGCTGATATCCACTATTGTCTCCATCTCGTCAAGCCACTTCAAAGCTTCTACAGCTCCTTTCTCCCCATTAAAGTCTCGAGGCTTACGGGAGACAAAATATTTGTAGGTACATCCGTCTTTAAGAGAATGGGTCCTATCAGCAAATTCCAGTTTCTTTGGTTTACTCTTCGCATTTGAAGAGTGAACCGAGCTTTCCTTATGAGCTGAAGATGGTGGAATAGATAAGGGTCTGGATTGTGTAGCACTCGACTCCCTAAGTTTTTCTATGGCCTTTTCCCTGGCCTTTCCCGCAGCTGTATCTATGTGAGCTTGGAAATCATCATTGTTCATGGCCATATTTTCAGCCTTGTTAGAGCAAATCTCTCGGTGGCTACTTTGTGCCTTGTCCGAGTTTACCATTTTGAAGCTTTGGCTCTAAACATCAAACAAAATTTCCTCTTAGCCATGGTATAACAACCATATTGGCTTTAAACAATTAGCTATAACAATCCATCGCCTAATCAGACTAGTGTGAATAACATCACAACTCTTAGGCTTATCATATCTATATTTGGCCTAGCTCTTAATAGGACCATTATAGGCAAATTACAATCTAGACGTAGTCCATATATTATTAGATAGTGGATCGTAATGTCACAACTGTCATTGTCATTCAGAAAATTATATAGCTCATAGGCTTGTCACTAATGGACATAATAATTGGGCATATTGGCCGGTCACATTGGACATAAAATTAGGCACATTGGCCTGCATCATAACAGATGTAATTCATGGCATACCAGCCTATGTCATAACAGATGTAATTCATGGCATATCAGCCTACGTCATAACAGATATAATTCATGGCATACCAGCCTACGTCATAACAGATGTAATTCGTGGCATATCAGCCTACGTCATAACAGATGTAATTCATGGCATATCAGCCTACGTCATAACAGATGTAATGCATGGCATATCAGCCTACGTAATAACAGATGTAATTCATGGCACGTTGGCCTACAATTTTCATCACATTGATGACTTTAGCCGGGATTATATTGATCACATAGGCTATATAAGGTTAGGACATAGTCCATTACCTTGATGGCTAGTGTGGTTTCTCAAGTCACACTACCAGGAGTACGAACATTCCTGAATGTTAACATAAGAGTACCTTAATTGTTGATTAATAGTCCCGGTCGCATTGACCTTAATGACTTGGAGGCTTGAACTTAAGTCCACCACCTCTGGATAGAATGATAACTTCCCTTAACTATCATGATAGAAGGCCCTTTCGTCCTTAACTATCTTTTATAAGGTTGGCCAATTATGTGGTCTGCGCCACTTGGCTAATAAAAAACATTAAGATCTTTTTGGAATTTTATCACAGAGCATAAATTTCGAGTAAAATCGAGACGCTCGTTTGAAGATGATGAATATATATATATATATATATATATATATATATATATATATATATATATATATATATATATATAATTCCAAAAATACTTCATTAAATTTTAATAGAAATTATAATAGTAGAAACAAAATGAAATAAATTGTCCATGCAAGGACTACAGAAACAAAATGTCCACGCAGGGACTAAAGAAATAACAATGTCCTCGCAGGGACTAACATAAATTATTAGAAGAGACTTCAGTCGTCCTTCTTTCCCTTGACCAATTTGGAGAGTTTCTTGAAAAACTTGTTTGTCTTCTTCTCTGTTTTCTGCGCTTGTTATTGCATTTCTTTCATTTGTTCCAATGCCTCATTAATGGCCTCGAGTGGCGACGGAGGTTGTGGTTGTGGTATACTAGGGTACTGATATCCATAACTTGGATATCCGGTAGGTGGATAAGCAGGTGGGAAAGGGGACGGGTAAAATGCGTTATGCATGACCGCTTGCATGTAAGGGTCATGCGACCATGCTTGGTAATTAACTGGAGTAGACGGGTTAAAAGGATCATATCCGGACGTGTCTGGATATGTGGGGATTGGGTTACTATAACCCAATGGTGGTGGTTGAACCGTAGGTGTTGGTGTTGGTTCCACCAAAGGTGAAAAACTAGAGGGTCCACCCATTTGTGGGTCCTCTTGAATTGTGGGGGTAGGAGTTGGGCAAAGGTGGCAGCAATCCCGACCTTTGACCTACACGTACTGACATACGTACCCCACGCTTCCTCCTAGGTGGTTCGGGTGGTGGTTGAGGTTGGTCCACCGGCTCCATGTGAACGTCTTCTTGTATAGGAGGGGGTTGAGAGTGATGGGAAGGAGTGCTGGCGAAGGTAAATTGGTTCCAATATTGGTCCCATTAGTTAGGACCTTGATATGGCGATCCGGCGTAAGAGTTTGAATCGCTTGAGATCTCTATGGGATGCGTATACGATCCCGACGGCGGCATCTCCGGGTCGAAGTCCTCATCCATGGGGTTTGTTAGTCCAACTGATTTTGATCGGCTGGAGGTGTATTTAGATATTGTTTGGATTAAACTCATCATGGTAAGAATGATGAGAGTGATGGGAGTGGTGAGAGTGGTTCGAATGGTATGAGTGGTATGAACTTTGAGTGTGGGTAGCGTTGGGCAAATGGCCATGAATCTCCCGAGTCCTCATAAGGGTTAAGGTGATGGGGATGTGAAGGGACGTGTCCTGATGGTCCTCCCCTCATGGGTCCCTTTCCTCGTCCTCTCACTCTTGGCGGCATTTTCCTGTTTAAAAATAAATTCAAAAACAATACTAATAACTTAATAATGAAATGAGTAATCCTAGGTCAATGCCTAGACTCGAAAGTCTAAGGAATGTGCTTGTTTAAGTTTGAGAGTAAACACAAGAAGGATAGTGTTTAATTCTCTCAAACGTTGGCTCTGATACAAACCCGTCACACCCCGGATTTCCAACCCAAATACATACACCGGTGGGCCCAGGTGGGGAGTATCGCGACGTCAGTTGATAACATCATAGTCAATTAAACATGGCACCGCGGAAGTCTTGGAGTAAAATTACTATTACAAACCAATGTTCGAAATACAAAATAATATACAGGCTCGTAATAGAAGATCCACAGGCGGATCATAAATGTACAAAGAAAGAACATAAAACAGACTTTAGGGTAGATCTAAGGATTTGCAAGATCCTCTTATTCACTACCGAGCAGCTTCCGGCCTATTTCATATTGTACCTGCAAGCTTAATCCTTTTGAAAATACGTCAGCTTTCGCTGGTAAATACACCCGACTGACTCATTTTGAAAACATTTTAGAAAATAGATTTAAGTGAACAGGGCACAACCTTGTTAACAGATTCACATGTTTGTCCATACATACAGGGCCCAGTGTAGAGACCGAGACATGATTAAATACACACCACTTAGAACTCAAGAGGAGTTATCCCTAACGTCTTAGGTAATTTGCATTTGAGCGTCTGTAAGGTGTATGCCTACACCCCGCGCTAAGGTCATGGCCATTATCTAATGTAATGAACCAAGGATATCCAGGACATGGTAATTTAACCCCCGATGTTTAATTTATCAAACAAAACTGATTAAACAGAATATGCGGATTTACTTGCCACAATCCGGCACTCGATTGATCCCATTTCCGACCTAGCGGTAATAATTTACCGTATCCCAAGCCAGTATGGGGAAAATAAGTCAAGAGTATTTACCTGAGCTAGCCTTGATTTAAAAATGCAAGATTTAATATCTCAGCCGTATCCAAAATGATCTAAGGGCAGATAGCATTTACCGGAAGGCTCTAGTCTGGATTATGGCATAAGCTAACCAATTACATACTAACGGTCTTATTTAAGTCATAGACTTAGACCGAGTAGTGTACAGGATCTACACGTATAACGCTTGATTAAACGATGATCGGATAGAATGTACTTCAAACCCAACAAGTATTTTGACTTGTATAAAATGGGTAAATAAATTAACATTCTGGGTTTTGAGTTTAAAATGATAAAGTTAAACCCGTTTTGGTTTAGGTATAATTAACCGTATGCTTATAAGCGATCATGGGTAACCGGATAAGTCATGGACAAGTTCTATATACCAGTATACTTTAATTATGTTGTATTATCAGTAAAATATCAACTTATATTCCCGTTAAGGTTTTAAAAAGAAACTATGCCTCATAAGGGCATTTTGGTAATTTCATACCGTATAAAAGGAACTTGAATAAAATTTAAATGTTAAAATTATAAATATTCTTGAAAAAATATTTTATTTATGATATAATATCAGTAGGATATCAATTATATGTGTAATTTATATTTTATGACCAAACTATGCACCGAAAGGGCATTTTGGTCATTTTACACATAGTTTGTAAATTATTTGGGATTCTGAGTTTGTATCATGTACCTACTGTAAAAATATTTAAAATAAGTTTTAAAATCAGTAGGTAATAAGTCTTGAATGATAGTTATGGTTTAAAACCATACTATGCGTCGAAACGGCGCTTATGTTGAAAAATAACGGTTTATGCGATGTTTAACGAAAACCGATGTTAAGTCAGATTAAAATGTCTTAGATATGTTATTTAATATAACATATCAGTAGGTAAAATATTTACCTGGAAAAGATTTGATTAAAACCATTTTATGAGCCACAAGGGCTAAATCGTCATTTATCGACATAATTCAAGGACCTGCTTGTAAACTCAGTTTTTAATAACTTAACTTTGACCCGTTAATTGGTCTAGTAAACGTGATCTTTAGGAGGTGCCCTTTATTGGGACTAACACATACCTTAATACGATCACTTAGCCATGTTTGTTACGAACAATGGCTGGACCATAATGGTCTTAACCGAAAGTCAAAGCGTTTTCTGTAAAACGCTTGACTTTTGGCTATAAAAGCTTATAAACGAAAATGCACAAGGAAGGAACACTTACAAGAGGTTCCTAGAATGCAATAGAACTAAGTTGGATGCTCCTTTCAGTTAGGAACTTCCAGATGAGGGATATAGAGTTGAAAATGAGAAAGGTGCAAGTTCAAAGGTTGAACCTTTGCACCTATTTATAGTTGGAGAGCTTGAAGGAGGTGATGCCAGGTGCTAAGGAGTGTAAGAAGGAGCTTACAAGTGTCATAAAACATAGGATAGCAGTTTAGAAGACCATGGTTTCGATTTATTGGTTTTTGGCACCTTTGAGTGGTAGCCAAAGAAATTTTCTGTAGACACAGGCCTCTCGCACCCCGCGAGAGGCCAAGGCCTTGCCTCTCGGCCCCGCGAGCGCCTCATGGCTAGTTTCAAAGTTTGAGACTTTTAGCCCCTCGACTTATAAAACCTAATAGAACCTCCTAAAACACCCTTTTTAGCACTTTTAGCCCTCCGTAGAAAATTTTTGGCGTACCCGGGATTATGCCCGGACATCGTCGAGCTCTCGGTTCGTTAAAAGGTCACATAGAGGTATAAATTAACATGTTGACACTTTTAATCCCTCAATTATCCAACTTTCACCTATTTATAGAATTGAACCCTCTCGTCCAACAAATGAGACATATGAGAGTTAGAACTTCGTAAAGGATCACCCAGAGGCCCACTATAAGCATGTTGACTCCGATGTCACTCAAAGGCTAGGCATGTTGACATATCAGTCACTCAGAGGCCAAGTTTAAGCATGTTGACATATCAGTCTCTCAGAGGCTAATGTTTAAGCATGTTGACATATCAGTCACTTAGAGGCTAATGTTTAAGCATGTTGACATATCAGTCACTCAGAGGCTAATGTTTAAGCATGTTGACATATCAGTCACTCAGAGGCTTACGTTTATGCATGTTGACATCAGACACAGTCACTCAGAGGATCAGTTTGAGCATGTTAACACCTTTAGTCCTTATTAGTCTTTAATAGACTAATTTAAAATACAACACGTGTCACTATACTATTGGACACGATTTTACAGGGTGTTACATGTGACACCCGACATTTTCAGGTTAACTTCGTCATCTCGAACAATCATCCAAGTAATACACTTGATTAGAGCTAATTAAGTGTTATAGTTACAGACACTCACATAAGGGTAATTCAGGGAATTTCGATATCACACATGAGTCTGTACCTGAACTATGGTGAACAATCCTCGAACAAATAAATAAATATAAATTATTATAAATTTATATGTTATGTGATTCTAGATGTTATGTGATTTATATGTTATGTGGCGAACCTTATGTTACACCCCGTATTTTCAACCACACACCGGTGGGCCCGAGTGGGAATCGTGTCGTAAGTTGATATCATCATAGTCAATTAAACACAACACATCGGAAGTCTTGGAGTTTAAATTACTATTACAAACCAAATGTTCAAAGTACGAAAAATAATGTACAGACGGCTTGTAATAGAAGATCCACAGGCGGATTGTAAAATGTACAAAAAGTGTATAACAGACTTTGGGTAGATCTAAGGATTTGCAAGATCCTCTTATATCACTACTGAGCAGCTTCCAGCCTATTTCGTATTGTACCTGCAAGCTTAGTCTTTTGAAAATACGTCAGCTTTCGCTAGTAAATACACCCAACTGACTCATTTTGAAAACATTTGAAAATGGCTTTGAGTGCACATGGCACGAAAAATCTTTTATAACTTGGGAACGTCAGCCTTATAACCTTGTTAACAGATTCACATATTTGTCCATACATATGGGACCCAGTACGGAGACCGAGACATGATTAACGTACACACCACTTATGAACTCATGAAGGAGTTATCCCAAACTAGTGGGTAAAACTAATTTAGCATGAGCATCTGTCAGGTGTATGCCTACACCCCGCGTTTTGGTCGTGGCCATTAACTAATGTAATGAGCCGAGGATATCCAGGACACGGTCGTTCACCCCCAATATTTAAGTTATCAAACAAAACTAATTAAAACGGAATATGCGGATTTACTAGCCACAGTCCAGTATTTGATTGATCCCATTTCCAACCAAGCGGTAATAATTTACTGTAACCTAAGCCAGTATAGAGAAAATAAGTCGAGAGTATTTACCTAAGCTAGTCTTAATTAAAAATGCAAGATTTAATATCTCACCGTATCCAAAAAGAACTAAGGTCAGATAGCATTTACCGGAAGGCTCTAGTCTGGATTACGGCATAATCTAATCAATTAAAATGCTAACGATATTAATTACATCATAGACTTAGACCAACTAGCGTACAAGATCAAAACGGTATATTAGGCTAGATTAAGCGATGATCGGATAGAATGTAGTTTAAACCGAACAAGTACTATGACTTGTATAATATGGGTAAACCATAAACGTTCTGGATTTTCAGACTAAAATGATAAGGTTAAACCCGTTTCGATTAATTTCCGTAAATTAGTTACGTATACTTAACCATGCGCATATAAGTGATATCGGGTAACCGGATAAGTCATGGACAACTTCTATATGCCATTATATATTAAATAAGTTGTAATATTGGTAGGATATCAACTTACATGCCCCTTAAGGTTTTAAAATGAAATTATGCCTCATAAGACCGTTTTGGTAATTATATGCCTTGTAAAAGGAACTTGAATGTATTAGAATGTTATAATCATAAGTATTCTGGAAAAAAAAATTATTTATGATATAATATTAGTAAGATATTAATTATATGTGTAATTTATCATTTATGACCAAACTATGCATCGAAGGGGCATTTTGGTCATTTTACACATAGTTTTTTAATTTATTTGGGATTCTGAGTTTACATCATGTACCTACTATAAAAATATTTCAAATGAGTTTTAAATCAGTAGGTAACAAGTCTTGGTTGATTAATATGGTTTAAAACCATACTATGCGCCGAAACGACATTTATGTCGAAAAATGATGATTTGTGCGAAGTTTAGTAGAAACTAATGTTAAGATCAGGTTTAATTGTTTTAGATGTGTTATTTAATATAACATATCAGTAGGTAAAAGATTTGATATGAAAAAAGTATGATTAAAACCATTTTATGAACCACAAGGGCTTTATCGCCATTTATCGACATAACACAAGAACTTGTACGTAAACTCAGTATATAATCTGACTTGATATCCCAAATAATCTTACTTATGATATTACATCAATAGGAAATTCATTTTGAAGTTCGTTATCGATTAAACCTTATTTTATGTAAAAAGGGCATTTTAGTCAAAATGGCATAATAACACAACTTGTGCATAAACTCGAATTCTGATTATGATCATGTAATATAACCTCACGGGGTTATGCTACATTATATTATGATCATAATGAAACCTTAGATCAGTAGCTAACTAATCTAAATCGGGTTAGAATCGAAAGTCAAAATTTAAGTCAAACTTTGCGACTTTCGGTTGCGAACCGACCCTAGAACTGAAATTGACGAGCCGAACATGTTCTCACATGTTCTAATAATTATTAATAACTTGTTTAAGTGTCAAAATATGTTTCATAACATATATAAGCTTAGCTTATAATATTTTCAAAAACTATCCTGTTTGACTTTTTAATATTAAAACTTTGACCCGTCAATTGGTCTAACAAACATAATCTTTAGGAGGTGCCCTTAATAGGGATTAACAACTACCTTATTACGATCACTTAGCCATGTTTGTTACAAACCAGGCTGTGTCTCTCTCGGCCTGCGAGCGCCTCCTGGGAACTTTCAAAACTTGCCACATTTAGCCCCTCAACTTATAAAAACCTTTAAAACACCTTTATAAACATAATTAGCCCTCCGTAGCCAACATTTGGCGTACCCGGGAGTATGCCCGGACATTGTCAAGCTCTAAGTTCGTTAAAAGGTCACTCAGAGGTATAAATTAATATGTTGACACTTTTAACCCCTCCGTCGTCCAACTTTTACATATTTACAGAATGAATCCCTCTCGTCCAACCAGTGGCTCATATGAGAGTTAGGACTTCGTAAAGGATCAATCAGAGGCTCAGTCTAAGCATGTTGACTCTGATGGTTACTCAGAGGCTAAGCATGTTGACACTAATGGCCAGTCAGATGCTAAGTTTAAGCATGTTGACACTAATGGTCACTTAGAGGCTCGGTTTAAGCATGTTGACATAAATGGTAACTCAGAGGCTTGGTTTAAGCATGTTGATACTAATGGTCACTCAGAGGCTCAGTTTATGCATGTTGACACAAGAGGGTCACTCAGAGGCTTAGTTTGAGCATGTTGACACCTTTAGTCCTTAATAGACTTCTAAAAAAATATATGACACGAGTCACTATATTATTGGACACGATTTTACGAGGTGTTACACCTTCATGAAAACGTATTTATTTTCACGTAGCAACGTGTTATTGACGAACCCGTACCTGGAGGGTATGGTATATCTTAGCCTAAACTTCGAGGACGAAATTCCGATAACATGGGGAGAATGTGACAACCTGTATTTTCGACCCTTGTTAACTATAGAAAGTCAACCTCAAAAATATTAAGGAATATTATTTAGTAAATAATAACAACGTATAATAGCAAACTACGATGCGTGCAACGTGTCGATTAACCAACAACTTTGGCCAAACGACATTGATATTATAGGTTTTATATATTGCTTCTATGCTTTTTAATCGTATTAATAAATAACAACGTCATATAGTTATAATTATGCAGGCAATTAAAAGAAATCTCAACCTCCCATGTATACTCAGGGCCTCGTAAGGCATCCCACTTAACCTTTACTGTAGGTATCTTTTTCCTTCGTAGCTTCTTAACCTGTCGATCCTCGACCGAAATTGGTTTCTCAATGAACCTCAGGTTCTCATCAATTTGCACATCATGATGTGACATTGCTAGCGACTCATCGGCTTAACTTGCCCTTCCTTCCAAACCTCATTAAACCTTTCCAAGGTGATACTTTTAGCATGACTTTGTCCCCTATTTGGAACTTAAGAGGTTTATGCATCTTGTCAGCACAGCTCTTTTGCCTATCACGGGCAGCCTTGAGATGATCACGGATTTGTACAATCTTATCTGTAGTTTCCAGGACAATCTCTGGTCCTGATAGTTGGGCTTCCCCAACTTTTTCCCAGCATACACCCATACAAGCCTCTAAAGGAGTAGCCTTGATGCTCGTATGATAACTATAATTATAGGAGAATTCTATTAGGGGTAAGTGGTCATCCCAACTTCCACCTAAATCAATTACTCATGCCCTAAGCATGTCTTCCAAAGTCTAAATAGTACACTCACTTTGTCCATCCGTCTGTGGATGGTAAGTTGTCCTAGAGTTTAATCTTATGCCTAAGGATTGTTGGAAACTTTTCCAAAAGTGAGATGGATATCTAGTGTCTCTATTAGATACAATAGATACCGGCACACCATGTAGGGACACAATCTTGTCCACATACAACTTAGCCAATTTGTCTGAATTATAAGTTTCTTTAATTGGCAAGAAATGTGCTGACTTAGTCAGCCTAACCACAATGACCCAAATCATGTCATTACCACGTTTGGTCTTAGGTAACTTGGCAATCAAATTTATAGTTACCATTTCCCATTTCCAAGTGGGAATTTCAAGTTGTTGTAGAAGTCCTGACGGTTTCTGATGTTCGGCTTTAACTTGCGAACACGTCAGGCACTTAGCTACATAAGTGGCTATGGATTTCTTCAAACCCATCTACCAATAATTCTTTTTCAAATCCTGGTACATCGTGTCCCCACCTGGGTGAACTGGGTATCTCGTATGATGCGCTTCTTGGAGGATTAGATCTCTAAGTCCTCCAAAGATTGGAACCCAGATTCTATCATTAAATCTAAGGATTCCATCCTTTCCTCGCATTAACTAATCAACAGTCCTGCCTAATCCTTCACTAGGAATATTAGCCTCTAATAGGGCTCGCTTTTGCGCATCTAATAGCTTTTCATTCAAGTTATTTCTGAGCTCAATGCTCTTGGCATTAATCCTAATAGGCTTAACCCTTTCTTTGCGATTTAAGGTGTCAGTAACTACATTTTCCTTGCCTGGATGATAGCGAATTTCACAATCATAATCATTAAGTGTCTCCATCCAACAGCGTTGTCGCATGTTCAAATCCTTTAGATTGAACCAATGTTGGAGACTCTTATCGTCAGTGTATATAATACACTTCATACCATATAAGTAATGTCTCCGCAACTTAAGTGCAAATACAACAGCACCCAATTTCAAGTCATGGGTGGTGTAATTCCTTTCGTGCACCTTTAATTGTCGTGATGCATAAGCAATTACCTTGCCTTTTTACATTAGCACACAGCCCATGCCAGTGTGCGAGGCATGACAATAAACGACAAAATCCTCAATACCCTTAGGTAGAGATAACACAGGAGCATTACTCAAATTGTGTTTTAGAATTTCAAAAGATTCTTATTGTTTTGGACCCCAGTCAAACTTGACATTCTTACAGGTCAAGGTAGTTAAAGGAGTGGCTATCCTTGAAAAGTTCTCAATGAACCTCCTATAATAACCAGGCAATCCTAAGAAGCTACAAATCTCCAGGGAAGTTTTGGGCACTTCCTAATTCATTATGGCTTCAATCTTAGCGGGATCTACTTGGATACCACGCTCACTTACAACATGTCCAAAAATTGGACTTCTCTAAGCCAAAATTTACACTTAGAGAACTTAGCATAAAGTTTATCTTGTCTTAGCAATTCTAGGATGCACCAAAGATGTTTCTCGTGATTATCTTGATTACGAGAGTAGATAAGTATGTCGTCTATGAAGACAATGACAAACTTATCTAAATACGGCTTACAGACTCTATTCATGAGATCCATGAATGTTGTAGGTGCATTTGTGAGCCCAAAAGACATCACCATGAATTCATAATGACCATATCAGGTCCTGAAGGCAGTGTTAGGAACATCCTCATTTCTAACCTTCAGTTGATGATATCCTAATCTTAAATCGATCTTAGAGAAGTAACTAGCCCCTTGAAGTTGATCAAAAAGTCATCGATCCGAGGCAGAGGATAACGACTCTTGATCGTTATCTTATTTAGTTCGCGGAAGTCAATGCACATTCGCATTGAACTGTCCTTTTTCTTAACGAAAAGGATAGGAGCTCCCCAAGGTGAGGAACTAGGCTGAATAAGCCTTTCTCCAAAAGTTCATCTAATTGTACCCTTAATTCCTTCATTTATGTTGATGCTAACCAATATGAAGCTCTAGCAACAAGTGCTGATCCTGGTAGGATATCAATCCTAAACTCCACTTGCCTATCTGGAGGTAGATCTGGTAATTCTTTAGGGAAAACATCAGAATATTCTAAGATGATTGGAAGATCTTTAATGTTTTGCTTAGGCTTGTTGATAGTTACTTGGTCCAGGTAAATGACACAACCTTTCGCTAAACACTTGGATGCCTTGAATAACGACAGCTTGTCTGGTAATCCATAATATGAATCTCTAGGGATGGTGATCATTTCACCAGATGGGATTTTAATCTCAATGAGTTTCTTATCATAGGCAATGCAGGCGTGGTTATGAGATAACCAATCCATGCCTAAGACTACATCGAACCCCGCCAATTTCATTGGCAAAAGAGAGATAGGAATAGAATGATTCTTAATGGATATAAAACATCCATTAAAAATGGAAGATGATGTTTCTAAAGTTCCATCAGCAAGTTCTACCTCATAAGTTATATCTAGAGTTTTTATGTGTAAGTTTAATAGTTTACTAAACTTATGGTCTACAAATGACTTATCTGCACCCGAATAAAAAAGAACTGTAGCATATACGTCATTATTGAGGAATGTACTTGTTATGACGTTGTTGTCATTTACAGCCTCTCTAGCATTCATCTGGAAGGCATGAGCATTTCCTTTCTTAGCCTCTCCAGGCTTTGCATCGTTATTTCTGGGGTTCTTAGAGCAGTTAGGCTTAATATGCCCTTTCTTATTACAGCCATAACAGACTGTGTCCTTGGGATTTATGCACTCTAGGGTCTTATGCCCTTTTCTTTTGCAAATACCACAGGGGTTAATCTATGGGTCAGCATTGCATCGCCCCCAATGCCTGCGTTTACAGGTCTTGCACAGAGCTCTATCATTAGACATATGCTGGTTGTTCTTGAACCCAAAATTTCCTTTCTTTTTGAACCTTTGGGAGTTATTATCCTCCTGCTTCCTTTTCCCGCAAGTCTTAGTTCTAACCAACTTTTGCCTCACTAAATCTAGGGTGAGAGATAGATAGGTCAACAGCAGACCTATAGGTACTAGGCTGAGCAGCCTTTACCATGCCCTTAATCTCGGATGCTAACCCATTAATGAAACATGCAATGCGTTTGGTTCAGGGGTGATTAGATAGGAAACTAACCTATACATGGAGTTGAAGTCAGAAACATATTTCCTACAGTTTAGATTATTCATTGTAAGAGTCAGAAAGTCTGACTCTGTCTACTCCACCTCATGAGGTGTGCAGTAAGTCTCCTTGACTAGATCAACAAACCTGAACCATCCTAAGTTGTACAGGTGTACTTTACCTGTTGATTGGACTATCGCCTTCCACCAAATCAGGGCATCACCCTTGAAGGACTGTGATACATACTTTACCACATCCTTATCACCACAACCGCTGATATCCACTACCGTCTCCATTTCATCAAGCCATTTCAAGGCTTTTACTGCTCCCTTTTCTCTATTAAAATCTCGGGGCTTACAGGAGACGAAGTATTTGTAGGTACATCCGTCTTTAGAAGAACGAGACCTATTGTTAAATTCTAATTTCTTTGGTTCACTCTTCGCATTTGAAGAGTGAACAGGGCTCGCCTTACGAGCTGATGATGGTGGAATTGACAAAGGTTTGGAGCGAGTAGCGCTCATTTCCTTAAATTTCTCCATGGCCTTTCCAATAGCTGCATCTATGCGAGCTTGGAAATTATCATTATCAATGCTATGTTTTCAGTGTTGTTAGAGTTAATATCTCGTTGGCTACTTTGAGCCTCATCCGAGTTAGCCATTCTTGAAGCTTTGGTTCTAAACACCAAATTAAACTACTCTTAGCCATGGCATTAATAACCATATTGGCCCTAAAAACATTGGATATATAAATTCATTGTCTATTCAAGCTAGTGTGAATATAATCACAACTCTTAGGCTTAACATTACTATGAATGTTATCTATATTTGGACTAGGTCTCAAAAGGACCATCAAGGGCGAATTACAATTTGGACATAGTATATATATATATATATATATATATATATATATATATATATATATATATATATATATATTAGACAGTGGATCTTAATGTCACAGCCACCATTTTCATAAGACAATTATTAATATCTCATAGGCTTGTCACGAAGGACATTAAAAATATGGCTCATAGGCCTGTCACTAAGGACATATAAAAATACGGCACATCGCATGCCACTAATGGACAATAAATATGGAACATTGGCCTATCACTAATGGACATAAAAATACGGCACATTGGCCTGTCACTAATGGACATAAATTTGGACAGAGGGTTATGTTAACCACAACTATCATTGTCTCAATTGACAATAAAATATTACTCAAAGGTAAATCATCACTAATGGATGTCTAATCATGGCCCGTAGGCACTACATTACTAATGGATGCCAATTATGGCCTGTAGGCACTTACATCACTAGTGGATGTCAATAATGGCCGTAGGCACTTACATCACTAATGGATATCAATTATGGCTCGAAGGCACTACATCACTAATGGATGTCAATTATTATCATCGCCTTGATGATATTAGCTGGGATCATATTGATCACATTGGATATATACTAGGTTTTAAGACGTAGTCCATCACCTAGACGGTTAGTGTGGTTCCCCAAGTCACACTACCAAGAGTATGAAAATTACTTGAATGTTAACATAGGAGTATCTTAATGGTCGATTGATAGTCACGATCGCATTGACCTTAGCGACTTGGAGGCTTGAACATAGTCCACCACCTCTGGATAGAAGGATAACTCTCCTTAACTATCATAATAGAAGGCAATTCATCCTTAACTATCATTTATAAGTTGGCCAATTAATGTGGTCTGTGCCACATGGCTAATCAAAACCATTAAGATCTTTTTGGAATTATATAGCAGAACATAAATTTTGAGTAAAATCGAGACGTTCGCTTGAAGAGGATGAATATATATATATATAATAATTCCAAAATATTTCATTAAATGACAATAAGAAATTACAATACTAGAAATAAATAAATAAAACTAATTGTCCAAGCAAGGACTAAAAAGAAATAACTTGTCCACGCAGGAACTAAAGAAATAACAATGTCCTTGCAGGGACTGAATATAATAATAGAAGAGACTTTACTCGTCCTTCTTTCCCTTAACCAACTTGGAGAGCTTCTTGAAGAACTTATTAGTCTTCTTCTCCGTCTTCTCCGCTTTTTGTTGCATTTCCTTCATTCGTTCTAAGGCCTCATTGATGGCCTCTAGTGGCGGCAGAGGTTGTGGTTGTGGTTGAGGTACAATAGGATACTGGTACCCATAATTTGGATATCTAGTAGGTGGATAAACAGGTGGGAAAGGAGATGGGTAAAGTGAGTTATGCATGACAGCTTGCATATAAGGGTCATGCGATAGTGCCTAGTAATTTACCGGTGTAGATGGGTTAAAAGGATCATATCCAAATGTATCTGGATGTGTAGGGATAGGGTTATTAAAACCCAATGGTGGTGGTTGAACCACAGGTGATGGTGTCGGTTCCACCACAGGTGAAGCATTGAGGGTCCACCCATTTGTGGGTCCTCGTGAATGGTAGGGTAGCTTTTGGACAATGGTGGCAGCGATCCTGACCGTTGACCCGCACTTACCGACACACGTGCTCCATGTTTCCTCCTTGGTGGCTC
The DNA here is from genome assembly GCA_947069175.1 of Scalesia atractyloides. Taxonomy (NCBI): domain Eukaryota; kingdom Viridiplantae; phylum Streptophyta; class Magnoliopsida; order Asterales; family Asteraceae; genus Scalesia; species Scalesia atractyloides. The sequence continues at coordinate 14,085,338 of CAMTDV010000007.1, read as the reverse complement.
AGGTTGTTCCACCGGTTCCATTTGAACATCTTCTTGTACAGGAGGTGTTGGGGAGTGATGGGAAGGAGTGTTAGCGAAAGTGAATTAGTTCCAATATTGGTCCCATTCGTTAGGATCTTGGTATGGCGATCCAGTGTAAGAGTTCGAATCACTAGAGATTTGGATGGGATGTATGTGTGATCCTGATGGAGGCATCCCTGGATCGGAGTCCTCGTCCATTGGATTGGTTGATCCAACTAATTCGGATCAGCTGGGGGTGTGTTGAAATAGTGGTTAAGGTTAAGCTCGTCATGATATGAATGATGAGAGTGATGAGAATGGTGTGATTGATGAGAATGATATGAGTGGTACAAGTTTTGTGTATAAGTAGGTGAATGTTGTGCTAGTGGCCAAGAATTCCCTGAATCCTCATAAGGATTCGAGTGATGGGGAGATATGTCCTGATGGTCCTCCCCTCACAGGTCCTTTACCTCTTCCTCGTACTCTTGGCAGCCTTTTCATGTTAAAAATAAAATAAAAAACAATACTAATAACTTAATAATGAGATGAGTAATCCTAGGTCAAAGCCTTGACTCGAAAGTCAAAGTAATGTGCTTTTGTGTAAGTTGAGATTAAACACAAGAAGGCTAGTGTTTAATTCTCTCAAAGTTGGCTCTGATACCAATCTGTCACACCCTGTATTTTCAACCAAACACTAGTGGGCCTGGGTGGGGAATATTGTGTCGTAAGTTGATATCATCATAGTCAATTAAACACAGCACATCGAAAGTCTTGGAGTTTAAATTACTATTACAAACCAAATGTTCAAAGTACGAAAAATAATATACAGACGGCTTGTAATAGAAGATCCACAGGCGGATTGTAAAATGTACAAAAAGTGTATAACAGACTTTGGGCAGATCTAAGGATTTGCAAGATCCTCTTATATCACTACCGAGCAGCTTCCAGCCTATTTCGTATTGTACCTGCAAGCTTAGTCTTTTGAAAATACGTCAGCTTTCGCTGGTAAATACATCCAACTGACTCTTTTTGAAAACATTTGAAAATGGTTTTGAGTGCACATAGCATGAAAAATCTTTTATAACTTGGGAACGTCAGCCTTGTTACCTTGTTAACAGATTCACATATTTGTCCATACATATGGGACCGAGTACGGAGACCGAGACATGATTAACGTACACACCACTTATGAACTCATGAAGGAGTTATCCCAAACTAGTGGTTAAAAATAATTTAGCATGAGCATTTGTCAGGTGTATGCCTACACCCCGCGTTTTGGTCATGGCCATTAACTAATGTAATGAGCCGAGAATATCACGACACGGTCGTTCACCCCCAATGTTTAAGTTATCAAACAAAACTAATTAAATGGAATATGTGGATTTACTAGCCACAGTCCAGCATTCGATTGGGCCCATTTCCGACCAAGCGGTAATAATTTACTGTAACCCAAGCCCGTACAGGAAAATAAGTTGAGAGTATTTACCTAAGCTAGTCTCGATTAAAAATGCAAGATTTAATATCTCAGCCATATCCAAAAAGAACTAAGGTCAGATAGCATTTACCGGAAGGCTCTAGTCTGGATTCTGGCATAATCTAATCAATTAAAATGCTAACGGTATTAATTACGTCATAGACTTAGACCAACTAGCGTACAGGATCAAAACGGTATATTAGGCTAGATTAAGCGATGACCGGATAGAATGTAGTTTAAACCCAACAAGTAATATGACGTGTATAATATGGGTAAACCACAAACATTCTGGATTTTGAGACAAAATGATAAGGTTAAACCAGTTTCGGTTAATTTCCGTAAACTAGTTACGTTGTAACATTCGTCGAAAAACGAGTTTCAAAACCCGCTTCGTTTAATAACCAAGTATTCAGTTATAAATTTTTGTTGCGTATTTATTGTTCAGATTATTTTAAATAATTTTTAGAATTTAAAAACCATAATTAATAAATAATAAAAATAAGTGAATAGAAATAAAATGGAGCCGCCGGGTATAGAACCCGGGTCTCCCGCAAAGTCAAACACACACCACACCACTCCGCCACACGGCACTTTTGTGTTTAATACTGAAACGTATAACATTTATGATAAAAACCGAAACTCAAATTTGTAAATCAGCGCCCAGAACTCGCAATCACCGGAAAAACTAGAACACCGCGATTTTGGCTAGTTTTTCCATTGACTGAAACGCACAAACTGAATTCGACATCAGTTATAACCGTTGCCGGCAATCAATTTAGTCAAAAACCGTCGGAAATCTTTAATCGCGATTGTTGACCTTGAATCAAACCCAAAATCAACTGTTCCTCCTTATAAATACCCACTCCAACCTCCTGTAAACTTTTCGCTCACAACCGCGCTCACTCCTGAAGCTTTAGTCCACTCAGAACACGTCGTCGGAAAATTCTCGCACTCGCCGGAATATCACCGGAGAACCGAAGCCTTACTCCTAATCGGTACAATCATCTAAACCTTTCTTGCTATCTTTTGATTAGTAATCTAATTGCTCAACACAATAATCGAAACTGTTAAACAGTTCACTCAGCCGGAAATCGCAAATCAGAGCCGACGAAATCTTGCCGGAAATCTGAAGCAAACTCGTTGTTTTGGTATACCATATCACTTAATTTTCTTTCCATTTCAATCAAGTATAAGTTGTGATCGATTAAACAGAACAGTCGGATTTCACTGTTCTGTATTTTTGTAAGTGAAAAAGACGAAGATGAAAATGTGTATTAGTATAATTAAAAATGGATATTTAACCGGGTTAGACACACAGTCCAGCGGTGGACTGTGTGCAAATACAATACACACGTCCCGAGTTCGAATCGCACATGTTACCGACTTTCAGAAATCAAACCAACATTTTTAAAACCTAACCAGATCAAGTCACAGTATATACATAAGAGGAATATAATCCAGTAGTTAAACAGATTAGACACACAGCCCAACTGGTTGGGCTGTGCGCACTCGAACCGAAGGCCCCGAGTTCGACTCCGGGTCTCTACAACCGGTTCGGCCATATAAATCATTTTTAATAAAAACTAAATAAGGTTAAAGTGAATTAGTATATATATAATTAAAACAGAAAATATTTCGGGTTAGACACGTAGCTTAGTTGGTAGAGCTGCGTGCACACAAACGAAAGGTCCCGAGTTCGAACCCGCGCGCCGCATAGAATAAACACAGTCTGACCGGTCAGACCCGATCAACTATCAGAAAGTCAACCCATTTTTTATGATTTTTATTTATTTATTTAATTGGAAAATTAATTAAAAATACTTAAAAATAGGATTTTTTTTAAAGTTAGAAAATTTCCTTAAACTCACAAAAATAAATCTAAAAATCCCATTAAGAGCACTAATTAAAAATATTAACCTCAAATAAAATTTATTTATTTATCGAATCATTTTGTTATTATCTAGGTTAGATTTCCCTCGTCGATTGAATCATAAATTCGTGCGCATTCATCGTCATCAAAGAACGCACCCATTGTGAGTGAATCTCTACCAATTCCCCGTTTTAATTATGTTTTGGGGTGTATCATGTGTCATATAATTCTTTTATTTTATTTAAACACTTGTGCATACATCATATCCGTGATCAAATGTATATTAAATGTGTATCAATTGTTGTGTGAATTATATGTAGATTGGATTTATCATTTTCAGTGCACGCATTTCATTAGGCCCATCAGTTCCCGTGGGATACGGGTTGAGCATCAGGAGCCTCATTAGATCGGCTCCGTTTGATTGAGCCTTGATCTCACATACATCATCATTCATGTCATATACTCATCCAAAGTGGTTTGTGATTGTTTATCTATATATGTTTGCTCACAAGTGACTATTGCATGAATTTTCTTTATTAAATAAAACAAGAAATTAGTAAAAATGTTTTATCAAGGTTCACTCGCCAACTTTTGTTGACCCAAAATCTCCCCAGTTTTACACATGATACAGGTGATCCAGCTGAGACAGGAAACACTTAGGAAGGCCTAGAAGAATAAACAAGTTTATGCTTTGGAATAATTATGTAGTTTCATTTTCTTGTAATTGTATGAATTTTGTTTTGGATATTTAAGTTGTAATTTGAATTTAATAAATATGAAACATCTTAGTAAACATCATGAGCTTTGGTGATAACCCAATTATGCCCCGATTTTTATTCCGCTGCGGGTCGGGGTGTGACAGATTGGTATCAGAGCTTGTGACTATAGGGATATAGGATAGGTTATTAGACCCTTAGAGCCTATACTATAGTTGATTAAATTTTAAATTGTTTATGCGTTACATACAAAATTCATGATGTTTATATGCTTTATGTTTATTTTCACACTCAATGTTATGCAAGCATGCTCACAAATACATGTTATTATGCAATGCTCATCATGAATCATATCCTCATAACATATCATATCCATGAGAACACACACCTCACGATTCCCATGATTTTTGCAATATTTTTGTATTTTTCAAATCACATCAAAGTGAGTTCTCATGACGGGCATGTAGTAACTGGAAGGGTACGAGTACCGGTAGTCGGAACGTCCTGTCTAGGCTTGGCATTCGTATAAATCCAAAATAAAGGACCAGTTTGCCTACCTGGGGACTAACGATGAGAGTACGAAGGACCTATTAGGCCAAAGCATGCTATACCAAACGTCGTGTGAGCTAACCCCACTTTGAGTTGTCATTATGTCTACACCAGGACACCCTCCTACCATACATCTCGCAATCATATTTTACGATTTTCATTCGGGTGATGCGAGTGTTAATCCACCGACACCAATGTGAATCCTACCAAGCCCAATAGTCATGGGGTCCCACATGACTACACAGGCAATGGTATGGGGGACATTGGAGGCCCAAACATGAGCAAACCCAAGACATCCTATGGATGTAGTTAAATTATTGCCAATTATGTTGTTTTTCATTCTTTTTACGACACATGACACCTAGAAAATTCTTAAACTCACAATCTTCCTATGTATGTTCCTGTAGATGTCGGCTAGGCAACTACGTGGAGGTAGAAAGTCAGACAGATCAAATGAACGCTTGGCCACACAAATTGCTAAACAAATGGCCGCAGTGCTTCCTGACATCGTGATTCAAGTTCAACAAGCTCTCACCGCAAATCCCATCAACCCTCCCAATCAAGAAGACCAGAGCGTCGCCAACCCTCCTTCCAAAAAGTGCTCCTACAAACACTTCAAATCTTGCGATCCCCCAAAGTATGAAGGGACCGAAGGTGTTACCGCCCTCCTTCACTGGTTTGAAGAAATGGAGAACACTTTCCTCAATTGCGATTTTCCCGAGGACCGTAAGGTACGTTATGCAACTGGAAGACTGTTTGGGGTAGCCCTTACCTGGTGGAACACGGAAAAAGGTAAGCGAGGAGTTGAAGATGCCATGGCCTTAACATGGGAAGAGTTAAGGGAACTCATGACAAGACGCTTCTGTCCAAGAAGCGAAATCAAAAAGCTGGAAGACGAATTCCACTCACTGAAACAAAAGGAAGGAGATCACACATCCTATAATAAGAGATTTCTCGAGCTGAACCAGATGATCCCTAATTTGTTCACCCCCTTGTACTGCTTGGTTGAACACTACATTCGAGGTCTCCCCTCAAAAATCCAAGATTCAGTTTTAGGCACTTCGCCTGCAACACTTGAAGCCGCAATGGAATTAGCTACAGAACTCACTGAGAATCGTATCCAAAACGGCAAATTCAAAGATGAGAAGAAGAAAGCACCCACTGAGGCCCCAACTACAAACCACCCAGTCTCATCCTGAAAGTTTGCTGGTAAGAGGAAACGTAATGGTAAGAATTTCGATGTCACTCAAACCAACCCTCTTATCACTGCTGCACCAATCACCCAAATTGCTCCTCCAGCTGCACCATTCAAAAAGCCATATATCGGCCCACACCCAAAATGCAACCGTTGTCAATACCATCACCCTCCCGAAAACCCCTGCCAACATTGCACAAGCTGTGGCCGTGCGGGTCATACCATCCAAACCTGTCGTACTCTTCAACGAATGAACCGCAATCAACCTTCAACCCAAACCCACAATCAGATAATGGGCCAAGCCCAACAACCCTTACTTCTACCACCCACACAACACGTAGCCCAACCTTACTACCAACCCAACTACCCCATGATGCAAACCATGCAAGCTTGTTACAACTGTGGGAACCCAAACCACTTCAGGAACACTTGTCCACGCTTGGTGAACATCATCCATGCCCAAGCTCAAGCAAACCCGGTAAACCAAGCTAACCAAGCTCCTCCACCTGCCAGAGGAAGAGCTTTCAACATCAATGCCAACCAAGCTAGGGCTGACAACAACGTGGTCAACGGTACGTTTCTCATCAATAGTAGTTATGCATCCATATTATTCGATACTGGCGCGGATAAGAGCTTTGTGTCTTAGAATTTGAACCTAGCCTCAACCAAACTCGTGTTAATCTCATGGAATCTCTAACGGTGGAAGTTGCTAACGGAAAACCCGTTTCATTAAATTCTATTATACGCAATTGTACCCTCACTCTAAACGATCACGATTTTCCAATTGACCTCAATCCTATGAAGTTGGGAAGTTTCGATGTTATAATCGGTATGGATTGGCTCAGCCAGGATCACGCTGAAGTAGTGTGCCGCGAAAAGTTCATTCGCATTCCTCTTGCAGACGGTCAGACCCTACGTATTTTTGGGGAAACCCCTTCGAAAGGACTCAAACTAATGCCCTGCCTTCAAGCCCAAAGATATCTCCGCAAGAACTATGTCGCATTCCTAACTCACGTCGTCAAAAAGGGAAACAAGGAGATGAAACTCGAAGATATCCCAGTTGTGAAAGAATTCCCACAAGTCTTTCCCGACGACATTTCAGGACTTCCTCCTGTGAGAGAAGTCGAATTCCGCATCGATCTTGTACCTGGCGCTACACCAGTCGCAAAATCTCCTTATAGGTTAGCCCCATCCGAAATGCAAGAGCTGGCCAGTCAACTGCAAGAGCTGACTGACAAAGGATTCATACGTCCTAGCTCCTCGCCTTGGGGTGCACCTGTTCTCTTTGTGAAAAAGAAAGATTGAACGTTTCGCATGTGCATTGATTATAGAGAACTCAACAAGTTAACGGTTAAAAATCGCTATCCACTACCTCGCATCGACGACCTCCTAGACCAACTTCAAGGCGCCACCTGCTTTTCAAAAATCGACCTTCGTTCTGGTTATCATCAGCTCAGAGTGCACGAAGAAGATATCCCAAAAACCGCTTTCCGGACTCGTTATGGTCATTACGAGTTCATGGTCATGCCTTTCGGTTTAACCAACGCCCCCGCTGTCTTCATGGATCTAATGAATAGGGTATGCAAACCCTACTACGACCGTTTCGTCATAGTCTTCATCGACGACATCCTGATCTACTCCAAGTCTAAATCCGATCATGAACGACACCTTCGACTCATCCTTACACTCTTAAGGACTGAAAAGCTCTACGCTAAGTTCTCAAAATGCGAATTCTGGTTAAGAGAAGTACAATTCCTTGGACATGTCGTCAATGACAAGGGAATTCATGTTGATCCTTCAAAAATCAAGGCAGTGCAGGAATGGGAAGCGCCACGTACCCCTACCGAGGTAAGGTCATTTCTTGGTTTGGCTGGTTACTATCGACGCTTCATTGCCAATTTTTCCCGTATTGCTATACCACTCACGGCTTTGACCCATAAAGGAAAACCCTTCATATGGGGACTTAAACAAGAGGAAGCCTTCCAAACTCTAAAGCAAAAACTTTGTGACGCACCTATCCTCACACTCCCTGAGGGTTGCGATGACTTTGTGGTATATTGCGACGCATCGGGGCAAGGGCTAGGCTGTGTATTGATGCAAAGAGGAAAAGAGATAGCCTATGCTTCTAGGCAACTCAAAGTTCATGAGAAGAATTACACCACCCACGACCTGGAACTTGGAGCCGTTGTGTTCGCTCTCAAGATATGGAGACATTACCTCTACGGTACCAAGTGTGAAATATACACTGACCACAAGAGTCTCCAACATATCTTCAACCAAAAGGAGTTGAATATGAGGCAACGAAGATGGGTCGAACTTCTCAACGACTACGACTGTGAAATTCGGTATCATCCTGGCAAGGCAAACGTGGTGGCCGATGCGCTCAGTCGAAAAGGTTATGCGAACTCCATTCGTCTTCTATGTCCGCAAATCATAACCGACATCAAAGATCGAATCCGGGCAGCTCAACATGTTTCTGTAACAGAAAATGACGTACGCGATGAGCTGTCATGTGGAGCTGAACTCAAAATCGAAACCAAATCCGACGGTATTCTATACTATTTAAACCGCATATGGATTCCTGATCGCGATAACCTTCGTGATTTCCTCATGAATGAGGCGCACAAAACACGATACTCTGTACACCCAGGAGCCGACAAGATGTATCAAGACCTACGATACACCTACTGGTGGCCTGGCATGAAAAAGGATATCGTTGTTTTTGTTTCCAAGTGCCTTACCTGTTCCAAAGTAAAAGCTGAACATCAAAGACCTTCAGGACTTCTAGTCCAACCCGAAATACCTGTATGGAAGTGGGAAAACATAACCATGGATTTCATTACCGGGTTACCTCGCACCTCCAGTGGGTATGACACCATATGGGTAATAATCGATCGTCTTACAAAGTCATCTCACTTCATCCCGATTCGCGAGGACTTCAAGAACGAGAAGTTAGCTCGTATCTACATCAGCGAGATCGTAAGCCGTCATGGTGTACCATTAAGCATCATTTCAGATCGTGATGGTCGTTTCACTTCACGAACATGGCGAGCCGTACAAACTACCTTGGGTACACGATTAGACCTCAGTACCGCTTTTCATCCTCAAACTGATGGCCAATCTGAACGCACCATCCAAACCCTTGAAGACATGCTGCGAGCATGTGTCATAGACTTCAAAGGGAACTGGGACGCTCACCTACCATTAGTGGAATTTTTGTACAACAATAGCTATCATTCAAGTATCGGCATGGCTCCTTTCGAAGCTTTATATGGTCGTAAGTGCCGATCTCCAGTATGTTGGCACGAAATTGGGGAAGTGCAAATCACCGGTCCAGAATTAATTCAAGAAACAACCGACAAGGTCCTTCAAATTCGAAACAATCTTCTAGCAGCTCAAAGTCGTCAAAAGAGTTATGTAGACAAACGACGAAAGCCCTTGGAGTTTGACATTGGTGATCATGTACTTTTAAAAGTATCACCGTGGAAGGGAGTGGTTCGTTTTGGCCAGAAGGGCAAGCTAGCACCACGTTACGTAGGCCCTTTCAAGATACTCGAAAGAGTAGGTCTTGTAGCATACAAGCTTGACCTACCAGAAGAGCTCAACAGAATTCATCCCACATTCCACGTATCAAACTTTAAAAAGTGCCTCGCCGATGAAAACCTCCATATTCCTCTAGAAGACATTCAAGTCGATGAATCGATGCACTTCGTTGAAAGACCGGTAGAAATCATGGACTTCGGAGAGAAGCGTTTAAGGCGAAGTCGTATTCCAATTGTCAGGGTACGTTGGGAGTCGAAACGAGGACCCGAGTTTACCTGGGAACGTGAAGACTCAATGCGCGAAAAATACCCACACCTCTTTCCAGTTACCACTACTACTTAAATTTCGGGACAAAATTCCTAAAAGTAGGGGATACTATAACATTCGTCGAAAAACGGGTTTCAAAACCCGCTTCGTTTAATAACCAAGTATTCAGTTATAAATTTTCGTTGCGTATTTATTGTTTAGATTATTTTAAATAATGCATATTTAATAAACATTTTAGAATTTAAAAACCATAATTAATAAATAATAAAAATAAGTGAATAGAAAATAAAATGGAGCCGCCGGATCTCGAACCCGGGTCTCCCGCAAAGTCAAACACACACCACACCACTCCGCCACACGCCACTTTTGTGTTTAATACTGAAACGAATAACATTTATAATAAAAACCGAAACTCAAATTTGTAAATCAGCGCCCAGAACCCGCAATCACCGGAAAAACCGGAACACCGCGATTTTGGCTAGTTTTTCCTTTGACTGAAACGCACAAACTGAATTCGACATCAGTTATAACCGTTGCCGGCAATCAATTTAGTCAAAAACCGTCGGAAATCTTTAATCGCGATTGTTGACCTTGAATTAAACCCAAAATCAAATGTTCCTCCTTATAAATACCCACTCCAACCTCCTGTAAACTTTTCGCTCACAACCGCGCTCACTCCTGAAGCTTTAGTCCACTCAGAACACGTCGCCGGAAAATTCTCGCACTCGCCGGAATATCACCGGAGAACCGAAGCCTTACTCCTAATCGGTACAATCATCTAAACCTTTCTTGCTATCTCTTGATTAGTAATCTAATTGCTCAACACAATAATCGAAACTGTTAAACAGTTCACTCAGCCGGAATTCGCAAATCAGAGCCGACGAAATCTTGCCGGAAATCTGAAGCAAACTCGCTGTTTTGGTATTCCATATCACTTAATTTTCTTTCCATTTCAATCAAGTATAAGTTGTGATCGATTAAACAGAACACTCGGATTTCACTGTTCTGTATTTTTGTAAGTGAAGAAGACGAAGATGAAAATGTGTATTAGTATAATTAAAAACGGATATTTAACCGGGTTAGACACACAGTCCAGCGGTGGACTGTGTGCAAATACAATACACACGTCCCGAGTTCGAATCGCACATGTTACCGACTTTCAGAAATAAAACCAACATTTTTAAAACCTAACCAGATCAAGTCACAGTATATACATAAGAGGAATATAATCTAGTAGTTAAACAGATTAGACACACAACCCAACTGGTTGGGCTGCGCACACTCGAACCGAAGGCCCCGAGTTCGACTCCGGGTCTCTACAACCGGTTCGGCCATGTAAATCATTTTTAATAAAAACTAAATAAGGTTAAAGTGAATTAGTATATATATATAATTAAAACAGAGAATATTTCGGGTTAGACACGTAGCTCAGTTGGTAGAGCTGCGTGCACACAAACGAAAGGTCCCGAGTTCGAACCCGCGCGCCGCATAGAATAAACACAGTCTGACCGGTCAGACCCGGTCAACTGTCAGAAAGTCAACCCATTTTATTTATTTATTTAATTGGAAAATTAATTAAACATACTTAAAAATAGGATTTTTTTTAAAGTTAGAACCTTAAACTCACAAAAATAAATCTAAAAATCCCGTTAAGAGCACTAATTAAAAATATTAATCTCAAATAAAATTTATTTATTTATCGAATCATTTTGTTATTATCTAGGTTAGTTTTTCCCTCGTCGATTGAATCATAAATTCGTGCGCATTCATCGTCATCAAAGAACGCACCCATTGTGAGTGAATCTCTACCAATTCCCCGTTTTAATCATGTTTTGGGGTGTATCATGTATCGTATAATTCTTTTATTTTATTTAAACACTTGTGCATACATCATATCTGTGATCAAATGTATATCAAATGTGTATCAATTGTTGTGTGAATTATATGTAGATTGGATTTATCATTTTCAGTGCACGCATTTCATTAGGCCCATCAGTTCCCCGTGGGATACGGGTTGAGCATCAGGAGCCTCATTAGATCGGCTCCGTTTGATTGAGCCTTGATCTCACATACATCATCATTCATGTCATATACTCATCCAAAGTGGTTTGTGATTGTTTATCTATATATGTTTGCTCACATGTGACTATTGCACGAATTTTCTTTATTAAATAAAACAAGAAATTAGTAAAACTGTTTAATCAAGCTTCACTCTCCAACTTTTGTTGACCCAAAATCTCCCCCGTTTTACACATGATACAGGTGATCCAGCTGAGACAGGAAACACTTAAGAAGGCCTAGAAGAATAAACAAGTTTATGCTTTGGAATAATTATGTAGTTTTATTTTCTTGTAATTGTATGAATTTTGTTTTGGATATTTAAGTTGTAATTTGAATTTAATAAATATGAAACATCTTAGTAAACATCATGAGCTTTGGTGATAACCCAATTATGCCCCGACTTTTATTCCGCTGCGGGTCGGGGTGTGACATACGTATACTTAACCATGCGCATATAAGTGATATCGGGTAACCGGATAAGTCATGGACAACTTCTATATGCCATTTATGTATTAAATAAGTTGTAATATCGGTAGGATATCAACTTACATGCCCCTTAAGGTTTTAAAATAAAATTATGCCTCATAAGTGCGTTTTGGTAATTATATACCGTATAAAAGGAACTTGAATGTATTATAATGTTATAATCATAAGTATTCTGGAAAAATAATTTGTTTATGATATAATATCAGTAAGATATTAATTATATGTGTAATTTAGCATTTATGACCAAACTATGCACTAAAGGGGCATTTTGGTCATTTTACACATGGTTTTATAATTTATTTGGGATTCTAAGTTTACATCATGTACCTACTGTAAAAAATTTTCAAATAAGTTTTAAGATCAGTAGGTAACGAGTCTCGTTTGATTAATATGGTTTAAAACCATACTATGCGCCGAAACGACATTTATGTCGAAATATGACGATTTGTGCGAAGTTTAGTAAAAAATGATGTTAAGATCAGGTTTAATTGTTTCAAATATGTCATTTAATATAACATATCAGTAGGTAAAAGCATTGATGTGAAAAATGTATGATTAAAACCATTTTATGAGCCACAAGGGCTTTATCGTCATTTATCGGCATAACACAAAACTTGTAAGTAAACATAGTATACAATCTGACTTGGTATCCCAAATAATCTTACTTATGATATTACATCAGTAGGAAATTCATTTTCAAGTTCGTTATATTTTATTATGTTTTAAATATTTTTAATTTTATTTTTAAGACTTCAACTTTGTTAATATACGTCTCCAGCCTATCTATTTTTTTATTTTGTGTAAAAAGTACATTTTAGTCAAATTGGCATAATAACAGAACTTGTGCATAAACTCGGATTCTGATTATGTTCATGTAATATAACCTCACGGGGTTATGCTACATTATATTATGATCATAATGCAACCTTAGATCCGTAGCTAACTGATCTAAATCGGGTTAGAATCGAAAGTCAAAAAAGAAGTCAAACTTTGCGACTTTCGGTTGCGAACCGACCCTAGAACTAAAATTGACGAGCCGAACATGTTTTCACATGTTCTAATACTTATTACCAACTTGTTTAAGTGTCAAAATATGTTTCATAACATATATAAGCTTAGCTTATAATATTTTCAAAAACTGACATGTTTGAATTTTTAATATTAAAACTTTGACCTGTCAATTGATCTAGCAAACATGATCTTTAGGAGATTCCCTTAATAGGGATTAACACCTACCTTATTATGATCACTTAGCCATGTTCGTTACGAACAATGGCTGGACCATAATGGTCTTAACTGAATGTCAAGGCGTTTTCCGTAAAACGCTTGACTTTTGGCTATAAAAGCCTATAAACGAAAATGCAAGAGAAAGGAACACTATAAGTGATTCCTACCATGAAATATAACTAAGTTGGATGCTCCTTTTAGTTAGGAACTTCTAGAGGAGGGAGATAGAGTGATAAATGAGAAAGGTGCAAGTTCAAATGGTGAACTAATGCACCTATTTATAGTAGGGGAGCTTAAAGGAGGTGCTGCCAGGTGTTAGGGAGTGTTAGAGGGAGCTTACAAGTGTCCTAAAACGTGGCATAGTAGTTGGGAAGTCCCTAGTTTTCAAATCAAATGGCTTTTGGCAATATGTGTGGAGGCCAAGAAAATTTTTTGCAGACACAGCCCACTCGTGCCCCGTGAGAGACCGGGCCTGTGTCTCTCACAGACTGCGAGCACTTCCTGGGAACTTTCAAAACTTGCCACATTTAGCCCCTCAACTTATAAAACCTCTAAAACACCTTTATAAACATAATTAGCCCTCTGTAGCCAACATTTGGCATACCTGGGAGTATGCCCGAACATTGTCAAGCTCTCAGTTCGTTAAAAGGTCACTCAGAGGTATAAATTAACATGTTGACACTTTTAACCCCTCCATCGTCCAACTTTTACATATTTACAGAATTAATCCCTCTCGTCCAACCAGTGGCTCATATGAGAGTTAGGACTTCGTAAAGGATCACTCAGAGGCTCAGTCTAAGCATGTTGACTCTGATGGTTACTCAGAGGCTAAGCATGTTGACACTAATGGTCACTCAGAGGCTAAGTTTAAGCATGTTGACACTAATGGTCACTTAGAGGCTCGGTTTAAGCATGTTGACACAAATGATCACTCAGACGCTCGGTTTAAGCATGTTGACACTAATGGTCACTCAGAGGCTCAGTTTATGCATGTTGACACCAGAGAGTCACTCAGAGGCTTAGTTGAGCATGTTGACACCTTTAGTCCTTATTAGTCCTTAATAGACTTATAAAAAAAATATATGACACAAGTCACTATATTATTGGACACGATTTTACGAGGTGTTACACCTTCGTGAAATAATATTTATTTTCGCGTACGTGTTATTGACGAACCTATATCTGGAGGGTATGGTATATCTTAGCCTAAACTTCGAGGACGAAATTCCGGTAACATGGGGAGAATGTGACAACCCGTATGTTCGACCCTTGTTAACTATAGAAAGCTAACCTCAGAAATATTATGGAATATTATTTAGTAAATAATAACAACGTATAATAGCAAACTACGATGCGTGCAACGTGTAGGTTAACCAACAACTTTGGCCAAACGACATTGATTATAGGTTTTATATATTGCTTCTATGCTTTTTAATCGTATTAATAAATAACAACGTCATATAGTTATAATTATACAGGCAATAAAAAGAAATCTCAACCTCCCGTGTATACTCGGGGCCTCGTAGGGCATCCCACTTAACCTTTACTGTAGGTATCTTTTTCCTTCATAGCTTCTTAACCTGTCGATCCTCGATCGAAATCGGTTTCTCAACGAACCTCAGGTTCTCATCAATTTGCACATCATGATGTGACATTGCTAGCGACTCATCGGATTAACTTGCCCTTCCTTCCAAACCTCATTAAACCTTTCCAAATTGATACTTTTAGCATGACTTTGTCCCCTATTGACGAACCCGTGCCTGGAGGGTATGGTATATCTTAGCATGAACTTCGAGGACGAAATTCCGGTAACATGGGGAGAATGTGACAACCCGTATGTTCGACCCTTGTTAACTATAGAAAGTTAACCTCAGAAATATTATGGAATATTATTTAGTAAATAATAACAACGTATAATAGCAAACTACGATGCGTGCAACGTGTAGGTTAACCAACAACTTTGGCCAAACGACATTGATATTATAGGTTTTATATATTGCTTCTATGATTTTTAATCATATTAATAAATAACAACGTCATATAGTTATAATTATACAAGCAATTGAAAGAAATCTCAACCTCCCATGTATACTCGGGGCCTCGTAGGGCATCCCACTTAACCTTTACTGTAGGTATCTTTTTCCTTCAGAGTTTCTTAACATGTCGATCCTCGATCGAAATCGGTTTCTCAATGAACCTCAGGTTCTCATCAATTTGCACATCATGATGTGACATTGCTAGCGACTCATTGGCTTAACTTTCCCTTCCTTCCAAACCTCATTAAACCTTTCCAAGGTGATACTTTTAGCATGACTTTGTCCCCTATTGACGAACCCGTACATGGAGGGCATGGTATATCTTAGCCTAAACTTCGAGGACGAAATTCCGGTAACATGGGGAGAATGTGACAACCCGTATTTTCGACCCTTGTTAACTATAAAAAGTTAACCTCAGAAATATTATGGAATATTATTTAGTAAATAATAACAACATATAATAGCAAACTACGATGCGTGCAACGTGTTGGTTAACCAATAACTTTGGCCAAACGACATTGTTATTATAGGTTTTATATATTGCTTCTATGCTTTTTAATCATATTAATTAATAACAACGTAATATAGTTATAATTATACAGGAAATTATAAACAGAACGCGAGACACGTGATGTCAAGCGGGTTCGTATACGCGATACGAGCCACCAACCCAGGTAACCTACCTAAACCTTAGGAATTTAAACACCTTATCATCTTCATCTCCTCATTTTCTCCCATCTCCTTCAAAACCCTAACCTCCATAACTCCTAATCTTTACGCAACACACACTCCTACATATTCTGGAGAGAGAGATTACAGGAGGAGACCGGTGGCCGACCACTTCCCATGGTGGAGCCACGATGGCTCATGTCGGGGCCGCCCATTATGACGTGGAGGGTGCGGGGTGACGGAGAGGTTTTGAGGTGGCGACGGAGTGGGTATTATAGTAGGGGTTAGCTAACGAATGTGGTGGTGAATGAGTGAGTTAACGACGACACATTTAAGGTTCTGCCTAAACCCACGGTAGCAACGCTAGTTACGAATCTAGGGTTCCGTCAACCCTTTTCAAACTCCGATAAGTCCTTTCGAGGCCATATTGTATAGATTAGATTCCGATTTCTCATATCTCTAACATCGGCGGTTAATTATGTATTGTTTAGGTGTTTTGGTGGTGTTATGGAGGTTTTCAGTGGCCAAGGCAGTGGTTGTAAGTGGTAACAACGGCTACGGGTGGCAGAGCCGGCTAGCGCTGCCGGAAGCGGTAACGAGTGGTGGTGGTTTTACGTTTGGTCAGTCTACTAGCGCGAAGCGATGGTTGTAGGCGTGTTCTAGCCAGCCAAACGTCGGGTTAAGAGGTGAAGCCGGGTCAATAGGTGAAAGCCAGGTGAACAGCATTCAACTCTGGTCAAAAAGTAGGTCAAACGGTCTCTGGGTCAACTTGTGTTCGAGGCGTGTCTGTGTGTGTGTTAACAAACTTGTTGCATGTAGGTAACATCATGTACCGAATCAAATTGTTATGTAATAAATATGTAATTTTATTGACGAAAATAAATAATTTAACTCACGAACGAATCGAACCGACAAGTGGGTCAAGGGTGTAACGATAGTTGGATGATTAGGACTCGACTAAACTATGTTATTAATTTAGGGACATTGTTGAACTGTATAAATATATAGGTTTATATACTACCGGAAACATATGAAATGGACCATTGATTTTTGAAAATTATAGACAACTTGTGTTGTCTGGTTTGTGCAAAAACAGGGAAAGCTCTGCCCAAATTTTCTATAAAACTAAATCGTAGCGTATGTTGTGTGTAAGCCCTCATATGAAAGTATCAAAGATCTTTTAAAATGTTTTAGAAAGGAAAATCTCATCACGAGCCTTTATTTTCACAAACTAATTATTATGTAGAAAATATATGTATATTATTCTCGAACTATATTTCCTCAAAATAAATATATAAAGTTATATATATTTATCCATTTTACTAGACGAGTTGCAACTTGAACAAATGCATTTTCTTCTATAAACCGAAAAGCCTTTTTACACGAATAATGTTAATCATGTTACCTTAGACATTATGATATACTTATATTTTATTCTATATAAATAAATATATTCACAATAAACCCAAACTAAGTCCATATCGGTTTGTCAAGTTAAACCGTCTAAATCGAATAGTGTTCAATCTAGACTAGGTAGTTGATTAAACTATCTTTATAACCAAGTTGTGAAACTAGGGATTATTTTCATTATACCTTAAGGAGTCCTTTACTTGTAGTAGGACACGAGAAGGTTGGATACTCCAAACATCGGGGATTGCTTGTCTTTATTTATGACATGGAATAGTATGCTTTGCACACCATGTGAGTTCACGGCCCCTAATCTTTTAAATATTTTTAAAACACAAGGGGAAAAAGCATGCGCTACATTACACTAAAGTAATGTCACATTATCGTAAAATAATGTCACATTACGGTAAAGTAATGTCATAATGTTACGGTAAGGTAACGTCACAACTATTAGGGTTTTTGTTATATTAGTTGTGGTCACAAAGTGCATTTATCACATAAAGTCCTCACATACCTTGGATCGTTAGTATTGGGTGAATAGAGGGGGAATTTTGAGTAGCACTACTGGGCCCGACAAACCCAACTAAGCTAATCGCGCTAGCTATGCCGGTAATGGTCAACGGGTGTAGAATTGGCCTAACTTCTCGTTATAGTGATAGACTTGGCACCCAAAGGCAACAACAGTCAGCTTCGGTTTTGAACTCTTTTGTGACGTAACATAGGTTAGCTACCTACACATATAACAAGTAACTACTAATCACTACAATATACTGTTTCGGGTTTGAGACAGTAGAAAATGTTTGAGAAACAACAACTTATTTCATAATTATAATCAAAAACATGTGAACTCACTTATCATTATGTGTGGACACTTGTTCTTGCATGTCTTTCTCAGGTTGCTAAAGTAGCACACATCAGAATTAGGAGAAAGACATGCAAGAACAAGTATCCACACATAATGATAAGTGAGTTCACAGGTTTTTCTTACATGTCTTTCTCAGGTGCTAAAATAGTTAGCTTTTTTGGGAGTCCATGTTTAGTATAAAACCAAAGTTTAGGCAATGTAATATTTTTTATCTCATTTTATGTTTAATATATAATCAAAATGACCCATGGTGAATTGCCTAAAAATTAACATACATAATCTGGCAATGGGCATAAGAGATTCTCGATTGATCGATCTAATTAAAAGAAGGCCAAAACAAACCCAGCAAGCGATCAAAAGAACGTACTGGTGATCATCATGTCAAAAGGAACAAACCAAGCAAGCGACCTCAATAAAAAACCCACAATTGTAAACCCAAATATAAAAAAAAACCTCAACTCATAATATCTTCAAAGTTTATCAAGTTGTGATGGCAGATAACAACACCAACAATAAAAATAAAACAAACAATGTTATTATTCCGGTTAGAGATGGAGGCTCGGCAACATACCAATGACCTTTACTCACTACAACGAACTCTTGGACAATCAAGATGGAGTAGTTTATGGATAGGCCAAGGGTTTTAGATGTCATAGAACTACTAAACGCTGACGTGAAGACCACTAAAAATGAGAGGGCCTTTATCTTCCAAGCATTACGTAAGGAAATTATGATGCAAGTTGCTAAGCATAAGGAAGCAGAGAAAGTATGGTAAACCCTTAGGAAACGTGATCTCAGAGCCGACCGAGTCCAAAAGGCCCAAACTGAAACTTTGGATTGAGAGTTCGAGTTCGTGAAGATGAAAGATCGCAAAATCATCAATGGGTTTGCATGAAAGTTTGGTGGAATTGTGTCCATGTTTCGAGCCCATGGATTAAGGATAAAAGAGACGGTTCAAGTGAAAAAATTACTTGACTCCGCCAAGGATAGATTTATCCCAATTGTTGCGCTGATTTAGCAATACTTAGGCATTTAAACTATGCCATTCCAGGAAGCTTTTGTTCATCTCCAGACAACTCTCAAACAATACTCGAAGACAGGATCAAGAAGAACAAAATGGCAAGCCCTGATATGCGCATAAATATGCACATAAATAGACATGTTTTTTTATAAAAAAAAAACCCACTTTTGAATGTTTTTTTTAAATATGTTTGAAATGAGCTTAATTTAGTTTATTTTATACTTTCAAGACAAATTGGGCCCAAAACGGACAAATGTAGCATCTTAACGAAAACAAAATATATCCCTAGAAGATAACGAGACACGCCTCGTGCCCTGCATGCATACCCCGTGCTCTTAATGCATGCCTCGTGCCTCGACTACTAAATGAGAAAAATATCTTCGAAGGGTTTTTGAAGATCCAGTAGGACCCACAAGATCTAACCACATGTCATGTCTCAGTACCACGCTTCGTGCCTAGATCGCGGTCATATTCGCTAGATACCCTCCAGGCACGTCTCGTGACTTGCCACAAGAGTCTATAAAAGAAGCTTCTTCCTTCTATTTCCATTACTCAATTCTTTTATTCTCCTCCCTAATACACTCTAACTATACCCACTTTCTTTTGGCTTTCGTAATCGTCAAGAATTGTAAGAACGATATTAAGTAATTATCAACCTTGTGATGATTAATACGATCTTTGAAAGTTTGTTAAAATCTATCTTTTAATCAATGAGTAGCTAAGGTTCTTGTGGATGTAGCTAAGGTTCTTCTGGATGTTTGAAAGAGAGAAACCCTTCATGGGGAGTTAACTAAACAAGCTATGGATTAACAAGGGGGTCTGTGTGTGTTGATGACTTTAAGTACGAAGTACTATATTGAAAGTGAGTTTTCGAAATCCTTAAAAACAAACTAATAACCTTTGGTTTAGTTAATCATTCAAGTTTTCTATGTATATGTAGTAATAACATATTAATTGCTTTAATAGAGGCTTAGAGGTTATGGTTCGGGACTTCGAGTTAGGTGAAGTCTTGTTGTAATATGGATATATGATCAAAGCATCAAGGACTTAATTTATATTATCTTCACTACTCTTGCAAAGATAGAACCAAACCAAGGGATTCATAGAGATTCGTGGTGTGCACCCTTTATGACTACTTTTTACTTTATATTTAACTACAACAGTATATAGTTCCCTACTGAATCTGTGGCATCGTTATGGTTTAATTACAACCTTGCAGAGAGTTTCCCTGTTGATTCTATCTAGTATGGTTGAGACGTGGGAAGGCCACTAAGCATATTGAGCCCACGACTATATGTATTAACAGAATACAACAACTTTCTAGGTCTTGAAAAATGGTTTTGGTGGGTTGTCTTGCAGAGCACTCGAACCCTCCAAAGATGTATGGTTGTCGTTTAAAGTAAGTTCTTGTAATTTATGGCAAAGCTTAGTCAACAAAGCATCAAGGGGTAGTAAAAGCCCAAATAACCCTTTTCTTAAAACTGATTTCAAAACCAACTATTTTTTATTTATTTGTTTTTTTGTTTTCTTTTATAAAAACTACAAAAACTACCTTTTTATTGTCTTGACTAGACGTCGATAACATCTCGGCACCAAAACCTCTTGTATCTATGGATGTGCAAAGTCGGTTAATCAAAAAGTGTTAACCGTAACCATAACCGATAGTCGGTCAACCGTGGGTCGGTTAATCGACAATTATGGTTCGGTTATGGTTATTTCTGTTATCAACTGATATATTTTTTGTTGTGTTTTAGATAAGTATATAGTTTATTGATGTTTAAAAAAATAAGATCTTTTTATGTTCCTATATGAAGCTATTTTAGCTTTCAGAGCATGTAGTACATATACTGAAAAGTGAACTCTTTAGTTCATAAGTAGACATAAGAAAATAAGCGGGGAATCGCCAAAAAAAAATCAACCATACTCTGAGTAGATAATTAACATGTTAATACAATAAATAAAAACACAAATAAATAGACATAAGAAAACAAGAGGGGAATGCCAAAAAAGTATAATCCTAATGCTTACTAAAAATTTAGCTTCTAACCACAAATAAATATTAAAAAAACAGGGTTTGATTCGGTTAAATTTGGTTAATCGAGATGCTTTAACCGTAACTGTAACCGAATGGTCGGTTAATCATAATCACTTAACCATAACCGTTCGGTTTGGGTGGTTTCGTTTAACGGTTTGGTTTTCGGTTGCGGTTCGGTTTTTGCTCACCCCTATTTGTATCCTTGTATGACCTTGGTATCTTACCTTCACTATATTACGTCTACGATAGATGCACTTGCCCCATGGTGAAGTAAAGAATGTTTGTATCTTTATCATGTTTTCTAAATTGAAAACTTGAACCGCTGTAAAATGGCTATATATTATCAATATTATATGCACTCTTACTCACATCAAGCATGATAGGATATTTTGATTTATGAAAAACCCGGTTACTTCTTAGTCGAGTGTCAAAACTCCGAAACAATCCGAAGAAAACTGTTGGATAAGCTTAAATTATTGATGGCGATGTGTTCAAAAGTGAAATTTATGCTAAATGAAGAAGTATTTCCCAAGGTATATGCCAACAACAATGATGTGGTATTTAGATAACGGGGCTAGTAATCATACTATTGCGTAATGTGAACACTTTAGTGAACTTATTGTTAAAATTGTGGGATTTGTGAGAGTTAGAGATGGCTCGACAAACAAAACAGAGTAAATGAATCGGAATTTTTTTCTTGGTAAGAACGGTGATCAATGAGTTATAATTAATGTTTACAACATGCTCGGATTGTGCAATAATATATTGATTGTTGGTCAGCTTATCATGAAGAATGATGCAAGGTTGTGATGGTGTAACACCTCGTAAAATCGTGTCTAATAGTATAGTTACACGTGTCGTATTTTTATTATCGTCTATTAAAGACTAATAGGGACTAAATGTGTCATCATGCTCAAACTGAGCCTCTAAATGACTTTCTGATGTCAATATGCATAAACTTAGCCTCTTAGTGACTGATATGTCAACATTCTTAAACTTAGTCTCTGAGTATCTGATATGTCAACATGCTTAAACTTAGCCTGTGAGTGACTGATATATCAACATACCTAAACTTGGCCTCTGAGTGACTGATATGTCAACATGCCCAGCCTTTGAGTGACATCAGAATCAAGATACTTATAAGGAGCATCTGAGTGATCCTTTACGAAGTCCTAACTCTCATACGTGCCCCTTGTTGGACAAGATGATTCAATTCTGTAAAAATATGAAAGTTTGATAACGGAGGGATTAAAAGTCTCAACATGTTAATTTATACCTCTGAGTCACCTTTTAACGAACAGATAGCTCGACAATGTCCGGGCATACTCCCGGGTACGCCAAATATTAGTTACGGATGGATAAATATGCTTTAAAGGTGTTTTAGGAGGGTTTAATAAGTTGAGGGGCTAAATGTGACAAACATTGAAACTAGCCATGGGGCACGAGAGACCAGGCTTGGGTCTCTCGCGGGGTGCGAGAGGCCTGTGTCTGCATAATTTTTGCTTGGCCTCCACACATGTTGCCAAAAGCCATTTGATTCGAAACCATGGTCTACCAAACTGCTATGCCACGTTTTAGGACACTTGGAAGCTCCCTCTTACACCCCTTAACACCGGGCATCACCTCCTTCAAGCTCTCCAACTATAAATAGGTGCAAAGGTTCATCCTTTGAACTTGCACCTTTCTCATTCACAACTCTATCTCCCTCCTCTAGAAGTTTCTAACTGAAAGGAGCATCCAACTTAGTTCTATTGCATCCTAGGGATCACTTGTAAGTGTTCCTTTCTCTTGCATTTTCTTTTATAGGCTTTTATAGCCAAAAGTCAAGCGTTTCACGGAAAACGCCTTGAGTTTCGGTTAAGACCATTATGGTCCAGCCATTGTTTGTAACGAACATGGCTAAGTGATTGTATTAAGGTAGGTGTTAGTCTCAATAAAGGGCACCTCCTGAAGATCACGTTTCCTAAACCAATTGACGGGTCAAAGTTTAAATGTTAAAAAGTCAAACATGCCATTTTTCAGAAATATTATAATCTGAGTTTATGTTAGTTATGATGCCTGTTTTGGCACTTAAACAAGTTGGTAATAATGATTAGAACATGTAAGAACATGTTCGGCTCGACAACTTCAATCCTAGGGTCGGTTCGCAACCGAAAGTTGCAAAGTTTGACTTCTGCTTTAACTTTCGATTCTGACCCGATTTCGATTAGTTAGCTACTGATCTAAAGTTGCATTATGATCGTAATATAATGTATCATAGCCCCCTGAGGTTATATTACATGATCATAATCAGAATCTGGGTTTATGCACAAGTTCCGTAATTATGTAATTTTGACTAAAATGCCATTTTTACATAAAATAAGGTTTAATCAATAACGAACATGAAAATAAGTTTCCTGCTGATGTAATATTAAAGGTAGTATTGTTTGGGATTTCAAACTAGATTATAAACTGAGTTTTGAACAACTCTTTGTATTATGTCGATAAATGACAATAAAGCCCTTGTGGCTCATTAAACGGTTTTAATCAAACCTTTTCATATCAAATCTTTTACCTACTGATATGTTATATTAAATAACATATCTAAAACACATAAACTTGATTTTAACATCAGTTTTCATTAAACATCGCATAATTCGTCATTTTACGATATGAGCGCCATTTCGGCGCGTAATATGGTTTTAAACTATATTAATTAACTAAGACTTGTTACCTACTGATTTTAAAACTTATTTAAATTATTTTTATAGTAGGTACATGATATAAACTCAAAATCCCAATTAATTTATAAAACTATGTGTAAAATAACCAAAACGCCCTTATGAGACATAGTTTCATTTTAAAACATCAACGGGCATATAAGTTGATATCCTACTGATATTACAACTTATTTAAAGTATAAAGGCATATATAACTTGTCCATGACTTATCCAGTTACCCGATATCGTTGATATGCGTACGGTTAAGTATATGTAACTAGTTTATGGAAATTAACCGAAACGGGTCTAACCTTGTCATTTAAGTTTCAAAATCCAGATGTTTATACTTTATCCATATTATGCAAGTCAAAGTACTTGTCGGGTTTAAACTACATTCTATCCGATCATCATTTAATCAAGCGTTATACGTTTTGATCCTCTACACTACTGGTCAAAGTCGGTGACTTATAAGAACGTTAGTATTTAACTGGTTAGCTTATGCCATAATCCAGACTAGATTCTTCCGGTAAATGCTATCTGCACTTAGTTCATTTTGGATACCGTTGAGATATTAAATCTTGCATTTTAAAATCAAGACTAGCTCAGGTAAATACTCTTGACTTATTTCCCCTATACAGGCTTGGGTTACGGTAAAATATTATCGCTTGGTCGGAAATGGGATCAATCGAATGCCGGACTATGGCTAGTAATCCGCGTATTCTGTTTTAATCAGTTTTGTTTGATAACTTAAACATCGGGGGTTAACTACCGTGTCCTGGATATCCTCGGCTCATTACATTAGATAATGGCCACGACCTTAGCGCGGGTGTAGGCATACACCCAATAAATGCTTAAAATGCATTACCCACAAGGTTGGGAAATAACTCATTCGTGAGTTCAAAGTGGTATGTATGTTAATCATGTCTTGATTTTCGCACTATGCCTTGTATGTATGGACAAACATGTGAATCTGTTAACAAGGTTGCAAGGCCAACTTTCCCAAGTTATAAAAGATTTTGTGACAAGGTGCACTTAAAACATTTTCAAAATGTTTTCAAAATGAGTCAGTTGGGTGTATTTACCAGCGAAAGCTGATGTATTTTCAAAAGACTAAGCTTGCAGGTACAATACGAAAATAGGCTTGAAATGCTCGGTAGTGATAAGACTATCTTGCAAATCCTAGATCTACCCAAAGTCTGTTATACACTCTTGTACAATTTGCGATCCGCCTGTGGATCTTCTATCATAAGCAGTCTGTATATTATTTTGTACTATGAACATTTGGTTTGTAATAGTAATTTAAATCCAAGACTTCCACTATGATGTTTTTAATTGACTATGATGATATCAACTTACGTCACGATATTCCCCACCCGGGCCCACCGGTATTTGGATTTGGCTGGAAATCCGGGGTGTGACAGGTTGGTATCAGAGCCAACGTTTGAGAGAATTAAACACTATCATTCTTGTGTTTAATCTCAAACTTACACAAGCACATTCCTTAGACTTCCGAGTCTAGGCTTTGACCTAGGACTACTCATCTCATTATTAAGTTATTAGTGTTTTTTTTGAATTGATTTTTAACAGGAAAATGCCGCCAAAAGAAAGAGGAAGAGGTAAAGGACCCATGAGGGGAGGACCTTCTGGACATATCCCTTCACATCCCCATCACCCGAACCCCTATGAGGATTCGGGGGATTCCTGGGCACTACCGCAACATTCACCTTTTCATACCCAAAACTCGTACCGCTCATATCATTCACACCAATCATACCACTCCCATTACTCTCATCATTCTTATCATGATGAGTTTAACCCCAACCAATACTTTAACACACCCCCAGTTGATCAGAATCAGTTGGATCAACCCAACCCAATGGACGAGGACTCCGACGCGGAGATGCCGCCGTCAGGATCACATACCCATCCCATCGAAATCTCAAGCGATTTAAACTCTTACGCCGGATCGCCATACCAAGTTCCTAATGAGTGGGACCAATACTTGAACCAATTCACCTTCGCTAACACTCATTTCCATCACTCCAACCACCTACTGCACAAGAAGATGTTCACATGGAACCGGTGAAATAACCACAACCACCACTTGAGCCACCGAGGAGGAAACATGGAGCACGTATGTCGGTTCGTGCAGGTCAACGGTCGGGTTTGCTACCACCATTGCCTAGACCCTATCAACCATTCAAGAGGACCCACAAATGGGTGGACCCTCTAATGCGTCACCTGTGGTGGAACTGACACCGTCACCAGTTGTTCAACCACCACTTATCGGGTTATAATAACCCTATCCTAACATATCCGGATAACTCTGGATATGATCCTTTTAACCCGTCTACGCCGGTAAATTACCAGGCACTTTCGCATGACCCTTATATGCAAGCGGTCATGCATAACGCAATTTACCCATCTCCTTTCTCACCTGCTTATCCACCCACTGGATATCCAAGTTATGGGTACCAGTATCCTGTTATGCCACAACCACAACCTCCGCCACCACTTGAGGCCATCAAAGAGGCCTTAGAACGAATGAAAGAAATGCAACAACAAGCGGAGAAAAGGAGAAGAAGACAAACAAGTTCTTCAAGAAACTCTCCAATTGGTTAAGAGAAGGAAGGACAAGTGAAGTCCTTTCTAATATATTTAGTCCCTGCGAGGAAATTGATGTTTCCTTAGTCCCTACATGGACATTTTTATTTGTTAAGTTCTTGCATGGACAGTTTGTTTCGTTTATTCTAGTATTGTAATTTCTATTGTTTTTTAATGGAATATTTTGGAATTATATATATGTATTCATCCTCTTCAAGCGAATGTATCGATTTTACTCGAAATTTATGCTCTGCTATATAATTCCAAAAAAATCTTAATGGTTTGATTAGTCAAGTGGCACAGACCACATATTTGACCAAAAATGATAGTTAAAGATAAAAGGGCCTTCTATCAGGATAGTTAAGGGAAGTTATCCTTCTACCCCGAGGTGGTGAACTAGGTTCAGACCTCCAAGTCGTTAAGGTCCAAGGTGACCGGGACTATTTATCAACCATTAAGGTACTCTTATGTTATCATTTTGGAATGTTCATTCTTGGTAGTGTGACTTGAGAAACCACACTAGCCGTTAAGTTATAGGCCAATATGCCAGGCCAATGTGCCATATATTATGTCCAAGGTGACAGGCCAATGTGCCATATGTTAAGAACTCTAAGACTAGTAGTAATAGTAATATTAAATCCTAGCATAACCATCATCAATCTTTTCATATTCACCAATATTAAGTTATTTATCCTATGGATTTTTGAAGATTTTCGAAGATATTTAAGGTTACTTATCAACTCTTTCATTTGTAATGTGGTGAGATCCTTTTATTCTTCCATGGCGGTCCCCTTAGCTCTTAGATTTTGCAAAGCTCTCAAAAATTTCCTTACATAGTTTTTGCGAATAAATAATATCAAGAACTCTAAGACCAGTAATAATAATGTTAAATCCTAGCATAAGCATCATCAATCTTTTCATATTCACCATTACTAAGTTATTTATATTGCGATACAAGTGCTTCAATCTTGGTGTCCATTACTTATGGTTTAGCTTAGTGAGTAACAACAAGAATGTTCCATACTTTATTTGTGGTTTTGCACATAAAAAGTATTTCATATTCATTTCTTGGTAAAGCATTCATTGTAAAGAATAAATTTGGCTTCAAAAATTTTAGAGATTATTATTTTATTTTCTGGTGTCAAAGTGATCTTTGTGTGGAAATAAAAGCTTTTGTTTCTCACTATACATGAAAGTTCAAAGTTCCTCACAGTTGCAGTATGAAAGCTTTTGTTTCTTCACTATACAAGAAAAATTCAAAGTTACTCACAGTTGCACAATGTATTGATTAATTCAAATGTTAATAATTTAGAGATGTTGTTTATACTTTTGTATCTTCAACATGTAGTTTATCATCATAGTAGATACGTGTCTGTCTCTCCCTAGTTTAATTTTCTAATTTTGTTTTGTCAAATGTTACGGTCGTACGATTAAAAGGAATATAGAAACAAACCTGGTAACGTATAGCATTTTTCAATTTGGAGATTGGGTAAAAATTAAATAAAACGGCCAAAGATTTCTATGTAGTCTTCCTGTCTCATGTCTTTTGACTACATGTAATATTTATAGATAAAGGGTCTAATTTGACGGTTACACATGATTTTTCAGTAACATAACATGTAAAATAGGTATTACCTGTATATTCAAACACCATGCTTGGAAACAATAGCTTGTTTCCATTGATTGGGGTGTGAGATAACTAAAGTAATTTTTTATTCTTTTTTCGCTTGCAAAGTGGATAGATAAGAATTTGGAAACAAATTGTATTAAAAGCTATGACGAGGAATAGTTTCAGGAAAAGCTTATGATATCTGAAAACAGTGTTTTGTTCCCATTGATTGAGGTGAGCGGTCACCAAAGTTATTTTTTAGTTAACAATGGTTTGTATCCATTGATTGAGATGGGCGGCCACTAAGTAATTTTTTATTCTTTTCTCGCTGGCAAAGTGGATACATAAGAATTTGGAAACAAATTGTTCTATTAAAAGCCATGGCGGGAAATAAGCTAAGTTGTTTGATATTTTTTTATTGTTCCGTATAAATTATGATTCTATTCCGGTTTAGAATTACATTTTTCGCTCGGTTCAAATAACGATTTTGTTCTCATTTCAAAATTTTGATCTTGTCACCGCTGTAGTTTTTGACAAATTACAAGCCAGGGAATTGAGCTAGGTAACTACATGAAACTTCCCCATTGGCTACTACAAATTATGATTTTATCCATTCAAATTTATGATTTTACCAACAATTTAAAATTACGTTTTTACCCCAAGTTCAAAATTACAGTCTTGCCATCGGTGTAGGTTTTAGAAAATTACGATTTTACCCTAGTCAAAATTAAGATTTTGCCCCTCATTCAAAATTATAGTCTCCACATCGTTGTACCTTTTGACAAATTATGATTTACCACCAGTCAAAATTACGATTTTCCCAGGTTCAAAATTATAATATTGTTGTCGTTTTAGTTTTTTTAACGAACCTGTGTTAGTGCTTTGTTTTAATTGGTTGACTCGATATACTTTTTATTCGTGCCAGACAACTGCCTAGCACACGCTCATTAATCTTGATAAATTACAGTTTTGCCCACAGCTCAAAATCACAGTATGCCATCGTTTCGGTTTTATTCTAGCAAAACTATGATAGTGTTTTGTTTTAATTAATTGAGAAATATTTGGCCTAGCACCCCGCAACACAGGCGGGGCCTTAAACTAGGTATATATATTTATGGCTCAATCTATCCGACACCCCTGCTGCCTATTTGGACACCCTTGTGCCCTAGATGGGTCTTCTAGGCCTAGACGACCCGTCTAGGCCTAGACGACCCGTCTAGGCACTGATTTTCAGGGGTCAGCAGGTGCATGGCAGGGCGTAGAAATTTATGTGTGTAGACGAGCCGTCTAGACCTAGACGACCCGTCTAGGACCATGGTTTTTTTTAGTTGGAAAATGGGTGTTTTGGTGGGGTAGATTGGTTGTTGTTGGAGGTTGAAAAAGGGGTGTTTTGGTGGGGTAAATTGGATGTTGTTGGAGGTTGATGTTTTTTTGGTGGTGTAATTTGAGATTTTTAAAAAGTTTTGTTTATTTTATAAAAATAACTTAGCGTTTTCGATCGTTTAAATATTTAATTGTTTTTACATTGTAGTTTTTTTAAAATATAATATTTAAATTTAATATTGTTTTCAACATTTTAAAAAGAATGCAAGAAGTATATCTGTGTCTCCGTATTACATTTCAACGTCGATTTAACACAAACAATCATCAAGTAATCGAATAACTGAAAACAAAGTTAAATATAACAAATACAACATAACTTTGTACATCCATAACAATATGTATCTGTACAGCTGAATACTAAATACAAAACGTCTATGCATACGAGTCGGAGTCGGGATCTGGCTGCTGCGGCTGCTGATGTGGTGCTCGAGGTGGTGGTAGCGGAATGAGAGGTAAGCCATCTCTTTCACATCTATCCTTTAACTCCCGAACCACCCAGCCCATGAGATCCATAAGCCTGTCGATGTCAGCTCGTAAGCACGGGTATGCTGCACCTCCCGGGGCATGACTTGGAATGACGTGCTGTGGAAACTGGGGCGTCCCGTGAGGTTGTGGTGGCGGTGGCAGTGCTGGACCGTCAAAATCAACCGGAGGGTCCTGGACTACCGCTGCCTCATCTGCCGGCGGATAGACTGGATCGAACTGATCTTGCAGTGGCTCCAAGATCCATGGCTCACCTTCGAGGGTTTTAAACTACTCGCTTAGCACGCCGAACCTCTTCACCAGCTTCATCCCCCGCAAGATCTGAAAACCAACCGCGTGGACAGTGTGGCCGGCTGCAATTGTGGGTCCGTCTCCGGTAGAAGACCCACGACCGGGCAATCACGGTGACGTACGCCCCGCCGTACAAAAAGTCACGCTCCTATCGGTGATGGGCACAGGCGAAGTACTTGGTAAGACCATGCGCAAGTGTGCACGACCTCCTGTACAATAGGCATTAGTAGAAAAATAAATCGGTGCTCGTACACCACTCATGGCTATGTCCGTGAGCGGTAATAGATGTAGCGAGCATCCGATGTAGATACCTACACATAATATTAACGAAATACGGAAATTAATTCATAGCAATAATAATCAAATAATTACCTTAATAAACGTACGTACCTGTACAACGGGTCGGCAACGTGTGAAATCCTCCCCTTCGCCTTGACATGCTCCCAAGTGTCATAGCCTACGACCACCTCCCAAAATCCCAAAAGAGTGGGTCTATCCACCACCACTAGCCCCTCCTTATAAAAATCCATAGCAATCTCCTTCTTCAGGTATATGCTGTTATGAACGACAAACTCAGCAAGCGTCATCGAACGCCACACACTGGCAAGCCTAAATGAAACTTCAGGCGGAGGGGGAGGACGTTGTAGCTGGGGAGGCGGCTGGTCGACCCGTGGAGGGTTGAATGTGAAGGCCGACAGGAACTCGATAACCAACTCCCTATAACTCGGCGTGCCAGCCAAGTCAAACAGACGGTGCCACGGGGAATCAACGGGAACGAAAAAATGAGGTCTCGGTGCCTCACCAATCGCCTCGATTGCATCCTAGTGGACCGCTGCGTGCGATCCGACGTGCATCCGGCGTAGCTTCCCGCAAAAACGTGCGGCCTTAGTATCGGGCGGGAACTCAAGATAGGGGTGTCCGTGTAGCGGCTCCTCCGGCGTTGGCGACGCCCATCGCGGACCATGCGGATGTGGGCCCGGTGTATCGGATCTCCAATCTCCTCCATAACTAATATGCGATTATATTAACAATGTAACACAAATAAAAGCAATATACATAATATTAAAACATTGAATTATATAATTTAAATAAAAAAAATAAAATGGTCATCTATTGGGGTCGTTTAGGGGTAAACGCCCTGTCTTGTTCAACAAAAAACCACACAGTTAAATAACACAGCCAAAAAACCTCAAAAACATCAAATTCAAACACAATATATGGTCTAAATGCATAATACATTAAATATTATTAAAGTATAGGTTCGAATACGTACCAGAGATGCTTCAATTCGCAAAAAAATACGGTCCAAATACACTGAATTGGGGCAAATATGTATCTGTGAGTGTTTGTGTGTGTTTTGCTTGCAGGTCGTATATGGCTGGGCGTCTAGCCTGGCCAGTCATATACGCTGTATAGATGGGGCGTTTAGAGCTAGACGACCCGTCTAGTAGAAATGGTAAATTACCATTTTACCCCTGTATAGCCACCCGTCTAGGCCTAATTCACGGGTAAAATGGTAATTAACCACGCTGAGTTGTAAAAGACTCGGGTGGTTAATTACCATTTTACCCCTGAATTAGGCCTAGACGGGTGGCCACTCAGGGGTAAAATGGTAATTCGCCATGTACGCCGCGTACAGGCCTAGACAACACGTCTATACCAATGCGGAATTACCATTTTACCCTTAAATTTCCACCCGTCTAGGCCTGATTCAGGGGTAAAATGGTAATTAACCATCTGAGTCTTTTACAGCTCAGATTGTACAAAAACCCTCATTCTTCTGATTCACTGTCGACGTAATTAATACTCGGGTTTGGATTTGGTGGGGGATTCATTATCGACACATACCATTCTAGACGGGGCGTGTACATGTCCAGCCATTGTTCTACAGTGGCGCTTCGGTAGGTCAACCACAAACCATTTACTGTAGGCATTGGAAATTGGCCTTCCAGCTTAATATGTATGAAGTGGTTGTTGTTAACATGTGACATCGTTATCGTTCGTGGTTCTTGATCCGTCGGAGGGTTGATTATCGAGAAGAAGGTGGAACAACCATCGATGCTTAACAGGTGAACCACAATAGAGTACCTTTTTGCGATAAGAAGCCCTGCGTGGGAAGTCCATTCAGTGAGTGGGGGGACAACGCTCCACTGAATCCCAGATTAGGCTCTAACGATGTGCGTAAAAGTATCCTTCCATGCTTCAAATACTAGAGCCTAGATCGATGTGTTCTGATCCATCTCCTGTTGAAGGTCTTTTCGGATGTGGCTCCACGCACGTTCTCCCATACCCAAGCCCACAGCCACAGACCAAAACCCACAATGACCGTCTGGCCTCACATCTTGTATGCATGAGATGTACGGGTGAAACAATGTTGGAAGGAGAGTCTTAAACCTTTTGATCGTTGACACATACTCGTCGCCCACTATCAATGAAAAACCGTTATCGTCTAGAACCTCGATTTGTTTAGAGCTTGTTCAACGGCTTTGCCCCGCTTTGGGTTTTTGCGACTTGATGACGGACTGTTGAGTGGCCTGCGATGGAACGTACGAGCTATGGCGGGGGGGGCATTGTATGTACTTTGTTGGGAACCCTGGGACGGAACATATGAGCTATGGCAGGGGGCGTCGTCAAACCGAAGTTGTGCTTGCTTTGTTGTTGGTCGTCCATGAGTGGAATGTTGGACAACCGGTGGTTTCTTGGTGGATTTGGTTGGGGTCAACACCGCTTTTAATCTTTCCCAGCAAGCTTTTTTTCTGAGCAGGGGGTGTAACTCTAACTGTTGCCGAACAATGTTCAGCTCTTCTACCACGTCAACGTCATCCGATGTCAAATTACATGGCTGAAAGTTAAGCTTCTGCCAGAAGATGTCTACATCTTCGAGTTGAATTGGACGCTCTGCACGTACGTACTTTTCAAGCCTGCAAGCATACAACAACCCACAGCTGTACCACATCTGACATCCACAAGATGAATGCAAGCGCTGCAACACGTCTAGTTTCCTAAGTAGCTCTCCACTCAACAAGTCAAGCGTCGTATGGAAACTTTTCCACGTAGGTGGTCAAATAACGGGTTTTTGTGGTGGTTCATTATTTTTTCGATGCTTTCTCGAAAGCTCCTCCTTATTTCCCCATATTGTGTTTCAACTATATCCTTGACACAACCTACTATACGGTCCAACGAACTCCTATCTTGGACGTATCTCTTTAAATTCGCGTGTTGACTCTCAACTCTGTTTGTGGTACGCTGCCCGAAATTGCGACTCTGATCAGTCCACACAAAGGCAAACATTTTCTTGTAGTCTTTCAGCCAGTTACCATACACGTACGTAAACACCCCTAAAAGGTATCAGTAATTAGTTAAATGTACATAGGTAGGTCACATTTTATTACAGAAACTGAACGTTTGCACTCCACAAGTCGCTTTTGCAGGTTGTGCAAGTTGTACTCGTATATGGGTATTGATGGAGACTCACACAATCTCCCCCATGATGACAAAAACTTTTGCCATTCTTCTTCTGTGAATGCGCTCTTGTAGTGCTTACAAATATTCTATTGAATGTGAAACCTGCTGAGATATCGAGAGGCGTTTGGAAAAACTTGAGCACACGCGTTAATTGGGGCCAGGTCTCTATCCGCTACAATAACATGTCGCTCCATACATTCGTCCAACATTGACCTGATCCTCTCAAGCACCCATACAAAGTTATCACTACGTTCTTCGCAGATAACGGCATGCACGATACAAAACGAATAGTTGGTGGCATCATACCAACTATCTGGATAAATGGCATGTTGTATACGTTCGTCTTGTACGTGGAATCGATCATCAAAATGTGTGGGAACGCACGCCACATTTCACTCGACTAGGGATGAACAAAGAAGATCTCTGTAACGACCTCTGTTTCGGGTCCCACCCGTGTCTCGTAAATGAATTCGTTTGTAGTAAGGATGTTTTCTAGCGACTGCATGGAGTGACTCCATAACTTTGTTCGGCCCTAATCTTCTGAACTGCGTTTTGAACGTCTTTCTGAACATGTAAACTGTCGGGGAACTGCTTCCTTATCGTTTGAAAAATTATGCGCCGCTCCACGTTTTGTACTGTCAACTGCTCGATCAATCTGTACTCTTCAGGAGCAAACCTTCGCACAAACGCGTGGCCTGACGGGTCCTGACAGACTTCGTGGTTATGTTCAGTTTTTCCCCCTTTGATCCCCCATGTTTCATACGGATGGTCTCGCATAGCCACCAAGTAAAACGTGCAACAGGTTTTCTTGCTTCCAGCTTTTCTAACCATTGCTGTAGTATGGTGCTCACCACCATGGTCATAATCAAGCCATACCCTCCAGGTCCTTCCACCAATTTTCTTTGATCGTCGGGTCACAATAACGAAACCATCCGCTTTTGTCGTTTCCTATGCCTAGTTTTTAGCTCATGTAGAGAGTTGAAAACCTGTAAAATCGATAGCATTATGTTAGATTTTATGTTTACTCAACTGCACAACATAAATAAATAAGTTTTGATACCGTCTCTGTGAGGTTCGGATTGCCTCCGCATGGGGGTGCCTTACCACCATATCCTCCACCATCAGGATAGACTTGTTGATTGTACCAAGAATGTGTTGCATTGTAACTTTCATAACAGTCTCCTCCATATCTATCCGGGCTGTATTATTGCACGTACGAGTATTCACACCTGTATCCATAATCCGGAAACCCATGTTGCGCAGGATAACATGGTGCATCAACTTGGTATGAGTCGTCCACATGGGATGTTTCCTCAACGGGAGGAAGCTCGTTCAAATCTATAAACGGTCAGTTTTGATTTCCTTGTACACTTGACACAACCTCCTCTTGCTCGTTAGAATTGGGAACATCAGTCTCCCCTAACAACGGTATCATCATTAGTAAATAATTAAAACAGCAACTAGTTTAACCTAATAACGGTTACCAGATTGGCTTCGGGCACCCATGACTCGCCAGAATACGGCCCAAAGAAATAGTTACGTCCCCAGTTTAATGACATTTCACCACCTTTGAATGATATTAGATGATGTAATATAAGCCAAAGAAGAAGATGGAGAAAATTCCGACGACAAAGCGAAAATTTTTTGCGACATCAAATGCTCTGCATGGCTCTATTTAACAAAGAAATATAAGCCTCGTCTAGGCCTAGATGGGGCATATCACTTTACTGCTTTACTGACATGCATGCAGACCACCAGAGTCAAAATCAACCTTCAAGACGGGTTGTCTAGGCCTAGACAACCCGTCTTGGGCAGGTTGTCTTCGGGGTTCGTCTAGGGCTAGACGCCCCGTTTGATGTGACTGATTTGACATTGTACGAGGTCAGGAATGTGGTCGGAGAAAAGTAACCCTAGACGCCCCGTCTAAGTCTAGACGACCCGTTTAGAAGGTGTCCAAATAGGCAGATGTGTGTGTGAATATGTAGACCCTATATTTATAACCCGTGGAATTCTTCTGTGTGATACAACGAAAACTCATTAGATTTGCACAAAGCATAAAAGAATATAACTACTAAGTTCGATATAATATCGCTTCGATGCCAGTAATGAAAATACACTAAAAAAAATACTAAACAGGTTTGTATAATAAAAATGATAGCAAAGAATACCCGTAAAGATAACCAAAAACCATAAAATGAATGTCGCATCCGTGCTGATGTTCAGGCATTTTCGGTTCAATTTGGCTTTACAAAATAAAAGGTTTATTTATAAAAGTTGTTTAATCACACAAAAGTTGTTTTATGTTACCGAAAAATAAAATCGTGATATACAAAAAATGTATTAACACGTGTTTCACGTTGATCAAATGCCATAAAAATGAATACCGATGCCGTATCTGATAATAACAAAACCGGTATATATGTTCGTTTAGTATGAATTTAGTTCCTTTCGTTTCGCTACCGGTACACAAAAAATTATTTTGAATACAACTCCGTATTAAAAACAATTATATTAGAATGCTGACGTGTATTTAGTTTTTTTCTAAGTAAAAGTAAATACTAATACAGATTACATGGGCTGTATCAGTTTGGTATTGTAAAAAATTATTGTATTACAAGATATTAAATCAAATTGTAAAAAAAGTTGTGTATTACAAGATATTAAATCAAAACAAAAGTTCTGATGTAACAAAAGAAAATGTTTTGCCGTTCAAAAAAATAGTAACCGAATATTAAAGAAGTTAAACCATTATCGTTGGCAACATCTTTAGTTGTAGGAATCGAACATCCAAAAATGTTAGTTGGTTGCTGGCTCGAGTCTGACACAGATATCTTAAAACAACGTTTGGGCTCTCCTAAAATCGTTCCCTATGATATATTTGGTATAGATGGACCAGTGAGTGTACAAGCTAAAACCGGAAAAGAGTCGTACTTGACTAAGAGGAGAAGAGTGAAAGTTTGGGCTCGGAGGCTGATGTAATTAGAAAGTAACAATAAAATTGAAACATGCGTATAGAAGTTTTAAGAGAAGAACCAAATAAATACTTACTAATACATATTTTAGGCAACCTATCAGAATATAGCATAGCTAAGGTAAGTACCCAAATATTAATCCTAGGATACGAAATCTATTAATTCAACCCTTTATGTAATATCTAACCTATATAATTTTGAAATAGTAAAAATAGTAAAAACGAAATACTGAAAATAAGTTTAGGAAATCAATTATAACAAAGATAACCAATTAAGATTAGAATCCTCTTAATAATTTTGCAAAGTCTGTTGATTATGAATTTATAAAAAGCTCATCAGAGTAAAAGCTATTATAAAAAATATTAATGAGGTGTGTGGTGTTAAAAAGCCATTACCCTAACAGGTTAATCACATGTCCCCGAATAACCATGTTATAAACACACCTAACTATTTGGTTCTAAGTAACTAAGTAATATACCTATCCTTGTGATTTAGAGCTTCTATTATTTTTTAGCAACATATAGATTAACGAATTGAGCGATTTACTATCTATGCTATCCAATTTCAAGCAAACCCTAACTAATTTTCATACCCTTTTAATCAAGTTCTTCCCATGGTGATGTATATGTATTACCAACCCTTGAATGAATTTATCCATTACCTATTAAGTATCAAGCTCTAGACGAATGATCGATATATAGCCTAAAGATAAATAAAACAGATCAAACATGAATAACCTCATAGAACGATCTAGACTACCCACACAAACTCATTCGAACACAATCACAAGTTCATTAGCAAACACTTACTAAAAAAAAAAACTTTCATATTTAAAATCATCCAACATCACAAGGTATCAAGATTCATCTTACCCTAACTGGCTATAATGCGGTTAGCTACTCACAGAAATAACTAAAGCACAAGAATTCATTTAATACATGATCAAATCTAAAGGAAAATAAAAATACGAAGGTTCTAACTTAGTAAGAATCTATAGATTGGTCTCCTCTATGCTAGCTTTTTCTCAAATCCTTCTCCTTGAATCTTCTCTTGTGAATGAACACTTGAAACAACCCTTTTTTCTATCTTCCCGGTGTCTGAATTTGCTACTTAGGGTTTCCTTCACAACTTATTCTATTTATACTATCCATGTATGCTTTGGGTCGAGTATGGCCTGTACTCTCTAGCGGGTTATTGCAAGTAACTTTGACACATCATCAGCTCGGCCCACAAGGGTTTAAACTTCTAAAGCGGTGTAGCCCAAATCCAAACTTGACGACTCGAAACTCTTTACATGGTACGACCTGTACTATCTCCGGTTTAGTTAGTCTTCTCACTTCTTAAGTTAAGCTCTCATTTCGACCTGGAAATCCAACATTTCAGCCAGGAACCTACAAAACACCAATAAACAACATTTTATCCATTCAAGGTGAAATACCAACAAAAACCAAAGAGACACATGGCAACATGTAATCAACAGAAAAGACATCCAGAAGGAAAAGATGTTCTTGAGCAGAGAAGAGAGGCTTCGTAACACTACCTCTTTGTCTCAAACTTACTGAATTGGATGTGGCAAGGCTTTACAAAAACCGGCTCCGAAGGGTAAGTCGATGTTCTCAAGACTAAGGCCGCAACCCAGGTTAACCAATGAAGACAGAGGGGTGGTGAAGACCAAGGCTGTCAATGATACCCATGGGTCCTTTACCGGCTCAGAATCATAAGTCAGTGTTCTCAAGACTAAGGACGCAATACAGGCTAACCAGTGAAGACAAAGGGGTGGTGAAGATCGAGGCTGTCAATGATACCCATGGCTGCTTTAGAAATATCCTCAATGGTGAAGGCAATAAATCATTCACATAGGACTTACTTCACATCCCACCTATGATATCAAAAGCTAGGGAAAGATGGAGTTTCAATTATCTTATCGGGGAAAGAAAAGGCCTTGAAATTTTGGACATGCTCGGAACTATTATGGATGATTTTTAAATAGAAGGGATAAAGTTAAGATACATTGGAAGGTTGAAGGTTCTCCTAACCTTCCATTCTCTAGATATGCCATATGATTTCCTGAGATCGAGGTGTGAGTTATGGTCCTAGTGGTTCTCTAGAATGTATTTATTGGAGGGGAAACACTCGTATACGAAAGGGTGGCGTGGATTAGAGTTAAATGAGTTACAATCACATTATGGGACATGCACCTCTTCAATCGCATTGGCGAGATATATGGACAGTAGTCTAGAAATCAGTAGCTTCTCTAATGAATAGGAACGTGTCAGATAATAGGATCACAATGCTTGTGTAAATTGGTAAACGTATCAACCTAAAGATGTAGATAAGTTGGGAAGATCAAGAGTTTTCAGTATGGATGCTAGAAAATGAAAGATCTTGGGAACCTTCTTTTCTGGCCGACCATACGCCAAAAAAGGTGGGTAACGATTGTCTACTTGTGAAGTCGTTAGTGGTAAATCTAGGTTCCCTTAATCCGTATGGATCTTGACAAAATCGTCTATCCAACCTATAGTGCGGAATCCCCTAGATCAGATTTCACAGAAAACCAAACAAGAACACGATCACTTTCAATCTGTCTTCTATTGATTATCTAACACAAGTGTTTACAATCAATTCAAGACTCTCTCTCAACTCTCTCTGAAGTAATTAGCTAATCCACTGAGCAACCAACTGAGAAGCCTTAACCCTAATGCAAAACTCTCTTTATATAGAGACAGGTTTGCATACTGGGCTAGGATTTCCCTACATGGACTGCAAATGGGTCTAGGCCCAATTCGTCTACCTTACACTATAAAGTATCTTGTTTAGCCCAATCACTTCTAATCAGTTATTACAAAACTAAACCCGCTAACCGTTTATCATTTTACTAATTACAAGATATCCAAAGACCAAATCTAAGTTGTTGTCACAAATATGCACCAACAAACTCCCCCTTGACAATAGCTTCATAAAACAATTTTATCTTCAGTCATCTTGCAATCTTCAAACGTCTTTGACAATCTTTGGTCTTTGGATAGCTTCAGCTTTAATAGCTTCTGTCAGCAACAGACTCCCCCTAAGCTGATGCATCCAATCACCAAATCTACTAAATCGTTAGCGTGAGAGTAAACTCCAGTTTAGCACATGCATAGCAATCTTCAAAACTCTTCAACTTTGTCTGCAATGTAGAAACGAGGTTCTACCATGCATCCAAGCAAACTCCGCTTAACCAAACTTCACAGCAACATACTGCTACAATTTGTATACTATAAAACAAACATCTCGAGAAACCATAAGAATTTTTTAACACAAGTTAACAAATTAGTATTATTCAAGAGATGATAAAACTGTATCACAGATTAAGCACTTCTCAACTCAAACACACACTTAAAATTTTAAAAGACACTAAAGCTACAAGCTATTAAAATTTTGAACTCATCTTCTAACACCGTGTCCCCCTATCGGTAACAACTCCTCCATGAACAACCATTATCCGTACATTAGGAAATTACAAGAAAATGAAATCTTTTTGGATTTTTATATTTTCTGAAAGCAAATAAATAACAAAATAATAAACACTCTGTTTTTGTGAGAATCACCAGTAAGAAGATCATATCAACAACATCAAACTGTTTTCACACCATTTGAGTATTCTATATGCAATATTCATGAAAAGCAGTTCAAGACGATTACCAATATTGTTTATCCACATAAACAAAATACATGAACAATTCAAGTACCATTACCTAGTGATATGTTAAGGTAATTTTTATACTGTAAGACTAGTGTGTCCCACTTCAGGACATACCCCACAATCAAGGTATGCACAAAGATTCATCTAGTAGGTGAGTATATCGAAATTCATCCTTTTTAATTTACAACGTTAAATAATTGGTGATCAGGTCAGTACTTCCGTACATCAAAGAGACCAATATCCAACGAGGGTTAGGGCAAATAACAAATGTTGGTACGATTTATGCATTCTGCACAGTTGAATAACTCTCTAGGAGAGCTTCTTCAATTTTTGGGATTTGGAATTTTTGCTCTTTTAAGATATCCTAGTTGTGCCTAGGTCAACATGTATCTGGATGCAGCTGAAGGACAACCTTGATACCCAAGATGAAATAACGATATAAAGACCTAAAACCTCAGATTTTGGCAATCTATCAACGCAAGATTTAAGGTTATAAAACCATACGCCACTGATATGTTACCCACTTAATACATAGTTCGTTATGTTTATATCGCCAAGGTGAGTTGATTATTTCTTGTGTTTTGCCTACTGGTACATCATATGATGAAGCTGCCATCACATTTAAGCAATTTAATTTTAATGTCAGTGTGACACTCTAACTTGCTGATGTACTATCATTCTTCTTTTCCACACGGTGAAAACTCATTTTTGATTTTCTTTTTTTTATGTTTTGATTTTTGGAAAACAGTAAATTATTTACAAACTTCTTATGGAAAACTGGTTATTCAGGATTCCTCATCCCATTGAGTTTGACTAAATGTTCAAAACGAGCTCCGTCAAATGCTTCTGTGTAAAGATCTGCCAGGTTATCTAGTGTGTCTACTCTGTGCAGTTCAATCAATTTCTTTTCAACACAATCCCATATAAAATGATGACGAATGTCAATATGTTTTGTGCGACTGTGTTTTACGGGATTGTTGGTGATTGAAATAGTGGCATTATTGTCTATCATAATAGGAGTACGAGTGAAATTCAAACCGTAATCGCTCATCTGCTTTTGGATCCAGAGAACCTGAGAGCAACAGCTACCCGCAGCAATATATTCAGCTTCACATGTAGAGGTAGACACGCAAGACTACTTCTTGAATTGCCATGACACGATCCTCCCCCTTAAGAACTGACAACCACCTGTGGTAGACTTTCTGGTAGATTTGCATCTTCCAAAGTCCGAATCGGTGAAAGCAACAAACTTCAAATCACTAGCAGCTGGATACCATAAGCCAAGTTTAGATTTCCCCTTCAAGTAACGAAGAATTCGCTTCACCGGCTTTCATATGTGACTCCTTTCGATACGCTTGATATCTGGCACAAAGACACACTGCGATCATGATGTCTGGTCTTGAAGCAGTCAAGTACATGAGAGAACCTATCATTGCCCTGTATTGAGTTGTAACAACATCATCCACACTCTCATAATCTGGACCAAGATTGTGATTCTCACAAATAGGTGTGTTGAAAGTAGCGCAATCTTCCATTTTGAAACGAGACAAAATGTCATACACATACTTCATCTGATGTATAAACATCCCATCCTTCTTCTGTATAACTTGTAAACCCAGGAAGTAGGACAATTCACCCATCACACTCATCTCGAACTTGCTCTTCATTACCTCCTCGAAATCATGACACATGTTCTCATCAGATGACCTAAAAATGATGTCATCTACGCATACTTGTACCAGCAGAAAGTCTTCCTTCTTTCTTTTAATGAAAAATGTACTGTGAATCTGGCCTCTTTCAAAACCATTCTTTAAAAAATGTGCTGACAGTGTCTCATACCACGCCCTAGGTGCCTGATGCAATCCATACAATGTCTTATCAAGTAGATAAACTCAATCTGGATAATCTAGATCAGTAAACCCATCTGGTTGTGAGACATACACCACTTCTTGGACTTTCCCGTAAAGAAACGCACTCTTCACGTCAAGTTAGTAAACTTTGAAGCCCTTGAATGAAGCAAACGCTAGGAACAAACAAATTGCCTCCAACTTTGCTACTGGTGCAAAAAATTCATTGTAATCAATCCCCTCTTGCTGATTGAACCCTTTCACCACTAACCGAGCCTTATTCCTTATCACAATCCCTCGGTCGTCTTTATTGTACTTAAATACCCACTTGGTGCCTATTTCCTTCTCTCCTTCAGGCAAGTCAACTAGCTCCCATACTTTCAATTTCTTGAACTGAGCTAACTCCTCTTGCATAGCTTCAACCCAAAAATTATCTTTTAGAGCCATATGAACGTTCTTCGGCTCCTCTTGGGCAATAATACAACTATACAAGCACTCATGTATCACCCTAGTTTTCTGAATTGAAGTAAATAAACAGGAACCTTCGATCACACCTTTTCTCGTCTAAACACCTGCAGCAGCATCACCT
Organism: Scalesia atractyloides; assembly: GCA_947069175.1. Taxonomy (NCBI): domain Eukaryota; kingdom Viridiplantae; phylum Streptophyta; class Magnoliopsida; order Asterales; family Asteraceae; genus Scalesia; species Scalesia atractyloides. The sequence goes on along the minus strand of CAMTDV010000007.1, from coordinate 14,042,293 downwards.
ATGATGTTCTCAACTGGATGATCTCTATTTACGCGTGTGGTAGCAATGGTATCAACAACTAGATTATCTCCCAGATTAGATCCAACCTCCCCCTGAATGTTATTATTAGCAAACAAATTAGTGAAGTCCTCCCCCTGAATAGGTTTAGACTCACTATCACTAGAATCTTGTGGAGCTCCACTTGAAGAAGTTTCTAGAGCATCTGACATTGATATACTCGATCTAGGCATGAAGTCACCCTCTTTATCTTCAATGATCACAGTTTGAATCACTTGAGACTCATCTGCACTGGAAAAATCAGGAATATTAAATGATTTAAAAACACTGTCATAATCAGATAATATAGCAGGACCACTCATTGATTGTTGAGGTGAATAACTAGTGATTTCCATGTTAAAAACAACCTTAATTTTACCAGTTTTTAGACTAATTGTAGGTCCCCTTAATCCGTAAGGATTTTGATAGAATCGTCTATCCAACCGAGAGTGCGGAATCCCCTAGATCAGATTTCACAGAAAATTGAACAAGAACACGATCACTTTCAATCTATCTTCTATTGATTATCTAACACAAGTGTTTACAATAAATTCAAGACTCTCTCTCAAGTAATTAGCTAACCAACTGAGCAACCTTAACCCTAATGCAAAAATCTCTTTACATAGAGACAGGTTTGCATATTGGGCTAGGGTTTCCCTACATGGACTACAAATGGGTCTAGGCCCAATTCGCATACCTTACATTATAAAGTATCTGGTTTAGCCCAATCACTTCTAATCAATTATTACAAAACTAAACCCGCTAACCGTTTATCATTTTACTAATTACAAGATATCCAAAGACCAAATCTAAGCTGATGTCACAAATATGCACCAACAAACTCCCCCTTGACAATAGCTTCATAAAAAAATTTTGTCTTCAGTCATCTTGCAATCTTCAAACGTCTTTGACAATCGTTGGTCTTTGGATAGCTTCAATTTTAATAGCTTCTGTCAGCAACAATGACGAGGAAGGTGAAAGGTAGACAACCGACGTTCATGGGGAATTTGCATGAGCACGTCTCAACACCTATGTCGAGAAGAGAGGAAAAAACTTTGGAAAGGGACCCACCCAGGGCTACCAACACTGATTGAGGCTTGGTTCATGAACTCATTATTCACTTAGACCTAGCGTAGGAACGAGGAGAAATGGGAGTTTTGGACTACGTCATTATTACGCCAAGGATTAAAAGATGAAAAGAAATGTACAGGCCCAATATACAGAACCCAGATCAAAATTTCGCAGAAGACTCAAATCACCTTTATCTTAGAAGAAATTATTCAACAAACCTCCAGAACCCACAGGAGACCGAAGGAGATGGAGGCAGTTAGTTGGGTCAGGAACAATGCCAATGTAGAAATGGGAGGTGAAGAAGAGGTCGCCATAAGTGGTGATTTGGAAATACAAGGTGGAGGAGACAATCGTATACAAGGGATGCCCGGGGATTAAAACCGAAAGATTTAATAACCGGGTAAGAAAACTCATTCAAGGGGAAATATAGCTTGAGGTTGGTGAATGAGTTTTCTTACACTGAAAAGAATTAAGGGATATATCAAAAGACTAAGGGAAACCGATCAGGTAGACGAGGAGAAAGATCTAGAAATTTTAGCCAAAGCTGTGGATGAATTAGAGAAGCTGGCTGAGTCAAAGACCTTGAGTAACAAGGAGATGATGTAAAGGGTCGATATGAAAATGAGAATGAAAATAAAGAAAATCGAGATGGATAAGGCTAAAGATCTGCATTAGAAAGCCCCCCTCAGTTGGATCAAATATGGAGACGAAAACTTGTCGTATTTCCACAAAATAATAAATATCAATAAGGCTGCTAATTGGATGATGGGCTAAATGTTAATGGTGTCAGGGTTACAGACCTAGAGGTGATAAAAGAGGATATGAAAATGTGGTTAAAACAATTTGCTGAATCGTTTAGAAGATGACATCAGTTCTAAAATTTGTATTCGTCGGGGTTAAATCACAATCATGCTAGCTCCTTAACAGTGTCATTCACGAAAGCTGAAGTGTGAAACGCTATTAAGGATGTGATGGGGGAAAGTCCCCATCCTAGATGAGTTCACAATGAAATTCTTCAAATTTTGTTGGGCTCGGTTAAAACATTTCATAATGGCTTTGCTGGAAGATTTTCATAACACTAGGAAAATAAGTGTGGTATGCAACGCTTCCTTTGTGGCGGTGATACCAAGAGTCATGGATCCTCAGGCCGCAACGGACTATCACCCCATCTCCTTAGTGGGCTCGTTGTATAAGACCATCTCCAAGACCCTATCTTATCGCCTCAATGGACTCTCTTATTTCTATATCCCATTCCGCTTTTGTTGAAGGTAGAAACATACTAGACAATCCCCTTATAGTTAATGAGACCGTCTCTTAGGCCAAAAAGATGAAAACAAAAATGTGTTTTCAAGGTAGACTTCAAAAAAACCTAAGTTGGAAGTTTTTATTAAAACTTTAGAGTATATGGCTTTTCTAAAGGTATGGATTAATTGGATTAAAGGGTACCTCGGGTTGGAGAGAGGGTCGGTACTCGTCCATGGATCACCAACAACTGAGTTTTCTTTGAAAGGTGGCTTGAGGCAATGGGATCCCTTATCTTGTTTCTCTTTATATTAACTATGGAGGTTTTAAACATGTTCATGAAAGGAGTAGTGACTTTCGGGCATTTTCATGGGGTGCAACTCCCTAATGGTAGACTCGTTCTATCCCGTTTTTGTTACGCGAACAATGTCCTTTTTATAGGCGAATGATCGACTCATAATGTGATAATCCTAAACTGGTTCCTATGGTGGTTCTGCTTAGTAACTAGGTTGACGATTAATAATAAAAAGTGTCAATTGTTCAAGGTGGGGGTGGAAAATGAGGAGGTCGAGAGCATGGCTTCTTTATTAATGGAGTAGGCATATTCCCATTTATGTACTTAGGGATCCCGATTGGAGTAAATATGAAAAGAGCAAAGCTAGGACTTATCTTTTGTGAGGAGGATCACTCTCGCAAAGGTGCTTCTTATTGTCTCCCTTCCTATTACTTATTCTTATTTCTTGCGCCAAAGTGCATTGTGAAAAAATTGAAAGTTTGGGAAGACCTTTTTTTGGGGAAAACGGGCGCAGATCAAAAAATAAGGTGGGTACGTTGGGAGTAAAATATGAAACTAAAGGCGAATGGATGAGTGGGGCTTGGTGGAATTAGAGACTTTAATTTCTCCATGCTCTCCAAATGGTGATGGAGGTTTAAGAGTGATCCTAGCCAACTATAGGCTTTGGTGATCTCTGCTATCCACCGAACCAAAGAGGATAATAATTTGATCCCGTTGAAAAATTCGAACCCTGGAATTTGGAAGGATATTGCAGTTTCAAAGGTATTTTGATGACATTTGGGATTAGCATCAATGATAACAAAGAGTGGAAGTGTGGGACAGGTCAAAAAATCATTTTTCAAAGGATGTATTGCTTATCCAGGTTACTGTACAGCAAAGATTCCCAGACTGTACAACCTTGCAAAGTATAAAAACAACATAGTGTTGTCCAATGTGATGGGGTCAGGTTTTGGTGCGCAATGGAGATGGGATTAGTTGAAAACTCCCATCACTAAAAGTGAATGGCTATTGTTGGGGAGCTTATGCAGATACTGCACCAATTAAGATTAAAGGGTGGGAAAGACATTTGGTTTTGGAAGAACGAGTTTGGAGTGAACTTCTTTGTTAAAAGTGTTCGGCTAGAGTTCACAGCGAGTTCGACACAAGATGGGGACTTGAAACTAGATGTGGGCTCCTCCCAAAAGTAACTACCTTTTATGGCGAGCTGTGATGGGGAAGGTGGCTTCAAAAGTTGTGTTGGCTGACTGTGGGGTGCATCTTCCGGATCTTAGATGCAACCAGTGCAGCCATACGGATGAAACTTCTGACCATATTTTTGCGAGGTGCTTATTCGCAAGAAGTATATGGGGGAATGTTTTGTTTGTATCAAATTCCCCTTTCCAATGGTCAAAGAAACACTTGGGGGCATTGTTGAGGTCCTATTGAAAACTTCAAGAGCTCAAAGGTGGAAAAGTTTAGTACACAGCATAGTCTTGGCGACAATATGGAGGATATGGTACTCGCGTAACCGAAAGATCTTTGATGGAGGTCTATCCCTGTTATAAGAAGCATGGAGATGATTAAGGAGGATGCATACTTGTGGGTTTTTAACCAATTAAGGTTGTCATCCATTTTGTGGGATAAGTGGACTAATTTTGATGTAACCGAACTTTTTTTATATGGCCTGTTTCTTTTGGGCAGTTTTTATTGCCCGTTTCTTTTGTATCTTTTCGGTTCATAACCGGGCTCTATATCACTGTATAGCATTTTCGTCGTTAAAAAAAGAGTGTACAAGGTAACATCGGGTTTTCCTATGTTAATTAGATAGTTTGTGGATAAAAGGAAGTACCGAAGAGTGTACCAATAAATTAACAAGCTTTTTTTTGTTTGGTGAGAACAGAAAGAATTGGTAAGGGTTTGCCTATTTATTATGTTCAATTCAGTACTACTTTCTATTAGTGGAATCACATATAACTTGTCTCGTTACCATACATTTAAAGTTAATCAAACAGTAAATTGCAAGTTTTGTCCTTTATGTTTGTCTCAAATTGCAGACGGTGTCCTTTACGTTCAAATTGACCAATTTTGTACTTAACATTTCAAAATCTTACAAGTTATACCCTTTTGGCTAAACGCAGTTAGAATCCTCAGTTAAGTTGTGTCACGTGCATTGTACGTAAGGGTAGAATTGACATTTCCCCTCCCCACTTATTATTCCCCTTTTAAAACCCTGGTAACACCCCCAATGGTTTACATACTGAACATTCATCATCCCTCACCTTTCACAATTAGGGTATTGGCCACAATACAAACGATCGAAGTTCACAATGTTGTTGGATGAAGAAGTTTGGTATATTAGAGATAATCTTGACAATGATCGTGTCGACGAACTATAAGGTAAGTTACATACTCCATTTCCTAACCCTAGATTTGATTTTGGGAATATATGTTTGCTTTTTGATGATAATCAGTTTGAAAATTTGCAACTGGGTATCCTAATTTCTTTAGCCTTTGCTTTTATCATGGTGGTAGGCTAACATCACCTCCTAGACGCACATATGTAGGAGGCAAGATAAGTTATGTAGACTCAATTGATATTGATAAGTTTTCTATACATGAAGTCGATCTTATACTGGATAAGTTAGGATATAATAGCTTAAACCCAATATATTACCAATTTTTAAATCCTAAAAAACCCTAGACAATGGTCTTGAACACCTAAGCAGTGATCAAGATTGTCTTAACTTGGCTAGGTATGTTGAAGTGCATAAGGTGATCAATCTTTATACCATACACGCTTGAAAAGTATGAAGGAACTGTTTGGCTCACCTAGTAAACCTAACATCACCATTGAAGAGATAGATGATATTTTAGACAATTTGGTTTGTTCTGAGGCTTTCATGTAGTAGAACGTAAAACCAAAAAATATAATAATATATACCAATCACAACTACATATCATTATTTGTGTCCAAAGATAGTGAAAACTTATTTTAACAATTTTTTCCAACAATTACAAGACACCAAATGCCTCAAATGCAAAATAGCCCAGTGCTGTTGATATGTTAAATAGAGTTGAGGATAGTAGGAGATTAAGTGTTCAATCCTCATGATATGCAAGTTTAGCCATTAAAAAATATCTCTTAATGTAAACTCATCAATCAAATAGTTGGGTATAAATGCCCAAACTTGACTCATTTCAAACATTATATCTAAAGCTTGAGCACCTCTTATGAGTTTTTTTTCCAAGCACGAGTACGGATCGTTTATTATTTATTAATTATTTTATTAATTAATCTATATACATTTACAACAATATTTATATGTATTTATAATTGTAAACATGTATTTAACATATTGTTATACCTAATGTGCTCGTTTAGTTTAGTGAGCCTACTAGAACTCGATAAGTGAAGCTCGGACTTAGGATTGTTTACTCAACGAACTTAATTTTAGTCTCCAGCACAGACTTGAGCTCATTTTAGCTCTAGGCATTCGAACTTTTACCAAGCCGGTCGCAGAACTTGGATCGTCTCACCCCATTTGGGACTAAAGTTATTCGGCTAATTGTTACTTTATAAACCCTACGTGGTGTTTTTGCTCCTCTTCATTTTGCAGATTTTTTAAGAATGGTGTGACGAAGATAGCGACATATGTCGCTTTTCGTTGCTAAACTTCTTGAGATATTCATCGTGTGACCCGATCAAATGTGGGAAGTTAAGCAAAGCTTGAGTGCCACGATGCTTAAAAGCAGCTCGATCGTACGCCAAGGCTGCTTCTTCTGCTGTCTCGTAAGTCCCTAGCCATAATCTCAAGCCTTTCTTCTCTGGGTTCCTCATCTCTGCTGTGAACTTCCCCCATGGCCGTCGTCTTACACCTCGGTACCGCCTCAGAGTCTGTGTAGCTTGAAAACGATCCCCATCATCTGGAGAACTATGTGGAGTTTCATCGCCAAACGGAATGATACTCCCTGTCGAGAAATCCAACTTTACGGGGATTCTTGTTGCTTCTTTAGTGGAGATATCAGTGACGGTGGTTGGACAAAATTGGGATTGTGTTTCTGTAAAAACACTTGGATTTTCAGTGACTTCTTGGTAGGTGTCTTGTAATATTTTTGGGGCGTCATATTGGTTATGGGAAGAATTTGTGACTTCAAGAAGTTCATCAATGTTTTCAGCTAAATAACATTTATCAGAATCATCAAGACTTAGTGACGGTTCTGTTTGATTGTTCAACATATATGAATCAAACAGACTTGAATCCGGACTGTACACCTCGGTCGAGCTTGATGAACTCAACTCGGTGAAGAAGTTTGAGATATCTTCCATGTTTAAGGATGACTCGAATAATTCGTTGTGGAAACTCCAATCATTGAAGCTAAAATTGGACAAACTAGTAAGGTTTTGGGAATAGTGAGGAAAAGTCTCAAAATGATCGTCAAGAAGATATTCTTGAATGAACTCGAGGTTGGAAAGATAGTCATTCACTTGGGTAAGCATGTTTTTTGTATGCAAAAACGTACCAATAGGAATTGAAGTGTTTGAATGACTACCATAGCCCACCAAATATAAAGGCAGGAACATATAGTTGATTGTCGACTAGTATAAAGGGGTATTTTGGAATGAGATAATTATCTCTTTTTTTAACGGTAAGGAACGACGTGTCAATCAGCGTGACACTAGGCGCTGTGGCTAAGGTCGACTATTCGATCTTCACCAGCCTCTTGGCTCTCCCAGATGCGCGGAAACCCGACCTGCACCGCTCGAAGGCACGAGAGTGGAATAATCGGTAAAACCTCGCCTCTCATCCAAGACGAACCGACGCTACCCGTATTAGTCATTCATCTGGATGCCGTAGAAAATAATAGGAAGAGTGGGAGTCGAACCTATGTCACTAAGAACACCAAGTTTTTCCTCAACCACTCCATCACTATCTCATTAGCAATGTGATAATTATTATTACTATTGTCTTTATATTATATTATATTATATTATATACACATATTTATTTATAATTTATAAATTAAAACTAATCTTTAGTAAATAGTAGTCTAGAATTTATAACAGTAACAACTTTTTTAGTAATAAAGTTGTTTTCATTTAAATATAAGACCCCCACATTAAAACAAACCTTTTTTATACTATTAATTTTTCTTAAAACCACTTGTTACTTTTTTTTAATTCAAACATGCGAGAAAACTTATTATTTTTTTATTTTCATTTTTATCTATGTATTATTTACAAAATACGCTGTTAATCATTTAACTTTTTGTTATTATAGTTTATCTATGATAATTTATTTTCATTACATTTTTTTATAAAAACTAATACACAGTTATGTTTTGTTTTGTTTTTCTTGAATTTTCGTTACAAATTTCTTGAAAATGGAGATATTTAACCATGATTATATATTGGTATCGTAAACCATACAAGTGTTGGTACTATGCCGCTACCCTAACAAATCGAAACAAATTTAATCGAACAACATTGGTACCAGTGTCGGTCTTATCAGAACTGGTACCAATATTTGTTTTATACGTTTTTAACCTATTTAATTTGATTTTTTTCTAATAATTTGTTTTCTTAACTTAAATAAAAAAACTGAATCCACAATTGCGTTTAACTTCTTTTTTCCTTGACATTATGACATAAATTTATATTTAAAATAAAAGATATTGGATTTAAATAATCCAAACTTTCACCAATTAGCCAATAACAATCCAAATTTTCAATTTGTATACCGGCACACCCAACTTTCAACTTATTGGCTGATAACACTTTCTAACTAACTGAACTCTAACCAAGTTAGTTTTTGCTGATGTGGCCCTTTTTTGCTAACTTGGCATATGACATGTCAGTTGATGTGTCTTTTTGATGATGTGGCAGCTGACTTGGCATTTTTTGATGACGTGGCAACTAACATCATCTAACTGTGTTATGGTTTAGTTAGTTAAGGAGTATTATTGGCCAATAAGTTGAAATTTGGGAGTGCTGATGTACAAATCGAAAGTTAGAAGTGTTATCAGCCAATTGATAAAAGTTAGGGTTATTTAAATACAATATCTTATAAAATAAAGTACTTATATCTAGGTATCGTAAACTACACAAATACGAGTACCGTGTTAAAGTAAACTAATTTGATTATATGACACCCATATTGAAGGAAAGCTATTTTTCATGATACTATTAATTTGTGTTTAAATTATACGTATCAAACTAATTCCAAATATATATATATATATATATATATATATAATATATTTAAAAGTCAGGGTAAATAGTAATATCTATAGTTTCTTTTTTCATACTTTTATCAATTTAATATTGCAATAGATTATTACAATTTTTACTTTTAACCTTAAACATATTTCTTTAATTATAACTTTTCATGATATTCTTTTTTTCAATATTATTGATACTGTGTTAACAACATCAGCTTCACTACCGTGTAACATTTGTATAGTTTTTTTATTATTAACGTCGCCATGTGCCTATTATTATGTAATATTCGATAAAATTTGTACTCCAACAAGTATATATAGTTGATTTTTTTATCATCACAAAACGAACATATACAGACCAAACAACATCGGTATTCGAATTAGACATATATAGTTGATTTTATGTATCATCACAAACCATAATATATCGACCAAACAACATCGGTATTCAAACGCGTCATATATAGTTGATTTTTTTATCATCACAAACCGAACATTACCGACCAAACAATATATGTAACGGTGTCGTATTCGTTTTATAGAATTCTCGACGTGGCGGTATAAAATTCATTAATATTCGCAATAAAATATTTTTGGTATCGTAAACTATATCAAGTGTTTGTACGATACCAGTATCATAACAGATTGATATTGGTACCATAACGGACTGATATCGACCAAACAACACCATTACCGATATGGGTATTCGTTTTTATGGGTTTTTAATTGATGTAAAAAACGTGTCGATTAGCAATGCTAGGTCGAGTGTCGATATCGTACTGGTACTATAATAAACCCAGTTCGATAATAACCAAAGAACCATAGCTAAGCGCATGGAAATGTTATTAGTTATCTATTAATACAAAGTGACGATGAAAAGTAAAGTCATGATGAATAGTATTTAGTATTTTTGTTTTTATTAGTTTCTTATTACTAAATTATAATATATATATATATATATATATATAATATATATATATATATATATATATATATATATATATATATAAAGTGATGATAAATAGTAAAGTCATGATTTATAGTATTTTGTATTTTTGTTTTTTAGTTTCCCATTAGTAAATTATAATATATGTTAAGATAGATTTATTATATTACAGACCTTTAATTTTATTTATTGTGATTTTTATTTTTTATTAGTTTCATATTACTAAATTATATATGTTAAAATAAATTTATTATATTATATTTTAAACTTTATTACGTTTGGTATTCATTTCAATTTGATTTTTCTTTATTAACTTATATTCGTTAATTTTTCTTAAAAAATGAATACATAGGTGTGTTCAATTTTTGTTTCTCAACATTCCGGTAAAGTTTTTTGTTGAAATGGAGTTGTCTTCAAAATAATGTATTTTTTTTGTATCATAGGCTATAACAATTGTCAGTATTGGACTTGTATTCGTTTTTTGATCGGTAGCGATATTGTTATTATCAGAAACAGTTTTTATGATAATCAATATAAAAGAGATTTTTTGTGCATATCATGACTTTAAACTGAGTGCCGATATGGCGATACCATACCGACACCATCACAAATTGAACTGTTACCGGCTGAATTTCCGCTGCATTCCGTGGGAAAATCCCACTGGTATATATATTGTTGATAAAGCACGATAAATAGTAACTTTAATTTTATAATAATATATAGCTTTTATTATTTTTAATTTAATATATTATCATAGTTTATTATTATATTTACTTTCCATAACATATTTGTAATTCTTTTCCTTTTTTAAAACTATATATTTCCTTTACCATTTTTTAATAATTCATTTTTCTTTTTTTAAAATATATATTAATTATCAATTAATTCGTTACTACTTTGATAATTTACGTTTATAACTTTTTTAAACACTTAAGTACGTAGTCGTACTTGATTTTTTTCGAAAACACGATGAATAGTAACTTTTTATAATAATATATAGCATTTTACTATTTTTTTATTTAATATATTATAATACTTTATTGTTATATTTATTTTTCATAACTTATTTGTAATTTTTTTCCTTTTTTAAAACTATATATTCCTTTACCATTTTTTTAATAATTCTTTTTCCTTATCTTAGAACATATATTAATTTATGGATTAATTTGTTACTTTTTTATAACTTTTTTTCAAAAACTTAAGTACGTAGTTATGCTTGATTTTTTCCCTGATATTCTGTTATAAGTTTTGTTAAAAAACGAAGTTGTACTCACAATAAAATATTTATTTGGTATCATAAAACGGTACGATAATAAACTAAACCATTCTAATGGTTTGACTTTCTAAACAACATGCTTTATTTTTAAATCACGATTAGATTACATTATCATTTGCTTGGTTTCGCCATAATACGCGACGTTAAAAAACTATATATTATTATTATTGTATATTAATAGCAAGTGTTGATTAATAGTAAATTACATAATTACTACGATTACTTTATTATTATTAGTATTAATTAATATATATATGTTACTATTGAGAAACAAAATTATATATATATATATATATATATATATATATATATATATATTAATTAAAAGTTTTCATGAATAGTAATTAATATTTTAAGTATTTGTTTTAATTTTTATAATATTATTTCATTTATTATTGTATATTAATAGCAAGTGTTGATTAATAGTAAAGTACATAATTACATACGATTACTTTATTATTATTAGTATTAATTAATATATATATGTTACTATTGAGAAACAAAATTATATTATATATATATATATATATACATATTGAAAGTTTTCATGAATAGTAATCAATATTTTTAAGTATTTGTTTTAATTTTTATAATAGTATTTCATTTATCATATAATCTGATTTTTATATATTATTGGAGAGTTACCATCAATAGTAAACACACACACACATATATATATATATATATATATATATATATATATATATATATATATATATATATATTGAAAGTTTTCATGAATAGTAATCAATATTTTTAAGTATTTGTTTTAGTTTTTATAATAGTATTTCATTTATCATATAATCTGATTTTTATATATTATTGGAGAGTTACCATCAATAGTAACCATCAATAGTAAACATATACTATTTCTCCAATAATGTATAAAAATCAGATTATATGATAAATGAAATACTATTATAAAAATTAAAACAAATACGTAAAAATATTGATTATTATTCATGAAAACTTTCAATATGTATATATATTATATATATATATATATTTATTGAAGATCAATATTTTTAAATATTTGTTTTAAATTTTATAATAATCTTTCATTTGTCATATAATTTGATTTTAATTCAATATTTTTGAGTAGTTGTCTTAGTTTTTTATAATAATATTTTACTCATAATACGATATAATTTGATTTTTTTCTAATAAGATGTGTACATCAATTTTTTTTTAAATTTACCTCAGCGTGTTTATTTTTTTCACATTACGATATAATTTTTTTTTAAATTGATATTGTGTCGCTATCGTACCAAACCGAACCAAGACTAATCAAACAACATTGGTAACGGTACATGTACGCATTTTATGGTTTCTAATTTCAATAGGTTTTTGTTTGTACAAATCTGTCTGCAAAGATAAATGAATATCCGTACCGATACCGGTATCGTGACAATTTTAACTGATCGATATAGTTCAAACAATATTAGTGCAAGTACATTGATCGTTTTTATTGTTTTCGATCAATATAAATACATGTTGATTTCTACCGAGTGAATTATCATACCGGTACTATAACGAACGGAACCAATACCCATTGAACGTCTATGGTAACATACCGTCACAACACACGGGAAAATTACCTAGTAAATATAAACGTATTATTAATATTATTATTATTATTATTATTTTATTATATTATATTATATATTAAATTAAAATTAAATTAAAATTAATTAAATTAAAATTAATTAAATTAAAATTAATTAATTAAAATTAAAACTAATCTTTGATGAATAGTAAACTCGATTTTTTAATATTATTAACTTTTTTAATAATAAGGTTGTTTTTATTTCGTTACAAGGTTATAGACCCGCGTATTACATGTGTTTGTACAATACAAATGATATAATTATATAATCTTTAAAAAACTTTATATAACTAACGGCCCATGTTAATAGTAACGAAACTTTATATAAATGAATTTTTATTACCATACGATAATTCACAAAACTAACTTGAATTGATCACAAAAATCGGCTCATCTTAATTAGTAACACTAAAAATACCATAATAGTCGTGTATTACAAAAATTGAATACTAAAAAACATGTAATACATGAATTTATATATTATTAATATGAATGAAATTATGTATTACTTTACATATAACAGTGTTCAAAAATAATAATAAATTTTATCATTGTGTATCTTTTAAATATAATTTTTATTTAAAATAAATCTCTAAGACTACAATTTTGTTTATAAAATTCATTATTTAAGTTGTTTCTTTTTCTCTTACTAGTAAAAAGCCAATTTTATTGGTAAGACATAAATTAGAGTTGTTATTCTTACTAATAATTGTTATACGGATTTAATTAATAAAGAGTTATTATAAAGTTATGATATAAGTTACAGGTTTATATATGATAAATAAAATATTTTCATTATTAAAGGTTAATAGACTATGTCACAAATGGGTATAAAATGATGTCTTAGTTCTATTAAATTGAAAAGACGTTTATTAATCATAAATCGTTGTAGCTACAAACGTCAATATTGTCTCATCTATAAATTTTCAAAATGTTAAGTTCTCTCGGTCTATAATTTTAAACAAAGTTCAATAAAATTTTAGTTTTTTACAAAATAATTCTATGATTAGTTGCTTTTTTTTAGCTTTTATTTATATTATTTAACAAATAAATCCTTACCAGCATATTCTACAACCCCGTTGTAAATCACAGACTCCAATACTAATTTAGAACACTAGTCAAATTTGTATGTGAGTGGGTGTTTGCTCATGTGTTGATATGAGACCTTGAAATGTATATATGTTATGAATAAATTAATCAAAAATATTAAATGTAAGAAGATAACATTATAAGAGCATCCATGTCCATAAAGGTTCATATACACCATCATCACCTCACCACCGCATTAAATTTCAAACTATCTTCAAAAAAATTTTTGTTGTTACATCCAAAACCTTCACATCAATATCTACGTATAATAAAAATCAGGTTACTATAAAAATAATATGTTTTATATTTTGTATATATTTAAAAAATTATTATTTTGAGTTACATTAAATAAAAGAAATTTAAAAATAACATTAGAAAATAATAAGAACTTAGGTAAAACGAAAAACATATTAACATAATAATAAAAAGCAACATAAAACGGAAACAAGCAAGATCATGAGCATGACCAAGCAGGATCGGCACTATATCGGGAAATTGGTTCGGACTTAGCCGAAAAGGGAAACAAGCAAGATTGTCAGAGAAAAAAACAAACCTTGTACATGCCCATGCATGATCGTATGTATAAACAAGCAAGAATATTCATGTTGTCCGACAACTTTGTATAACTTTCATTTTTCGATTCATTTGGGGGGTTGGAGCTTGAAGGTAAGACCACACTCTTTCAAATTTGCATTCGTGGGGAGAAAAGAAGCCTAGAAGGATCCAACAACAACACAAGATCAACCATTCTACCTTCAATCCTTGTTTACTAGTGGTTAGCATCCATTAATCCAAATTCTTGAACTTTGTAATTCTTGAAAGTATTGTTAATGTTCCAGTCATCCCTATTGACTAAACATTTATAGTTGAAACTTTTTATTAGTTGAGGTTATTTTGTTAGAAGTGATGGTAATATGTTTATGATAATCTTGACTATGAATTTTTTGCCTTGTCCGTGGACTTTAGATGCATGTTAGAGTAGGACTCCATTTAAGTTTGATAAATGTTTGCTCATGATATGTTGGAAAACCAATGTACGGATGTTGATTACTGAATCTTGTTACTAGTTAATTAGGTTCGTATGAAACTAGGATTAGTTATTGTTAACTTAAATTAGATGAAGACTTGAACCACTTGGATTTAGTTTGACTTAAATGGTGTTAACATGAATTCTTGAGTTTGATTAAATATGAAAGTTAGTAATTTAGGAAAAAAAAATTGCATTCTTGCATGTTCATGGCATAGGTTTATGACTTTTTCAAACTAAATGATTGTCTACTTTAAAACAACTTTAGGTGATTAGTATGTTTTTTTTTCAAATTAATTCCCCTTAAGTTGTTGAGTTAGGAATTTTGACAAATTACTAACTCGTGTTTAAATATTAACATAAACTACACAATATGAACTTCAAAGAGTCATTCTAGGTGATTAGAATGTTTTTTCATTTTAATTTTCCAAAGAATTATAAGACTAAGTGACGTTGATCATGACTTAGTTACGTGAGAGTTATGCAATGCCATTAGTTATTGCTTATAGTTCACTACATATCATTAGTGAATTCTTGAGTGTTTGGAATCTTGTTTAATTTTAGTTGTTTATTACTTCATATGCTACTCTAGAAATACCATCTTGTTAATTGAATCGATTTCACGGTAATGTGAAAACTATCTTTAATAAAAATATATCTAATTCACGCATGTCATAAACATGTCCTCTGAATTAGGGACGTGCACATAATTAATACTTGGCTAAAGACCTAATTGAAGGCCAATTCCACTCTTCATTAGTCCATGTCAATGGTTCATCATCAAGAGGCGGATGGCTTGCATGGCATACATGTTCATCTGGAGACGGTTGGTTTGCAGGGCATATAGCTTTAACTAGAGGTAACGAGTTTGTAGGGTGCACATGTTCAACTGTAGGTGCGTCATTACAGAGTACAGGTGCAACCAAAAATGAATACCCTTCACCAAAATTTGAGATGAAAGTGTCTAGGTTGAATTAAGAGGGAAATGGTTTGAGATGAGAGTGTGTAGGTTGGGTAAATAGTAAACAAATTTGAGATAATAGTTATAGGTTGAGTTGAAAGTTAAATGATTTCAAATGAGAGTGTGTAGGTTAAAAAAAACTGTTTTTTTAAATCACAAAACCATTGTTTTTTTTTCTTTTTAATTTAACACAAGTATTTAAAAAAATTGAACCTAGCCATTGGGCCCCATTATCACCGTCCCTTTCATGGTCTGCATTCCCATACTTCTCTCTTTAATATCACCCACTAACCACACTCACACCGCTTTTTTCCGTCGTCAGCTCATCCATTTGTGCCACCTAGAACTCGGACACTGTGGGTGGTCTAGTGCATACATACATATGTCGTACATCGGGCTTTTAACATAAAAAGAATGTGATAGTTTTTGGAGTGAGTGTATAGACGCTTCTAAACCCATAATAATATCATGTAAGATAGGATAATCATAACATGATTGGTATAATCAAAAGATCAGATACGGATATGCATCCGCATTGTGTGGATTCATTAGAATTTAATAAAATTCTCCTTTTTAATCAATCTAGTTCTCATTTGACCAACTTTGGTCCCTTGGGTTTAATTATTCATTTATTTTTGGGCATCTGTTGTTTGTTCTAAATCATGAGGCATATTAACTAAATAGGTTAGAACTTATCCTAGTTATATAATCCAAGTTAAATGCCAGTTTAACAAAAATAACATATTGGGTATTTTTGGGGGGTGTTACACCAAGATAAACTTATTTCTGATCATTTGTATATGTTTTCGTTAAATTTTATACGTCGTACGTGATTTTTTGTTTGTTTTAAACGTTTTTGTATTGGATAATACTTGGTTATAAACAATTTGGAATGTGTTATTGATAAACTTTTAATATGCAAATATATGTTATTTCACAATGTATTATTTTGTCTGCCCTGTGAAGTTTACGGGGTGTTAGCACTAGTATGGTTATAAACAAATATACTTTTGTTAAGGATTAGAAGAGAAGTTTGAACCTTGAATTTATTGGGTTTCATGAATTTTGATTTCTAGGGACGCAACCTAGATTTACTTTTTTATTAGGGTTATAGGATTTAAATAACTTTACATTTCATCATTTGGCCAATAGCACTCTCAACTTACGAATTGCACCACAACACTCCCAGCTTTCAACTTCTTTTCTTCTAGCACTCGTAAACTAACTGAAACCTAAACGAGTTAGCTGACGTCAGTTGCCATCTCACTAAACAAGTGCCATATTTGATGCCACGTCATAAAAAAAGTCTTGTCATGTGCAATGTCAGATGCCAGGTCACTAAAATAAGTGTCACACAGATGACATGTAATTAAAAGGCCACGTTACTAAACAAGTGCCACATTAGAATAAAAACTGAGTGAGGGGTAGTTTGGGAGTGCCAAAGAAAATAAGTTTAAAGTTAAGGGGCGTGGTAAAATTCATAAGTTGAGTGTGCAATCCGCCTACAAATAATGTAAGTTGAGAATATTTCACAACTTGTCCTTTGGCTATGAGAATATTCTCAAAATTCTGGAATTGTTGCGGTCTGCAGTTTGCCTTTGGGTTCAAGGATTTGTTGGATCATCACAGTGGGGCAAGAATGGATAAGAAAGCTGGGCATGCATGGATACGAAGAAGCGGCAGTTGGTTCACAGTTTAGTCTAGGTAGCTTGTTGGTGTATCTAGTGACTGGCGTGCTAGGAATGATGAAGCGTTTGTGGCAGAAATTGTAACCTCGATGAGATTATGGGAAATATAAAATAGAGTAAATTGTCAAAATGGTCCATAAGGTTTGGTCACATTTGCCATTTTAGTGCAAAGCTCAAACCTTTTGAATTTGGGTCCCTGTGGTTTCAATTTTGTTGTCATTTTCATCCAAAAGCAAAATCTGGTTAGATTTTTCAGTTAACCACACTCCTTTTTGTCGTTTTCCTCCTTTTTAATGAAGGGAAAAATGGTCTTTTAATGTTTTATTATAATAAATTAGAAATCAAAAGAAATTGACCTTATAAATACAAACGTTCTACAAAGTTAACGAACATCATCTTCCTGATTTCCCACAAATACATGTGATTGAACCCTAACTACTTTGTTCCTAAATACAAACGATCCATGGACGATTACGATTATTTTAACTGCTCAGTTGGGTTCAGGCTCCACATGTGCAACCATCATTGTTGATCTTCAGTTGCAGGTGGATGCGGGTTGAAGAAGGGACGATAATGGATTAGGGTTTGCTCCTTTATAAACGGGATTTGTTAATTATATAAGGTTTCTTTTAATTAAGTTGAAAATTTACTTAAAAGACCATTTTGCCCTTCATTAAAAAGGATGAAAAAGATAAAAAAAAGTTGGATGTTAACTGAAAAATCTGACCAAATTTTGCTTTTGGATAAACAAAATTGAAACCAAAAGGCCCAGATTCAAAAGGTTTGATTTTTGGACTAAAGTGGAAAAAGAACCAAACCTTAGGAACCATTTTGATAATTTACTCTATAAAATAATTGGGATTTCTTTAGTTAAAAATATGAGTAAATTTGATGCTCTTAATTTGGTCGAATGGTGTAAATTAGTTTTGAATATGATGGATTTGTAATGTGAGGAATGTTAGATCCATAGCTGTTTTGTGCACATAGTGTTTGTGAATAGAGGTGCACAAACCGATTTATTTAAATAACCGGTTTGGTTAACTGATTATACCTTTTAATTTGATTTGTTGATTTTAACTGGTTATTAATTTAAACGATTATTTTTAATTGGTTCGGTTAATTACTTTAACCGTTTTGGTTAATTAACCTATTATTAACCGTTTTTTTTTTTGCTTTTTTTTAATTTTTCGGTTAACCGCTTTCTATACTAAATACTTATAACTAGTTACCAACCTACAGTTAAAAAATAACCACTAACCGGTTATTCCTAAATCAGTTATTAACCATTTATGGTTTTAGTTAATGTTAGGAACTGAGTTTGAATTGTTATGAAAGTTCTGAAGAGGAAGGAATGGAAGTAGATAAATAAGATGTAAATGCAGCAGAATGATGAACTTTGATTCATAACAATTAAGAGATTGTTTTCATTATCATACTTTTGTGATTGTAATCACTTGCATGTAAATCACAATCTCCCCCTCAGTGTAAGCTCACTGATTTTGTTCATACAAAATGTAAAGAAGAATTCTAGATTGATAAGTGATGATAAGTGATCTAATAGAACAGTTCAAGCACCATTCTATTTATTCTACAATTCTAACCACTGAGCATCTTATGATCATGTCAGCAAGAAAGCGACCTCTAACAATAATAACAAACTAACAACATCTGCTAAGTAAACACTATTATAACTAAACATTACAAAGACTGATAGAAAACACTGATGAGACATCCTCTGTTGGACTTCAGCAGAGCTTTGCCTTGGCAGACCTTTAGCTTTTAGTCTTCAACAGAGCTTTGCCTTGGCGGACCTTAGCTTTTAGTCTTCAACAGAGCTTGACTCCAACACATGTTTTATTATTATTAAGGATCATAGGTTTGTAGTATATTTTTGCTTTCTATCATCTGTTTTTTTGTAAGGTTCAGTTCCAACAATCTCCCCCTAGAACAGATGATGCCAAAACTAAAACTTTATTCCTGATCTTTATTCCTCGTCAATGATTCCCTTATTTGTCATTTTATTGAAGTTCAAAGTCCAGGGCAATGATATCATTTACATCCCTTTCAAGCTCAAGATTCATCAGATCTTGGAGGTCAGCTGCATCCAGACCATATGCATCCTCCATTCTTATTTTTTGAACTCTACCATCTGACCTGATCAAAGTTAATTCATGGGTGTGTATGGATGACTTCCATTTTAGAATTTTTGAGTCAGGTGGTTTTCTAGGAAGTAGATTTATTTGAGATGAGTTTGGTGAAATGGGTCTGCTGACAAGTGTTGAAAGTGTTTCCATAAGCTTATCACTTGCAGCATCAGTATGATATAGGATTTGAATTTTGATTCCCCTCCTTTCTATGTTCTTCATAACTCATTTGATCTTCTTCTTCCATCTGCTTTGGCCTTTTTGCTTGATTCAAGGCAATTGTGGGCAAGACAAACGTTGAAGATGGTCTTTTAGAGGCATGGGTCTGTTGAGGGGCAGTGGTTGTTGGTGAGTAGTCTGGCTTTCTTGGGACAGAAGGATCTTTCTTTTTAAGCTCTTCCAACCTTCTATAGGTATCAACAACTTTTGACTCAAACCATCTAGCAATTTACCTTGTTGTTCCATATTGTGCATCAACAAGTTCAGCTTTCATCCTTTTGATCTTCAAGGCATGGTGTTGATTTTCAGGCCTAGCCTTTTTCCAGACAGGAGGAGCACGCCTATTCAAAGGATCTTTGAGCATGGCTTCTATGCTTTCAACCTCTTCCTTTAGCTCATTTGCGGACCAATCTTTGAATTGAGCCCTTGTTGCTTTGAAGGCATAAACTTCATAATGTGATCAAGATAGTCTTGCTTTAATTAAGGATCATCAGTGCTTGGCTTTTCTGATGTGGACTTACTCAAATCCTTAGCAAAATCTTCAATGTTTATCACATTGCTAAACTGAAATTGCATAGATCTTTGTAGAGCCCTGTCATCCTTACCCTTTGACAACTCCTTTGCAATAGTCTCAGCTTGTCTAGCCTTCAACATCAGATATTCATCCAGATTTCTAGGCTTTCAAACCCAAGAAGAGATGGAAATTCTCTTTGTTTAGATCCTCTATCTTATAGAAAGACTCTATTTCACCTTTCACAACATAAAGTTCCAAAGGGTGTAACGCACCCATTGAAAGGAATGATGATGATAGGTGTATAGGTGGAAATGAAGTTTCAGGATATGACAATGATGAGGATGGTTTTGAAATAGGTTGTGATGATAAAGGGAAGGGTGGTTGAATTTCTTCATCATCATCACCCACAACAAAAGTTTTCCTTTTGCGTTGGAACTTGACTTTGGGTGATGGTGGTTGTTCAGAAATTCTTGGTGGCGTGGATAATGGTTGAGTTAAAGTGGGAAATGTGAGTAAAGCAAGATTTGGAAAACATCTGTTGGAACATCTGTTGTTCCAGCATCTGCTGTCACAGCATCCACCCTAACATTTGTTGGGTTGTTTTGTGGTGATTGTGGGTTGTTTTGTATAAAGGTTACAACAAGATTAGCTTCAACAGTGGTTTTAGAAGACGTGACAGTTAGTTGTCTAACTTTTCTTGAAGACTTTCTTTATATTGAAGTACCAACATCTTCTTTTTCCAACTGTTTGGCTTTTCTTCTTCAATTAGCATTGAGGCTTTAGCTTCAAGTGTATCTTGTCTCTTCTGCTTTTCATCAGCAATTTTTTCAGCTTCTTTGTTTAAGGTCTCAACAATCCCTTTTCCCAAAGTTGCATTAGATGATTCAGTAGTGGTTTTATTAGTTTCTGGTCGTTGTTGCACCTTTGGTTTAGCAGTTGAATCAGGTTGTAACTTTCTCTAAGTATCTTTCTCCCCCCTTTTGGCTTATCTTCAATTTCATCATAAAGAATAATAACCGGGCAGAACCAGTAATTTTTAGCAAATAATCTTTGATGGCTTTAATATTTGCTTGTGTATCTTTGTATCTATCTACTCTTGACCATATTTCTGATTAACTTCATGTGTGTCTCATGTTGAATATCTACCAATTGTCCCTGAGCTAAGATAATTGGTTGCATAACTTTCCATAGCTCATCAGCATTTTGAGTTGATGATGGTTGAGGTTGAGAATTTTGTAGCACTTGTTTCATCATGGATTTGATTTTATCAATGGATGATTCCATGGTACTAATTCTCTCCGTCAATTCTTGGTATTTTAATTTATCACCTAAGTTAGGAACATCTAAATTCCTACAAGAGATAGTTGTATTTGGATCATCAACATGAGGAATCTTAATGTTTTCAGAACCAAATGCACTTGTTTTTGGTACTGGGGACTTCCAACTGGCTCAGAGGATATGATTGTAGCCTTAGCAGTTGTTGCCTTCAAGAAACTCTTATTGATGTAACCAATGTCCAACTTAGCCATTGTTGTGGCAATAGTTGTAGTAGTTGCTTCACTTAAACTACCACCAAGAGTTACATGTAACTCATGAGGTGTAGCCTCCTCAACTGTTTCCAGGTTAGCTAATTGAGTTTTCTCAGATTCACTCACTGATGGGGTTGTACTCTTAGTGATAGGTGAATGAGAGGGACTGTTTGGAATCTGAGTTTTCTCAATAGCGTGAAACAGGGGTAACAAAGTGGAAGGAATTGGAGAAGTGAGTAGTGGTGTAACACCCCAACCGATGGCGGAAACATCGGGATGAGACGAAAACGAGATTGCTCATTGCTCACAACATTATTAAGTGACAATAATTAATTAAACTATATTTCATTTCATAAGAATTGTCAAATACATCAATGTAACAAAACAAAGAACAATCTAACATTTGCAATGTTATAACAAAATTGATACGTCGACATTAAACCTAACGTCTAATTTGTGTGTATCTAGTCCTTGCTATATTGTTTTCATAGCGTCATCTCCTTCAACCTGTAACATGTTTTAAAATAAAGTCAATGCAAAAGCAAAGGCGAGTACACAAGTTTAAGCATAGCATACGTATACGAATAAAGTTTTAACAATCCTCATGGCAACTAAATCTATACAAGAGCAATATCAAGGCATGCAATGCTAATAATCAAACCAGTAACGCAATCACGATGTTTTAACATGACCTCACGTGTAAAGCGATGGAGGTGGATACGTGAATTTCTATAGCGCTAAGCATGTCAAACAAAGGCTAAAAATAGTTAATGACTAAAGCATAGCACAACGTTTATCCCCAGACAAGCATCAAGTATACGATTCAAGTAGTCATGTGTATAGGATTGTTTGTGCGTTTCATAAAGTTTAAGTGTTTGTGATTTTTGTATATGGAAACATGTTACACCCAAAAAGTGATATAAACAAATGTGGGTCGAGTGTACTCACAAAATTGCTAAGTCTTCTTTGGAAATTCCACGACGAGTTGATGAGTGGGAGAAAGGGACACCAATGCCACCTTAAATGACAACGAACATGGATGAATAATCGAATCGGAGTTGAAGGTACGTGTACGTTTAGCACGGGACTTGTGTAACGACTCTAAAGTTAAATTCGTCAAAAGTGCCGTAAAAGTGTTATCAAAATAATATATTTTTGGCGAAAAGAAAGTAGATAAAAGCATATTTTGACGAAACGGGATAATAGACATATATGTATTTTTTTTAACGAAAAGAATAATAGATAAATATATATTGTTTGCTCGTCGGGAACACATATTATATATATACATTGTCGTTAGAGAAGTATCATTTTCGAAAAGTATATAATATATATTTATTTTGACGGAAGGAATACTATTTATATCTTGTCGTTAAGTAGATATTTATTTGTCGAAAAGAATAATAATTAGATATGTTGCCGAACGGTATAATAATTAAATGGATTTTGTCGAAAAGCAGAAATGTGTAAATATATATTGCCGGAAGCATCATAAATCGATATATATTTTGTCGAAAGATGTAACGAATAAGTATATTTCGTTGATAGATATAATAAATAAATATATATATATTAGTCGAAAATCGGGCAGAGTTTCCCCTTGTTTTCGGACGATCCCGACACACGAGTGTCGATATTATTTGTCAAAACGCAATAATTCTATCACGACGATTTTATAAGAGACGTTACGAAATATTAGATCATGAAACATAATATATATATATATATTTTCTATGTTCAAGTGTTATCATTTGTACAAGTTCGGGTCGCGAATACAAGATCATTAATATAAGTAAAATGAACTACGAGGCTTAGAGTTTTACCGAACTTGAATCTGACCCGTTGACCAACGGTTGACCAGGTTTGACCGACACCAAACGAGACCCGAACTGAAGCCAAAACTGTCATGGACTCACTGCTGACCCGAACCTCTGCACCGAGACCCGAACCCGCTGAACATGAGCCGTGAACTGCACCGAAACGAATCGTAACCTGCCGAATGAAAAGAATTAATGGGATTCGAAATAGAAGCAAAACCACGAACCGAACTGAGACTAACCTTGGCTGAACCGAGATTCGACCCGGAGCTGTCCCGTGGACTGTTTGACTGTTTGACTGTTTGACTGAGTTGACTGGCAGTTGACTGAGTTGACCGGGACTTGAACCGTGCTTGACCCGAACAAAATCTGAAGCAAAAGGAGCGAACCTGAACCGAAACAGCTGAACATAAACCGTGGCTGAACTAGACACAAACCGAGCCAGAACTAAAATGAACAAACCACGGCCTGTACCTGAACCGAAGTAACCGAACCGATGTCGACCAAGGTTGACTGAGATTGACTGGAATTCGATCAAAACCTGAACTCGAACTAGACGAATTCAGACCCGAGGCTTGAACAGAAACGGAACCTGGCCGAGACATGACTGACCCAACCAACTTGGATCTGAAACGAACCTGAGTTGAGACAAACCTTTACTGAACCGAATCTGAGCCGTGTCGCACCAAATGAACCCGAGTCGGACCGAGTTTCTCCCAGAATAACCAAGACTGGAGCCGAAGCATTACCCGGACCAGAAAGAGACTCGACTTGAACCACTTGAACCACTTGAACCGAGCATGACCCAAACCCAACATAAACTGACCTGCACATGTTTCGCACCCGAAACCTGAGCCAATACTTGAACCCATCTATCTGCACCACCGTTGCCGCCGCAACTACGGCCGCCATTTCAGCGCCGCCGCTGCCGCCAAGCGATGGTGCGGCTGCTGTGGTTGTTTAAAACGGAGAGGAAGAGAGAGACGAGTGAGAGTGAGGAAGGAGAGATGGAGGAGAAAGGGGTTGCAGGGGTGTGCGGCTGAAGAGGTGAAGGGGGGGGGGCAAGAAGATGAGCGTGAGAGTGTGTATATTGTGAGGGTGTGGGGTTTTATTTATTTGAAATTAGGTTTAGGGTTTAGTTAGGTTTAGGTGGTGTGTTGGGCCAAAGCCTGTTAACCCGTTCTAACGTTTTTGAGTGGCCCGAGCGTACCGACGAGATCCGATTTCAAGTACAAGTTTCATAAAACGTCGAATTTATTTTGGTTTATTATTATTATTATTATTATCTAGAAAAAATAATAGAAATACGAGGCGTTACAAGTGGAGTGAAAGAGACATTGCCGTGGGAGAGGGGCTTGAGAACAGATGTTCAAGTGAATCATCTGCGTTATACTTTGGTGTCCTTGTGCTTACAACTTGTTCCTTTTGTGAGGAATCAAGAGGAGCTAGTGTAGGTGGAGATCTTTTGTCCATCTACTGTGATGAAGTAGTAGCAGTGGTTTCAAGTGACTTTGGTGTTATCACATGTATATCCTCTGGGATCTCATCTTCTAGAGTTACCTTTTTGGGTTGTTTGGTGGGCTTTTTGGATTTGGAAGGTTTCTTTTTGGGTTTTTCTAGTGGGAGTTGCATAGCATTGGTTGTAGTGCCATGTTCACCAGGAGCAGTGGGCTTAGCAACAGAAGAAGGAGCAGTGGATGTGTTAGCATCTAAAATGTGCTCAGTCCCTGTTGCTTGTGTTTTCAAAACCTTTGGCTTTTGATTTGGGATTCTAGTAAAAGTTTCATGTTTAAGCCTGCCAACTTCACAAATGACACCTTGTTAAAAATCCTTTTCAAAAACTTATTTTTGTAAATAAAAACTCAACAGCCTAGGGTGTATAAGAAAAGCTTTACCCTTTTTAATGTTGTTAAATTTTGCAACCAAGTCAGAGAACAATACATGGGAAAAGTTAAATTTTGTTTTTTTTAAAGTAGCATAACCCAGATAATGAATGTTTAAAGGTATTTCATTAAAAGTAGTTGTCTTGGCTGACAAACACAACAAGAGTGTATGGAAAAAGAATTTCATATCAACAGGAAATTCAAGTTTAAAGATGGTATTACCCGTCATTTGACCTTCATAACCACGCTCAATGAAATCATCATGTAAGTCTTTCTTTGGGAAAGAAGTGCGGTCATTTAGACCAAATGTGGTGGAAATGGTGGATGGAGAAATTTGGACAAGAGACTGCCCAATCTTTGACGTAATAGCAAATGGCTCTTTGTTTTGAATCTCAACTTTAGCAGTTGCCCAAAATTGTCGAAGTGTGTCCACATAGATTGGAACCTTTGCCAATAAAATATCCTTGTATGATGATGTTTGTAGAACATCAATCAGTGTATGATAAGCAGCATTATTATATGTTTTCTCGAGGATAGGAAGGTAGTTGTGGTGAGTTTTGATGATGAGACTCATGATTGAAGACTGAGTATTGAGGATTTGGAAGAAGATGAGAGTAATGGAAATCGTTTTGGAGAATTTTTGAATTCGAGACGGCAAGTAGAACTCTATTTGGATAAAACAGGGTTTATAAAGTGAAAAGTGAATGCTGACGTGGTAACCTCGTTAGTAATGGAAGACAGTTGTTTGGGAAACCTCTGGTGAGAATCAACAGAGGATTGGAATAGTGGTGATTTTATACTATCAGAGGATAGATATTGGAGGTTAGAAAAACAGTGGTTTGTCTAACGGTGGTAATGGAAAGCAGAGGATACCTTTAACAGTGGATAGAGAGAGACAAACTGAGATTTTCTTTGAAAAGCAAGGTTATGGATAAACTTTTAGGATTTTGAAAATATTCAATTTAGCTATTTTTAAGGATGGAATTTTAATTTTCTAAAAACATTTTTACTGCTTTTTATTCATGGAACACAAATGCGTGTTTTTATTCCATGTTTAGCATACCATTCCTAGAGACTAGACTTTCAAAGGTAGATGTATCTAATGCTTTTGTTAGAACATCTGCCAGTTGGTCTTTAGTTGGAACATGATGTAGAGAAACCAAACCTTTTTCATAGCAATCCCTCACAAAGTAGTGTCTGATGTCAATGTGCTTTGTGGTAGAATAAGATACTGGATTTTTTATGATGTTTTCAGTTGCTTGACTATCTAACATGAGAGGAGTCATTAAAGCAGATACACCAAAATCCAATAGTTGATTTTGAAGCCATAGGAGTTGAACAGTGTAGCTTGTAGCAGAAATATACTCAGCCTCTGCTGTGGATGTTGATACTGCAACTTGCTTTTTGTTTTGCCAAGACACTAAGCAATTGCATAGGAATTGACATCCTCCTGAAGTTGACTTCCTTGTTGAGTGACATCCAGCACAATCATTGTCTGAATAACCTGAAAGCTCAATATTTCCATTAGCAGGAAACCAGATACCAAGTATGGGAGCACCTTTTATGTATCTGAATATCCTTTTTACAGCAATGAGGTTTGACTTCCTAGGTGCTGACTGTGATCTGGCACAAACACATATAGCAAATATAATATGTGGCCTAAAAGCGGTTAGGTACAATAAAGACCCAATCATACTTCTATAAAGAGTTTGATCAACCAAGTCATCTTTGTCATCAACAGTGACAAACTTAGATGTTGTCGTGGGTGTGCTGCATGGTTTACAATCATTCATATCAAATTTTGTAAGTAGTTCTTTGACATACTTATTTTGGTGAATGAATGTACCAT
Organism: Scalesia atractyloides; assembly: GCA_947069175.1. Classification (NCBI taxonomy): domain Eukaryota; kingdom Viridiplantae; phylum Streptophyta; class Magnoliopsida; order Asterales; family Asteraceae; genus Scalesia; species Scalesia atractyloides. Next base: position 14,014,903 of record CAMTDV010000007.1, on the reverse strand, counting down.
TTTGCAATTGTTTTACTTGGAGACCAAGAAACGATTGGAGCTCACCCATAGCACTCATTTCAAACTCTACTACCATGAGTTGTCTAAACTCTTCACACATGGCAGTGCATGTGGATCCAAAAATGATGTTATCCACATAAATTTGGACAAACATCAAATCCTTTCCTCTCCACTTCAAAAATAAAGTTTTGTCAATTTTACCCCTTGTAAAACCAATGGATAAGAGAAAGGTGGAAAGAGTTTCATACCAGGCTCTTGGTGCTTGTTTCAAGCCCAACCAAAAATTTATTAAGCTTATAGACATGACCAGGATAAAATGCATCTTCAAAACCAGGAGGTTGACAAACATATACCTCTTCTTTGATCTTACCATACAAGAATGCACTTTTGATATCCATTTGAAACACCTTGATGTTGTGGTTGGTAGCAAAGGCTAAGAACAGTTTGATGGCTTCTAATCTTGCTACAGGAGCAGATGTTTTCATCATAGCCAATGCCTTCTTCTTGTTTGTAACCTTGAACCACAAGCCTAGCTTTATTCTTAACAACAATACCCCTTTCATCAGTTTTGTTTTTTAAGACCCATTTTGTGCCAAATGGACTTACATCCCTTGGCAATGGTAGAAGTTCCCATACATGTTGTCTTTTAAACTAAAGGAGCTCTTCTTGCATGGCTTCTACCCAACTGTTGTCTTTTAGTACCTCTTGGTACTTGACAGGTTGTGTGAGAAATAGGAAACCAGCAAAAAGACAAATATTTTGGGATTGACTTCTAGTGAGCACCCCTTCATTAATGTTGCCAATGATTAGGTCAGATGGATGGTTTTTAAGGTAGATTAGATCTCCCTTATATGGAATGATGGCATTTTAAGGTGAAGGCTGTAGATGGGAATTATCTGAGCTAACATCTGTTGGCAATTTTGAAGAGCCAACATCTGTTTGAAATGGGGTGGAGGTATTGAGAGAAAGGTGTGAAAACATGATAAATTGTTTCCATAATGATTAGACTTTTATCAACAGAGCTTATGTTTGACGAGCAGGCAAAGGATTAAGGATCAGTAGTAGTTGATCCAACAGTGGCAGAGTTTTCATAGTTGTTAGTAACACTTGCTACTCTGGTGGTGGATGTGGCTTAAATTGTGGAATCGCAATGTCATATCCATGGTCTTGTTGTGGAGACTATGGTGTACCTGCAGGGTCAGTCTTGACGGACACAGTTTCAAAAGTAAATTTGTTTAAACCAAAAAGTTCAGCATGATTTTTAATGAAGAAAGTTCATTGAACTTAATATTCAAGGTCTCTTCCACACACCTAGTCCTTGAATTAAAGACTCTGTAGGCTTTAGTAGTGGTTGAGTATCCCAGAACATAACCACAGTCTACTTTTGCTGCAAATTTTGAAATTGAATCTTTTAGATTTAAAATGAAGCATGGGCAGCCGAAGATTTTAAAGTATGAGATCAGTGGTTTGATCTTGAACAGAGTTTCATAAGCAGTGGATTGATGCCTAGGGTTGATCAAAACCCTGTTTTGAACATAGCAAGCAATGTTTATAGCCTCTACCAAAAAGGACAAGGGTAAAGCAGAATCTGCAAGCATGGTTCTAGCAGCTTCAATTAAAGTTTTATTTTTCCTTTCAACCACCCCATTTTGTTTTGGTGTCATTGGGATACTGTACTGCCATACAATCCCTTTTGACACACAAAACTCATCCAACTCCTTATTTTTAAACTCTGTCCCATTATCTCTCCTAAAGACTTTTACAGGCAAGTCAAATTGCTTTTTAACTCTTTTAGCAAAGTCTTGCAAAATGTCTACAGTCTCATCCTTGGAGTGCATGGCATAAGTCCATGTAAACCTTGAAAAATCATCAACTATGACAAGACAATATTTCTTTTCACTTAGACTCATGATTTTTACAGGGTCAAACAAGTCCATGTGCAGCATTTTTAAGCACTGACTAATTTTGGACTCACCAGTGGGTTTGTGAGAACTTTTATGTTGTTTCCTTTTAAACAGGTGTTGGAATTGAACCTACAAAACAACAGATGCTAGAAAGCCAAAATTTACTACGACCTCTGATCTTGATAATAATAAAACATCTGCCACAGTCAAGCTCTGCTGAAAACAAAATGTCAAAGGTCTGCCATAGCAAAACTCTGTTGAAGACTAAAGCTAAAGGTCTGCCAAGGCAAAGCTCTGTTAAAGACTAAAGCTAAAGGTCTGCCAAGGTAAAGCTCTGTTGAAGACTAATGCTAAAGGTTTGCTATGGTAAAGCTCTTCTGAAGGCCAACAGAGGATGTCTCATCAGTGATTTCTATCAGCCTTTGTTTTGTTTAGTTATAGTAGTGGTTTGCTTAGTAGATGTTTTTAGTTTGTTAATAATGTTAGATGTCGCTTTCTGCTGACATCATCATAAGATGCTCAATGGTTAGAATGTTAGTATAAACAGAACAGTGCCTGCACTGTTCTATTTGCTCAATTTTCATCACTTATCAATCTAATATTCTTCTCTACATTCTATACGAACAAATCAATGATCTTAGGCTGAAGGGGAGATTGTGATTTATATGCAAGTAATTACAATCACGAAAGCATAATAATGAAAACAATCTCTCAATTGTTATGAATCAAAGTTCATCATTCCGCTGCATTTACATCTGATTTATCTACTTCCATTCCTTCATCTTTAGAACTTTCATAACAATTCAAACTCAGATCCTAACAATTGATATTAGAGCATGGTGAATCGAATTTGATTTAACAACCAATTTGATTTGAACATATCAGCTCTCATTGCTAATTCGGTTTGTTCATTTGTATTGAAAACAGAGTTTAATAACATTTTCAAAGTTTCTAAACAGATATATGTTAATAAACAATCAAATGTCACATAATCCAGAAGATCCTCACAACACCAGCAACATGTTTAAACCACTGATCCTTGTCAGATCTGAGTATAATATCTGGTAAAGGCGAATGGGTCATGTCCTTGCTCAGCAAAAAACCGGTTGCTAGAAGTCGATCATCTTTGGATCTCATGTTACAATTATACCGAGTACAGAGGACCCTAAAGTCCAAGTACCAGAGAATCCTGAAAATTACTCCGAGCAAGATTTCCAAAAAATTTAGCTAGATGCAAAGGCATTTAGCATCATGGTCTCTACATTTCCAAACGTTATCTATGCTGGCCTGTTGCATTGTAACTGTGCAAAGGAGTTATGGGATGCTTTGAAAGAGTAATTCGGTGGGACTGAGGAAGTGATAGAAAAAACAGAGAAGTTTTAAACCAACAATACAAAACGTTTTGTCATGTTAAAGGAGAGTCATTAACCCAACAGTTTAAAAGGTTTAGCTGTCTCATTAGTGAGCTTAAACTGGTTAATGTTGAGTTTGCAAATTCGACTTTAAATAGTCGTTTTCTTATATCATTACCAGACAAGTGGGACACTATAGCTTTTGTAACTTGAAATTCAGTTGGGTTTAAAGAAATGAATTTAACACGGCTTCATGATAGGCTCCTCACTTATGAGAGAAAGCTGGACCAGAAAAAGAAGCTATAAGAATCTGGCAAGGTGGCTGATGACTATGCATTCGGTAGTAAACACTTTTTGGCCAAGAAGAAGCCACTGCAGTTGTAAGGATCAGAGTTATGATCATTTCATTTGTATAACCTCTGGTAGTAATTTCAACTCTGATTCTTACACACCTAATTATGTATTTGCTGCTAAATGGGGAAAGCCAAACTTCTGATAATTTATCCCTTGAGGTGAATGACCTTCAACATTTTGACCCTTCAGAATTAGAAGAAATGGATATTTGCACCAGTTGGCTTTATTAAGTGTTAGGGCTAACAAATATTACAAGAGAACTGGTAGAAAATTTCCAGGGTTGCATGGGGGGCTAAAAGTTGGGCTGGATAAGTCAAAGATTAAATTCTATAAGTGTAATAGGCTACGTCATTCTGCTAGAGAATGTAGGTCTCAAACATTTGAGCTACTTATCACACATCCGAGCCCTAGATCTCAAAACACTCAAAACATTGTCCATCATTCCCAATATACCCTTGCTCCTCATATGCAAAACACTGCTCATTTTGAACACCGTGCTACCACTGTTCCTATGCAATATGTTCAAACCAATGTTCCTCAAATTCAATATGTTCAAGCACCAGCTCCTCAGGTTTAAATGCAACCTATACAACAAGTTACTCAAACCACTACTCAATCAGAGGTTAATCAACAAAGCTTCTCTAATTAGGGCTTTGTTGATTGGAGTAGCTTGCCTGAGGATCTGACTGATGAAAACTTTGCTCTAATTGCTGACACTGAAAAGAAACAAAATGAATTTTGCTTTATGGCATTAGAGTCTATAGTTGAGGGTGTTGAATTTCAGGAAGTGGAGCCTAAGTTTGTTGTGTCTAATGTTCATGATAAAACAGTTGTTACAAAAGAAGATGTTGATGAAGATTTGAAACCTCTGTCTGACCCATGGGATGCCAATGTATGTGAATGTGAATGTGATTGTGCCATGATGACTGCTACTAAGGTATCTTCTCAGGTTTTAAAAGATCTATGTTCAGATAAATGCATCATAGCTTTTGCTAACATAAAAGAGGTTAATGAAAACCTTAGGAATAAGATCTTGGATGATGAATTACGGTCTGAAAAGCTTTCAAAAGAGCTAAACACTAAACTGTTTGAAAAACAATCTGAAATCAGCAGCTTAAAACATGAAACTAGCATAACCAAGGACCAACTCCAGACTATGATAGAAAAATATCAAGATTGCAAAAAGGAGTTGGAATCCACCCAAGTAAAGGTTATGAGATTTTGCTAGAAAACAAGGTAAAAACTAACATAAAATTTGGCATAGGATTCAAGAAAAATGACCAAGTTTCTGAAAATGTTACTGGAAATGATTCTGGTATGGTTGAAATTGTTCCAACAAATCTATCTGGTCAATAAATCAAGGTCACTGACAAAAATGGAAACACAATTGTTTTAGAAAGACATGAGGGATCCTCAACTTTTGAGGAAGTTAAGAATTATCAATTCAAACCCACATAGTCTGATGAATATAACATCCTTAAGAATTTCAAACCAATGGATTTTTCAACCATTGAAGGTGTCAAAGCACCAAAGGCAAGAATCATTCCCATAACAGATTTACAGTAGATGTTGAAACATCTGTTGATAAAAAGTCTGAAAAAAGGTAAAAAGAAAGAAAAAATCAAACGCCTTGTTTTATGATTTCCGTGAAAAGAAGAACCATGTTACCAAAAACGGTTTTCTTCTAAAAGCTTATGACATTAACAAAACAAGTGTGATCATTGATTCTCCAAACTGCACAATTTGTAATAAAGCAAATCATAAAACTCAAGAGTATGTGTATCTCAGAAACTTTGATGTGAAAAAGAATGAGTATATATTCAAAACACTGGAGAGTTCAAAGACTAGTACTACAAAAGGAAACTCTAAACAGACCTTTGTGCATGTTTAAACATCTGTACCAAATCTCTACACAAAACCTCTGCTCCCGGGGAGGTGTAGGTAACAGATGCACCACTTTCCAACTAGTACCCAAGAGGATATGGCCAACCAATTTACCAACAGGTACCTCTTAGTTATGAGGGTTACAAAAGGTCCTCAAAACCAAGAGTAAATAGGCATCCTCATGGTTACTATCATCTAATAGGAGATGGGCCTCAAGAAATGTTACAAATATTTGTTCAAACCACTGCCCATTCTTCTAAATTTGAGACTGACATGTCTGTGACCCCTTCCGAAGCCATTTTGGCTTTGGAAACCCACCTAAACTACTTTATTACTACTGTGCAGGAAGATTCTACTTGCCTTGATAGTTTATTGTATGTAGATAGTGGAGGCTCCAGGTACATGACAAGATGTAGAGCCCTTCTCAAAGACTTCATGGCTCATAGAAGGGGTGATATATCTTTTGGTAATAATTCACAGGGGAAGGTGCTTGGGTTAGGGACTGTTCAGGCTGGGAAACTTAAATTTGAAAATGTCAATCTTATTGACAATCTGAAATTTAATCTTATTAGTGTTTCACAAATGACTGACAAGGGCTATGGGTCATTCTTCACTAAGAAAACTTGTTAGATTGTTGGGCCAGAAGTGGTTAAAAAGATTGATTAAATCATAGCTAAGAGCAAAGCACAACTTGTTGCTTATAGGAGTGGAAATGTATATGTGGTTGATATGTTGAAGGATAATCCAATGACTGGTGCATGCTTGTTCTTAGCTGACTCTAACAAAGAGACAGAACCATGGCAAAGAATACTTGGACACACAAATCTGACAACTATAACTACACTCTCTAAACAAGGCCTTATAAGAGGTCTACCATAAAAACTTTTCACAAGAGATGAACATTGTGTTTCCTGTTAAAAGGAAAAACAACATAAAGTTCAGACAAGCCCATTGGTGAGTCCAAAACAAGTCAATGCTTACAAGTATTACATATGGACTTGTTTGACCCTGTAAAAATCATGAGCCATAAACAAAAAAGGTACTACCTTGTTATTGTTAATGATTGTTCTATGTTTACTTGGACTTACTTTTTGCACTCTAAGGATGAGACTGCAAGTAGCTTGCAGGGATTTATGAAACAAGTTGAAAAGCAGTTTGACCTGCAAGTAAAAGTCTTGAGGAGTGACAATGGAATAGAGTTTAAAAATAAGCAGTTGGATGAGTTTTGTGTGTCAAAAGGAATTGTAAGGCTGTACAACATTCCAAGAACACCAGAACAAAATGGGGTGATGGAAAGGAAAAACATAACTTTAATTGAAGCTGCTAGAACCATGCTTGCAGACTCTGGTTTACCCTTGTTCTTTTGAGCAGAGATTGTAAACACTGCTTGCTATGTTCAAAACAGAGTTTTGATCAACCCTAGGCATCAATCCACTGCTTATGAAACTCTGTTCAAGACCAAACCACTGATCTCATACTTTAAAGTCTTTGGCTGCCCATGCTTCATTTTAAATCTAAAAGATTCAATTTCAAAATTTGTAGCCAAAGTATATTGTGGTTATTTTCTGGGATACTCAACCACTGCTAAAGCCTATAGAGTCTTTAATTCAAGGACTAGGTATGTGGAAGTGACCTTGAATATTAAGTTCAATGAACTTTCTTCACTAAAAATCCCAGCAAATCTTGCTGAACTTTTTGATTTAAACAAATTTACTTTTGAAACCATGTCTGTCAAGACTGACCCTGCAAGTACATCACAGTCTCCACAACAAGACTATGGATATGACATTGTGATTCCACAATATAAAGCCACATCCACCACTAGAGTAGCAAATGCTACTAACAACTATGAAAACTTTGCCACTGTTGGATCAACCACTACTGATCCTCAATCCTCTGCCTGCTCATCAAACATAACCTCTATTGATAAAAGTCCAACCACTGTGGATAAAAGTCATCATGTTTTCACCCTTCTCTCTCCAATACCTCCACCTCCATTTCAAAAAGATGTTGGCTCTTCAAAATTTCCAACAGATGTTAGCTCAGATGATTCCCATCTACAACCTTCACCTTAAAATGCCATCATTCCATATAAGGAAGATCTAATCTACCTTAAAAACCATCCATCTGACCTAATCATTGGCAACAATAATAAAGGGGTGCTCACTAGAAGTCAATCCCAAAACATTCGTCTTTTTGCTGGTTTCCTTTCTCTTACACAACCTGTCAAGTACCAATAGGCAATAAAAGACAACACTTGGGTAGAAGCCATGCAAGAAGAGCTCCTTCAGTTTAAAAGATAACATGTATGGGAACCTGTACCATTGCTAAGGGATGTAAGTCCAATTGGCACAAAATGGGTCTTCAAAAACAAAAACTGATGAAAGGGGTATTGTTGTCAAGAATAAAGCTAGGCTTGAGGTTCAAGGTTACAGACAAGAAGAAGGCATTGACTATGATGAAACCTTTGTTCCCGTAGCAAGATTAGAAACAATCTGGATGTTCTTCCTTTGCTGCTAACCACAACATCAAGATGTTTCAAATGGATATCAAAAGTGCATTCTTGTATGGTAAGATCAAAGAAGAGGTATATGTTTGTCAAACTCCTGGCTTTGAAGATGCATTTTATCCTGGTCATGTCTACAAGCTTAATAAAGCTTTGTATGGCTTGAAACAATCACCAAGAGCCTGGTTTGAAACTCTTTCCACCTTTTTCTTATCCATTGGTTTTACAAGGGGTAAAATTGACAAAACTTTATTTTTGAAATGGAGAGGAAAGGATTTGATGCTTGTCCAAATATATGTGGATGACATCATTTTTGGATCCACATGTACTGCCATGTGTGAAGAGTTCAGACAACTCATGGCAGCAGAGTTTGAAATGAGTGCTATAGGTGAGCTCTAATGTTTTCTTGGTCTTCAAGTAAAGCAATTGCAAAATGGTACTTTCATTCATTGTAACACCCCAAAAATATTAAATTATTTATATAATCAGGGGCATTTAACCTAGTTAATAGAACTCCTATTAATATAAGGAATTTAAAAACCTAATTAGTTGCTTGTTGATAACTAATAAAGCCCTTGGATAGTGCCTTTGTATAGTAAACAAAACATAGAGGACTGAATTGGACAAATGGTAAACTAGTAGGTATAAATAAGAATTTAAAACTCAAAACACGCACACGCAAGTGTGTGTTTCGGTCGAGCAGACAAGAAGGAAAAAAAGGGGGAAATCTCATAAACCCTAATATTCATCAGTTCCTCAAAATTAAAGGAGAGATTAGGCCTGAAATTCTTGCATGAGCATAAATTTGCAATCACTTAGACAAAGGGATCATAAGGTATGTCAAATTTTGATGCTTTATAATGTTATGAAACCATGTGAGCATCACAAGATCTACATTGAATATAATTGTGGATACTATGACAGATATTGTAGTGCACATGAGATTAAGAACAAGTCCTTGATGAACAATTATTGATTAAATGTTATGATTCGAATGTTTGGATGATTACCGATGTTTGTCTTAAGTGGGTTATATGAAATTGATGAACACATAAATTGTAAAAGTGAAAATTGTAGTAATTGATGCTAATATGCTAGATTATTGATGTTGATTTCGCGTGTTAGACATAGAAACTTGAAAGGATGTCGTTACATGGTTGATGGCAAAGTTGTAGTCTTGATAAGGATAGTGTAGCATCTAGCTATAAGGTGTTTGATGCTATGCCTAGATAATTGTAAATTGTTCAAGAACTCGAAATAATTATGTAAATGAAAAGTTGATAAACATATGCACTTATAAATGGTATGATGAAGTCTAAATGGTAAATCGAATTGAATTATATAGGCAACTTGGGTGAAACTACAGGTGACCAATCCGGGGTGGATACACGATTGAAGGGAAAGCTTTAAGGTACGTGAGTTAATACTTCTTAAGATTTTAAATTTAATTTGGTAGAATAAGAAGAAGTTAAATTAAGAAAGGTTTGGTTAATTAAAGCGTGGATTTCGCTAAAATAACTAAACGGGTCAAAATGTTAAATTTAAGGGAGATTTGGTTAATTAAAGCGATGGATTTCGCTAAAATAACCAAACGGGTCAAAATGTTAAATTAAGAAAGGTTTGGTTAATCAAAGCGATGGATTTCGCTAAAATAACCAAACGGGTCAAAATGTTAAATTTAAGGGAGATTTGGTTAATTAAAGCGATGGATTTCGCTAAAATAACCAATCGGGCCAAAAAGTTAAATATAGGAAGGTTTGGTTAAGCAAAGCGATGGATTTCGCTACAATAACCAAACGGGTCAAAATGTTAAATACAGGAAGGTTTGGTTAATCAAAGTGAAGGATTTCGCTAAAATAACCAAACGGGTAAAAATGTTAAATACAGGAAGGTTTAGTTAATCAAAGTGAAGGATTCGCTAAAATAACCAAACGGGTCAAAATGTTAAATTTAAGGGAGATTTGGTTAAAGCGATGGATTTCGCTAAAGTAACCAAACGGATCAAATGTTAGAGGAAGGTTTGGTTGATCAAAGTGAGTGTCATCTCGCTAAACTCACCAAACGGTTCAAACAATAAAAGAAGGAAAGTTTCGATACATATTGATTTAAATTCGAAAATAATCTTTTTGGTTTAAAGGTGGAAAAAGGGTAATTCTGGAATTTTAGCGTAATTGGTTGACAAACATATATTATATATTGAAATCATCTCAAGAATGTGCTATATATATTTACGAAATTAATAGATCTGCAAAACAATGGAGTTTAATAAGTTTGTACACTTATTGTATAAACGGGTCAAAAGTTCTACTTTTAAGAATCGAGAATAGGAGAGCTTAAAACTCTTGTGTTAAATGTATTACCGAAGTATATTTTGTTGTACGGAACTTGAAATGGTCAAACGAACAGACAAAATAACTCTGCAGCAAAAGCGATGCAGAAGGAGGCGTCGCCGACGTCCAGTTTGGCCGTCGCCGACGCTAGGTTCATGACCGACGCTCTAATCTACTGTCTACGGTAGGCAGACTCCGACGCAGCTTTAGAAAGAGCGTCGCCGACGCGGCCTTCTGCCGTCGTTGACACCACTTAAATTGTTACTGAATCAAATTTTAAATTTTTGTTAAATTAGTTATGTGTTACTCATTATTATTCAATTAAAACACTAAATACTTGTAAATTCAGTAGGAAATCAAAGATCCCAGCTTTTGCAAACGAAGATCAAGTGAAGAAGAAGAACCGGACGTTTTCGATTTTCAAGCTTCCGCTAGTCTTGTTAAATTGTATGTGAACTTGGTCTAATATGATTAGTAGTGTTAGTGAATTTAAATTGTTGAAAACTATGTGAAATTTTGATCGGTAAATGAAACTTTATATATTTGTATTGTTTGTAATATTATATTTGTAAAATATTTATTTTGTAATGTGGGTCTTACAAGTTGATAATCAGAGCTTAAGGTTAAAAACGAAACGTGTTTGGTTCAAAGCTTGATCAAGACATTCAGTAAGAATCAGTTATAAATTTAATTTCTCTACGAAATAATAGAGAGGAAAATAATTCGTAGTGTATGGGAAGGGGTGTATTAGTACACTCGAACCCGGGAAATACACTAAATATAAATAATGAGGGCAAGTCATGTACTTGGCCAAAGTACAAAGAAAAGATATACTATATGTGTTATCAAACAGATAGGGTAAATATCCATATAAAACGTGAAAATTATTAAACAAGTTGCTTACCAAAATTACTATGAACATTTCAGCTAAAGAAATGTCGGGAGCAACAGGAGATGATACATTGTCTCTTATGACAAAAGAGACACGGGAAAAGATTTCCGAGGAAGTCAGTAAGGCTTTGGAGGCAAGTTTACCCCAATTTATGGATACGTTACAGACTACAATCTTATCGGTTGTGCAAGAAAGAATGAATGAGTTAAAGGAAGGTCTTGTGCAAGAAAAAGACAAGACTAAAAAGAAGAAAACGTGTCCATATGACAAATTTATAGCATGTAAACCACCAATTTACAATGGAGAAGTAGATCCTATTGTCTGCCAACGATGGATAAGTGACATGGAAGGAGTGTTTGAACGGACTCATTATGACAAGACCGACTACGTAGCTTACGGAACTGGTCAATTGAGGAGTCAAGCAAAAGATTGGTGGGACAATCTCAGAAAGGAACAAAGGGTTGAAGCCATAAAGACCATGACATGGGAAGAGTTTAAGGTGCCTTTCCTTAAACATCATAGCCCCAAAGCCGTGATAAATAAGATAAAGGAAGAATTTATCCAATTAAGACATAAGGGCGAAACAATTGACAAGATCACAGGAGTATTCCTTGACAAGTTGAGGTTTTGCGACGAGTTGGTACAAACGGAAGAGCAAAAGATTTACTATTATTACAATATGTTAAGTGCGGAGTATAGGGAATTTATGACTCCCTCGAAATAGGAAAATCTCACAGAGATTATAAATGTCGTACGAGAACGTGAGATTGAATTGAAAAAGCAGATCGAGAGAGGTGAACGAAGAGTGATGGATTCAAATCCAAGTTCTACTAAAAAGCAAAGGGTGAATGAAATTCCAAAGAAAGGGAATACAAAAGGAGGGTCACCTAACTGCAAGACTTGTGGTCGTGCCCATAGGGGCGAGTGTTATTTCAAAAACAAACCGTGCATTATATGCAGGAAGACGGGACATGTGGCTTCGAACTGCTCTAATAAAGTGTCAGTGTGTTACAAATGCTACCTACCAGGTCACAAGAAATCCGAGTGCTCAGAATTAAAAGGAAAGAAGAGATTCCCGACACGAAGATTGAAGTTCCAAGACCGAAGGCAAGGTCCTTCCACTTAACTGCGGCTATAGCCAAGATCGAACCCGATGTGGTTTCAGGTACATTTACTGTAAACTGTATTCCTACACGCATTTTATTTGATACAGGTGCAAATAAATCTTTTTTCACTTAGATTTTTTCAACACCCTTCATTTACACTGATGAAATTAAATAAACCTATGGAAGTAGAAATACGTAATAATAAAAGTCTATTGTTTGTGAAATATGTCGGGATTGCAAATTGAACGTTGACGATGAGGATTACTCGATTGATCTGATACCCATGTCTATGGGGGAATTTCAAGTGGTGGTCGGAATGGATTGGTTGTCTCGCTACCACGCCAAAGTAATATGTTTCCGTAAAGAAATACAATTAACATCTCCGAGCGGAAGGCGTGTTACAATTTATGGGGAAAAGAATTGCAACTCTATATTATGTACAATGGCGGAAGTCCATAGACTCGTTCAACATCGATGTAAGGCATACTTAACTTACGTACGTGACTCGGAAAAAGAATTGCCAAAAATTGAAGACGTGCCTGTCGTAAGCAAGTATAAGATGTATTGATTTACCAGGAGTACCACCTGAGCGTGAGTTGGAGTTTTGGATCGACTTGACCCTGAATGTAAAGCCGGTAGCTAAGGCACCGTATAGGCTAGCACCATCAGAACTTCAAGAATTAATGTTGCAATTGCAAGATTTATTGGATAAAGGATTTATTCGACCAAGTGTGTCGCCATGGGGTGCACCTGTATTATTCGTAAACAAAAAGGATGGGAATATGCGCATGTGTATACATTACCGAGAACTAAACAAACTTACGATAAAGAATCGGTACCCACTTCCAAGAATCGATGATCTATTCGACCAACTACAATGTGAGAGTTAGTTTTCAAGATTGATTTGAGGTCGGACTATCATCAATTGAGAGTGAAAGAGGAAGACGTACCCAAAATGGCTTTCCGTACGCGACATGGGCATTATGAGTTTCTCGTGATGTCTTTCGGGCTAACTAATGCGCCAGCGGCATTCATGGATCTCATGAATCGGGTTTATAAACTCATGTTGGACAAATCGGTGATAGTGTTCATCGACGACATTCGAATGTTTGGATGATTAACAATGTTTGTGTTAAGTGGGTTATATGTAATTGATGAACACATAATTTGTAATAGTGAAAATTGTAGTAACTCATGCTAATATGCTAGATTATTGATGTTGATTTCGCATGTTAGACATAGAAACTTGAAAGGATGTCGTTACATGGTTGATGGCGAAGTTGTAGTCTTGATAAGGATAGTGTAGCATCTAGCGTTTGATGCTATGCCTAGATAATTGTAAATTGTTCAAGAACATGACAGAATTATGTAAATGAATATTTGATAAACATATGCACTTATAAATGGTATGATGAAGTCTAAATGGTAAATCGAATTGAAATATATAGGCAAATTGGGCGAAACCACTAGTGACCAAGCCGGGGTGGATACAGGATTGAAGGGAAAGCTTTAAGGTACGTGAGTTAATACTTCTTAAGATTTTAAATTTTAATTTGGTAGAATAAGAAGTTAAATTAAGAAAGGTTTGGTTAATCAAAGCGATGGATTTTGCTAAAATAACCAAACGGGTCAAAATGTTAAATTTAAGGGAGATTTGGTTAATTAAAGCGATGGATTTCGCTAAAATAACCAAACGAGCCAAAATGTTAAATTAAGAAAGGTTTGGTTAATCAAAGCGATAGATTTCGCTAAAATAACCAAACGGGTAAAATGTTAAATTTAAGGGAGATTTGGTTAACTAAAGCGATGGATTTCGCTAAAATAACCAAACAAGTCAAAATGTTAAATATAGGAAGGTTTGGAGAATCAAAGCGATGGATTTGGCTAAAATAACCAAAGGGGCCAAAAAGTTAAATACAGGAAAGTTTGGTTAATCAAAGTGAAGGATTTCGCTGAAATAACAAAACGGGTCAAAATGTTAAATATAGGAAGGTTTGGTTAATCAAAGTGAAGGATTTGCTAAAATAACCAAATGGGTCAAAATGTTAAATTTAAGGGAGATTTGGTTAATCAAAGCGATGGATTTCGCTAAAGTAACCAAATGGATTAATTAAGAAAGGTTTGATAATCAAAGCGATGGATCTCGCTAAAGTAACCAAACGGATCAAATGTTAATTAGAGGAAGGTTTGGTTGATCAAAGTGAGTGTCGTCTCGCTAAACTCACCAAACGGTTCAAACAATAAAGAGGAAAGTTTCGATACATATTGATTTAAATTCGAAAAATAATCTTTTTTGTTTAAAGGTGGAAAAGGGTAATTCTGGAATTTTAGCGTAATTGGTTGACAAACATATATTATATATTGTAATCATCTCAAGAATGTGCTATATATATTTACAAAATTAATAGATCTGCAAAACAATGGAGTTTAATAAGTTTGTACACTTATTGTATAAACGGGTCAAAAGTTCTACTTTTACGAATCGAGAATAGGAGAGCTTAAAACTCTTGTGTTAAATGTATTACCGAAGTATATTTTGTTGTACGAAACTTGAAATGGTCAAACGAACAGACAAAATAACTCTGCAGCAAAAGCGATGCAGAAGGAGGCGTCACCGACGTCCAGTTTGGCCGTCGCCGACGCTAGGTTCATGACCGACGCTCTAATCTACTGTCTACGGTAGGCAGACTCCGACGCAGCTTTAGAAAGAGCGTCGCCGACGCGGCCTTCTGCCGTCGTTGACACCACTTAAATTGTTACTGAATCAAATTTTAAATTTTTGTTAAATTAGTTATGTGTTAATCATTATTATTCAATTAAAACACTAAATACTTGTAAATTCAGTAGGAAATCAAAGATCCCAGCTTTTGCAAACGAAGATCAAGTGAAGAAGAAGAACTGGACGTTTTCGATTTTCAAGCTTCCGCTAGTCTTGTTAAATTGTATGTGAACTTGGTCTAATATGATTAGTAGTCTTAGTGAATTTAAATGGTTGAAAACTATGTGAAATTTTGATCGGTAAATGAAACTTTATATATTTGTATTGTTTGTAATATTATATTTGTAAAATATTTATTTTGTAATGTGGGTCTTACATTCATGGAAGTAAGTATGTCAAAGAACTACTTACAAAATTTGATATGAATGATTGTAAACCATGTAGCACACCCGTGGAAACCACAAAGCTTGTCACTGTTGATGACAAAGATGACTTGGTTGATCAAACTCTATATAAAAGCATGATAGGTTCTTTATTTTACCTAACTGCATCAAGGCCAGACATCATGTTTGCAACCTGTGTTTGTGCTAATCACAGTGAGCACCTAGGAAGTCCAATCTCATTGCTGTAAAAATGATATTCAGTTACATAAAAGGTGCTCCCACACTTGGTATCTGATATCCAACTAATTGAAATCTTGAGCTTTTAGGTTATTCAGACAGTGATTTTGCTGGATGCCAAACCACAAGGAAGTCAACCTTAGGAGGATGTCAAAACCTAGGCAATTGCTTAGTATCTTGGAAAAGCAAAAAGAAAAAAGCAAGTTGCAGTATCAACATCCATAGTAGAGGCTGAGTATATTGTTGCTGCAAGCTGCACTACTCAACTCCTATGGCTTCAAAATCAATTGCTGGATTTTGGTGTAACTGCTCTAAAGACTCCTCTCTATTAGATAGTCAAGCAGCTGAAAACATCATAAAAATCAAGTCTCTCATTCTACCACAAAACACATTGACATCAGACATCACTTTGTGAGGGATTGCTATGAAAAAGGTTTGATTTCTCTGCATCAAGTCCAACTAAAGATCAACTGGCAAATGTTCGAAAAAAAGCATTAGATACATATACCTTTCAAAGTCTGGTCTCTATGATTGGTATCCTACACATGGAATAAAACCAAAATTTTGTTTTCCATGTGTAAATAGCATCAAAATGTTTTCAGAAAGTCAAAAATCCATGAGTGATGTTCTACAAACATCATCATACAAGGATATTTTACTGACTAAGGCTCCAATCTATCTTGACACCCTTAGACAATTTTAGGAAAATGCTGAAGTTGAGATTCAAAACAAAAAACCATTTGTCACTACGTCAAAGTTTGGGCAGTCTCTTGTCCAAATTTCTCCATCTGCTATCTCCACCACGTTCGGTCTAAATGACCTAGATGACCCCACTTCTTTCCCTAAGAAAGATTTACATGCTGAATTCATTGAGCGTGGTTATGAAGGTTAACTGACAGGTATAACCATCTTTAAACCTGAATTTCCCGCTGATATGAAATTCTTTTTCCACACACTTTTGTTATGTTTGTCAGCCAAGAAAACTGTTTTTAATGAAATACCTTTAAACATTCAGTACCTGGGTTATGCTATTTTAACAAAATCAAAATTTAACTTTTCCCAGGTATTGTTTCTGACTTAGTTGCAAATTTTAACAATATTAAAAAGGGTAAAGCTTTTCTGATACATCCTAGGTTGTTAAGTTTCTAGTTACAAAAACAAGTTTCTGTAACGGATTTTCAACAAGGTGTCATATGTGAAGTTGGCAGCCTTAAACATGAACCTTTTACTAGACTCTCAACTCAAAAACCGAAGGTTTTGAAAACAAAAATAACAGAGACTGAGCAAATTTTAACTATTACCACATCCGCTGCTCCTTCTTCTGTTACTGAGCCCACTACTCCTAGTGAACATGGCACTACAACCAGTGCTATGCAACCCCGGCCAGAAAAACCCAAAAAGAAACCCTCCAAATCTAAAAAGCCCACCAAACAACCCAAAACGGTAACTTTGGAAGATGAGATCCCAGATGATTTACCTGTGACAGCACCAAAGTCACATGAAACCACTACTGCTACATCCTCACAGCAGATGGTCCAAAGATCTTCACCAACTGGTGCTCCTCTTGTTTCCTCATAAAAAGGAACAAGTTGTAAGCACAGAGACACCACACTATGAGGCAGATGATTCACTTGAACATCTGTTCTCAAGCCCCTCTCCTAGGGCTATGTCTCTTTCTACTCCCCTACCCATCTCTCCAATTCCTTCCACATTCTTACCCCTGTTTCATGTTATTGAGAAAACTCAGATTCTAAGCAGTCCCTCTCATTCACCTATCAATGAGAGTTTAACTCCATCATTGATTGAATCTGAGAAAACTCAATTAGCCAACCCCAAATATAGTTCAAGAGGCTTCACCCCATGAGTTACATGTAACTCTTGGTGGTAGTTCAAGTGAAGCAACTACTACAACTGCTGCTACAACAGTGGCTCAGTTGGACAATGGTTACATTGATAAGACTTCCTTGAAGGCAACAACTGCTGAGGCTACCATTGCATCCTCTAAGCCAGTTGGAAGTCCCCCGTACTACGAACAAGGGGCATTTGGTTTTGAAAACATTGAGATTCCTCATGTTGATGATCCAAATACAACTACCTCTGGTAGGAACTTAGATGATCCTATTCACTTAGGTATCAATTAAGATATCAATACCATGGAATCATCTATTGATGAAATCAAATCCATGATGAAACAAGTGCTTCAAAATTCTCAACCTCAACCATCTCCAACTCAAAATGCTGATAAACTATGGAATGTTGTCCAACCAATCATCCTAGCTTAGAGACAATGGCAGACATTCAGCATAAAACACACATGAAATGGATCTGAAATATGGTCGAGGCTAGATACAAAGATACACAAGCAGACATTAAAGCCATCAAAGATCATTAGCTGAAAACTATTGGCTCTGCCCCAGTTATTATTCTTCAAGATGACATTGAAGATGATGCCAAAAACAGGGAGAAAGATAACTTGAGAAAGTTGCAACCTGATTCAACTGCTAAACCAAAGGTGCAACAACAACCAGAAACCATTGATAGCACTGCTGAAGCATCTGAGGCAACTTTGGGCAAAGGGATTTATGAGAACCTAAACAAAGAAGCTGAAAGGATTGCTGTTGAAAAGCAGAAGAGACAAGATACACTTGAAGCTAAAGCTTTAATGCTAATTAAAGAAGAAAAAGCCAAACAGTTGGAAAAAAAAGGTGTTGGTACTTCAAGAAAAAGAAAGTCTGCAAGAAAAGTAAAAGACCCAACTGTCATCTCTTCTACAACAACTGCAGAAGCTACTGTTGTTGTATCCTCTGCCCAGATAAATCCAACAGATGTTAGGACAGATGTTGTGACAGCAGATGTTGGAACAACAGATGTTCCAACAGATGTTTCTTAAACCACTGCCCTAATTACATTTCCCACATTAACCGACCCCATTATCCACACCACCCCGAATTCCTGTACATCCACCTCACCCAAAATTAAGTTCCAACGCAAAAGGAAAACTTTTCTTGATGATGATGATGATGATGAAGAGAGTCAATCACCACTCCCTGTATCATAAAAATCCATTTCACAACTATACTCATCATTGCCATATCCTAAAACTCCTTTTCCAACCATGCACCTATCATCATCATTTCTTCCAATAGGTGCCTTATACCCTCTGGAATTTTTTACTGTAAAAGGAGAAATAGAGGCTTTCTACAAGATAAAGGATCCAAAACAAAGAGAATTTCCATCTCTTCTTTGGTATCGAAAGCGTACAAATCTAGATGAATATATGAAGTTGAAGGCTAGACAAGCTGAGACCATAGCAAAAGATCGATCAAAGGTAAGGATAACAGGGCTCTACAAATATCCTTGCAATTTCAATTGAGCAAAGTGAGAAACACTGAAGAATTTGCTAAGGATTTGAGTAAGCCCATGTCTGAAAATCCAACCACTAATAATCCTGAATTGAAACAAGACTACCTTGATCATATCATGAAGCACAAGCCTTATAAAGCAACAAGGGCGCAATTCAACGACTGGTCTACAAATGAGCTAAAATAAGAGATTGAAATAATCCATACCATGCTCAAAGATCCTTCAAAGAGGCCTACTCCTCCTGTCTAGAAAGAGGCTAAGCCTGAAAGCCAAGACCATGCTTTAAAGATCAAACGAATGAAAGCCAAACTTGTTAGTGCTCAATATGAAACAACAAGGCAAATTTCTAGGTGGTCTGAATCTAAAGTTGTCGATACCTACAGAAGACTGGAAGAGCTTAGAAAGAAAGATCCTTCTGTCCCAAGAAAGCTAGTCTATTCACAAATAACCACTGCTCCTCAACAAGCCCATGCTTCTAAAAGATCATATTCAACCTCTGTCTTACCCACAATTGCCTCAAATCCAAAGGGCAAAAGTAGATGGAAGAAGAATATCAAATGTTGCATGAAGAATTAAGAAAGGAGGGGATTAAAAACCAAATCTTATACCACACTGATGCTACAAGTGATAAGCTTATGGACACACTTTCAACACTTGTCAACAGACCCATCTTACCAAACTCATCTCAAATAAACCTACTCGTAAGAAAAACATTTTACTCAAAAATTCTAAAATGGAAGTCATCCATAGACACCCATGAATTGACATTGCTCAGGTGAGATGGTAGAACTCAAAAAATAAGAATGGAGGATGCATACGGTCTGGATGCAGCTGACCTCCAAGACCTGCTGAATCTTGAGCTTGAAAGCGATGTAGATGACATGATTGCCCTGGACTTTGAACTTCAATTCAAAGGACAAATAAGAGAATCATTAATGAGAAATAAAGATCAGTAATAAAGTTTTTGTTTTGGAATCATCTGTTCTAGGGGGAGATTGTTGGAATTGAACACTACAAAAGAATAGATGATAGAAAGCCAAAATATACTACAACCTCTGATCCTAATAATAATAAAACATCTGCTAGAGTCAAGCTCTGCTTAAGACAAAATGTCAAAGGTCTGCCATAGCAAAACTCTATTTAAGACTAAAGCTAAAGGTCTGCCAAAATCTAAGGGTCTGCTAAAGCAAAGCTCTGCTCAAGGCCAACATAGGATGTCTCATCAGTGTTTTCTATCAGTCCTTGTAATGTTTAGTTATAACAGTGGTTAGCTTAGTAGATGTTGTTAGTTTGTTAATATTGTTAGATGCCGCTTTCCTACTGACATCATCATAAGATGCTTAGTGGTTAGATGTTAATAAAAATAGACAATGCATGTACTGTTCTATTTGATCACTTTTCATCACTTATCAATCTATTATTCTTCTCTACATTCTGTATGAACAAATCAATGATCTTAGGCTGAGGGGGAGATTGTGATTTATATGCAAGTGATTACAATCACGAAAGCATGATAATGAAAAAAAATCTCTCAATTGTTAAGAATCAAAGTTCATCATTCCGCTGCATTTACATCTGATTTATCGTCTTTCATTTTTCATCTTTAGAACTTTCTTAACAGTTTCAAACTCAGATCCTAACAACAGGAAACACAATGTTCCTCTCTTGTGAAAAAAAGTTTATGGTAAGCCTCTTGCAAGGCCTTATTTGAAGAGTGTGGTGATAGTTGTCAAATCTGTGTGGCCAAGTCTCCTGTGCCATAGTTCTGTCTCTTTGTTAGAAGCAGCTGAGAACAAATAGGCATCAGTCATTGGATTATCCTTTAACATATCAACCACATATACATTGCCACTCCTATGAGCAACAAGTTGAGCTTTGCTCTCAGCTATGATTTGATCAATCTTTTTAACCACTTCTGGCCCAACAATCTGACAAGTTTTCTTAGTGAAGAATGACTCATAGCCCTTGTCACTCATTTGTGAAATACTAAGAAGATTAAATTTTGGATTGTCAATAACATTGACATTTTTAAATTTGAGTTTCCTAGCCTGAACAGTCCCTGACCCAAGCACCTTCCCCTTTGAATTTTTACCAAAAGATATATCACCCGCTCCATGAACCATGAAGTCTTTTAGAAGGGCTCTACATCCTGTCATATGCCTGGAGCCTCCACTATCTACATACCATAAACTATCAAGGCAAGTAGAAGCTCCCTGAACAATAGTAATAAATTAGTTTAGGTGGGTTTCAAAAGCCAAGATGGCTTTGGAAGGGGTCACAGATATGTCAGTCTCAAATTCAGAAGAATGGTAATCATTTGAACAAATCTTTTTGACATTTGTTGAAATCCCTCTCCTATCAGATGATAGTAACCATGAGGATGCCTATTTACTCTTGGTTTTGAGGGCTTTTTTTAGCCCTCATAACTAAGAGGTACCTTTTGGTAAAAAGATTTGACACGTCCTCTTGGGTACTGGTTGGCAGGTGGTGCATCTGTTACCTACACCTCTCTGGGAGCAGTGGTTTTGTGTAGAGATTTAGTAACAGATGTTTGAACAGTGTTGTAAGGTCCCCTAGTCCTTATGGATCTTGACAGAATCGTCTATCTAATCTAGAGTGCAAAATCCCCTAGATCAGATTTCACATAAACAAGAACACGAACACAAAGAATTCCTCTAAACAGTCTTCTATTGATTATCCAACATGAATGTTTACAATCAATTCAAGACTCTCTAGAAATCTCTCAGCCACTCTCTGTAGATTTCTTCCAACCATCTGACTAACTCTAAAACCCTAATGCACCACATGTATATATACTACATGTTTGCATACTAGACTTTATACTGGGCTTGGCCATTCTCCAAGCCCATTACAACTCTAAACAAGCTAAACACAACTGCTAAGCCCAATACAAAATATCCAAAGACTAAACTATTAAACTATTAAGTTGTTGTCACAAATATGCACAAACAGACTCCCCCTTGACAATAGCTTCATAGTGTAACTTTGTCCTCAAACATCTTGTGATGTTTTGATCTTTGGATAGCTTCAGCTACATGTAGATTCTGACAACAACAGACTCCCCCTAAACTAATGTTTCCAATCTCCAAGACTTTCATTCACTGTAGATTAGCGAACTAGCATTCTAGTTAAACTGTTATCTCCAAATTACTCTATACGTCCCTTTGCAATGTAGTAGAAGGATCCTACCATGCATCTTCACACATTCTGCACTCCATTCTTAAAATGTACTTTACTTGAATTCTGCACTTCATTTTGATAACTGCATCAATCTGTTTAGAAACACAAGCAAGTAACTCGAAAAACCATTAGCTCTTTTCCACATTAAAGATAAACCAATCTTTTATCTTATCATGAAAAAACAAACAACATATTAGATCAAACTGAGAGACTTTAAAAACAAATCTTTTTGTATTTTTATATTTTCTGAAAACAAATAACTTACAAGAAAATAAACACTCTATTTTTGTGAGAATCACCATTAAGAAAATCATATCAGCACTAAACTGTTTTCACACTATCTGATTATTCTATATGCAATATTTATGAAACGCAGTTCAAGACGATTACCAGTATTGTTTATCCACTTAAACAAAAATACATGAACATTTCAAGTACCATTACCTCGTGATCTATTCAGATGGTTGATACTGATATACTAGTGTGTCCTACTTCAGGACATACCCCCGCGATCAAGGTATGCACAAAAATTCATCGTAGTAGGTGAGTATACCGAAATTCTTCCTTTTGATTTACAACGATAGATAATTGGTGATCAAGTCAGTACTTCCGTACAGCAAAGAGACCAATATCCAACGAGGGTTACGACAAATACCAAATTTTGGTATGAATTATGCATTTTGCACATTTGAATGACTCTCTAGGAGAGCTTCTTCATTTTTGGGATTTGGCATTTTAGCTCTTTTAAGATATCCTGGTTTTGCCTAGGTCAGCATATATCTGGATGCTGCAGAAGGAAAACCTTGATACCCCGGATGAAATAACGATATAAAGACCTAAAACCTCAGATTTTGGCAATCTATCAACGCAAGATTTAAGGTTATAAAACCATACGCCACTGATATGTTACCCACTCATACACAGTTTGTTATGATTATATCACAAAGGTAAGTTGATTATTACATGCCTTTTGCCTACTGGTACATCATATGATGAAGCTGCTATCACTCTTAAGAAATTTTCTTTTAATTTCAGTGTGACAGTCTAACTTGCTGATGTACTATCATTTCTTCTTTTTCGCATAGTGAAACTCATTTTTCATTTTTGAAAAACTTTAAACTATTCAACTTACTCCCCCTAAACTCACGCACTAACTAAAACTCTTTTTGACTTAGGGAAATTTCTCCCCCTAAATTTTTGTTTCTATGGAGTAAAGTTTCAAAAACAGATCTTTAGACACAAACATAATCCCACTTCAACCTGACAAAAAGGTTTTTCACTTTTAGTAAACTAGTATCTAACACAGAAGTAAATAATTCGTTACCATGTGTAACCTACTATTCACTTCAGATGCTTTATAGGAATAACCACTGTTGAACATATCAACAGTCCTTCTTGGTCATCCTGCACACACTCAACAACTTAGTTAGACTGGGGGACCCAAGCCTTAAAGGTCTTAGGTCGTCCAGATATCCATCCAATATCCATCACACCCTATAGGTGTCTTGGATGTCTTCCAAGTTGTTGAACACGATTTATAATTTCCAGTAGGTCTTTGATCACGAGAGTTCCAATAAACTCTCGGATTTTCCGACCTTTGAAAATTATTATCCCGAAATATTCTTCTCCCATTATCATAATCTGATCTTTGAAACATTTTTGGATTGTTTTGAACATTTGAGTTCCTAAAACCCCTATATTTGTTTCTTCTTTGAAAGTTTCGATTACCATAAGTTTGGTATCGATTTCGATATCCACAATTTTTACTTTGAAAAGAATTTGATTTACCCTTATTGTGACATGATTTAGGAGAAGAGTTTCTTGAACCAATAAATCTTCTTGATGTTGAAGGTTTAGGTTGAAATCTTGGTTAATTTGTCTGAGAACTTGATTTAACATTTTTATTTGAACCAACCTGATTCCCATCCTTAACCTCAACCTCGGTCTCTGCTTTCTTACCCTTTTTAAAAGGACAACAACTAGCCACATGTCCTTTGTTGTGACATTTAAAACAAGATCTCTTATTAAAAGTTTTCTTTCTGGTAGATCCCTTTTTAAATGATTTGACTGTTTTGTCTTTAGTATCCTCATCCACTTTATGAGGTGTACTATTAGACCTAACAGATTCTTTCAAAGAGCCTGGACTATCAGGTATGTCAACTGTTATCGGATCCACTATAGCTGGTATAGTAGGAACAAAATCTGTTAGCTCATTTTCATTTGGTAAAAAGGAGTAATACTAATCCTTAGAAGATGAAGCTTTACTAAACACCACTCCTGTTTTATCACTACTCCTTTTCAAACTTTTCTGAATTTGAGTCCTGACTACCGAGGATTCTCCAAAATTTTCTAACTTTCTATGAAGTTCAACAATTTTGGCCTGTGCACCAGCCAATTCTATGCACTTTTCAGAAAGCTCGTTAGTCTTATCCTTCACAGTTTCACGAGCCAAATCAATGATCTGTAAAAGTTCATTGACTTTGCTGGTCAAACTGATGATTTCTTGTTCATTTGAATTGAGTGTATTTAAAAAAGTTGACTCCCTTTTACTCAAAAGAACGTTTGACTCTTTCAGTTTTTCTAATTCAACTAACAGAATTTTGTTTTGCTCCGATAATTTGTCAACTTTACCCTGTAGTCCAGTGCAATTATGACAAGTATGACTTACAGATTGAAATTGTACCTGTACCTCTGCTGTAAGCTCATCTGTATCATCCATGCACATTGTAACTTTTCCATCCTTGAGTTCCATTCTCTCCTTCTCAGCTTCCTTCTTCTTTTCTATCTCAGCAGCTTCTTCACCAATCTTCACAGCTGCAGTCTCACTCACACATGTACTTTGTCTTGAAGTACTCTGATAACGTTTTTCTAAAGCTTCCCACAGCTCTCTAGACGATCCATACCTATTACAAATGTTGTTCATATCAAATGACAAGGACATCTTTATTGCTGCTAAAGCCTTCTTCTCAGCATCATATATACATTTCTCGGAATCTTCCATCTTCTAATATGAGAGTACCATAATTCTCCCGTTAACTCAACGTGTGGGAGCAATGTAACCATCGATCATACAATTCCACATCTTAGTATCTTCACTTTGAAGAAATGCCTCAAACTCCTTCTTCAATTCTACATATTGTTCAGCATTTATCAGCTTTGGCCAGTTTTTAGCACCCTCACTTAGATTGTTCAATTTGCCCATCTTTAACACGCAGCTAAAAGTCTAAATGGATTTTGGTATAACTGTGTCAAAATCCAAATCTAACCCGCAGCTTATCGTAACCAAACCGTGAAAACGTTCAAAAATTTATCTGAAAAGTGTGGTTACCAAATTGTACCGCTAGACTCGTCTCGACGATATGCTGATAGTGATTTTAGGATTTTCCATGCCTTTTTTTGTCCTAAAAATCACATGAGTCTAACTGTCCAATCGGTTCGTCAAAATTGTCTATGGATCAATTTCTATGTCCGAAAACGTTTAACTCTTGTTACGTCAGCTGGATAACTTTCCACCTTTTTGTAGACAATTCGGAACAATACCAAATCCAAAACAATAACTCGGATAGTGAATCCGAGATAGGAATCCTGAACAGTAGTCCGGATTGATAATCCGAAATGGTGATCCGGAATAGTGATCTGAGATGAAATCCGGAATGCACTAATCTGATCTGAAATGGAAATTCGGAATAGACTACTCTGATCCGAGATGGAATCCGGAATAGTTCTAATCCGAGATGGAATCCGGAATAGCTACTGATCTGAAATTCAAGCCGAAATCCAATCCGAAATGGAATCCAAAATGGCTTCTGATCCGAAATTCAATCCGAAATGGAATCCAAAATGGTTTTTCTGATCCGAATTGCAATGTTTTCTAGATCCGAAATGCAGATTCTGGTCCGAAATTCAAGTCTTCAATCTGAATTACTACTGAATCCGAAATACCTGCAGAAAATCCGAAATACCTGCAGAACGCTAAAACATCCGTCAAAACCCTAATTCAGTCGTCACAAAACTTCAAGAACAGCCTCCAAAACGCCCAAAAACCCAACTTTTCTGCTGTTACGATTCTGAACCGAGCAATAATCAAGAGCCGAAAGCTCATATACCAATTGTAAGGTCCCCTAGTCCTTATGGATCTTGACAGAATCGTCTATCTAATCTAGAGTGCGGAATCCCCTAGATCAGATTTCACAGAAACAAGAACACGAACACAAAGAATTCCTTCAAACAATCTTCTATTGATTATCCAACATGAATGTTTACAATCAATTCAAACTCTGTAGAGTCTCTTAGCCACTCTCTGTAGATTTCTTCCAACCACCTGACTAACTTTAAAACCCTAATGCACCACATGTATATATACTACATGTTTGCATACTTGACTTTATACTGGGCTAGGCCATTCTCCAAGCCCATTACAACTCTAAACAAGCTAAAACAAATGCTAAGCCCAATACAAAATATCCAAAGACTAAACTATTAAACTATTAAGCTGTTGTCACCAATATGCACCAACAAGTGTTGATGCACTTTATGGCCGTCACTGTGCAAATAGGCTAGAAAGAGTGTGTATTGAATATTGTAATAGATTAGTTTCGAACACACGACCAAGTACGAATAACAACATCTATAACTCGTACGAATGGTCCTTCGTACGAGTGACAACAGGCTTGGTTCGCACGAGCTGTCATGTCTATAAATAGGTGTTATGTGTTCATTGTTTTGTAAGTTTTGGAAGTTCCCTGAGGGGAAACGCTGGCGGACTCTCTCCAGGAACTCTGCCAGCCAGACTAGATGTAAGCTCTTTCGGTATGAATGAATGAATGAAAAGCTTCCACTGATTCGTTTGTGCTTAACGTTTATGTTCGTTCTGCCGGATCTGCTATATCCCCAAAACCTCCATCTAGAACCGCCACCGCCCACGGGACCCACAACTGGTATCAGAGCTACGGTACCGATTCATTCAGCTTAACAGTTGATGAATCACCTACGCTCATGGATTATTGGACGTATGAGAGGTTTTAGACGTAAAACGTCAAAATAAACGGACAATCCACGGACATAATGTTAAATTGATACCATAGGATTGTTAGAAACTGACTTTCGACCAGATCTGTGCAAAAATCATGTCAAAATTCAAAGAAATGAAGAATCTGGATAGAAAAACGTATCAGTTTCATCCGTACGGGCGAGTCAAAGTGGCTCGTACGAATGACCACTAGTCATTCGTACGAAGCATGACTCGTAAGGAGCACCTCACTCGTATGAAGCATCACACATACAAAGTTTAGCTCGTACGACGGAGTGAGCAAAAAAAGGCATTTTTTGATCGTATTAATGAGACGAGTGTCTAGAAAAAAATTTGGTGATTACAAATTTTTTCGAAATTTTAACGTCAAATTCGGGCTGTTCGGGGACACCGTCTAGCGCTTCAGAGTCAAATTTGATGATACGATCACAATGGGAAGAAGATTCCGGGATAGTCACTGATACCTGCGCAAAACGTTGATCATCTGGTGTAGTGATTATTAATGAGCCTTAATGTTTAGTCAGCATTTGGTCAAAACGGCAAATTTTGGGAAATTTTCGGCAAAATTTGAGGTATCATATGCTGCAGTCCCACCGTAACCCGCATTCCCATAAGAACTCGACGTCAGAATTCACAAAAATGAGGGAGAATAAAAATTTTCACGTCTATATTAAAATTCCGGTATTTTTGAAATTCATGACGCTGCAACCGTATCCGGGTGATTCAGACCGCAGATTATTTGGGAAACACAGAGGATCAAAGATTCATTAGAGATGAAATAATGTTTATGTCTATTCACAAAATAGACTACACATTTAGAATGGGTGATCGAAGAATGTTCAGAATTTTCAGATCATGTTTCGGATTGATGCTCAAGGGCTAACCACCTGATCCCCGATGTGGAAGCGGAAGCACATACGACTGCCTATCATTAACTCTACACTGCAAATGAACTGTTTTTATGTGGTGTTCACCAGAAAACAGGGATGTCTTGTAGTTTTATGTGCCCTATTCCAGCGGAGATAGCTATACATCTGTTATTGTGACAAAAAAGGAAGAATGTGATTCTGATTGCCGAAGAATGTTTCTCAGATTCGATGTGTTACCAGATATATTGTTTCTGATGATTTGCTGATTGAGAAGATTTTTGCGGATACTCATAGGTTTGAAGTTTTTCCGTGTGGTTATTCGAAGTTTCTGTCAATTGCCGGTTGGGTTTTGAAGATCAGAGGATCAAGCATCAAGGGGGTGCGCTAAACCGAACGCGGATATCCTTAAACGTCGAAATGGAGAAAGCTACATTGTTTAATGAAAAGTTGGTGATTGTTCGAGAAAATTTGAAGATTAAGCAAATCAGAGGAGGTTCTGAATCATGCAAAAAACAACCTTAAGATTAATTTCTAGAGAAAATTATTTCAGGGGGAATGTTGCTTTAACGTAGATAATGCAAACCCGGATCTTCAATCAAGGGGGAATCACAACGTCAACAAATACCCGATTGAAGTTGCAGAATATTCAAACACAACTCTCAAGATTTCAAGTCAAGCTTCGACAGTGACGTCCAAGGGGGAAATTGTTGATGCACTTTATGGCCGTCACTGTGCGAATAGGCTAGAAAGAGTGTGTATTGAATATTTTAATAGATTAGTTTTGAACACACGACCAAGTGTGAATAAGTACTGGCTTGTACGAGTAAAATGTGCCTCGTACGAGTGACTGTATGCTTCGTACGAGTGACTTCTGTTACTCGTACGAATAACAACATCTATCACTCGTACGAATGGTCCTTCGTACGAGTGACAATAGGCTTGGTTCGCACGAGCTGTCATGTCTATAAATAGGTGTTGTGTGTTCATTGTTTTGTAAGTTTTGGAAGTTCCCTAAGGGGAAATACTGGCGGATTCTCTCCAGGAACTCCACCAGCCAGACTAGATGTAAGCTCTTTCAGTATGAATGAATGAATGAATGAAAAGCTTCTGCTAATTCTGTTGTGCTTAACGTTTATGTTCGTTCTGCCGGATCTGCTCTATCCCCAAAACCTCCGTCTAGAACCGCCGCCGCCCACGGGACCACAAATAGGCACAAAGGTCTGTTTAGAGTTTCCTTTTGTAGTACTAGTCTTTGAACTCTACAGTGTTTTGGATTTAAATTCATTCTATTTCACATCAAAGTTTCTGACATAAACACACCCTTGAGTTTTATGATTTGTTTTATCACAAATTGTGAATTTGGGAGAATCAATGATCACACTTGTTTTGTTGATGTCATAAGCTTTTAAAAGAAAACAGTTTTTGGTGACATGGTTCTTCTTTTCACAGAAATCACAAAACAGGTTTTTGATCTTTTCTTTCGTTTTCCCTTTTTCAGATTTTTTGTCAGCAAATGTTGTAACATCTGCTGGTAAATCTATTATAGGAATGATTCTTGCTTTTGGTGCTTTGACACCATCAGTGGTTGAAAAGTTCATTAGTTTGAAATTCCCAAGGATATCATATTCATTAGACCATGTGGGTTTAAATTGATATTTCTCAATTTCCTCAAAAGTTGAGGATCCCTCATGTCTTTCTAAAACAATTTTGTTTCCATTTTTATCAGTGACCTTGATTTCTTGACCAGATAGATTTGTTGGAACAATTTCAACCATACAAGAATCATTTCCAGTAACTTTTTCAGAAATTTGGTCATTTTCTTTGAAAATCTATGCCAAATTTTATGTTACTCTTGACCTGGTTTTCTAATATAATCTCATAACCTTTACAGGATTCCACCCATTTTGCACAAGTACTTTAGGTGGATTCCAACTCCTTTTTGCAAACTTGATATTTTTCTATCATAGCTAGGAGTTGGTCCTTAGTTATGCTAGCTTCAAGTTTTAAGCTACTGATTTTAGATTCTTTTTCAAGCAATTTGTTTTTAAATATTTTAAATGCTTTTCAAATTGCAATTTATCATCCAAAATCTTATTCCTAAGATTTTCATTTACCTCTTTTATGTTAGCAAAGGCTATGATGCATTTATCTGAACATAAATCTTTTAAGACCTGAAGAGATACCTTAGTAGCAGCCATCATGGCACAGTAACATTCACCTTCACATACACTGGCATCCCATGGGTCAGACAGAGGTTTCAAATCTTCTTCAACACTTTCTCTTGTAACAACTGTTTCATCATGAACATCATACACAACAGATTTAGACTCCACTTCCCCAGATTCATCTCCCTCAACTATTGTATCTAGTGCCATAAAACAAAAATCATTTTGTTTCTTTTCAGTGTTGGCAACTAGAGCAAAGTTTTCATCATTCAAATCCTCAGGCATGCTACTCCAATCAACAAAACCCTGAGTAAAGAAACTCTGATTATTAACCTCAGCCGAAGTAGTAGTTTGAGTAACTTGTGGAGCAGGTTGCATTTGAACCTGAGGAATTGGTGCTAGAACATATTGAATTTGGGGAACAGTGGGTTGAACATAATGCACAGGAACAGTAGTAGCAGGGTGTGCAAAATGAGTAGTGTTTTGCATATGATGAGCAGGGCTATATTGGGAATAGTGGACAATATTTTGATTGTTTTGAGGTCTAGGGCTATGGTGTGTGATAATTGGTCCAGTTGATTGAGACCTACATTCTCTAGCAAAGTGCCCTAGCTTATTACACTTATAGAATTTATTCTTTGACTTATCCAGCCCAACTTTTAGACCCCCCCATACAACCCTGGGAACTTTCTACCAGTTCTCTTGTAATACTTGCTAGCCCTAACACTTAATAGAACCAACTGGGTGCAAAATATTCATTTCTTCCAAATCTGAAGGGTTAAAACGTTGAAGGTCATTTAACTCAAAGGATAAATTATCAGAAGTTTGGCTTTCCCCATTAGCAGCAAATGCATAATTAGGTGTGTAGGAATCAGAGTTGAAATTACCACTAGAGGTTATATCAATGAAATGATCATAACTCTGATCCTTACAACTGCCAGTGGCTTCTTCTTCGCCAAAAAGTGTTGTACTACCGAATGCATAGTCATCAGCCACCTTGCTAGATTCTTGTAGCTTCTTTTTCTGGTACAGCTCTCTCTCATAAGTGAGGAGCCTACCATGAAGCTATGTTAAATTCATTTCTTTAAACCCAACTGAATTTCAAGTTACAAAAGCTATAGTGTCCCACTTGTCTGGTAATGATATAAGAAAATGATTATTTAATGTCGAATTTTCAAACTCAACATTAACCAGTTTAAGCTCACTAATGAGACAGCTAAACCTTTCAAATTGTTGGGTTAATGACTCTCCTTTAACATGACAAAACGTTTCGTATTGTTGGTTTCAACTTCTCTGTTATTTTGTATCACTTCCTCAGTCCCACCGAATTACTCTTTCAAAGCATCCCATAACTCCTTTGCACTATTGCAATGCAACAAGCCAACATAGATATCGTTTGGCATGTAGAGACCACAATGCTAAATGCCTTTGCATCTAGCTCATTTTTTTGAAATCTTGCTTGGAGTAATTTTTAGGATTCTTTGGTACTTGGACTTTAGGGTCCTCTGTACTCAGTATCATTGGAGCATGAGGTCCAAAGATGACCGACTTCCAGCAACCAGTGTTTGCCGTGCAAGGAGATGACCCATTCGTCTTTGCCAGATATAATACTCAGATCTGAAAAGGATCAGTGGTTTAAACATGTTGCCGGTGTTGTGAGAATCCTGTGGATTAAGTAACATTCTGATTGTTTACAAACAGATATTTTTTAAAAACTTTGAAAATATAATTAAACTCTGTTTTCAATACAAACGAACAAAACCGAAATAGCAATGAGAGCTTATCTGTTCAAATCAAATTGATTGTTAAATCAAATTCGATTCACCATGCTCTGATACCAATTATTAGGATCTGAGTTTGAATTGTTATGAAAGTTCTAAATATGAAGGAATGGAAGTAGATAAATCGGATTTAAATGCATCGGAATGATGAACTTTGATTCATAACAATTGAGAGATTATTTTCATTATCATACTTTTGTGATTGCAATCACTTGCATGTATATCACAATCTGCCCCTCAACCTAAGATCATTGATTTTGTTCGTACAGAATGTAAAGAAGAATGTTAGATGATAAGTGATCTAATAGAACAGTACATGCACTATTCTATGAATACTACAATTCTAACCACTAAGCATCTTACGATGATGTCAGCAAGAAAGCGACATCTAACAATAATAACAAACTAACAACATCTACTAAGCTAAACACTGCTATAACTAAATATTACAAATACTGATAGAAAACACTGATGCGACATCCTCTGTTGGACTTCAGCAGAGCTTTGCCTTGGCAGACCTCTAGCTTTTAGTCTCAAACAGAGCTTTGCCTTGGCAGACCTTAGCTTTTAGTCTTCAACAGAGCTTGACTCCAGCAGATGTTTTATTATTATTAAGGATCAGAGGTTTGTAGTATATTTTGATTTTCTATCATCTATTCTTTTCTAGGGTTCAATTGCAACAGTTAATTAACCGGTTATTTTGTGCATCTCTATTTATGAATAACAATCAATTATCAAATATATATATATATATATATATATATAGGACTCGGTTCAAATGAGAACCACCACGAGTTGCAAAAACCGTGAGAACTTTTTGTTCCCGTGCGAGTTGGGGCAAATTTTTTTCACAAATGTAGATAAAAATATTATAAACACATCTGTAAAATGTAACGCCTCACTTTTTCGTATTTTCCTCAATTAGAAAGTGCAATCGTATTTCTATTTATGGAAACTTGTATTCGTATCGCATTCGTATTTCATTCCCAACATTGCAATCCGAGACTTTGATCATAATAAAATCATACTTAATACATACTTATCTTACATGCATATGATCATTAAATACATGTTTACATACAAACTGATACTTGTTATACGTGCAAATACTCATACATACATACTCGATACTCAAAATATACTTACATACATATTATACACTTAAAAACATGCCAAAACACCAAGTTTTAGCTTAAAATGAAAGAAAAGTAAAGTTCAGGGACCAAATTACAAAATCTGCCAAAATGAGTCTCTGACGGGGCGCAAGAGGCTAAGCCCTTTCCTCTCACGGGGTGCGAGAGGCCTTGATCCGCAGTAAGTTTTTTCTTGCATACGGGTTGGTCCATTTTCACACCTTTTTAACCCCCAATCACCTCTAAACCTCATTTTACTCAAAACCCTACTAAACCACTACATAAGCAAGCTTCCTAACATTCATTTTCACTTTCCAAACTCTTCTACACTCTCAAAACCCTCCCAAATCATTTGTTAAAGAACAAGGCAGAAAACTTAGTACAAAAATGAGTCCAAACTCACTTTTCTTCATCTTTTCTTCATCAAATCTTCCTCTACAAAGCTTACAACACCTCTAGGATTGTTTCCACGGGTTTTCCACGGAAAACCAAGGTGGAACATCACCATTTTGAGGTCCAACATTTCTGTTTTGGAAGAACTTTTGTTAAACTTTTATAAACTTTGTTTCTCTTAACTTAATCTTGTTCCTACATATTCTTAAACCTATCTAAAGTTATAAGACTTGTTAGGAACAAGTTTTTATGAGATTAAGAGGTGTAAACATCTCCAAACTTTCTTTTTTTATAGGGTTATCAACCCACAAGTGATGAAACCATCCAAGCTTGACAAAGCTTGTGTTTTGGTAAAGGTGTGATTACTTAGAAGCCTTGGCTATCATACTTTCAATCAACCACCTCACTTGATGATTTCTATGTGTAACCACTAAATTATGTTCAACCATCAATTGAGTAACAAGGCTACGACACGTCCCCAAACACTACCATGTTCGAGATGCGCATACCTAGCTTGCTTAGTTGGTCGATACATAGTTTAGTGAAGTATTTCTTTTTATTCCATTCATGACCATCCGAATTGTCCTTGTAAAAACTTGTGTATTGGTGAATCTTACGAAAGAGGTTAAAGGACGGTTATCCTCCTACCTCTATGCATGACATCTATGAAATCTATGACTTATATGATAGGCTAAATGATATATTATGTAATATATACGTAAATAGACTTATACATAACCGAACTTTTGAAAATGATCATATGGTTACTTGTCCTAACATTAGGTTATCTTATCTTGGACTTAACCCTCTCGTTACGTTTTTAATGGGCACTTAACCCATGAAATCAAAACAACCCTTACGGGATATATAGTGTCAAAAGTGAGTGTTTAAGGCTAGATAATTACTTTCTTGAATATATACTTTTACATACTTTAATTTCGAAACCGAAACCTCCATTATTATCCCAATACTTACACACTTACGTTTCCTCATGTAGGATAACTCGGTGTTCCATCCTTCAAACTCTATAACTCTTCACGGATTTACCAAATGAAGCTTTGCAAAACCGTGAGTACACCCGAAAGCCCTTTTCTACGCTTTACACTTTTGGGTGCAATGTGTTTAACTTATCAAAATACACGCAAACACACTTATACTTTATGCAAACATAAACAATCCATTATACATGCTTATATACGTGATACATGATTTGTATTCTTGGAACATTCTTATGTGATTCGCTTGTCATTAACTTCGTATGAGCCTCCCCTTAACATGAATAGCGCTATAGGAGTAACGCACCGCCCGTAGTTTTGTGGTCATGTTAAGTCTTTAATTCTTGCGGTAATCAGAGGGTTAACTTGTAAAATTGCATGCATTGATACATTAATCTAGTTAACTATTTTTGCCATGTGGATTCGTTTAAATCTTTTTCATACTTATGCTATATTAAACTTATGTACTCGCCAATACCTTGTGTGTTGAACTATACTTGAACATGTTGCAGGTTAAGGATGTTGAATATGACAGAATCATAGTAGGGGCGGCATAGAAATGCATCTAGAATGCTAGGTGTTATGCTATAATTTTGTTAAACTTGTCGTATTTGAACTTATGTTGAATTTGAGTTTATGGTGTATTTGACAATTCAATCAATGAAATGAAATGGGTTTGAATTTAATATTGTCGCAAGTAGTGGTATGATGTCTCAAGCAATCTATTTCGTCTCACTCCGATGTTTCCGCCGGTTGGGGAGTGACATAAAAAAGTAAAAAAATTGTCGAGCCATTAGTTTTGACTTATGAAAGTTTTTTAAGCACCAGTGTAAATTTTACATGAAGAAATTATTTTTATGCCTCATGTAAATGTGGGTATGCGACATTTTAAAAAATATTTTTTGCTGAAACAAGTGATCTTTTTATAACTTTTGAGAAAAAATTTCAAAAAATATTTTAGATGGCCTAGTTCTCACGGTTCTCACAATTAAAAGTGGTTCTCATTTTAACCAATCCCTATGTATGTATGTATGTATGTATATATATATATATATATGTATATGTATATACATATATATATATATATATATATATGTATATATATGTATATATGTATATATATGTATATATGGGATGGATCATAAGAAAACTAGTTTAAATGAGAAAACCAAAAAACTAACTAAAAAGTCTAAAAAACATATCAAAATTTATTTTATTTTATTTTTTAATAAAAATCACTATATATAATATATAAAAAAAATTATTTAAAAAAAAGTTGTACTTCACATGTGCATTAACATGAAAAAGCCTAAACCACCTAACACCCCCCACCGACACCCCCAAAAACTTAAACCCCCCCCCTCCCCCCAACCCCTAAAAACCTAAACTCTCACCCGCACCTCTCAAAAAACCTAAACCCCTCCACCCGGTTATAGGCAAATAAAATTTAGGACTAAAATTTGGTCCTTTTAATAAGAGTTAAATATGTCAAATAAACATGCACGTACTTAAGCAATTTTATATTAGACCATGATGTGAAAATGATTTTGGTTAAAATCAACCTTGTTTTGGTTTTAGGAAAAGTTACACGCCATGTGTTGCCCCGATTTATAATTCTTGACTTGTTACTATAGTTTGCAAACCGGCCTGGTTATTCTTAGAGGCACGGGCGGACCCAAATTGAACGAGTTGGGGTTTGCGGACCTCTATGTTTATTAAAAAATTAGTAGATTCGGTATATTAAATTTTAAAAGGACCCCACAAATACAATTAGGTGAACACCATAGAAGGAAAGGAAAGCTAATGTAGTGGTAAACTCCCCTCTTTAACAACGAAAGGTCATGGGATCAATCCTTGTATAGCCTGTTTTTTCTATTTTTTAAATCTAATTCAAATCTCGCTCTAACCCGATCCGAACAAGGACAGACCCAAAAATTTTAGCGTTTTGTTATGAAATTTTTTAACACACCAGAAAAATGGACCCATTCGAAAAAAAATCTGGATCCGCCACTGCTTAGAGGATGATTGGGATTGGGTTTGGAAATAACTTATTAACTTTTAGAGCCAATATGTCATTTTAAAAAAAGCTAATCCTAGTTTGTTTTTAAAATGATTTATTGACTTATTGGCTTTTCGAAAAAGCCAACAAGTGAATAAGTCATTTCCAAACTCAATTTTGTAATTGTATATATGTAAACTAGATTCACTAGGATTTTATTTTTTCTATTAATTGTTTAAATAAAAAGAAGAAGAAGAAAGAAAGAAAAAGCCAATCAATTCATGAAGTTGATTAACATCATACAAGGACAAAGGAGTTGATCATTCAAGCTCATGGAGTTGATCTAAAACTCTATAATATTCATGAAGTCTTCCAAAAGAAGGATTCATTTCATAAATGATGAAGATGATTAAGATATTTCATTCATTAAGATAAACGAATGAACTTGAACGTAGGTTGTGTTTGATCGTTTATGTTCATGAACATAACAGGTTCTTTTACGTTCATTCGTTTATGTTCATTTGTAGTTGTTTATTTAAAGGTTTTTATATGTTGTATATTTGTTTTATTGTTTTTAATTTGTAAAACTCTAAAACCCTATTTATACTATATGTCGCCTCCAACATCACTCACTTGAGCAATTCAATTTCAATTTATATTTAAGCTTGACAAATTTTTTAATTTTGTGCTAATTATGTTTCTGATAATTATATCAAGTGTGTTTAGATAATTATGTTGAGTGATTATTTACTTTTTGGTAGATTTATTTAGCCTTTGTGTTGAAAAATGCATATTTTATTTCCAAATGAATATAATCCGTGCGTATACATTTGTGTTCATAAGCGTGTTTGTGTTTATGTTCATGAACATTTGCTTGAGTTCATTTGCGTTTGATAAGTGTTCGTAAACAGTTCACAGACACGTACCGTTTCTTAATGAACGAATACGAACAAGAAATTTTATTCGGTAAGCGTTCGCGAATGTATCGTCCATCTTTTCCTTACAACCAAAAAAGCTATAAAATTTTCGATCTTTACAACATAACTTAAAATTTCCCATTTTTGCCCTTATGTTTGATACGACAAACGTAACCACAAAGATGTTTCGACAACATAAAGTTTAAACTACTAACTACTAAGGTTAATTCATTTTCTAACAAAAGTAACTTAAAAGCAAAGTTCGCCAATTTACAACCAAAAGTAATTTGACCCGTTTGTCAATATCTTATCCGGAAGCGTAAGGAGGGCACAGAGTGTGTTCGTTCCAAGCAAGGCGCAGCGTCAAATGGGAGTTTTACCTAAACATCACAAGAATTCGGTTAACATTTCATGTAGTAATTTATAACAATTTCATTAGTTAATCAAATTTCACATTCTTGACCGATGGGTAGCTTAATACACTACAACCCAATTTCATATGTTTACATTCTTGTTAGTCAACGCAAAACCATACTTTTACGTTCTCATTCTTTGTCCGGTTGACCCATTCAACACGAGTCAACACGAAACCATACTTTTACATTCTCATTCTTTATCCGGTTGACCCGTTCAACACGAGTCAACGCGAAACCATACTTTTACTTTCTCATTCTTTCTCCGGTTAACCCATTCAACACAAGTCAACACGAAATCATACTTTCACTTTCTCAACCTTTGTCCGGTTGACCCGTTCAACACGAAACCATACTTTTAGTAATTCTCTAGTCAACATAATAACTATATTCATTCGCAATAATACCAAATAATTCATTACAACTTGACATAATTTACAAATGAAAGTATAACATACAAATAACGTACCTTGGTCTTGCACTTTTAGTCGTTTCTCCGAACTCGTTCCTTCTTCTTTCACTCCTACACATAATCCATCCACATTAAGATTTCTTGTTCATTTTTACGCAATCCACTCTACTCATATTTCGCTTTTACAACCGAACCCTTATTTAGTTCAATTTTCGTTATAAATATAAACTAGCAACTTTCAATTCATATTAAGCACAATAATCTTATCTTAGGCATTTTGTCAAACACTTGGTATGCATACAACTCTTTAAGCATCATGTACTTGTGTTCTCATACATAATCTACCTAATCATATCAAGATTCATCAAATCAACTAATTTCATATAACTTCTTCATTTAATACTAATCCTATTCAACAATTACATATATCATACATCAAACATTAGTCTATAACATCTTAGTGAATAATTATGTTTTATCAATATCCTTCTTCAATTGGGTTTCATTCAAAACATCAAAACAATCAAAATTTAGACATAATTCATCTTCTACATGTTGTTGCTAGCTATCATTCATGATCAATTTCATCAAACACTCATGGTGTACACACAACCCACTTTATCAATTCACTAAAACAAAAAATGCAACTTACTTGATGATTAGAACACCTAGATGATCACCAATTTTGGTTCATGCATAAACTTGGGCTTCGATTCTCCTTTTAATCGATAAATTTTGTTGAGCAAGGTTTTCCCCTTGCTTCTTTCTCTTCCCAGTCGCTGCACACACACCAGAAGTGTGTGTGTGTGTGTTTTAATCTTATTTAACATCTTTTCATTATATTCAGTTTTCGTCTCTATAGTTTGATGATTTTATTATTCTAGTTAATACTATTCTTGAATTTCAAAACTCTATTTACATTCTACTAGATTCTTAATCTTAGTCACATTGGGCAACATTTATGCTTGCATAAAACTTATCTTAAGATATTGACATGCCTATAGATTTTGGGATGTTGTAGCGAATAGTTCAGGAACAAACTTATTCCTTAATGATTAATGAACAAACACGTTCGTGCGGTTCGTTTACAAGCCTAGTCACAATTATTGTTGTATGTATTGGACCAAGTAATCACAATTATTGGCTTTTTGAAAAAGCTAATAAGTCAATAAGTCCTTTCCAAACTCAATTTTGTAATTGTATATATGTAAACTAGATTTATTAGGATTTTATTTTTCTATTAATTGTTTAAATAAAAAGAAGAAGACAAGAAAAAGCCTATCAATTCATGAAGTTGATTAACATCATACAAGGACAAAGGAGTTTGTCATTCAAGCTCATGGAGTTGATCTAAAACTGTATAATATTCATGAAGTCTTCTAAAAGAAGGATTCAGATAATATGAGTCATTATCAATTGTTTCTCATGGGTTACACTATTTTTGCCCTATAATATTTGACCTTTCTTTGCGTGTTAGCTAACTAAAAAAACCTTTAAGGGAAATATTCCGAATACTTTTTTTTACAAATAAACATTTGAAATTTAGAGCTAAAACGGACAGTTGAGTATGGAATAGTTGGTGTAGATCCCCTTTTGTTTCATCTATATATATTGTAATTGTTTGTATAGCGTCTCGCTAGTCTTTTTTATATAAAAGTTTGACATTCCATATAAAATATGAGAAAATTACTAAGATTCTAATTTAGTTAAAAATAATAGTACAAAATGTTTTATTAAAGTTAAAAACAGTTTTGAAGAAAAAAAAATCCTAATATAGGATACAGTTTAAATTTTTATAATTTTAATATATACTTGGTTGCATTATATATATATATATATATAGAAAGAGTATCATGTGAAAAATACATATAAATGAAAAAACTAAAACACTTACTAAAAACACCTAAAAACATACCATTTTTTATCTAATTTTTTTTATAAAAAACCGTTACTTTTGATGTATAAAAAACGTTTTTTTTAAATTAACGTGTATTGCACATATGCATTATATATATACCACACATGTGCATTATATGTATGTGCTGCACATGTGCATTATATGCTTAGATTTTGCTTTTAAGTTTAGTTTAGTTTTTAGAGTTAGATTTTTTAGGGTTTAGAATTAGGATTAGGGTTTGGGGGGTGTTTAGGTTTTTTGAGGGTGCGCATGGGGGTTTAGGTTTTTTGAGGGGTTTACGTTTAGGGTATGTTTAGATATTTTTTTGGATCAGGGGTGGGAGGTTTACGTTTTTTAGGGGTGGGGTGAGGTTTAGGCTTTTGGTGGGGGTGGATTTAGGTTTTTGGGGTAGGGGTTGGGGGTTTAGGATTTTTAGGGTGTTGGTGGAGGTGGGTTAGGTGGTTTGAAATTTTTTATATTAATGCTAATGTGTAGTACAACATTTTTTTAATTTTTTTTTATATATTATATATAGCGAATTTTATTAAAAAATTGATATGCTTTTTAGTTAGTTTTTTTGTTTTCTCATTTAAACTAGTTTTCTCATGAGTCATCCTATATATATATATATATATATATATATATACATACATATAGGGGAGGTTATATTGAGAACGATAAATATTGCGAGAGAACCATGAGAACCAATGAAAAACTAATCAAAACCAATTTTTTTAATACAAACCTCAATTTAATTAAAAGACACAATCAAAAAAAGAATTTACAATAGCAAATAATTCATTTATTATCTCAAAATCACTCTTATTAAAATTTCTACACATGTGTAAATTTGTGAACTACAACAAATTTACACCTACGTAAATGAGAAAACTTACACCCGTGTAAATTTTCAATATTTACGAACACATGTAAATTTAAACGTGTTAATTTAATTTATTGTATTTGAATAATATGATAAATGTAAAAAAATTGAATTTGAATTGTTTTTTACCAAGTTGTCGCGGTTTTTAAATTCGTTCTCACGGTTCTTATAATATTTAGCGTATCATTTAAACCTTCATATACATATATATATATATATATATATATATATATATATATATATATATATATATATATATGGGAGGGTTATCCTGAGAACGCTAAATATTGCGAAAACTGTGAGAACGAATGAGAAAACCAATCAAAACCATTTTTATATACAATCATCATTTTAATTAAAATATAACATCAAAAAAAAAAGAAATTACACCATCAAATAATTCATTTCTCCTCTGAAAATCACTCTTATTAGATTTTTTACACATGTGTAAATTTTCTTTATTTCTAAATTCACGTAAATTTAAATGTGTAAATTAAATTTCTAGAATTGTATTGGAATAATAATGACAAGTGTAAAAAGAAATTTTGAATTTCACTTGGTTTTGATCAAGTTCTAGTGGTTTTTTCATTCGTTCTCACGGTTCTCGCGATATTTAGCGTTCTCATTTAAACTCTTCCCTATATAGGGGAATGTTCATTTTTGAAGAAAATTTAATTGAGAACAAAAAGAAAAAAGGGTACAATTGTAAAATATTAAATAGTTTTCATTAATCTCATTTATTTTCATATTTGACTAATTAATTAGTCATAAAGACTATCATATTTCACACTAATTTTTTTGCCTACACACATCAAAAGTTATATTACATGTTTCGGAATTTATGCTACACATATTGAAATTTATCCTACACAACTCGTAATTTATCTTATACACCTGATAATTTATCCTACACTCTAAACTATTTTATTTTATTTTATTTGAAAAAAATATATATTTTGAAGATAAGTTACAAACTTTAATGTCCTTAGATATTAAAGAGTAAGACTACAAATTAATGATCTATGTAGGTTTACCATTATACCCTTATAGTAATATAAAATACTTATATTAAATGAATTAAAATAAAACATTTTAATTGGTTGAGATTTATTCTTTTTTCTTCTTACAACAAATTTCTTCTCATTTGAACTCTACACCCCCTATATATATGGATGGACTAAAATGTTAACAACTTAAGTTGTGAGAACAGTTAGAACTAGGTCATCCAAAAAGTTTTTCCGAATTTTTTTCTCAAAAATCATAAAAAATCACTTGTTTAAGCAAAAAAAAAAATAAATGCCGAATACGCACATGAGGCGTAAAAAATATTTATCTTCGTATAAAATTTATATTAGCGCGTAAAAAAAACTTGCATCAGTCAAAACTATCGACTAGGCAATTTTTTTACAGATATGTTTATAATATTTTCATGTACATTTATGCAAAAAAAATTTGGTCAAGCTTGTGCGGGAAGAAAAAGTTCTCACGATTCTTACAACTGATGGTGGTTCTCATTTGAATCAACCCTATAATATATATATATATATATATATATATATACATATATATATATATAACATCCGTAACTCAAAAGAGGTTTTAACTTAACTGCACTGAGAAATGCTTTCAATATAATAGATTTTACACTTGCATTTTTTTTAAATATTAAAAGGCTATACAAGTATACACACACTTTAAATCCTTTTGAAAATTAATATATATATATTAAATAGTAATTTTGTCTTAGTGAGACAAATTTACTGTAGCTATTTTTGTGGTTGAAATATTGCCATGTATCTTTCTCTTCTCCCTCCACATGTTGCTTTGTTGTATAACATTTTTTTCAGACACGTGTCTTTCCCAGATGATAAAAACCACTTTTTGTTTCTTCATCATTCATTTCTACTCTCAATTAACCCTTTTCTTTTTCTTTCTAAATACGAGTCTCTCACACACATACAACTAGGTTTGATCTTAAACACAATGATGACAAGAGAAAGATATAGAAGCAAGGAGTTTATGTTGTAAAGTAGTTTTGGATATTAATGAGGTTGATTACATATGTACAAGTTTTTATGTACGACGTACAATCATATAAGCGCTAGAAGCAAATATGACGCTTTGATGCAACCCACAGATATGATAAGTTGTTTTAAGTCAAAGGCTTGGTTTGTTTAAAGATTTTTAATATTTGAGTTCGCACTCCACAAACAGAGGATTAAGACTTTGGAGGCTGGAGCTTTGGAAAAGTTAATGTTTACATGTAGGGTGAGCGAGACTGGTTGTTTTGACCTTGCCGGAACCATAAACTTAACAGCCGGAAACCAGCCTCAGCCATGAAGATCACACATGTACCGGCGGCGGTTTGTTGTTGTCGTGTGGTGGTTGTGTTGTGTTGGTGGCGGTGGTTGTTGTGGTTGTTGCAGAGAAAGGAGTGAATAAACAACTATCGAGTTCTCTTTGAATACATTTTGGAAAATAAACTATCGAATAAAGTTCTCTTTGAATACATTTTGGAAAATAAAAAGAAAATCATTACGTAGATTAAAGAAACCAAATGAGAGAAAAACATTAACGATGAGTACTTTAAATTGTTTTTGATCATCAGAAATATTTGAAAGTTGTAT
This sequence comes from Scalesia atractyloides, assembly GCA_947069175.1. Lineage (NCBI taxonomy): Eukaryota > Viridiplantae > Streptophyta > Magnoliopsida > Asterales > Asteraceae > Scalesia > Scalesia atractyloides. The sequence goes on along the minus strand of CAMTDV010000007.1, from coordinate 13,971,159 downwards.
TAGTGCATTTGTATTTTTTGGATTCTTTATTTTGTTATGAAATAACTAAATCAAAAATTGGTTAACAAGAAATCAAAAATTGGAGCTACAAATAGCAATTGACACGCTTTAGCTTTACCCGTGTTATAAACCTCAACAAGAGATCGAAAAACTATATTAATGTTATTGTAGTTGATTGTACCTTTTGTTTGAAACTATCATACAATTAATCATATATATTTACTAGCTTTTAAATATTCTGAACTACAAGCATTTGCATTAATATTTATCGTGCTACCAATTTGTTTAGAACCGTGTTCCAGCCGCGAAGCGCGGGTAAATACTACTAGTTATTGTCTAATTTATAATACTATGTACACATAATTCTATGGTGGTAGTCGCTATGAATATGACAAAGTGGCAGTGGTTGTCAATAACGTTAACTTCAACACACGTGTTATATATGTAGTTCTGAATGTGGGTAAGTAACTGAACTTTTTGATCAGTAGTGTTATACATGTAAGTTTTGTATAGAAATGTTTGGGTATATACGTTTTCGACCCCACTGTTCTATAGTAAATTTTTAGTATATACCCCCCCCCCCCCGCGTCTTGGGTATATATGTTTTCAATCCCGCGGTTCTATAGAAAATTCTGAGTATATACGTTTTTGACCCCCCCCCCCCCCCATGTCAAAAACATCAAGCTTCACCACTGATAAAACCTAAATGCTTTTGTATGATTATGTCATACTCAGAGTTGTAAAAAAATGGAATGTATAGTAAGTGATAGTTAGAAGTTCGTTTATATTCGTTCAATTATTACAATTAGAGTTGTAAACGAATCAAATGTCCATAAAATAGTTCGTGAACCGTTCGGCCAGAAATTCGTTTATGTTCGATCATTTCATAAATGATGAAGATGATTAAGATATTTCATACATTAAGATAAACGAATGAACGTGAACGTAGGTGTGGTTTGATCGTTTATGTTCATGAATATAACAGGTTCTGCATTCGTTTATGTTCATTTGTAATTGTTTATTTAAAGGTTTTTATATGTTGTATATTTGTTTTATTGTTTTTAATTTGTAAAACTCTGAAACCCTATTTGTACTATATGTCGCCTCCAACATCACTCACTTGAGCAATTCAATTTCAATTTATATTTAAGCTTGACAAATTTTTTAATTTTGTGATAATTATGTTTCTGATAATTATATCAAGTGTGTTTAGATAATTATGTTGAGTGATTATTTACTTTTTGGTGGATTTATTTAGCCTTTGTGTTGAAAAATGCATATTTTATTTCCAAATGAATATAATCCGTGCGTATACATTTGTGTTCATAAGCGTGTTTATGTTTATGTTCATGAACATTTGCTTGAGTTCATTTGCGTTTGATAAGTGTTCGTAAACAGTTCACAGACACGTACAGTTTCTTGATGAACGAATACGAACAAGAAATTTTATTCGGTAAACGTTCGCGAATGTATCGTCCATCTTTTCCTTACAACCAAAAAAGCTATAAAATTTTCAATCTTTACAACATAACTTAAAATTTCCCATTTTTGCCCTTATGTTTGATACGACAAACGTAACCACAAAAATGTTTCGACAACATAAAGTTTAAACTACTAACTACTAAGGTTAATTCATTTTCTAACAAAAGTAACTTAAAAGCAAAGTTCGCCAATTTACAACCAAAAGTAATTTGACCCGTTCGTCAATATCTTATCCGGAAGCGTAAGGAGGGCACAGAGTGTGTTCGTTCCAAGCAAGGTACAGTGTCAAATGGGAGTTTTACCTAAACATCACAAGAATTCGGTTAACGTTTCATGTAGTAATTTATAACAATTTCATTAGTTAATCAAATTTCACATTCTTGACCGATGGGTCGCTGAATACAATACAACCCAATTTCATATGTTTACATTCTTGTTATTATCCGGTTGACCCATTCAAAACGAGTCAACGCAAAACCATACTTTTACGTTCTCATTCTTTGTCCGGTTGACCCATTCAACACGAGTCAACGCGAAACCATACTTTTACATTCTCATTCTTTGTCCGGTTGATCCGTTCAACACGAGTCAACGCGAAACCATACTTTTACTTTCTCATTCTTTCTCCGGTTAACCCGCTCAACACAAGTCAACACAAATTCATACTTTCACTTTCTCAACCTTTGTCCGGTTGACCCGTTCAACACGAAACCATACTTTTAGTAATTCTCTAGTCAACATAATAACTATATTCTTTCGCAATAATACCAAATAATTCATTACAACTTGACATAATTTACAAATGAAAGTATAACATACAAATAACGTACCTTGGTCTTGTACTTTTAGTCGTTTCTCCAAACTCGTTCTTTCTTCTTTCACTCCTACACATAATCCATTCACATTTAGATTTCTTGTTCATTTTTACGCAATCCACTCTACCCATATTTCGCTTTTACAACCGAACCCTTATTTAGTTCAATTTTCGTTATAAATATAAACTAGCAACTTTCAATTCATATGAAGCATAATAATCTTCTCTTTGGCATTTTGTCAAACACTTGGTATGCATACAACTCTTTAAAAATCATGTACTTGTATTCTCATACATAATCTACCTAATCATATCAAGATTCATCAAATCAACTAATTTCATATAACTTCTTCATTTAATACTAATCCTATTCAACAATTACATATATGGTACATCAAACATTAGTCGATAACATCTTAGTGAATAATTATGTTTTATCAATATCCTTCTTCAAATGGATTTCATTCAAAACATCAAAACAATCAAAATTTAGACATAATTCATCTTCTACATGTTGTTGCTAGCTATCATTCATGATCAATTTCATCAAACACTCATGATGTACACATAACCCACTTTATCAATTCACTAAAACGAAAAATGCAACTTACTTGATGATTAGAACACCTAGATGATCACCAATTTTGGTTCATGCATAAACTTGGGCTTCGATTCTCCTTTTAATCGATAAATTTTGTTGAGCAAGGGTTTCCCCTTGCTTCTTTCTCTTCCCAGTCGCTGCACACACACCAGAAGTGAGTGTGTGTGTGTGTGTTTTAATCTTATTTAACATCTTTTCATTATATTCAGTTTTGGTCTCTATAGTTTGATGATTTTATTATTCTAGTTAATACTATTCTTGAATTTCAAAACTCTATTTACATTCTACTAGATTCTTAATCTTAGTCACATTGGGCAACATTTATGCTTGCATAAAACTTATCTTAAGATATTGACATACCTATAGATTTTGGGATGTTGCAGCGAATAGTTCAGGAACAAACTTATTCCTTAATGATTAATGAACGAACACGTTCGTGCGATTCGTTTACAAGCCTAGTCACAATTATTGTTGTATGTATTGGACCAAGTAATCACAATTATTGGCTTTTTGAAAAAGCTAATAAGTCAATAAGTCCTTTCCAAACTCAATTTTGTAATTGTATATATGTAAACCAGATTTATTAGGATTTTATTTTTCTATTAATTGTTTAAATAAAAAGAAGAAGAAGAAGAAGACAAGAAAAAGCCTATCAATTCATGAAGTTGATTAACATCATACAAGGACAAAGGAGTTTAACATTCAAGCTCATGGAGTTGATCTAAAACTGTATAATATTCATGAAGTCTTCTAAAAGAAGGATTCAGATAATATGAGTCATTATCAATTGTTTCTCATGGGTTACACTATTTTTGCCCTATAATATTTGACCTTTCTTTGCGTGTTAGCTAACTAAAAAAACCTTTAAGGGAAATATTCCGAATATTTTTTTTTTTACAAATAAACATTTGAAATTTAGAGCTAAAATGGATAGTTGAGTATGGAATAGTTGGTGTAGATCCCCTTTTGTTTCATCTATATATATTGTAATTGTTTGTCTAGCCTCTCGCTAGTTTTTTATATAAAAGTTTGACATTCCATATAAAATATGAGAAAATTACTAAGATTCTAATTTAGTTAAAAATAATTGTACAAAATGTTTGATTAAAGTTAAAAACAGTTTTGAAAGAAAAAAAAAATCCTAAGATAGGATACAGTTTAAATTTTTTTAATTTTAATATATACTTGGTCGCATTATATATATATATATATATATATAAAGAGTATCATGTTAAAAATACATATAAATGAAAAACTAAAACACTAACTAAAAACGCCTAAAAAACATACCATTTTATCCAATTTTTTTATAAAAAATCGTTACTTTTGATGTATAAAAACGTTTTTTTTAAATTAACGTGTATTGCACATATGCATTATATATATACCACATATGTGCATTACATGTATGTGCTGCACATGTGCATTATATGCTTAGATTTAGCTTTTAAGTTTAGTTTAGTTTTTAGGGTTAGATTTTTTTAGGGTTTAGAATTAGGATTAGGGTTTGGGGGTGGGTGTTTAGGTTTTTTGGGGGTGCGCATGGGGGTTTAGGTTTTTTGGAGGTTTATGTTTAGGGTATAGTTTAGATATTTTTTTGGATCAGGGGTGGGAGGTTTACTTTTTTAGGGGCTGGGGTGAGGTTTAGGCTTTTGGTGGGGGTGGATTTAGGTTTTTGGGGTAGGGGTGGGGGGTTTAGGTTTTTTAGGGTGTTGGTGGAGGTGGATTAGGTGGTTTAAACATTTTTATATTAATGCATATGTGTAGTATAACATTTGTTTTAAAAAAAGTTTTTTTTATGTATTATATATAGCTAATTTTATTAAAAAATTTATATGCTTTTTAGGCTTTTTTTAGTTAGTTTTTTTGTTTTCTCATTTAAACTAGTTTTCTCATGGGTCATCCTATATATATATATATATATATATAGGGGAGGTTATATTGAGAACGATAAATATTACGAGAACCATGAAAACGAATGAAAAAAGTAATCAAAACCAATTTTTTAATACAAACCTCAATTTATTAAAAGACACCATCAAAAAAAGAATTTACAATAGCAAATAATTCATTTATTATCTCAAAATCACTCTTATTAAAATTTCTACACATGTGTAAATTTGTGAAGTACAACAAATTTACACCTATGTAAATGAGAAAACTTACACCCGTGTAAATTTTCAATATTTACGAACACATGTAAATTTAAACGTGTTAATATAATTTATTGTATTTGAATAATAATGATAAATGTAAAAAAATTGAATTTGAATTGTTTTTTACCAAGTTGTCGCGGTTTTTAAATTCGTTCTCACGGTTCTTTTAATATTTGACATTTCTTTGTGTGTTAGCTAACTAAAAAAACCTTTAAGGGGATGTACTTTTAATAGTAACTATTCCGAATAGTTTTTTTACAAATAAACATATGAAATTTAGAGCTAAAATGGAGAGTTGAGTATGGAACCGTTGTTGTAGACCCCCTTTTGTTTCATCTATATTTGTAATTGTTTGTCTAGCGTCTCACTAGTCTTTTTTATATAAAAAGTTGAAATTTCATATAAAATATGAGAAAATTACTAAGATTCTAATTTAGTTAAAAATAGTAGTACAAAATGTTTGATTAAAGTTAAAAACAGTTTTGAAAGAAAAAAAAATCCTAATATAGGATACAGTTTAAATTTTTATAATTTTAATATATACTTAGTTGCATCATATATATATAGGAAGAGAATTATGTGAAAACTACGTATCAATGAGAAGACTAAAAAACTAACTAAAAAAGTCTAAAAAAATACCAAATTTTTTTTATAAAAAATCGCTACTTTTGATGTATAAAATTTTCAAAAAAAAAACTTGTACTGCATATGTGCATTATATGCTTAGATTTAGCTTTCGTGTTTCGTTTAGCTTTTAGGGTTAGATTTTTTGAGAGTTTAGAATTAGGATTAGGTTTTTGGGTGGAGGTGGGGATCATGGTTTAGGTTTTTTGGAGGTGCGGGTGGGGGTTAGGTTTTTTGGGGGTGCAGGTGGGGGTTAGACAGTTTAAATTTTTATAATTTTAATATATACTTAGTTGCATCATATATATATAGGAAGAGTATTATGTGAAAATTACGTATCAATGAGAAGACTAAAAACTAACTAAAAAAGCTTAAAAACATACTAAATTTTTTTTACAGTTTTTTTATAAAGAATCGCTACTTCTAATGTATAAAAAACTTTTTTTCAAAAAAAAAAAACTGGTACTACACATGTAAATTATATGCTTAGATTTAGCTTTCGTGTTTAGTTTAGCTTTTAGGGTTAGATTTTTTGGGGGTTTAGAATTAGGATTAGGTTTTTGGGTGAGGGTGATGATCAGGGTTTAGGTTTTTTGGGGGTGTGGGTGGGGCTTAGGTTTTTTGAGGGTGCGAGTGGGGGTTAGACAGTTTAAATATTTATAATTTTAATATATACTTAATTGCATCATGTATATATAGGAAGAGTATTATGTGAAAACTACGTATCAATGAGAAGACTAAAAATTAACTTAAAAATCCTAAAAAAACATACCAAATTTTTTTTATAATTTTTTTATAAAAAATCGCTACTTTTGATGTATAAAAAAACTTTTTTTCCAAAAAAAAAATTGTACTGTACATGTGCATTATATGCTTAGATTTAGCTTTCGTGTTTAGTTTAGCTTTTAGGGTTATATTTTTTGAGGGTTTGGAATTAGGATTAGGTTTTTGGGTGGGGGTGGGGATCAAGGTTTAGGTTTTTTGGGGGTGCGGGTGGGGGTTAGGTTTTTTGGTGGTGCGGGGGGTGTTAGGTTTTTTGGGAGGTTTACGTGTAGGGTTTAGTTTTTGGTTTTTTTTTTTTGGAGCGGGGGTGGGGGGTTTAGGTTCTATAGGGGTAGGGGCGGAATTTAGGCTTTTGATGGGAGGTGGATTTAGGTTTTTGGGGGTGAGGTGGGGGGTTTAGGTTTTTGAGGGTGTCGGTGGGGGTGGGTTAAGTAGTTTAGGTGTTTCATATTAATGCATATGTGTAGTACAAATTTTTTTTTTGAAAATTTTTTTTTTATTATATATACCGAATTTTATTAAAAAATTAAAAAAAATTGATATGCTTTTTAGGCATTTTTTAGTTAGTTTTTTTTGTTTTCTCATTTAAACTAGTTTTCTCATTATCCATCCCTATACACACACACACACACACACACACACACACACATATATATATATATATATATATAGGGGATGGTTATCTTGAGAACGATAAATATTGCGAGAACCGTGAGAACGAATAAGAAAACCAATCAAAACCAATTTTTTAATACAAATCTCAATATAATTAAAATACACAATCAAAAAAAGAATTTCTAATAGCAAATAATTCATTTATTCTCTCAAAATCACTCTTATTAAAATTTCCACACATGTGTAAATTTGAGAAATACAACAAATTTACACCTGTGTAAATAAGAAAACTTACACATGTGTAAATTTTCAATATTTACGAACACATGAAAATATAAACGGGTAAATTTAATTTATAATATTGTATTCGAATAATAATGATAAATATAAAAAAATATTGAATTTGACTTGTTCTTTTCCAAGTTGTCGCGGTTTTTAAATTCGTTCTCACGTTTTTTATAATATTTAGTGTTCTCATTTAAATATTCTCATATATATATATATATATATATATATATATATATATATATATTCTACCTTTTTAATAGCGTCGCGAATATTTAACGTGTCATATGTGCTTGTTATATATAAAAATAATGTGCTTGTTAAAAACCCGAACCTGAAACCGAGCCCCATATCCCTTGCACAAACCAAGCCCAACCCGCCACCCACACCCTTTGCGACCCAACCCATTGCGGACTAAACAAAACCCCACCTCACTCTTGTAAAAAAATTAGCCCAATCCAAAACCACCCACCCCCTTGCCTTTATGTTATACGTATGCATGAAACAAGAACCAAAAGGAGAAACCCTAAACACCCTTGGGAGTTCGACGGCAGTGGAGCAACCCCCCCCCCCTCTCGCGATCTGTCTCCCTCTCGCTACTCTCTTTCTCTCTCTCTACTCCCTCTCTAGTGTAACATTCATCTTCGCGAGGTTAGTCTTGTTGTATGGTTGTTTCGTATTGAAATCGGTGTATACATGGCTGAGTTTGTAGTGTTTCATGGTGATCTTGTTCATGTTAATGTTTAACTTGATTAGTAGAATGATATGTACGTATATATGACAGTTGGCTGAGTTCGTGATAATGTTAGGGTGTTATCTACTTAGGGCTTTTGTGAATCTTGATGTACTAGATGATAATCGATACGTTAACCTGCTGTAAATCGATAAAACTAAGTGTTATGGTCATTTAAACTTGTTCTAGTACGATAAAACTGAAAATAGAAAGCTGATTAACATTTACAGCCAACTTCGATTGGCTGTAAACCAACCGTTATTTATCGAAAAGTGGATATTCTGAAGCCTAAAACATGTATTTTTGAAAAATTCTTCAAATGGTGCCAGATTCATTTTTTTCTGAGGTCGTTTGCTATTTTTAAATGATTATTTAGTACAGCAGCTGAAGCTGCGTAATTTCTGCAGGATCTGCAGGTAGTTTATCGAGTCGTATCTCATAGGCTGTATGGGGTTAGGTCACGAAATCTGTACAGTAACTGGGGATGGGAGTTTCCGAAAATCTCCCACTGGAATTTTGTTAATCGGATGAACGGTGTTTTTAAATGATTTTTCTCGTGGACTGCAGTTAGAAAATGATGAATCTGACTGCTGCCTAGTAAATAACTTTTTATAAATAATTGGTAAAGATTTAGGACTTGAAAAGTTTACACTAAATTCTACAGACTAATCGAAACCTTCTATAAAATTATTGGAATTTTTGGAACGTAGGAACAATTTTATAAAAATTCCCGAAAACAGCCCAGTTTTGAGTGTACAAGCTGAAACATGATAACTTGCAATTATGTGTATCTAAGAGTTACATGTGCTACCTGAGAATGAACGAGCCTGTTATTACCAAGTTAGACATTATTTGAAAGTGTCGTATGCTATCTATATATAAATCGTGAACGTAATTGACTGAAACGTGTTAAGTTAATTTCATTAATGTATGTATATTTCTTGAACACGCTAATAAATTAAGTGGTAATCAATAATAGGACGTGATTGAACCACTTTGACTCTATTTTCGTAAAAGTCTACCGGAGCAATTTAAGGTGAGTTCACGGCCCCTATTTCTTTAAACGTTTACTAAACACAGGGGGAGAAAAGATGTACACGTTACAGTGATATATGGGTTGATTATATTATGGTACAGTAACGTCTTCCTATTTAAAGTTATGTTATACGGTTATGGTCACAAGGGAGCATATATCACATGTCATTCCCCTTAACACTTACGATGTCGTTAGTATTGGATTATAGAAAGGGAATTTTTAGTAGTACTACTAGGCCCGACAAGCCCCACCTGAACTGGTCACGCCAGTTAGACCGAACGTTGATGGTCACGAGTGTAGAATTTGCCTAACTTTTTAGCCATGGTTGGTGATAGGCCTGGCACAACAGGGGCAACAACGTCAGCTTCGGATCGAACACTTTGTTGACATGACCTATGCTAGCTACCTAAACATTTAACATGAACTGCTAAACTACATAATATTAATCTGATTCGGGTTAGATCAGGGTAACTTATGAGACACTGGTTCAGGGTTGAACCAATGGGAAACACTTACGTTTAAACTTGTGAACTAAAACCTGTGAACTCACTCATCATTATTGTTGACACTTGATTTTACATGTTTTCTCAGGTTTCTAAGGTAGCACATATCAGGACTAGGATGCATTTCGGAGTCGCATTGATTTCATCAAACTTTTAGAATCACTTTTAATTACATTAGTTATTATGGTTTTGAAATTGTTACGCTTCCGCAACTAAATTGTATAAACAGTATTTTCTCATGAATGAGCAAACAGGAAAATTTTTAAACTCATATAGTGGTCGTTCAGTATGACTAATGACTGTGATCCTGGTTTGTCACGCGCCTCGCAGTAGAACTCCGCATGTGAATTCTGAGGGTGTGACAGGTTGGTATCAGAGCCAATGGTTATAGTGAACTAGGTTTGCATTAGAGAGTAGACTTAGTCTATAGCCTTAGACAATGCATTAGTCACACACCAACACAAACACACATACCTGACATACAAGAACACTCATACATGATGTGCCTATGTACATCGCATCAAAACTTACATTGAAATTGTAGGCATATCGACATCATCCATTTAACCCTCTACTGACGAGGAACACACCAAACTCTTTGTATCTTCATCCCTAGTGGTGATGTTCGTGGGATCACCAACAATGTGAATCTACTCCTATCTGAGGGCCATTAGACGGAGCCTCTAGAGGAGCGTTTCCCATCACAATCATCTGTACTTCTTCCTACACCACACAGATGAGCAAAACACTAGTTTGAGTCTACCAATGGTACTAGCGGGTATGGTGAGCTTTCTCAAGTCCATGATTGGGACGACATACAACATTGATGCATATCTCTTGGGAGTTGAGTTATCGAAAACGTGTCCTTTCTCTACCTAGCAACGACATTACCCTGGCCCTAGCGTGAGGCACCCTGCGTTAGGGCAGTTTATTGCACATATTATTGCTGAAACCATTGACATCGAGATGTCATCATTTTTCCCGATCCACGATTCTACATCTTTGGTTGATATTCTTTGAGAGAATGATTGACCACGAAACTAAGAACACTTTGCCTATTGCACACCTGAACTCTAACCTGACTCGGATGGTCGAACAGTTGCCTTGCTTTTCCTGGTAACCTATGTTAATGAACCAGTTTCATCTCTTGAAGTCACAATTCATGTGCATGTTTGTTCCATGCACACTCTTACCTCTATGATCGTTGGATTGGATTCTCATGGTGTGTTTCAACTTGAGTAGATCCTCAAATCAATTGATCCTACATTACTCTTTCTGATATAACTCTGAGTTTATCAACATTTGGATTATTGACTAAGCTTTTGATAACCCTATCATTTTGACAACACTTTGTACTCGAAAAATTAAATCGAGGGACATTTTGACATAAGATAGATGGAACTAGGGTGAACATGCAAACCAACTTATCATTACGGGTGCACACGTAATAGTAATTTGCAATGTATGTGAACCCTTGTGAAACCTTGTGTGTGGATAAATTGTCCTAACCTGTGAATCTCATATTTAAAACTTCCGCTGTCAATAGAATATCTCGTAACTCATTCAACGACTAACTGGTGTCGTTAAACTTGTCCAGCAGTTGAGCTATCGTCAATGGAATCCCTCGTTATTATTTATTTATTTATTTATTTTTTCTCATGTACGAGTCTTAGTGAAACTAAGATTCTCATCAGAACCTATTCTCTCGATTGAAACCCTATCAGAAATCGTAGGGTAAACCCATCAAAATCAGCATATAAACGAATTATGAAGAATCTCTTGTACGCTCACACCTTATCCCTTGCCTTAGCTATAAATCTCCTTTGACCCCTTATACTCGGTCCTGTTTCTAATCTTAAGTCTAACCTAATGAACATTGCAACATATCCAACCCTACAAACGGATTTCCACAAAATGGTCCAATCATCTTATGGACATCAGAAGACAAGATGTAAGTTATTCAACACCCAAATAAACACGATGACATAAACAATAAGCTTACTCCTCGTATTGCTAGGATAGTTATTCCATAACAGTTTTCCCTTCTGAGCTAGTCTATCTCCTAGCCATTGCACTGACCGGTGCTTCCTGTTTAATGCGACAATTAATTACTGTTGACGACATAGACAAATCTCTCACTCCATTGTCATGGTCACACTACATCTTCGAAACCTTACGCATTATCTCCCATAAAATCTGTGTTCAATTTCTTTTTTAGAACTCGGTGAACTCGTCTTTTTGATCATTGGTGATCACTTCTTGAAACCTTGAGGATGGTGACGAGTTGTTGATACGATCATAGCCCCTTAAACATGTTTTCGCGTCCTTTCTTTAAAACCTCTTGACTCCACAGGTATATTTTAGATTCATTCACATGACCTAAGGAAACTCCTCCGAATTCGGTTGCTTACTGACATGATAAATCGCACACTCATCTAAGTTCATGGATCAAGGTGAATTATTCCTCCTTCGTGTGTGGGCGAGCCCGACAACTTAGACAGAGGTTTCAGTGAATCTTAACACTACGAACTCATGCGACGACCATTCTTGGATGGTAAATTCTTGTTATGATTGATATATCCACGTGACACCCCTTTTTGACAAATGGTGTTTTTCATTTTTTTTACCTTATGCAAAATTGTATACGACCATCTATACCCCTGACATCAAGTAAACCTCTGTTACGGATCCTGACACGCTTACGCATCGATTGCGACTACCCTTTTTACATGTTTCCACATCCATTCGGGATATACTTCCCAGATTCTATGATCCTCATCCTAACCACATTCTTCGCGAACTCTCGCTTGGAGGGGTTACTCTCTACGAACTTTACTCGAGGAGCAATGAGCCATGAATATCAGAGATATGGAGGTATCACGAGGACTATCTTTAGAACTCGTTACGAACGAGGCAGGTTCCCAGTCACGACATTCGAATCTAGCCTACCATGACGAATATGCCACTTGTTTTCTTTGACGACATCCGAATCTACTCCAAGAACTAGTAGGAATCCAAACGATACCTACACCTTACCATGGAGCCCCTACCACACAAACAACCTTATGTTTAGCTTCTAACGAAGGACTTTTAACGTTGCGAAGCCCGCTTTTCTTGATCATAGGCACAAACCCTCGCAACTCTAACTCGAAAGACTACTCAGTAATTCGCGTTTCAACAGTTGAAGGTGAAACTCTGTAGTACACCCATTATTTCGTTACCAGAAGGCGCAGACAGTTTCGTTGTTTACTGTGACGCGTCTATCCAAGGACTAAGATACGTGTTGGTGCAACATGAGAAAGTCATCGCTTACGCAATCGCGCCAACTCAAGGTTCACGAAAAAGAACTACACTACCCACGGTTTGGGGGTTAGAGAGTAGTAGCTTTTGCACTCAAGATAGAGAGACATTGCATATATGGTACCAAGTGCACCGTCTACACCGATCACAAGAGTCTCCAGCATATCTTCGTTCAGAAGGAGTTGAAAACGCGACAGCGTCGATGGGTCGAACTCCTCAACGACTAGGAGTGCATGATCTAGTATCATCCAGGCAAGGCTAATGTAGTAGCCGACGCTCTTAGTAGGAAAGAGCACGAGAAGCCTTGACGAGTTTGGTCCTTACAACTTACGATACACTCTAACCTACCCGAACAAATTCGCAACGCTCAGTTGGAGGTAGTCAAACCCGAAAATCTGGAAGCTGAGAAATTACGCAAGATGGAACGTGATTGGGAAACCAAACCGGATGGAACTCGTTACTTTCTTAGTCGGATATGGGTGCCCCTCTACAGAAACTTGAGGGAACTCATAATGGACGAAGCTCACAAATTAAGGTACCCTGTTCATCCAGGATCGGATAAGATGTACCAAGATCTCAAAACAACTTATTGGTGGCCGAACATGAAGGCTGAAATAGCCACCTACGTAAGCAAATGCCTAACCTGTGTCAAGGTCAAGGTAGAATACCAAAAACCCTCGGGGCTATTACAACAGCCTGAGATTCCCGTTTGGAAATGGGAACAAATCGCCATGGACTTTATTACAGGTCTACCTAAGACACCCAGTGGAAAAGAGACAATTTGGGTGATTATCGACCGACTAACCAAACGGCTCACTTCTTAGCAATCAAGGAAACCGACAAGTTCGACACCCTTGCAGCGCTGTACATGAAGGAAATAGTAGCCCGGCACGGAGTGCCAATATCCATCATATCTGACCGTGATTCACGCTTTACTTCTCATCTGTGGCAATCAGCACAGAAATCCTTGGGATCACGCGTTGACTTGAGCACAGCATACCATCCTCAGACTGCTGGTCAAAGTGAACGTACCATTCAGACATGCGAAGACATGCTTAGAGCATGTGTAATCGACTTTGGTAAGGGCTGTGAGAAACATCTACCTTTGGTGGAGTTTTCCTATAACAACAGTTATCACATGAGTATCCAAGCAGCACCATTCGAGGCGTTGTATGGACGAAAGTGTCGCTCGCCTGTTTGTTGGGCGGAAGTTGGTGATAGTCAAATCACTTGTCCAGAGTTGGTTCTGGAAGCAACTGAAAAGATAGTGCAAATTCGAAACCGTATGGCGGCAGCTCGAGATCGCCAAAAGAGCTATGCCGATCAGCGACGCAAACCGTTAACATTTCAAGTAGGCGATCTGGTCTTACTGAAGGTATCACCTTGGAAGGGCGTGATTCGTTTTGGCAAAAGAGGTAAACTAAACCCGCGATATGTTGGTCTGTTTGAAATCACAAAGAAAATCGGCCAGGTAGCTTATGAGTTGAACCTTCCTGATGAGCTCAGTGGAGTTCACAACGTTTTTCATGTCTCAAATCTGAAGAAATGTCTGTCAGATGAAACATTAGTCGTTCCACTGGATGAGATCCATGTCGACGAACAACTGCGGTTCATTGAGGAACCAATCGAAATTAGGGACCGAGAGGTCAAAACACGAAGACATAGTAAAATACCAATTGTCAAGGTTCGTTGGAACTCAAAGCGTGGACCGGAGTACACTTGGGAAAGAGAGGACCAAATGAAAGACAAATATCCTCACCTTTTTGCAAATGAATCACGAGAACCAAGTAACGCGAACTGAATTTCGGGGCGAAATTCTTGTAACAGGGGGAGAATGTGACAACTCGGAAATCCTACAACAACTTTCAAACCCTTGCTCAACTTTCAAACTTTTACTCACTCAATTTACCGGATGAAAATTCCTTCAACTTGGGGATAATTGACATCTGAGAAAATCAGGTATCATTCTGATTCGATTCCTTGTAGTTATTCGAATCCATCTTATATATATATATATATATATATATATATATATATATATATATATATATATATATATACACTCTACCTTTTTAGTAGCGTCACGAATATTTAACTTGTCATATCTGCTTGTTATATATAAAAATAATGTGCTTATTAAAAACCCGAACCTAAAACCGAGCCCCGTATCCCTTGCGCAAACCAAGCCCAACCCGCCACCCACACCCTTTGCGACCCAACCCATTGCGGCCCAAACAAAACCCCACCTCACTCTTGTAAAAAATCAGCCTAATCCAAAACCGCCCCACCCCCTTGCCTTTATGTTATACGTATGCATGAAACAAGAACAAAACGGAGAAACCCTAAACACCCTTGGGAGTTCGACGGCAGTGAGGCAACCCCCCCCCCCTCCCCGTGATCTCTCTCCCTTTCGCTACTCTCTTTCTCTCTCGCTACTCCCTCTCTAGTGTAACACTCATCTTCTCAAGGTTAGTCTCGTTTTATGGTTGTTTTGTATTGAAATCGGTGTATACATGGCTGAGTTTGTAGTGTTTCATGGTGATCTTGTTCATGTTAATGTTTAACTTGATTAGTAGAATGGTATGTACGTATACATGACAGTTGGCTGCGTTCGTGATAATGTTAGGGTGTTATCTACTTAGGGTTTTTGTGAATCTTGATGTACTAGATGATAATCGATACGTTAACCTGCAGTAAATCGACAAAACTAAGTGTTATGGTCGTTTAAACTTGTTCTAGTACGATAAAACTGAAAACAGAAAGCTGATTAACATTTACAGCCAACTTCGATTGGCTATAAACTGACCGTTATTTATTGAAAAATGGATTTTCTGAAGCCTAAAACGTGTATTTTTGAAAAACGCTTCAAATGGCGTCGGATTCATATTTTTCTGAGGTCGTTTGCTATTTTTAAATGATTATTTAGTACAGCAGCTGAAGCTACGTTATTTCTGCAGAATCTGCAGGTTGTTTATCGAGTCGTATCCCATAGGCTGTATGGGGTTAGGTCACGAAATCTATAAAGTAAAGGGGGACGGGAGTTTCCGAAAATCTCCCACTGGAATTTCGTTAATCGGATGAATGATGATTTTTAAATGATTTTTCTCGTAGACTGCAGTCAGAAAGCGACAAATCTGACTGCAGCCAAGTAAATAAATTTTGTAAATACTTGTTAAAGATTTAGGACTTAAAAAGTTTACACTAAATTCTACAGACTAATCGACACCTTCTGTAAAATTATTGGAATTTTTGGAACGTAGGAACTATTTTATAAAAATTCCCGAAAACAGCCCAGTTTTGAGTGTACAAGCTGAAACATGATAACTTGTAATTATGTGTATCTAAGCGTTACATGTGCTACCTGAGAATGAACGAGTCTGTTATTACCAAGTTAGACATTATTTGAAAGTGTCGTATGCTATCTATATATAAATCGTGAACGTAATTGCCTGAAACGTGTTAAGTTAATTTCATTAATGTATGTATATTTCTTGAACACGCTAATAAATTAAGTGGTAATCAATAATAGGACGTGATTGAACCACTTTGACTCTATTTTCGTAAAAGTCTACCGGAGCAATTTAAGGTGAGTTCACGGCCCCTATTTCTTTAAAGGTTTACTAGACACAGGGGGAGAAAACATGTATACGTTACAGTGATATATGGGTTGATTATATTACGGTACAGTAATGTCTTCCTATTTAAAGTTATGTTATACGGTTATGGTCACAAGGGAGCATAAATCACATGTCAGTCCCCTTAACACTTACGATGTCATTAGTATTGGATTATAGCGAGGGAAGTTTTAGTAGTACTACTGGGCCCGACAAGCCCCACTCGAACTGGTCGCGCCACTTAGACCGAACGTTGATGGTCAGGAGTGTAGAATTTGCCTAACTTTTTAGCCATGGTTTGTGATAGGCCTGGCACAACAGGGGCAGCAACGTCAGCTTCGGATCAAACACTTTGTTGACATGACCTAGGCTAGCTACCTAAACATTTAACATGAACTGCTAAACTACATAATATTAATCTGATTTGGGTTGGATCAGGGTAACTTATGAGACACTGGTTCAGGGTTGAACCAGTGGGAAACACTTACGTTTAAACTTGTGAACTAAAACCTGTGAACTCACTCATCATTATTGTTGACACTTGATTTTACATGTTTTCTCTGGTTGCTATGGTAGCACATATCAGGACTAGGATGCATTTTGGAGTCGCATTGATTTCATCAAACTTTTAGAATCACTTTTAATTACATTAGTTATTATGGTTTTGAAATTGTTACGCTTCCGCAACTAAATTGTATAAACAGTTTTTTCTCATGAATGAGCAAATAGGAAAATTTTTAAACTCATAGTGTGGTCGTTCAGTATGACAAATGACTGTGATCCTGGTTTGTCACGAGCCTCGCAGTAGAACTTCGCATGTGAATTCTGAGGGTGTGACACGCGTTGTAGTATTTCTTGAGCTTGGCCTTGTATTTTGCTTCATTGATAGCGGCGTTTTCACGCCTTTCTTCTATTAAGTCCAAGTCAAGTCTGCGCTCGTCTTCTTTGTTTTGGCTTTGCGCAGCTAGCATGTGTGGTGATAGGATGCCTATCTTTACAAGAATCACTGCCTCCGTCCCATCCACAAGGCTGAAAGGAGTTTCGCCTGTGCTGGTCTTTCGCATGGTTCGATGAGCCCAAAGGATGCTCGGCAACTCATCTACCCAGGATCTTCGCGTCGTACTCAATCTCGCCTTGATCCCTTCGACGATGCTCTTGTTTATGCTCTCCACTTGGCCGTTCCCTTGGGGATGCGCGACTGACGTGAAGACATGCTCGATATGCAGTTCCTTCATCCATTGTTGTAGTTCTTCAGCCGCGAAATTGGGGCTATTGTCACTGACTATGCGCAAGGGTAACCCAAAACGGCATATGATGTGCTCCCAAATGACTTTCCGAACTACAGTTGTTGTGGTGGATGCAAGGGGTTTGGCTTCAACCTACTTGGTGAAGTAACCGACTGCAACAATTATGAATTTAGCACCTGGGGCATTTGGGAAAGGTCCCACCATATTGATTGCCCATTGTTGGAAGGGCCGTACTGTTGTCACAGGAATCAAAGGATTCTTGGGGCGCAATGTCTTCGGAGCATGGCGCTGGCATGATGCGCATTTCCGCAGCGCTTCGACCGCATCTAGGTGCATGCCAGGCCAATAATAACTGGCGTTCATGATCTTTCCTACGACCATGCATGGACCGGCGTGAATTCCGCATAACCCTTCATGTATTTCGCAGATCAAGTACTGCGCGTCTTGCGGATACACACAACGGAGGAGCGGTCCAAGATATGACTTCCGGTATAAGAAACCATCTGCTATTTCATAGTTAAGCGCCTTGTTCTAGACATTTCGTGCTTCCACTTCATTTTCGGGGAGGATCCTGTGTTGCAATAACATGATTATGGGAGACGTCCAGGACGGATTCCCCACTTCAATGATGTTGACTTGACGCAAAGGAACAGAAGGGTTCTTGAGTACCTCAATGCGCACTTCACGCGCGAGGTGCTTGAAGCTTGTAGCGGCTAATTTGCTGAGCGCGTCGGCATGTTTATTCTTGCTCCGGTTGACATGGGTTATTTTGAAGTGTTGGAATTTGGTTATTAAGGCTTGCGCCTACTCAAGATACAAAGCCATCGTTTCGCCTATTGCGTCGTATAGGCCGTTGACCTAACCTGCGACTAAAAGGGAATCAACGTTTGCTTCGAATTCTGTGCGCCCATTTTGATTGCTAACAGAAGGCCTGCCAGGAACGCTTCGTACTAACCTTCGTTATTAGTGCTTTTCAAATCCAACCTGATGGCGTAGGTGAACTCCTGATTGTTGGGCTTATTATGCGAAAACCTGCCCCTGCGCCGTCATCGTTGGATGCGCCATCTGTGTGAAGTAACCACACACAGTCATCTGTAACCGATGTTGGGTTCTATACAACTTCACACTCTTGCGCTTTATTCTGTGGTACTTCCGTAATGAAATTGGCTAATATCTGGCCCTTTATTGTTGTGCGTGGTTTGTGCACAATGTTGTGTCCACCAAACTCAATCGCCCATTTTGCTAGCCGACCAGATATATCCGGTTTCGATAAAATTTGGCCTAAGTGATAGTTTGAGAGAACTGTTATCACATGGCCGGAAAAATACCGACGCAACCGGCAGGATGCGTGGACCAAAGCTAGAGAAAACTTTTCCATCATGGGATATCGCGTCTCTGAGTCTGTTAACATCTTGCTGACGTAGAAGATCGGAGTTTGAACTCTTGCGCGCTCTACTAGCAGGACTGCTCCCAGAGCGATATCTGATGCGGAAAGGTAAAGTATCAGTGGCTCGTTCTTTTGTGGTGTCATGAACGTTAGCAGTTGAATTAAGCACTCTTTCATTTGAGTGAAGGCTTTCTCTGCATCCGGAGTCCACTGAAGCTTGTTTTGCTTTACACAGTTCCACAAAGTGCTGATGAATGGGAAGGACTTCATTGCGTGGTTGGCCAGGAACCTGTTTAGCGTAGCCAATCGCCCCGCCAACTATTGCATTTCTTTGATAGTTGAGGGGGGAGGCATACGATGAATCGCTTCTACTTTATCGGGATTGACTTTGAAACCGTCGCGCGTGAGATGTATCACAAAAATTTGCCTTGTTCCATTCTAAATGAGCACTTGTTGGGGTTCAGCTTCAGCTTTGCCTTGCGCAAGGATGCAAACGTCTTTTGAATGTTTGTCAGCATCTTCTCTTCATCCGAGCGCATGATGACGAGGTCATCAATGTACACCTCTACGGTTTCGCTAATATCATCCCCAAGAAACATGGTCCATTACACGTTGATTGGTGGCTCCGGCGTTGCGCAGTCCGAAGGGCATCTTTATGAAACAAAAAATCCCCTTGTTAGTTCGGAATGGTCTTGTCTTCATCCTCTTTCTTCATTTGGATTTGGTGGTAGCCTTTGTAGCAATCAAGGAAACATTTCCACCTAAATGAAGCGAGGGAGTCCACCTTCTTGTCGATTTCAGGTAAGGCATAACAATCCTTGGGACATGCCTTGTTGAGGTCCTTGAAATCGACACACATGCGCCAACTGCCATTAGACCTTTGGACCATAAGGGTTGGCTACCATATCTGATAGCGTACCTCTCGGATGATTCCTGCTTGGAGAAGCTCTGAAACTTGCTCGTTCAGTGCGCGGGTCTTTTCGGTGCCGAAGCTGCGCTTCTTCTGAAAGATGGGCTGAACTGAAGGGAATGTGTGCAATGCATGCTCAGCGATTTCCCTCGGTACCCCAGTCATCTCCACAGGTGACCAGGCGAAGATATCTACATTGCAGAACAACAGGTTTTTAATCGCGCTTTGATTGTGGGAGTCATGATGGGTCCTAGTAGTACTGTTTGCTCTGGGTACTTGTTGTTTAGTACCCACTTTTCTGGTTCACCGTTGGACGATGACTTTGGTTGCTTCGTCGGTGGTTCCTCTTCAACGGACATGATTTCCTTCCTTGTGTACATAATGGCCACCCAAGTTTCGGTGGGAAAACCGCAGGCGGCATGGGGAGTGGAAGTGATCATGCTGAACTCTCCTGAGCGCGCCGGCCTGCCAATACGTCATGGCGCGAGGTTGCGGGCATGACCATGAAATTAACCGAGACCGTGCGAGAGTGTCGTCCATCGGAAAGAGTCACCGAAAATGAAATTTGGCCCAGAGGGAATACGACCTCGTTGAAGAAACCAGTGAGTGGGAAGTCCACCGTCTCTAGGCGTGCCTTGTCTTCTGGGTCGAGCTGCTGGAAGCACTGTTCATAGATGATGTCCATAGAGCTCCCAGGGTCTATGAACATATAATCGGTGCGATAATGGCCGAAGATGCCAGTTATCACGACCGGTCAGCCTTCTTATGGGCCCCCGGGAACTACAGGGAAGATAACCTGCTGCTCACACCAGTGAGGTTTGCAACTCTTCTGGTGGTTTTGCTTGCGTGACTAGCCACCCTCGATCATATGAATAGACTTCATTTTTTATTACTCTGGCCCTTGCCGCCTCGAGTGATTTGGTGCACCTCCTGGTGCACATTTTGTAGTATGTGGGTGAGCTTCCCACTTTTGAGCGCCTTCTCGATCTCCATGCGCAAGGAGATGCAGTTATCAGTTGTATGCCCCGTATCCTTGTGATAATCACAGAAAAGGTTGGGGTCTTGACCTTTCTTATTGCGCATCGGTGGCGGTTGCTTGAACTGATGGTCTTCGGTGCTGAGGACCTCCGCCGGAGTCTTCATCAGTGGGGTCCACTAGATCGCGATTATCCTTCTTTATTGTTCGCTGAGTAGCGAGTTTATTAGTGGTCACGCATGCGTCAACCGTTGAGTAGGGAGGGTTTTGGTTGTGCTCCCTCCAACTCTTATTCTTCTTCCTAAAACTTTTGCTCATGTCTTGGGGACGGTGATGAGGTATGGGAGGTCTATTGTTATTGAGGTTGCGCTCTGTCTGTGCATAGACCTTTACTGCTGCCATAAGCTTCTCCCAACTTTTCAGGAGGCCTGTAGTTTCTGAAAAGAGTTTGATCATCTCGTCGCAGTGTATAGCTTACTTGAACTGTGCACGAATCAGGTCTTCGTGCACATCCCCTATCTTCAGCACCTCTTTATTATAGCGGGTGATGAAGTCTTCAAGACTTTCGTCATCACGCCGCCAGATGTTCATTAAGTCAGAAGAGTCTTTGACGTAACGCCGCTATTGGCTGAAGTGGGTCAGGAACTTGTCTTTCAAATCGTTCCATGACGTGAGCTTGCCTCTGGGAAAGTTGTCAAACCATAGGTGTGCAGCGCCTGTGAGAGTTTGGACAAACAAGTGACACCATATAGGTAGCGTCCAGCCTCCGATCACTCCTACGCCGGTGAAGAGGCGCAGGTGGTCATCTGGGTCTTTTCAACCCATTATACTTCCCAACGTTGGAGGGAAGTTTTGTGCGCTCCAGCGGTGCGAGCGCGATCTCCGTGATGAATTTAGAGTGTTTAGCCGCTTTACCGGCCTGTAGATCAAATTATAGTTGTACTCTGCCTCTGGGTTGTAACCAACCCGTGGCGCAGATCTGTAAGCAGCATGATCCTTCGGCAGCCGGTGAAACACACTGGCGCTATCACCCTCACCATAAGTCTTATCCTCCTCACGTTGGGTGTACCGCTCCGTAAGGGGACGCGGGCCCAACCGCGAGTGGACGGACGCTCGCATATGAGTATGAGACTTAGGTTTAGGCGGCTATTGAGTGTACTCCGTTTGTTAGGTACGGAATTCAGATGGTACGCTCGGCCCAGCCGATGAGTCGTCACTTAGTATTCTTGGTGCAGGCGAAACATGCACCTGAGCAGTGGGCTGCACTAGGGCAGCAGAAGTGTTTGTTTGTCCGTAGAGTTGCGCGTAAACGGCGTTCAGAGCCGTCTGAGACTTGATGTACCAAGACATCGGAGTCTCACCCGGGGGTAAGACCGATGTGATTGGTACGAAAGGAGTCTCCATTTGAGCTCCGGGGGTAACCGAAACGTTTACATGACCAGAGTCGTGATAAGCTCTGGCATTCTTGGAAGAATCTTCTTCCACTAGTTCGTCAAGCCGATAGGTATGAACTGGGTTCTTGCCTTTAGCTCGAGAACCTCGTGGAGTGTTGGATGGAAAATCAGCCATTTGGACGTGAGGTTTATGGAAAAACGAAACAAAGAAACGGATGTGAGAGAGAGTAAATAGCGGATGACGCTAATGAAGAAATACCGTTTGAAACCTATGGATATCCAGGGATATATTAGTTACAACGAGGGATTTCTGCATAAAAGGTTCTTCTTCGCTCGTTCTTCAAGGTGATCTAACTCGGACTGATCTGCAAAACTAACAGCGTCGTTAGCCTCGTCAGGGTGAAAAGGGTGGGTGTTCTCCGTGACCACACTCCGGCGTGAGAATAAGTATTTGGTAATTGCAAGTAATAAGCAAGTGATTGTAGATGTTCGTATATGTAGATCTGATGGTTTACCTTGTGGTTAGATACTTATTTTATAACCGAAAGTAAGTGGGCTCAGGAGGTGGGTTGATGGGCCTTGGGCCCGGCCTAGACGACCGGAGACATCTGTTTTGTCCTCCTGCGCCAAACATTAAATGTTCCCTGCAGGATAATTGATGTTTTCTGTCAGGAGGTGTGCTTTGTCGGAGGTTGAATGGTGCCACGTGTAAAGGCAGTTGTCTCTGGCGTCAAACCTGCTATCAGCCGAAAGTGGAGGTGTGACACTCACTGGCGTATGGTTGGTGTACAGTCCGGTGTCTGCATTACTGTTCATGCGAAGCTGTCAGACGCAACCTGCCGAGTAACCATTGGTCATAGCTTTGCCACTCCGTACCCTTGTATATAGTTAACACCTTTTAGCACTTATCCCTTCTGCGAGGTTGTCAGTGCTTTCCGGCCAGCGCAGAGTGGCAGGGATAAATCCTTTTGTCCACAAGACTATGAGGTGCTCTCATGTTTGTCTTAGCCTTGCAAGGTTTTAGGACTTGCGGCTAGAGGGTTGTTTGGTCTACGCAGGGTCAGGTTGCCTGCGCGTCTAAGTCTAACAATTCCACCCAATGACGTTGATGCATGTTGAGTTCCTTTTGATTGAGGATGTGTTGAAGGCTCTTATGGTCGTTGAAGACTGTACACTTTGTACCATAAAGGTAGTGTCGCCATATCTTCAATGGAAAAACAACTGCACCAAGTTCAAGGTCGCGCGTAGTATAGTTTTTCTCATGAATTTTGAGTTGTCGTGTTGCGTAAGCGATAACTTTATCCCGTTGCATGAGGATGCAACCGAGACCTTGTTTCGAAGCATCGGAATACACGACAAAGTCATCGTTACCTTCGGGAAGAGTTAAGATAGGAGCATTACAAAGCATGCCCTTGAGTGTTTGGAAAGACTCCTCTTGTTTGGAACACCAAACAAAAGGTTTATCTTTTTGGGTCAAAGAAGTGAGAGGAACGGCGATCTTGGAGAAGTTCGAGATAAAGCGACGATAATAACCAGCTAGACCAAGAAACGAAAGAATTTTTTAATGGAGACTTAGGAGCAATCCAATTATTCACGGCTTTGATTTTCACAGGGTCAACATGAATACCAAGTTCGTTGACGACATGACCAAGGAATTGAACTTCCTTTAGCCAAAATTCACACTTAGAGAATTTGGCGTAAAGACGTTCAGTACACAACAGTTGAAGGATAAGACGCAAGTGTCTCTGGTGTTCTTCTTGTGTCTTAGAATAGATAAGAATATCGTCGATGAATACGATCACGAAACGATTGAGATACGGCGTGCACACGCGATTCATCAAATCCATAAACACGGCAGGTGCGTTGGTCAAACCAAACGGCATGACTACGAACTCGTAATGTCCATAACGTGTGCGGAATGCGGTTTTGGGTACATCTTCTTTGAGGACTCGAAGTTGATGATAACCAGATGGTAGATCGATTTTCGAGAAGCAAGTCGCGCCTTGAAGTTGATCAAAGTGGTCGTCAATACGGGGAAGAGGATATCGGTTTTTTTACTGTAAGCTTATTGAGCTCACGATAGTCGATACACATCCAAAATGATCTATCTTTCTTTTTGACAAACAGAAGGGAGCACCCCAAGGAGAAGTAATATGGAGTATAAAACCTTTATCAAGAAGCTCTTGCATCTCCGAGGGTCTAGGCGATAAGGGGACTTAGCAACAGGGTTTGCCGGGAATGAGATCGATTCAGAATTCAACTAAATGAGGAGTAGGCGAACCAGGGAACACGTCAAGAAATTCACAAGCAATAGGAACATCACTTACGCTTGGACCCTTGGCCTTCTTTTCCACAATGTGGGAAAGAAAGGCAAAGTATTCCTTACGCAAGTTTCAAGCAATACACTTACACATGGGTTCGAATTCAACGGATACAAAACTCTTATCCGCGCCAATATAAAAAAGACATGAATCATAGACATTGTTAACGAGAAATGTACCGGTTATGACGTCGTTAGCGTTTTGTGCTTGGGGGCGGTGATCACGAAGGCTCTGTCTCGAGCTTGTTGAGGCTGACGCGATTGCTGGTTGGTGGTTCTAGGGTAGAAGTGGTGGAAACAGATTGCAAGGGTCTCGGGTTTTGCGGAGTAATGACCACATAATTTTGATTAGAAGCCTTCGCTTCCTACCCTTGTTGTTGTTCCGCGTGGCTTAGATGGTGTAGGTTCTTCGGTGGTATTAGTGATGGCTTTGTGCACATTCTTTGATGAAGCCTTGTTGGAGGCTTCACGAAGGACGTGGTTATTGTTGAATTTGGCGGCGAGGCGATAGGTATCCTCGAGGGTTTTGGGTGTGGTGGCTTCGACTAGGTCGGCGATGGATGGAGGTAGGCATTCCATGTACTTCGTGATAGCCTTGTCAAGGGTGTCGACCTGACTAGGGCAAAGTGCACTTAGCTGTTTGAAGCGAGCTGTGAGACCGGCATTATCGTTCCCCACTTGTTTTAGATTCCAAAACTAGTTTTCTAGCTTCTGAAGCTCGTGTAGAGGGCAAAACTCGTCCCTCATCAGTTTTTGAAGGTCGGCCCAAGGGAGGGCGGTGTGCGGCGTTGTTCCCACAAACGTAGCGTTCGGGTCCACCAATCGAGGGCTCTCAATAGGAAAAGCCTGCTGCGTTAAGCGTACGTAAGTGGTCAGGACATCCACTTTGTAGGAACGTCACCTCAATGGCATCAAACCATTGGAGCAACTGAGTGGCGTCCCCTTCGCTGGTGAAGGGTAAAGGGTTGCAAGAGCAAAATTGCTTATGGGTAAAAGTCGTCTTAGGTGATTCCACCTTTGAATCGATGGAGGTATGAGGCGATTTGGCATTTGGCGTGGGTTGAACTTTGCTAACGATGTCGGGTATGATCTTAGCCATTTGCTTTGCCATAAACCTCATACAATCTTTCTTAGACATCGAGTTGGAGTTGGTCCTTGACTTCAACCTTGCACCATAGTTTTGTGAAGACATCTATGCGATAGACAATAGAGGAAAGAATGAGACTTGATCGTAGGGTGGTGTAAAACGTCACATTGGGCATGTATGTAACACGTATGAATTCACATAATCGAAATAAGTATCAAAAGTTTAAACACATATAATTTGCGTAAGGAGTATAAATTTAGTTGGTTTGCGAGGATTATTATTGTTTTTATTACGATAGACGTGCGAAGCGTGTGTCGGGTTGAAATGAACGAGATAACAAGTATTAAAACACATAGAAATTGAGATAACATAAATGATAGGCTTAGTAAAATATTGGAGTGCTTTGGGTTGAGAAGCGTTGACTATTCCAAAGTGAATCGAAGATCCTTTCAAATTAGAGGAATATGCTTTCGCCTATAGGTGAAATGTTGTCGTCGAGAAGCGATTAACGACATTTCACCATTCTAGTTACTACACGTCTCTAATTGATTGAAACAATCAAAACTTTGGCGAGATTGAAAAATCGAGGAGTGGGATTAGTTGACAAGGTGCGGGTTTCACCCCTAACTTGACTACATCGTACCCTAAGTGTGGTTGGTACATTGTCAAACGAGGAGCGAATTCCGACTCGTTGGCAAGGGTCCACTAGAGTATGAAATGGAAATCTTCCATCAAGGTATGGATATCACTCCTAACTTGATGGCGTAATTTCGTGAAAAATCAAATACGCGGATTGAGAGTGATCACCAAAGTGCGGGTTTCACCCCTATTTTGGTGAGATCATCTCATTTGTAGTATGAGTGTCTTCAAGTCTTCAAGCGTGTATATTGTGTAAATGTATTAGGAAAGACATATTGCATATATTAAGACCAAAGGAAATAGGAAGGAGTAAATAGGAAGAATTAACATTTTTAAGCATGAGCCAATAAGGGTCAAGTTGGACACTTAATCTATAGACTAGGTCGAACATCGCAATTCTACCTAATTCCCTATAGTTATGGCTCTGATACCAATCTGTCAAACTTTGTTACATTTCATAAAGCAAATTGTCAAGTACAACACGAAATTTCAAATACAACAATAACAACATAAAACCTAATATTCTAGGTGTGTATTTATGGCGTCCCTACTAAGTTTCGTCATGATCAACATCTTTAACCTGCAACATGTTAAAAGTATAGTTCAATACAACAAGTATTGGCGAGTACACAAGTCTAAGTACATAGAATAGATATAAAAGAATTTACTCAAACCCAGATGGCGATTGTATACAAGGTAAGCTAGCATGTAATACTAATTGTCAAACCCAAGTGTCCATAATAATTAAGTGTCCCTCGTCACACAAAGTAACGAGACTAAAGTATGAATAAGAATAAGAATCAGCTTAAGCTTAACAATACCCCGACGTGCAGTGTGCTACTCCTATAGCGCTATATATGTTAAATTGGGGCTAGCTAAGTTAATGACAAGAAGCATGTATGAATCTAGCATGAACCTAAGCATAATAATAAGCATGTATGATTGGATCGAGTGTATAAAGCATGTAGTGTGTGTTTTCGTGTATTTTGGTAAGTGAACATGTTACAACCCAAATTGTGTAAAAATAAATGGGTCAAGTGTACTCCAGGTTTTGCAAGCTTCCACTTGTTACTATCGCGAAGGGTTTGAAGGGTTGGAGGAACAGCAAGTTATCCTACATGAGGAAAACATAGGTTGGTAAGTATACGAATGATATCGGAGGATTAGGAATTTTAAATACATTAAAGTATGTATACGAGAAAATAATCATTTAGACTTAATGCTCGTTCTTGACACTATAATACCCATTCGGGTTGATGTGTTTTCATGGGTTAGGATACCCATTAGAATCGTAACGAGAGATTAAGTACTTAGGTGATGTAACCTAGTACCATTACGGATAATCATTTGATTACCATCAAGAATTCAGTTAGTGTGTGTATATATATATATATATATATAGTATACATAATAAGTAGATCATAAACATCATGGAAGCTCATAGAAGTCATGCATGGAGGTAGGAGGATAACCTTCCTTTTAACCTCTTTCGTATAGTTCACCAATACACAAGGCGTCACAAGGACGACAAGGATGGTCATGAATAAGTTAAACATAAAAGTCAAAGACAAAAAAGTAATCAAAATCATCAAGTGAGGTGGTGGATTGAAGGTAGGATAGCCAAGGCTTCCAAGTAATCACACACTACCAACTCAAGTCTTGTTTCGAGAACAAGCTTGGAAGGATACAACACTTGTGGGTTGAAACCCTATTAAAACAAAAGGTTCTTACACTTGGGACCTCAAACATGGTGATGTTCCAAGTTGGTTTTCTATGGAAAACCTATGGAAACATTCCAAAAGGTGATTTAAGTGTTAAGAAGAAAAAGATCAAAGGAGAGAGGTAAGGGTGAGTTTAGAACTCACTTTTGAAAGCCTTGAACCTTTAGATAGAGAGAGCTTTAGAGCTTTAGAGAGAAGATAAGAAGTGTTTGAGGTGTAAAATGAGAGTGGGAGGAGGTGGGTATTTATAGATGGGGTTAGGGGGGGTTATTAGTTGGGTGCATTTAATGCAACAAACACAAAATGGACCAATCCATGGGCAAGAAACCACTTTCTCCGGATTATGCCCCTCTCGCGAGCCGCGAGAGGGTGAAGATGAATCAATCGCAGACCGCGAGAGTGTATCAATGGTTCGGTGGCAGGCCACGAGATGGGTTACTCCAGAAGTTTCTTTGGTTTTTTGACACTTTAATCCTTGAACTTAGTTTGTGTTGACATTTTTGCATGTTTTAAGTATGTAATGCATAATAGTATGATGTGAGTATCGAGTGTGAATGTATGAATTTTTTTGTACGTATAACAAGTATAAGTTTGCATGTGTTTAACGAATGCATGTAAGACAAGTATGTATCAAGCATGTATTTTATTACGATTCAAGTCTCGGATTACAAAATTGGGAAAAGAAATACGAATACAAGTTTCCAAAAATAGAAATACGACTATACTTTCTAATTAAGGAAAGCGAGGCATTACATTTACCGTTGCGTTGAGTGTGCAAGGTTCATTGAATGACCTATTGGTGTTTGTCTAATTTACCGTTGCACTGAGTGCGCAAGGTTCATTGTATGACCTATTGGTTCCAAGGAAGGCGTACCATTGCACATTGCGCGCAAGGTTATCCTTGTAGTATGATGTTGAGGGTATGGTTCCTTGCGTAGGCGCAATGTTTTTGGGACCATACCCCTCCACCGATGGATATGAATTAGAATTCCTGATAGATACGAACTAGAATTCTCACAATGGAACCAATTGAGAAGTACAGAAAAATCGAAAGCTTGAATTTAAGATAATTAGCCTGACTCGAGATAGGCAAATCTCCAATTACACAAGGTAATAACCATAATTGATAAATTAAACAACGACTAGATAAAATTAAACAAAAACTCCTAATACTACTACTACTACTTTGCAGTTACCATATTCTTGAAAACAGACTGTAAACTGTTCCCACTATTTTTCTAATTTATTTCATCTGAAACTAGGTCAGGTTTGGGGCTTGGATTTGGGTCAGGTTCTTGGTTGTTCAGTACTAGATATGTTGGGTTCGTATCATTAACTGATAAGAGTAGAAAAATCAAACACTTGAATTTAAGATAACTAGCCTGATTCAAGATAGGCAAATCTCCAACTACATAAGGTAATAACCATAATTGATAAATTAAACAATGACTGAATAAAATTAAACAAAAACTCCTACTAACACTACCACTAACAACAGTTACTATATTCTTGAAAACTGACTGCAAGTTAATTAATTTAATCAGCAACTGCGTCAAGTTTTGGGCCTTGGATTTAGGTCAGCTTCTGGGTTGTTCAATACTATATATATTGGGTTCGTATCATTAATTGATAAGAAAAGAAAAATTGAAAGCTAAAATTTAAGATAACTAGCCTGATTCGAGATAGGCAAATCTCCGATTACATAAGGTAATAACCCTAATTGATAAATTAAACAACGATGGGTTAAAATTAAACAAAAGCTCCTACTAATACTACCACTAACAGCAGTTATTGTATTCTTGGAAACTGACTGTGAAACTGTTCCCACTATTTTTCAAATTACTTTAATCAGCAACTGGGTCAGGTTTTGGGCTTCGATTTGGGTTGTGTTTTGGGCTTCGATTTGGGTTGGGTTTTGGGCTTCTATTTAGGTTGGGTTTTGGGTTGTTAAGTACTGGATATGTTGAGTTTGTATCATTACTACCCGCCCAGAGAAACAACTTAACCTCAAGTCGAATAGTTCTTGAATAAGTCATAATCGTCCCAAGTGGCTTAGTTGTTTTTATTGATCTCCAGCCATTTAAAATCTACAGAGCTTAATCCAGCTTGAATATAACAGCTAGAACCAAATGTTGTAGCTTTTTGAAAAGGATTGTTGTAGTCTCTAAGCTTGTTCCCATTGAGCACACTACCGCAGCTACAGGGACCAACAAACAACCTAATTGACCTACAAATTGTTTGTGAGAGAAACTGGGAACCGTCATTTGTATGAACACATTCACCTTCTATAGGTTTTCTCCAGGTAGGACCACTTAGAATTTCTTTTTCCTGGGTCCCACACAATGATAAAAAAATTCAACGACGGTCCTAGGTCGTTGTAAGGATTTTCTTACACAGAAAGCTGCCTTGATATAGTTGTGGTCATGAACAACAAAGGTAGAGATACTCGTTGTAACATCACTGTACAATCATGGTAATTTAACTTACAACCCATGTTTATGAATTGGACAAATTCTTCACAAACTATTAGGCTCAAACTCTTAGGCAAAAACACCAACCTTTCAACGAGAGCACCAATTTCTCCTCTCCCCTTCTGATCATGGTTGTCATTTGCCGTTAAAATTTTCACCGCTCCAAGCTTCAATTCTGACGCCATCAAGTCTGTCATCCATTTCATCGGCGCCCTCAATCCCATCACCAGTTACGTCGTTTCTATTAGTAATTCCGCTACTAGATCCGGATCCAAGTTGCTGAAGAGGGTCATGCTCAGACCCCTGCGCTTCCTCCGCCACTGTGTTCTTCAAATTAGTGTCAGATTCTTCACTGTTAAAACCTTCTTCGATCACCTGAGCTTTGATTTCTTCAACATCATCCCTCAAAGATGCAATAATGGCATCTAACTGTGCTGCAATGGTTGCTGGTTGAACTACCAAATTCTGAGTTGTAGCCGCCATTCGATTTCCCAGCCATGGAACCAATGATAGATTTCAAGAAATTAAATAAAAAACTGGAAATTTAAGAATTACAAGATAAAAGCCAATTTGAGATAGCGAATCTTCAAAGCACAAACCAAGTTTACTAAATCAAAATAAACATCGATATCATCCTAAAACTAGAATAAAAGATACAAATAAGCAATGATAGTAGTGGTAACTGGCCCTAAATTTCAGCTACTCATTTGCCCCCATCAGTTTCCTTTTTCAATAACTGCTTTGACCTATATAGGAGTTGGGTTCGTATCAGATATCCTCAAGCGGGCTTGAATCTCTGCCAAATAAAAAGGCCCCTGTGAATTTTCTAACAGGCCCACTTGAAGGGAGGTTCACTCTACGGTTGGCGGATATTCTTGTTTCGATTGGGTAGGAGGGAAACAGGCTTATGTGGACCTTACCGGAGTATCCCCCCTTGTTGGGCTCAGGGAAAACCATTTTGTGGCTAGTAAGGCTGTGTTGAAGGCAGAATTAGGGAAAGTTGCTAAGCATGAAAAAGCTTGTGTTGAAAATCAATATGCCTTCATTCCCTTTGCCTTTGATACATTTGGCTCACATGCTCCTAAAGCTGTTGGTTTTTTTTGGACAAGGAAAAGAGAGTCGTGCACAATAATTTCTTAACGCCAAGGAACCAAAGTTTTATTTTCGGTAGAATTAGATTTGCTATTGAAAAGGGGGTTGTGGCGCAGCTTGTTGCCCGTTTACCTGTCATTCTTATGTAATTTTTCTCTGTTAGAAAATTGAAATAGAATATAAGTACAACCTCTTCCTTCAAGATTGAATCATAATGATAATATAATATAATGTGGAAGATATTATGACGGTTCATTGTTTGTTTTGAGTTTATTTTGTTTGTGTTCACACTAGTTCGTGTGGTTTCTTCTTAAAGCTATTGTGTGTGGGAGGGATAGAAAGAAGACCCATGTGAGTTACAAAAACTCTAGAAACCTCATCTTCATCATTTATTAAAAAAATCAAAGTTTGATATTGATTCTGTTACACTTCTTCCTTTTCAGTAAAGCTGAAGTTTGCAAAAAGTTGTTACTCGTAACACGTGGCAGTTGCTTGGTGTTACACGTAACAAGTGGTAGTCTCTGGGTAAAAGTGTAACACGTGGCAAAATGAGGTCCATTCATTTGGATTTCATAGTTCTGTAACTCACATGAGTTTTTCCTCTATAATTGCCTTATGGTATCAGAGCCATGTAATTAAAGGGGGGTATATGTTATTTATGTTATGGTTCAATGCTTTACATATCATTATGATAAACTTATTCAAAAAGAAAAATACTGTTAAAAACAGTATCAACGAGGAATATGATATTCCTCAAAACCTTGACTTATTAAATAAATGGACAATACCTCACATAAATCCTAAAGTTATATATCAAATTGGAAGTTTTGATAACTTCCTAAATTGGAAACAAGTTGTTAAAACAACTGAAGAAGCCGTTTCGATTAGCAATGAAGAAATGATCATAAAACTTTTAAACCTTTCTGATTTAGTCAGATATAAAAAAGAATACAACTTTATCCATGTCGGATTAGTTCAAGTTGCTTTTAAACCCTTAACCCTACAAGGATTACCTGAAAGTTTTATAGCAGTATTACGAGATGCTCGTAATCTAAATTGGAAACAATCATTAATGGGAATCATAGAGACTAGTCTGGCACATGGGCCAGTATATTTCGATGTATACCCAGATCTACATTTGTCTTTGGCTGACCAAAATATAGATGATGCTTTAACGTTATATGTTAAAAACACATGGATACAATTATGCTCTAGGATCTGAAATAATATGTATTTGTTATAGAATATATTATAGATTATTAACCACTATGAATGCTAGATGCAAAAAAATAAATAAACAAAATAATGAAACAATCCTAGTAGAAACAAACTATGGAAAATCAAATATCTCCATAAGAAGACCAGTTAAATGGGAAGAAATAACTGTCCCTGAAAGTTAGGTTATAAATAAAGCGATTAAGAAACAACCACAAATAAAACATAGGCTAAGCAAACTTATAGACACCCCTGAAGGAAATATAGAATTAGAATTTGAAGAAAATGATTTAAAGTCTATTTCACAAAGGCTCACAAAATCTTCTTCGGCCAAGTCTTATATTTCACCCTTAGATTACAAAGTAGAATTTCCTGAACCATCTAGGGCTTCTACTTCACAAATAGGCCTACTAGAGTAGAAAATTTAAATATCAATAATGATAATTTAGTATCTGGTGTTTACCACCAACAAGTCAGAGAGGAAGATACAGTCTCTTAAATGAGTTTTAATTTATAAAGAATAGCAAAAAAATAGATTTCAGTCCAGGATCTGCTATTAGAAAGCAGATATGTGCAAAATATAGACAAGAAAAATGGAAACCTTTTATAAATTGGTTTATGGAGTCTTTTCCTAGAGAAGAAATAATGAGACTTGGAGTAGAATTTTACAGCGATCTAGAGATTGTTCAACAAATCATAGAATTCCCAGTTTGGTTCATAAATAAATATTCACAAAAATATATTTCTATAATTGAAAAAAATTATAAACTCACCACAGGGACCATTATAAGGTCCATATTTCCTCCTCAACAAGACTTTGAGATGAGGAGAGAAAATGAAGAAATATATTTCTCTGCTTTTAAAAAGGCAGTAAATAACGAATCTCTTCAAGAAACTGTTCTTCATGTTAATCAAATAATAAAACAAAATAATTATACAAATTTGTGTTTAATAAATTTATTTGAACTCCTTCATGAAACAAATAATAAAATTGAAAAATACATTATAAATCAAAACCAAGAAGAAGGAGAAACAAGCAATTCAAAAGATGACAATGTTATAAAGGTTCAACCAACTATCCAGCCACCTCCAGAAATAGAAGATTATAAAGTAAAACCAATAGATCAATTAATAGAAACAATAAAAGAAAAACTCTCTAAGATAGAATTAAATGCCTTAGAAGAAGAAGATGTGAGTGATAACAATCTTAAAGAATATACTGATTCAATAAAAAAGTTGGACAAAAGAAAGAAACTAGGACCTATAATACAAAATTTGCTGATAAACCAAGACAAAGAATGTCTTATTATCCTAGACCAACTCCTCAAGATGTTCTTCATGAAGAACAAGAATATGAAATCACAAATTCTTATAATGGAAAATCCATTTATGAATGGAACTTGGATGGATATACAGATAGACAAATATATATGATGACACACTGTATGATGATGTATGCTATAATAGCAAAAAATAATCAAAATAATGATGCTACTGTTTGTAAGATGATAATTGCAGGATTTACAGGACAACTAAAAGGTTGGTGGGATAATTATATTAAACCAGAAAATCAAGCCCAAATTTATAATCATATTAAGTCAGAAAATGGGAAAGATATTTCTGATGCAGTTTATACCCTAATAGTAACCATTATAGAGCATTGTACTGGAAGATGGTCAGATAATTCTGAGACAATAAGAACTCTACTAAATGGTCTTAGATGCAACACCTTAACATCATTTAGGTGGTACAAAGATGTTTTTCTTAGTAGGGTCTATGAACTCCCAGAAAATAATAGCCCACATTGGAAGTCAAAGTTCATTGATGGCCTTCCACCTTTATTTGCAGAAACAGTAAGTAAAATCCTTAGAGGAGATAATACCCATATTGTGTATGATCATTACACTTATGGAAGACTTATAGGAGTCTGTGTTCAAGAAGGTTTAGCCCTATGTAACGAATTAAAGTTAAATCATCAAATCAAAAAACAAAATTTAACAGAAAAAGGACAGTTGGGTCAATTCTGTGAACAATTTGGAATGGAATGTATAAAAGAAAATAAAGAATAATCTAATTATGCAAATTATCGAAACCTTTCTAGAGAAAAATACTTTAGAAAAAGAAGAGAAAAACGCTACAAAAGGAAGGAAAAGAGAAAGGAAAATTGGACCCCAACATGCTATATATGTAAAAGAAAGAGTCATATGGCAAATAGATGCTACCAGAGAAAAATATAAAAAAGAAACTTAATAATCTGAATATAGAAGAAGACATTAAAGATGAGCTATGTAAAATCTTTGAATCAGAAGAATCTACTGACTATGATTCTAGTACAACTTCAAATTCTGAAGATTGTGAAAGTTGTTACAAAAATAAAAATCCAGATGATTAAATGATTTATAAAATCATATCTCAATTACAAGATAATGATATTAATACATGTGAAAGTGAGATTAACGTTATAAATAACAAAACTCTAGAGGATATTTTTAAAAGGATTAAAGATCCTGAAGAAAAAATCAAAATCATTGTCATACTTTATCAAAATAATGAAAAGGAAGATAATAATAATAATAAATAACAATAATTATTATATAGAAGAGCCAGAGGGTCCATATTCTATGAAATATGTCCATGATAGATTAAATCGCAAAAAAGAAATAGCATCAACTCCTGAAGATCTGAAAAGTGAAATTATAAAATTGAAAGGAGAAATAATAGATCTAAAGAAACGAAATTATAACTTTGAAAAACGAATACTGAACCTTGAAAAGAATGTTAGTACTCCCGAAATAGGAGAAGCGTCCTCATCAAAGTTTCCTACGTACGCGGAATTATTTCCTACTCTTAGAGAAGTAGCTAAAAAAGAGGAAGAACATATTCAGGCTATGGAAACACGTATTTCCCAAAAATGGCTCGTAAAGATAACTCTACTAATAGAAAATAGTTTTAAAAAAGACTTTATTGCTCTTATAGACTCCTGGGCAGATCTAAACTGTCTAAGGGAAGGGCTCATCCCTACAAAATATTTTCATAAAACTACACATGTGCTAAAAGCAGCCAACCGTGAAGACATGGGAGTGAAATATAAACTCCCTAAGGCCAAGATTTGCAACAATGGAGAATGCATTTCCACATCATTCGTTTTAGTTAAAAATATCTCGAATGAAGTCATACTAGGAACTCCGTTTTTATCAAAAATATTCCCCTTAAAGGAAGTTAATGAAAAGGGATTTTCAGCAACATATAATAAGAAAAGATTATATTTTGAATTTATAACCCAACCAATTGAAAAAATGATAAACGAGATATTAATACATGCTAAGACTAGCCAGATGAATTTTCTTAAAGAAGAAATTAATATTCATACTATAGAAGAAAATTTAAAAAACCCTCGTCTAATGGCAAAAATTGAATTGGTAAAAAATCCATTGACAAATGAGATATGTAATGACCATCCAAATGCCTTTTGGAATAGGAAACAACATATAGTTTCCCTTCCTTATGAAGAAGACTTTCGTGAAAATAATGTCCCAACTAAAGCAAGGCCTGACAAATGAATTCAGAATAACTGGAACTATGCAAGAAAGAAATAGCTTCTCTTCACCAAAAGGTTCTAATACGTCCCTCAAAGTCTCCTTGGTCATGCACCGCTTTCTATGTAAATAAACATTCTGAACAAGAATGAGGTGTCCCAAGATTAGTAATAAATTATAAACCTTTAAACAAAGTTTTGAAATGGATTAGATATCCAATCCCAAATAAAAAAGATCTATTAGATAGATTATATGACTCTTTGATCTTTTTAAAATTTGATTTAAAATCTGGGTATTGGCAAATTCAGATAGATCAAAAAGACAGATATAAAACAGCATTTAATGTCCCTTTTGGACAATATGAGTGGAATGTGATGCCTTTCGGGTTAAAAAATGTCCCATCAGAATTTCAAAAAATTATGAATGATACATTTATTCCCTTCTCAAATTTTATAATTGTTTACATTGATGATATATTAGTTTTCTCAAAAGATATAGAAACTCACTTTAAACATTTAAACTTGTTTAAAGATATTATTATAAAAAATGGTTTAGTTATTTCTAGTCCAAAAATATTATTATAAATTTCCAGACAAAATTATAGAAAAAACACAACTTCAAAGGTTTTTAGGAAGCTTGAATTATATAGCTCCTTATTATAAAGATTTAGCAAAAGACTCTTCTATATTATACGATAGACTAAAAAAGAATCCTAAACCCTAGAATGAAGACCACACCAGGGCGGTTAGACAAATAAAACAAAAGGTTTCTAATCTTCCTTGTTTATCTATTGCAAACCCTAATTGAGAAAAGTGGTAGAAACAAATGCCTCAGAGGTAGGATATGGAGGCATATTAAAACAAATATCTCCCCTGACAAAGCAAGAACATCTTGTCAGATTCTATTCAGGAAAATGGTTAGAAAGCCAAAAGAACTATGCTACTATAGCAAAGGAAGTTCTGGCTATCCTAAAATGTGTTTTAAAATTCCAAGATGATTTATACAATCAAAATTTTTAATAAAAACTTATTGTCAAGCAGCTAGATTCATGTTTAACAAAGATTTAAACACGATGTTTCTAAACAAATGTTTGCTAGATGGCAATCACAATTAGCTCCATTTGATTTTGAGATACTGTACAAAAAAGGGACTGATAATAGTCTCCCTTATTTTCTTTCCAGGGAATATTCGGATGGAAGAAAAGATTAAAGGTCCTCTGAAAATCTCATTCAATAATATGCGAAATGATATAATTCTTCATGAATTAATCATAAGAGACCAAATGTCTAGGATTTATAATATTAGACATGATTATACCCAACATCCTTATGATAGGGAGATAAGTATCAGGTCTTACTATAAAGTGATTTCTGATGCTAAGAATAGGATAAAAATCCTAAATGATAAAAAAGTTATACTTTCAAGTGGATAAACTTTCATGGCCACTAATTCTATATTTACAGGTATGTTTCCTCGTGATAGAGGAAGAGGAAGAAACTCTTCCAATAGAGGAAGAGGTAGAAACATACAGGATATAGTCCTGGCTCAAATGAGAAAAAAAATTTTAATAACATCAAATATAGCTTCTAGCTCAAATGCTATCCAAAGCAGTATAAATACTGGAGATATCCAAATTGATCCAAGCGATCCTTTTTATGAAAAGATCATGGCTATAATAAAAGCCGAAACAGAAGAAGAAGCCTCAAAGGCCCCTTCATACGCGACAGTAGCCCAAGACAATGATGAAGATGAGTCTTGGCTCATAACAGAAAGACAAAAGAAAATAATTCTTTTGAATCATGAAGATGAAATAATAGACAGACTTATAAGTACAACTACTGGGATTATATCCAAAGTTTTGAAAAATGCTTATTTTATGAAAATCCAAAAAAGAAGCATTCATGGTTCATAAAAATCAATGATAATGTTTTTAAGCAAGGAATACCCTGCTGGTTTCAAAAGTGGTTCATTTTATATGGACCTACAGTTCAAATTCTCCCTGAACCATTCAAAAGTTTATATTTAGGATGGGTCAGTTTATCTCCAAACCTTATAGAAGCGGAGTATAACAAAACTTGGTTTGAAGGAATAGCTTCAATGTATTTCTTTATAGAATTTTCGATCCCATGGATTTGGAGATGGAAGCCAACTACAGGATATACCCTAAGAGATAATTTTCCATGCCTAAAAAGGACTTGTTATACCAAGTTCTGGACAAAATGATAAGGGTAAAAGAGTCCACCAAGCTTCTGAAGGTCAAGAAACAGTGGATCTAATTAATTCAATGATAGAATATTATAAGTCCCAGATCTCAAAGAAGCAACAAAGACAGCTCCCTAGCCCTTTTGAGCAAATTTCTAGAAGGCTCATCACCAACAATCAAGAGATCTCAAAAGCTGATATAATAAAGTCTTATATGGAGGAAATGAAAAAAGAGCTTAAAAAACATTTCCTAACAGGAAGCTCTTCAAAGGCCATGTACATCTCTTCAAACAGCCAAGAAGATTATAGTCAATTCTTATGTTTAGCAGGAGAAGCTCAACCTACTGAAGAAATCGATGATAAAGCTCTTGATGCCCAAGTAAAGGAATACTTGGCAAACATGAAAGAGGAGTATGGGAACCCTCAAGGAGAATCCTCCCAAAACAAACCCAAAAAAGAAAAATAAGAAAAACAAAAGAAATAATAGATGTCCCTCCATCATATAAGGGAATCTCTGCAAAAGCAATATTCATAGTGGGAATCTCTGCAACAATAGGCTTTTATAGCCTTTTCTTCACAAGTGAGAATCTCTACTTTAATAGGCCATAACATGGCTAATAAATAATGTAATTTGTTTTGTAATTTTATGATGTATTCTATATATAAATAGGAGGTTTGTTGTAGGCAGAGGCACGACAATTCTTAGCATCTCTCTTTCTTTCTTACATTGTATCTTGCACTTTCTCTTGATAAATAAAAGTCTTCAAGCTTTGAAGTCTTTTGGGTTGTTTTGAAGTTTCTTCGGTGTTCAAGTAAGATATTTCCTAAACCCTATTTAAAGTTTGTTAATATATAAACTATGATGGTGCTAAGCCCATAAAGTATTGAATCATGGCCTAAATAACATTCCCTTAAAGGAATGGTCCTAATATTATGAGTAAGTTTTTGTAAAGGTTAAAACAATAAACTGGTAAGTTTAGAATTATAAACGGGAAGATCTAAGGGAACCTCGTCTGTGTGCTTCCTACTTTTAAGAAAAATTAAGGGAAATTCTGACGCATTACCGGTTATAATTTACCTTATAATTCCAAACAATTTATAATTTAGTAAAATTAATCCTTTAGATGGTTTATGAATTTGTAAAACTTATTCCTGATACTATATATATATATATATATATATATATATATATATATATATATATATATATATATATATATATATATATATATATGGTGGTGTTCTAGGGTGAACACTAGTGTATTTGTGAACTGAGTGAACAAATCATGGCCATTAATTTACATCATCAAATCCTAAAATACAATAGTGTATTTTTTTTATTATCAAATCCTGACCATTGATTTACACTTGTGTACTGATAACCAACTCTCAACTCAACATATACATTATAGATACACTCTTCTACATACATATATCACAACCAATCTCTCAAAACACTCTCAATTATCAATTTTACATTCTATCAATCACAATGAGCTCGAGTGACGAACAGACCTCGCAATCTCCATATCTACTTCCTACTTATCCTTTTAACATGCAACTTGCGATACAAAACTATGAGTAATTGATGTGCGCGACATTGAAAAATGTACTTGACATTGCTGCAGACAGAATCCCGAAGTAGGGTTAAGTTATAGACAACGTGTAACGCGGAAACAAAATGAAATAAATAGGGGTCGTGAAGATGGAGGCATACGTCTATGGAATGACTACTTTGCTATGGTACATGTGTTCCCCAATTACTTGTTTATACCTCTGTTCCGGATGAGTCATGAACTTTTTCTTAAAATTGTCAACAAGTTATCATCCAATTATCATTACTTTACACAAAGAACAAATGTGACCGATTGAAAGGGTCTTTCTCCATTTCAGATATGAACATCTGCCATACTTTAGTTGGCACATGACACAACATCTAACCTAACCGATGCATACACACATATTGTTGAATTTATTGTTATGGATTGCCTACGTAAATTTCACAGGCATGTTATTGAACTATATTAGAAAGAATATCTTAGAAGTCCTAATAAAACCGACATCTAACAATTATTCTAGACTCATTTAAGTCGACACGGTTTTCCTTGAATGCTACGTAGTGTTGACTGTATGTATTGGCCATGGAAAACATGTCGTGTTGCATGGAAAAGTCGGTATACATGAGGTGACCAAGGATATTCCACCTTAATGCTTGAGATAGTTTGGATCTAGCATGGTTATTTTGGAATTGCGAGATTGAATAATGATGTGTTAGACAGTTTTGCGCAACAATGCAGTTTACAGTGAGAGAGACGGAGTACCCCCAAGGATACTATCTTGTAAATGGAACTTTTCTTAAATGGTCAATGATCGTAAAAAAGTTTCTCGTATTCACGAAACTGAGAAGATGAAAGAATTAAAAAAAAACATGATCGTTAGCAAGAAAGGATGTTGAGAGGGCGTTAGGTGTCCTCCAAGGTAGATGGCACATTATACAAGGGCCAACAAGAAATTGAAGCGCAAAAGTTATATTTGATATAATGTATGCATGCGTAATATTGCACAATATGATCGTAGAAAACGAAGGATACGACATATGAGGATGAAATGGAACCACCAAGCCATGGACCGACACATGAGTTTACAAAACACTTGCAACGATTTAGGGATTTACGTAACGATAAAGCTCATCATACGCTTTTACACGATTTAGTCGAGCACATGTTGTCAATTAAAGAGTAATTAGGTTATGTATTTTTTTATTTTAGGTTTAAGTGTGTTTTTTTGTTAATTTTTTTAGAATGGCCATTTCTTTAACTCTGTCATGTGTAAAACTTGAATCAAAGACCTCCAAATCAAGATATTATGTAGTGTACGTTTTAAATGTTTAATTTAATATATGTGGTTTCTATAGTCAAAGCTTGAATTTCCTTTATTTAATATAATATTAAGATATATTTTGTTAACTAATGTATACGACGGTATAATTTTAAGATATATTTTGTTAGCTAATATATACGAAATATATAAAACAAACATTTATTATAAATGAAAGAAATTGGATTTAATTCAAATAATTATAAAAGTATGCAATGACTTGGATCCTAAAAAGGAGGTTTGGTTTAATATTGTTAGAGGAAAAATGAATATTTTTGAGGTTTGTTTCAGTGGTGGATCTAGAAAATTTTTGTAGGGGTAACGTTTTATAAAAAAGATAGTAACGAAACCGAAAAAACATCAATTTTTTTCAAAATTTACACTACTGTCGGAGCGCTAAGGGGTAGCGGAGGCGTCTGCCCCTAGTTTGTTTAAAACCTATAGTACCAAATGATAATATCTGGTCAAAGATTCTATGGTTCCTTTTTACATGTTGGGGCGCAAAGATGACATTCTCGTATCATTTTCACCTGTAGAACATTTGATTTGAACATATAAAAGTAAGATCCTTAAAGTTTATTGGTCCTTTTCATGAAAAAAGTATGATGTGATTATAGTGGAATGAAAAAAGTTGTCTAAATGAAAATCATTATTTTATTGAGAACGAAGTTAAAAGTGTACCCTTGTATGTTATTGAAATGTCAACTATATGTATATGTTTTTTCTGTGTTTATATCATTATATTATATTTTATTTACATGCATCAACTATTTATATATGCGGACTTTTTATGTTTATATTATTAGTATAGATTGGGAGTAACAATTGTCAATTCTAATTCAATGTATGAAGGGTAATATGATCTTTTTCTCACTTGAACTATTCTCTCTTAATTTTCAAACGATTATAACTTTTACATACATTAATATTTAGAAATAATTACACTGTATTAACGAGCATTTTAATCTCTTTAATTCGAGCAGACTATTGTTATAGTTTTTTTTAAATTTTTTTACACGATACGTAATTACACATTCAATATAAATCCATTACATGATTACACATTCAATATGATTTGTTATAATTGATGTTCTTACAATTATGCTTATTACGTGATTACACATTAAATAATAAGAACTTAATTATTTATACTTTATTGTGTGATTAAATCACTAATATACAACATTACGCGGTTATTATAGGTTGATTGGCTAATATTGTGTATTACATTTATACTTAATACGTGATTATACATTAAATATTAGGTATTTCATGAAATATTATGTAGGCATATTATGTGTTACATATTTTGTTTTTTCTTATGGTTATTGTTAGTACGTAATTGCGTAATCATTTAGTGGGGTTTCACATAAATACTATAATGTATCACGTAATAACATAATGGGTATTCAAAATCACGTAATAATGCATAGTCAATTATTGTTACGTAATTACGTAATCAATCAGTGAGGTTTTACATAAAATATTATAATGTAATCATATTATGGGTATTCATTGATATTAGGTATTCATTGATTATATTCTAGTACATAATTACATAATGAAACATAACAATACACAATCACGTAACTTTATAGCTTTTAAAATAACGTTTTTAAAAAATTTTAAAAAAACTATAACAATAGTCTGCTCAAATTAAAGAAAATGAAATACTCGTTAATACAGTATAATTTTTATAAAAAATACTAACGTATGAAAAATTATAGCCATTTGAAAATCAAGAGGGGGTGAGTTTAAGTGAGAAAATACCAAAATACCCTTTATTTGTTTTCTCAAATGTTTGAATATGATATTTACCAAAATACATTGTTTTATTGCAGCCATTGATTTTAGGAGATTAATGGATGAGAATCTTTCGTATGATTCATACAAAAGGTTTCTCTTATACCATAGCTCAACTCTATATTATTTACATGTTTAAAGTACTTGTGTATACTATTCACATACTTTAAAGTATTTGTATACGTTTATTTTCTTAAGAATAATCTCAAATTCACATGCTTTAAGTATTTGTATATGTTTGTTTTATTAAGAATAATCTCAAATTATCTTTCAGAACATGGTATAAAATTTGGGGTGTAAATGAGTTGGGTTAAGTCTGAGTCTGACTAGGTTTGAGTTTGCCTCGTCATATTTTTATGAAACTCAAGCTTTGCTTAAGCCTACTTATTTGAGCTCGAGCTCGGCTCCCGAATAAAACCCAAATCTCAGGCTCTGCTAGTTTTACACAACTTATAATTACTACCAAATTACACCAAATTATCATCTTACTTAGGATTGAACTCAAGACCTTCTACTAAAAGACAAAACCTTCTACCAAGGCTAGTCCTACATTTAAAAATATATTCAATGATATCTAAAATTGTGAAGAAAAAGTAAAATATATACGGTTAAATTTGCCTCAGCCCAATTTCTTTCACGCATATATTAACCAATATATATCCCACAAGTTTTTTTTATTTTTGCTTTGCGTAAATTTATTTTTGTCCATAGACACTTGTATAGATTTGCTTGTTAGCCATAAATATGTTATGAATATTTCCTTTTAAATAAATTAATCTGAAACGTTTTAAACATTTAAATGTAAATAGTGTATATAAGACATCAATTTAAACCGTTCTATTCTGAAGAAAAATAAAAGAACATATTTGTATCAATTCAGTTCATCCAACTCATCAAATTATTTTATAGAAATCCTCGTATAATTCAACCAAATCATCGACCCATTACAGAAACATATAATATTACAGAGGTTGATATATTGGTGGCTTTTAAGACCTAATACAAGAGTATGAATGTATCACATTATAAAGTTTAAATCATACTTATGCATCTTATGCATCATTCATAGAATTATACATTTAAAATTAAAATTATACATTCGTCCGTTCATATATTAATATATGTATAACCATACTTTTTCATATTTTTACATAAAATCACAAGTTCGTACTTAGCAATTAACTTCGTGCATAAATCATGCATACACTTCTTAATTAAAATCAAAATTCTTCTCTCTCTCTTTATATTTATATTTATATATATATATATAGGGATGTGTTAAAATAGAACCACCTTAAGTTGTGAGAAGCGTGAGAACTA
Source organism: Scalesia atractyloides (assembly GCA_947069175.1). Taxonomy (NCBI): domain Eukaryota; kingdom Viridiplantae; phylum Streptophyta; class Magnoliopsida; order Asterales; family Asteraceae; genus Scalesia; species Scalesia atractyloides. Next base: position 13,926,416 of record CAMTDV010000007.1, on the reverse strand, counting down.
AGCCATCCAAAAGTTTTTCCGATTTTTTTTCAAAAGTCATAAAAAAGTCACTTGTTTCAGCAATTTTTTTAAAATGCCAAATACCCACATTAGCATGAAGCGTAAAAAAATATTTATCTTCGTACAAATTTACACCACCACGTAAAAAAACTTGCATCAGTCAAAAACTACCGACTCGGCAATTTTTTTTACTTTTTTTACAAATGTGTTTATACTATTTTCATCTACGTTTGTGCAAAAAAAAATTGACTTAACTCGCACGGAAGTAAAAGTTCTCACGGTTGTAACAACTAGTGGTGGTTCTCATTTGAACCGAGTCCTATATATATAGGTTTAGGATCCTTTAAAAAAGGCATTATTCGTGAGAAGACATAGGAATTGACATGTATGAACCATGTTTTGGACTTAGGCATAATATATTCGGTTGTTTTGGCAAGAAAAACACCAAACTTTACAATTTAAAACACAATACAATGAATTATAGACTTAAAACTTAAAACACCATGCTAAAAACGTTAAGTAGTGTGTTTTAAGTGTTAAGCATTGTGCTTTAAATTTCAAACTGATAATACATTGAAATTTGTTCTAAATTGTTATGTTTTATGTTTTTCTTGCCAAAACAACCCAAAACATCATTGCTAAGTTCAAAATATGAAGCTTACTTGTCAATTACTATGCCTTTTCACACTTTTTACAAAAAAATGTTTTTTACAAGAACTTACCCTATATATATATATATATATATATATAGAAGTATAGAAATCGATTGTTTTTAGCTTTGCAACGAATTTGTATTAAAAACCCATTGAAAAAATTCGGTCAAGGACCCGTTACTAAACGTAAGTCCCTGATTTGTTGCTAAAAGTCCATAAGTGATCTATTGCTAGATTTTATTAGCTCGCTAAAGTTTCATCGACGACCCTTCATTGAATCATCGCTAAATTCTTTACTCACACTATGTTTTTCGATGTATTACCTACGGATACCACTTTCGCTTGAGGTCTACTGATACTTCCGTTGCTGGAAGTTAGTTGTTTTGTAGTTCTTATTTTGGGATATGATAACTTGAAGTGTAAAGATAATAATAATAATAATAATAATAATAATTATAATAATAATAATAATAATAATAATAATAATAATAATAATAATAATAAAATGGTAAGGCTATAAATTATATGAAATTAGTAAATGTGAAGTTTTAATTATTATAAATAGATTTATATAATATTGTGAGGATTATCTAAGAAGAAATGATATAATTATAAAATATTTAATAGTTTTTCTCATTTCATTTATTATTATCTTTAACTAATTAATTAGTCACAAAGACTATCATGCTCCAAACAAATTTTTTTTGTCTACTGAATCAAAATTTATCTTATGCTTTTCGAAATTTATTCTACACATTTAGAAATTTATTCTACACATGTTGAAATTTATCCTATGCATCTCGTCTGCACATTTAGAAATTCATCCTACAGATATGGAAATTTATCCTACACACCTAGTAATTTATCCTACACTCTATTTTTTTTTGAAAAAAATATATTTTGAAAATAACTTACAAATTTAATGTAGGTAGCTATTAAAGAGGAAAACTACAAATTAATGATCTATGTAAGTTTACCAATAACATTAAATTTAAATATGTAATGAAGTAAAATAAAGCATTCTTACCGATTGAAATTTTTTCTTACAAAAATTTTCTTTTCATTTAAACTCTTCACTATATACAACTATATGATATAATCTATTTTTTATCCTCGTAATATTTGAATATTTCAATTAAGGAAATGTACAACTTAATTAATTTAATAAATTTCCAGCTCGAACCAAGTAATCTTACATGTTCGAATTCAGCTTCTGCTAGACTCGTTTATCAAGTAATCTTACTTTTATTTATTTATTAATTATATATATATACACACACATAACAGTTTACACCCATTCTGTACCCAACCAAATCAACCAAACTCTCTACAAAAACCTTCAAAAACACTTTACCAAAATGGATTGGCCTTGGTCAGACGATTCATTCATCGATCTATACCAAAGAATTTTTGCTCATAACGAAGCCGGAGGAAGAAGAAACGGTTATATGTGTATGTGCCCTTGTGACTAACGCCATTCAACATGTTAATCATTCTCCCGCACACCCTATCTTGAGGAGGAAATATGTTATGCGAGACCGTGAAGCCACAAAAGCTCGTCTAATGAAAGAGTATTTCGATCCTACACCGACTCACAACCCCCACATTTTAGGCGCCGATTTCGGATGAGCAAAATGTTCTTTTTGCGCATTAACAAAGCTTTGGAGCACAAGTATGACTATTTTAAGCAAAAAAATGGACGCAAGAGGATATCTATGATTCAATTCAATTCAGAAGTGTACTTCCTCTTATGTGTACTCGAGTACGAAAACATGTATGACATCAACGATAAGTATTTAAAGAGGGCGGAGAAAAACAACACGCGATACATTGTCACATTTCTGCTACGGTATATATATATATATATAGGCGTATGCCAACTATACGAAAAAGGTTACTTGAGAAATCCAACTTGGAACGACCTACAACATATTTACGAAGTGCATTTAGAGAAACATGGATTACCCGACATGATTTGTAGTTTAGACTGTTGTCAATGGAGGTGGTATGATTGTCCAACTGCATGGTGTGGTCAACATACACACGGTAACCAAAAAAGAGGACCAACATTGGTTTTACAATCGGTTGCCTCAGACGATCTTTGGGTTTGGTCGTCCTTCTTTGGTGTCGCCTGGTGTTTGAATGACATAAATACTTTCTAGAAATTGCCATTGCTAGAGAGTTACATATCGGGTACACTACCGAAAACCGTGTTTTATGCAAATAGAAAGGACTACCCGCATGGATACTATTTGGCTGATGGTATACATCCGGAGTATTCAAATGTTGTGAAAGCGTTTAGTGACCCGCTTGATATAAAAAGCAATATTTTAAGAAACTACAATAGTTTTTGCAAAAGGGCATCGAGAGGTGTTTGGGTTCTTTAACAATGATGGAATTTTGTGAGAAATCCTTGTCGTATATGGGATAAAAAAAATTCGAATGGCTATGTATGCTTGTATCATATTGCGTAATATGATTTTAGAAGACGAAGGAAAATCAATATGTCAAAATTATATTCCGGATGATCTTGAAGAAGGAATGCGACCAACAATGGAGGAGAAAATCTTAAACGCTCAACTCTTGCGTTCCAAGGAACCACATAACGGATTATAGGCGGATTTGGTCGAGCATGCTTGGGGGATTCGCCCAATTCGACACGAAGAAGTGGATTTGGAAGACGAAGGCGACGAAGAAGAAGATTTCCAAGATGGAGCCTATGAAGAGGGGGGGTTAGATGACGGCGGTTATGAAGACGGAGTCGAAGACACATTTGACAATTAATATTTAATATATTTATTTAATGAAATGTTATTTCTTTCTGTAATGTTTTTTTAATTATTATAATGTTTTTTATTTAATAAAATTTTTTTATAATGAAATGTTGTTTCCTTTTATATATTTTAAATTTAGAAATGAAAAAAATAATAATTGAGTATTGATTGCTAAAGGATTTTATGGAAAGTTACAACTACATATTATATAACCCTCGATCACACTTTTTTTTATGTCATATAACCCTCCATTCACCAAGTTATGAGGGTTGCTACTACATAAGGGCTCATATGGTTGGAGGGTATGGAGGTTGTTCATCACTTGGGGATGGACCGCCATGTAAGCGGCTGCGTCACTAGAGGGCTATCATTTCACCCAAGTGATGGCCCTAGGGTGTGGGTGATAAGCCTTCTCTCTTTCTTACCTCACACAACAGTTAAAACCCTCAAACCCATACAACCCCGTATCCTTCGTCTCTTGGTCGACAATTCCAACGTATTAGGCCCATAGAAAACAGTGTTGACGGGCCTTGACGAACCATCACTACCCGGGAACGCACCCTACACCCACTAGGCTTTGCGATACGTTTACGACAAAAAAGGGTGACTTGATTTCTAAACCTTTCTATCCGGACAACCACCAAACTTCCACGTGTAATTTGACATCAACCAACCTTAAAAATGACCCCCTTTACTTTCTTCTAAAATAAAGATGGAAATTTAAAAGACAAAAGCATGATCGTGATAAAAAAAAATCAATATAAAGATCTGTGGGACCTTGGCATTATTAATAGTAACATCACATCAATTTCTTATATTTAAGAGCACATCAAAAAAGTGTGTTGTTTCGGTTTTAAGGTATGCATATTTCTTATGAAGATTTAGACTTAGCGTGTAAGAGCATTTCCGATTAAAACTTTTAATCTCTATGATCATAATAAAAAATACTATTTTTTAATTAAATAATATTTTTTATATTTTTATCATTACCTTTCTTCTCTTCTTCACTCATAATCATATTCGAAAAATATTTAAAAATTATAGATGTCAACAGTATCTCCTCCAAAGTTACTGATGAACATTAATTTTTTTCTCCTTTTTCTCTCTGCTCCACTCATAACAATTTACAACCACTTTAAAAATTTAGAGGCTACACTCATACGAAATTAGAGAGTGCATTGTGAATGCTCTAAGGGGTGCTTTATTTAAGGGGAGTTGTTTTCTCTTTATTCTAGCCAATCATACTTGTTCATATCAGCTTCCTTTTTTATTTTGTACTCAAATATAAGAATTGTTTCACCCAAATAATTTTTTCTTATCAACTTCGTTTTTAACTTCCTATTTTGCACTCAAAACATAAATGGAGCTGCACCCAAACAATATATAAAAATATGACTGGTTGAAAGAGAGTGAGACCCACCATTAACCTCCTCTCTTCTCTTCTCTTGCATGGTGATTACCCCCAAATGATTGAGTTTACCGCGAGGTGGAGGAGGTTGGTGGCGGTGTTCCCGCGAGGAGAGTAGTCCCCTCTTTCCCTTCACCGATGGTGCCCCGTACACCCTTATTCTACCTAATTTTCGACCATGTTGAGCACTAGTTTAGCACTAGAAAAGAAAGAAAATTGTACGTTTACCCTAACAAACGTCTAAAAAGTTACCTAACATACCCTAAAAACAATGATGGCCACGTTGTTCAAAGAATTGATGTTTGGCTATTACGTAAACCAATAAAATTTGTTTTAAACAAAGAGACGGCTCACCACGTATTTTCATTCCCTACATGATAACATAGCACAATCGTTTTCTAAACGACTTCATGGTAGAAGAGACCATATCAAATTGTTATCCCAGACAAATATTAAGAATAAGAATAACTTAAAGGAAATTAAAGAATAAACAATGTGGGAAGTTACCATTGCCAATTATTGGCTTTGCAACAACGAATATACGGATTCTCAAATATGATGTAGTTGACCTGATATGCACAATATCTGGTCGTCATACTCAGCTAGAGCCATGGTTTTATATGTTTCCATGTAGTGAAAGAAGGCTGAACTAATGACGCAGAATAGAAGCAAAAAGATAAATAGAGAGCGGTAACTAAGAAATTTTATTTAAAATGAAATAAATAAAAACATTACACCGTGGGCTTTTAAGGGTGTTCAACAATTCTATTAGTTAGACTGTTTAATTCAATTTTGATATTTATGAATTCTTAACAGAAAACCTAACTGAATCAAAGATATGATTAACCAAACAAATTAACCGATTAAGAATGTGGTTATCATTTTTTATATTACAAACCAAATTAACATTTCTACCGAATTAAATTTTTTTAACTAAAAATATTATTTTTAAAATAATTTACTTTTAAATTTTTAATTATAATTCATATAAAGACAGGTTAATGTGGCAAAAAAAATCATTAAGTATAAAAATGTTGAAGTTGAATATTTGGTTAATCGGTTATAAATGTAATCAAAATTTGCATAGCTAAAACCGAATAAGAATTCGATTCAGTATTTTTCGATTACGAATACGGTTTTTCAGTTTTCAGATATATTCGGTTTCAAACCGAATGATGCACACATCTAGGGTCATTATATGGAATTCTAAAATTGACAAGTTTATTAAAGTTTCGAAATTACTAAATGACTTATAATTGTTGATATTGTAACATAAATAAGCTCGTTAATTAATCAAGTAAAGGATTTGAAAAAAAAGCTAAATGTTTGGGAAAGTATTTGGTGATAATATTGGATCCCTAATGATGTACACATAATTATATATATATTTTCCACATTATTTAAAACCCAAAGTTTTTTTTTTTTTTTTGAAAGTATCAGAAAATTAGTTCTAAATTGGTTTATTTTGTGTGTTGAGGAAAAGTCGGGTCGAAACAAGACAAACGAAACAAATTAATGGAAAAATAAAGATTATGTCAAGAAATTAGGCCATGCACGGGTCGTTAAGACAACTAAAAAGATTAAGAAAAAACAAGATATATTTTAAGTAATGTCGGTGATTTGTGATGATCTGAGATGATCATACTAGTATACATGTTTAACTCATGATTTGGTTATTAAAAAGTGATCCTACATGTTACTAAGTATGATAGTATGAAGAAACTTGTTTAAAAAAAGGAAATGATCATAGAAAGTATTCTTGAAATTTTTGGGTTTTTATATATAAAATATACCAAGTCATGGATGTTGCTAAAAGTATGGAAGTGTTGATGATTAGTAGATGATGTTGAGGATGATTAGTATATGATGATGATCTTGGGTTAATATGTTAAAAATCTTAAGATTAACAAGTAAATGGTAAACTTGGTAAGTTAAGGATTAAAAGTATTAAAAAAGACATTTTTCACACATCATGTATTATACATAAATAAATATATTTTGTGAAAGTACGAAGTTAACAAAACATCATGGTAAAACTAGGACATTTAGAGGTTTTTAAGTATTAAATAGATATGTTAAACGTTATAGATATTCGGAGAAAATAAAGATAAATGCGTGTGTTATGTATGTCAAATGCAAAATATATGGATTAACATGATGACCGATGAAAATGGAATTTGAAAAGTTAAATGAGACTTTGTGTAAAAAAATGTTTTTCAAAACCTACAAGTATTTTTGGTATAAAATACTTTTATTTAGTTGAAATCAAGGTTTTCGGTAAAGCGGCAAAGGTATGGAAGTATTTACACACACGTGTGTGTATATATATATATTATATAAAAGGAAAGCGTAAAATGAGAACCACTTTAAGTTGTGAGAACATTGACAACTAGATCTTCCAAAAGTTTTTTTTCGATTTTTTTCTCAAAAATATTATATAAAAATCACTTGTTCCCGAAAAAAAAAAACTAATAAAAAAATGTCCCATTCAAAAAATTACATTGGATGTAAAAAAAATTAAATCATCGTAAACAAAATTTACAGCAGGCGTAAACAAAATTTACTTCAGGCGTAACTACCGACTTGACAATTTTTTTTATTTTTTGGTTTTAGAGGCGTATTTGTAACACTTTCATCTACGTTTGTGCAAAAACTGGTGGCTCAACTCGAGTGGGAAGTAGGAGTTCTCATTGTTCTCAAAACTTGTGATAGTTCTTAATTGAACAGAATCCTGTGTATATATATATGTATGGTAGGCTTCTAGAGTGAACACTAGTGTATTTGCGAACTAAGCGAACTAATCCTGGCCATTGATTTACACACATGTAAGGCCATGATTAGTTCACTCAGTTCGCAAATACACTTGTGTTCACTTTTGAACTTAAACAAATTTCAATAGGGTAGTGTTATGTGAGAACCACCCTTATCGCAAGAAACACGAGAACCAATTTGAACTTAAACAAAATAAACTCACCCCACCACCACCCAAAAGCCTAAACACCCACCCACACCCTATCATAACCTAAAAACCTAAACACCCACCAAAATAATAACTATACCCCACCAAAATTCCACTAAATGTAACATCCGTCAAAAACGGATTTTACAAAACCCGCTCCGTTTATTAACCGAACAATCAGTTAAAAATTTCGTTGCGAATTTAATGCCCAAAATAATTTTAAACGATACATAATTAATTATTATATTGGAATATATAAATTGTTTTTGAAAAACTGTTAAAAATAAGAAAATAAAAATAATATGTTCCTGCCGGGTTTCGAACCCAGGTCAGTCGCCGGGTCATGGTTCAACAGACTTAACACTCAACACTTAAACCACTGCGCCACTTGTATCTTTTGTTAATTATTAAGATCATTTAATTCATAACGTGTCTTTCCGAATTCAAAACCGGCGCCCAAAATTGCAGTCGTCGGAAATCCCGACAAACTCGCCAAGAATCGACGGTTACTTCAGTTATAACGTAAACCTTAAACACTACATCGGTTATAACCGACGTCTGAGTCCGCGACACAAGTTATAACCGCCGGAGATTTTCTAACCGATGAATCAAGTCGGAAATTGGACCAAATTCATCGATAACCTGCCTTATAAATACCCCCTCGAACCTCTGCAAACTTTTTCGCTCAAAACCGCACCCTTTCTCGGCGAAAACTCACTCGCCGGAATATTTCTGCACATCGCCGGAAAACCGAGTCCTTCACTTCTAAGCCTTACTAAACCCCCTGAGCTTATACCGAAGTCACCCACATCCTTTTCAAGCTTTCTGAAGACTCGCTGCTGCAAGACATACGACGCCGGAGTCTGTTGCTGTCGCCGGAGTTCTGCCGGAGAAACAGAGGAATCCAATCGGTATACCTCACGCTTAAATCTTCCCTTCTTTTTACATATCTCACCTGTAATTAACTGAAAAACGCTAACGAACATGATTTAATCATCGAACCAGTCGGACTTCCGATTCTGGTTAAGACTGACGAAGAAGACGAAGTTCTGTAATGTTTAAGTATAATTAAAATCAAGTTATAACTCGGGTTAGACACACAGTCCAGCGGTGGACTGTGTGCACAATAAACACACTAACGTCTCGAGTTCGAATCTTGTCCCACGCATGCTGCCTTAATAAAAATGCCTTTTTTTGTTAACCGAACCGGAGTCACCACTGGTATATGTTAAGTATAATAATAACCGGAATAATAACCAAGATAGACACACAGTCCAGCGGTGGACTGTGTGTATGTTTAAATCACAGGTCACGAGTTCGAGTCCGGGCTACCGCACCGGTCCGGATAATTATTAAACTTTTTAAATAAGTCAGAAATGAAAATACTTAGTTTGTGTTTAAGTATAATAAAAATCAGTTAAGTTAACAAGTTGGACACACAGTCCAGCGGTGGACTGTGTGTTAACATAAGCCACAGGTCCCGGGTTCGAGACCTGTGGAGCGCACCGAGTCTTGGATTAAAATCGTTTTTAGAAAATAAAGGATTTTCTGTTTAAACTAATTAATATATAAATATAATTAAAAACAGAAATATTTCGGGTTAGACACGTAGCTCAGTTGGTAGAGCTGCGTGCACGCGTACGGGAGGTCTCGGGTTCGAGCCTCACTCAGCGCACATATACACGCATACGAACCGGTCAAACAGTCAAGGTCAACGGTCAACGGTCAAAAAAGTCAATTTTTTTATTATTTTTATTTATTTATTTTAATTAAAAATCAATTAAAAATACTTAAAAATAACATTTTTAAGGTTAGAAAATAGCCTTAAACTCACAAAAATGCACCCAACAATCCTACTAAAATGGATTAATAAAATCCGTTTACTTACCGAACCATAATGCTATTTATCTAGGTTAATTTCACTCGTGGTTAAAACCACTTCGCGTGCATTCAACATCATCAACCGAACGCACCCACTGTGAGTGAATCTTACAACTCCCCCTTTTTAATTACACGTTTTGGGGTGTGTCATGTGTCTCAAAATAATTAACTCGTTTATTTAAACTTGTGCCATACCATATCGTGATCTAAACATAGATTGTTTATATTGTTGTAATTATGTATTTCATTTTGTCAACTTATATGAAATCCATTCATTAAGCCCATCAGCTCCTCGTGGTAGACGAGTTGAGCAACGCGTGCCTCAAAACCAATCCATTATTGTTCATGTGTGTATTATTGAGTTTATATTTTTTGTAGTTATGTCTTTCATATTATCATGTTTATGCAATTCATTCATTAGGCCCATCAGTTCCTCGTGGTAGACGAGTTGAGCAACGCGTGCCTCAAAACCAATCCATTATTGTTCATGTGTGTATTGTTTAATATTAAATTGATTTATGAATAAGTTTACATCTATTTTTACTCATGTGTGGTTGTGCACTTTATTTCATAATCAATTAAATAAACTTGTTCAAATGTTTTCCATAGGATTCACTCGCCAACTTTTTGTTGATCCAAAAACCCTTTTACACATGATACAGGTGAACAGGATGAAGCAAGGAAAACATAGGAAATGCCTTAGAAGAAAACAAAGAAGCTTAGATTGATGTTAGGTCATGATGTATTTATGGTTGTAAATTTCCTATTAAATTGTAAATTTCCTATTATAAATGTCATGAGCTTTGATGATAACCCAATCATGCCCCGGTCACCTTTTCCGCTGCGGGTCGGGGTGTGACACTAAAATCCTAACCCCCCACCCCCACAAAAACAGAATCCCCTGAAAGTCTAGGATCTAGCGGGTTTAGACATAAGTTTGGGTAGTATAGAACTAATTCGGCAGAAGAATAGGCATAAGTCAAATGATTCAATTCATACCGAAAAAGCATACATCATTTACAAGCTGGAGAAATAAAATTTTTCCAGCATTTCCCCTCTAGAAACTCCAAAACTTATCAACTAACGAACACACGACACTATATATATATATATATATATGTGTGTGTGTTTGTGTGCGCGCACGCTTTTCCGTGTGGATGTAGTTACCTCCGCACAAAGGTGTTACCTTCGTACGAAGTTACATCCGTACGAACCTCTCTTGTCATTTCCAAAGTCATATGTTCGTATCTCAACTATGCAATATTCAACAAACTCTATCTATCATATTCGCACATTGACGGGCATACATAATATGCAACAACACATTCCCCCTTGGCCGTCACTGTCGAATCTTGATCAAATATGAGAGCCGTGTTTGAATATTCTGCAACGTCAATCAAGAACTACTCCATTTGCGGGGTAGTTTTCAAAATCTGAGAACCAGGGCATACCCTCCTTCTCCGCCGCCACAAACTCTATCGATTCATAAGGAAATCTATCTCTATCACCTGTTTCCTCCTCACGGATAGTCGGGATAGATGATCGGCGGCTACATTCTCTGCTCCCTACTTATCCTTAATTTCTATATCAAATAAGACAAGGCTTAGCATCCTTCTTTTCGAAGAGGTAATGCAAAGCCGCATGATCGGTAAAGAATATGGTCTTGGAAAGCACGAGATATGAACGGAACTTATCGAATGCAAAAACTATGGCTAGGAATTCCTTCTCGGTAGTGGTATAATTCTCTTGGGCGTCATGAAGGGTTTTGCTAGCATAATAGATAGGGTGGAAGTGTTTATCTCGTCCTTGGCCCAAAACTACACCAACTACATAATCGCTCGCATCATACATGAACTCGAAAGGTAAGCTCTAGTCGGGTGACACGAGAATGGGGGCACTCACGAGTTTCTCTTTCAAGATAGCAAAGGCCTTAAGGCATTCTTCATCGAAGATGAAAGGGACATCCTTCTCAAGGAGTCGGGTCATCGGTCGTGTAATCTTTGAGAAATCCCTAATAAATCGTCGATAGAAACCCGCATGACCAAGGAAACTGCAGATGGATTTCACATTTGTCGGTGGAGGAGGTCTACTAATGGTATCTATCTTTGCTCTATCTACCTCTATGTCGGCTCTAGATATCTTATGACCTAACACGATCCCCTCTGTCACCATGAAGTGACACTTCTCCCAGTTTAACATCAACCTTGTCTCCACACATCTCTTCATCATAGCTTTAAGATTACTAATACATTGATCGAAGGAATTTCCATAGACAGAAAAATCAACCATGAAAACCTCTGTCGAATTCTTGATCATATCTTGAAAGATGGCGACCATGCACCGCTGAAATGTCGTTGTGGCGTCACATAATCTGAAAGGCATGCGGCGGTACGCGTATGTGCTGTAAGGACATGTAAAGGTTGTCTTCTCTTGATCCTCCGGGGTGATGGGGATCTGGAAGTAACCTGAAAACCCGTCGAGAAGACAATAGAATTGTTGATCCGTGAAATGCTCTCGCATCTGATCAATGAACGGAAGTGGGAAGTGGTCTTTTCGGGTGGCGTCGTTCAATTTTCGGTAATCGATGCACACACGCCAACCGGTGATCGTACGTGATGGGATGGGTTCATTTTTCTCATTCATGACCATTGTTATTCCTCCCTTCTTGGGAAAAACTTGAGTTGGACTCACCCATGCAGAATCGGATATAGGATACATTAGCCCGGCTTCCATCAACTTTAGAACCTCTTTCTTGACTACTTCTTGCATATTCAGATTGAGGCGTCGTTGATGTTGTACCACCGGCTTATATACATCCTCCATGAGGATCCAGTCAGTACAGAAAGTTGGTCTTATTCCCTTGATATCAGATAGTTTCCACGCGATGGCCTCTTTATTCTCTTTTAGAACATCTATCAGCTTCACCTTCTCCTCCGTTGTTAATTTCAAAGAAATTATGATGGGTAAACTCGAATTTTCTCCTAGGAAGGCATACTCTAGGTGGGAGGGAAGTACCTTAAGCTCTAAAGGGGCCGGAATGTATATAGGTTTGCTCTCACTCGCCTCACGCACCTCACATAAGTCTAATGTTTCGGGGGCCCAAAGTGGGTCATCCTCTATGTCCTCTTCCTCAAACTCCTCGTATACTATCCCCTCATTCACTAAATCGGCTCCACTAATATACTCGAGACAATGATCTACGCATGAAATGAATGAATTGATAAAATAGACGGAATGACATGGGCCACTATCATTATCTCCACCGCTTGGGTGTTGCATTGACCTTGCGATTTCAAAAGTAACGTTCTCATCCCCAACGGGGAGTGTAATCTTTCCGTCATGGACATCAATGATCGCCTTTGCAGTACGAAGGAATGGACGACCTAGGATGATGGGCACTTTCTCATTGGCCTCCATATCTAAGATAACAAAATCGATGGGGAAACCGAATTTGTCGACCTAGCAAGTTCTCTATGATTCCCCGAGGATACTTAACTGACCGATCAGCTAGAGACAGTGAAATACTAGTAGGAGTAAGATCCCCTAAACCTAATTTCTCATAGAGAGAGAAAGGCATCAAATTGATGCTAGCACCTAGATCGGCTAACGTGTGAGCGGGAGCGATGGAACCCCCAAAGAGACATGGGATGGTGAAGATACCCAAATCAGTGAGTTTTTCCAGTAATTTATTTAGCACTACAGCGAAACATACTGCAGTCAAAGGAACATTTGAAAGCTCCCCCAGCTTATCTTTGCATTTAAGAAGGTCTTTCAAAAACTTTGCATATTTTAGCATATGCTAGAGGGCCTCAATGAATGGGAGATTGATTTTCAACTGGGTGAACATGTCTAGATAGTTCCCGTATTCCTTAGCATATTTTCGTTGCTTAACGCGGGCGGGGTAGGGTAAACGTGAAGGATCTACGTATGGTACTGGTTTCTTTTCTGCTCTACTCTCAACTTGAGGCTCACGAATTGGTGCGGTACTTCCTAGGTCTAGCCTATTTTGCACCCTAGGCAGAGCCTCCATCTCTATCTCTTCATCTACCTCTTCCTCCTTATCCTCTATCTCTACTCACTCTCTAACCACTTCTCCTAGACTCTTATCGCTATGGGTGGTTATCGCTTTTGCGTGTTGGTTCGCCAGGTTAGGTTGAGTGTTACCCGAGAACTTACCGTGTGGTTGCTCTTGCAGTTGCTTACGATACTACCTATGGACCTTTGAAGATCTAAGAGTGCGGATTGCTGATTCTTTAAAAGAAGATCATGTTCTGCTAATGTTTTCTGAGTAGCCTGATCCTTAACCACTAGCTGAGAAAGAAGTTCCTCTATCCTATCCAAACTACCTCCCGAACCTCCACTCCGGTTTTGACCCTCTTGGTTTGAACCCCCACCACTAAACTGAGCAGTCATGATGTTGGACGGGATTTGCCAGGCCGTCATTGTTCACTGGGGGAAGTGTGATGGGCGAGTTCGCACCGGTGAAACCGGTGGTTGCTTGTTGGTAAACAGTTTGATTGTTAGCCATGTGGAAAATAGGTGGTGGGCTTGTGTTTCGGTGAATTATGCGGAGAGGTGGGAAACTGTGTAGTGAGGACTTCGGTGTAAAGTCAAAGTTAGGTGGTATAAACGGGCGGGAAGAATCGGGAAAAAACTGAAGATGAGGATAAAGAAGTACTAACCTTTTGCGCGGAAGAAATAGACATGTCCGTTGGCGACTTCGGCAGAGGTCCTTGCGAACGCGTATGGGGCATCCACTAAAAACCGGAAACGAGACAAGTAAGAACACTCAGGAAAGATACTTAAAAAAATAAATTAAACTGGAAAAAAAGTTAAATTAACTAAATTATTTAGACTCCTACGACGCAAACAAAACGGAAAACACGTATGAACCAATTAAGCCTAAACAACGTAATCAACGCAATTGCCAAAGAGAGTCCCCGGCAACGGTGCCAAAAACCTGATGTCCTAAAAGTAGTCTAATTAAATAATTGAAGTTAACCTAAATCTATACTCAAAGTAATACTCTAGACTCCTAAACTCAACTAAACTACCAACCGGCAAGTGGGCCGATCAGTTATAGAAAAGCTCAAGTAAGTCAGGATATCGAACCTACAAGACTCTTTAATTACGTTAATGACACTATTTAAACTAAATTGACAAACTTAATTTATTTTATTTTTTTTGGGGGGGGGGGGGTTACTAAAAATCCTAAATTTTACTTAATCTAATACTAATTTAACTAATATGACTTAAAACGGACTTTTGAAGCGGAGATTACATTCAATGATAGTGGAATGGCTACCTAGGTTAGATTCCTTATTACCATTGAATGGTTTTTAATTGATTAATAGAGTGTTAGGGAATCGGGATCTTAAAATACCAAATCCTAAGGAATACGAACAGGACCCCTGACCCTTCTCGGTAAGACACCTATGATATCCTAAAGGTAGTTATGTTTACCGGTTTATAAGATTTCCTTTCAGTTATCTATTATTCAATAAAGTGTCTAAATTAGCTAACTATCTCTCAATAATTTGGTTTAATCGACTCGAATATGGCAAGTAAACTAAAACCGGCTTTTCTCAAAACCTGATCCTAGCAATTTACCTAATTAATTCAGTTAATAAACTATTATTCTCAATAATTGAGTTTTGTACACTGTTAAGATTTAATTATATGTTTCATTCAATTGTTTCTAGGGTTTATTGGCCAATTTACCGAACGATTACCCGAACCCGTTAAGACTCGACAATCAACATAAACCTACCCTATGAAAGACATTCAACTAGATTTATGTGAAACAATCAAACAATTAATCCAGAACATGCAAATACCCCAAATCAAACAACCAATGTTCACTAATTTCTCAAAAATCCCATAAACACATTATAAAGTCAATAAAGATCCAAACTTTCATACTAAGTCGTCAAAACCTAGGTAATAAAAGTAAATCTAGCCAACAGTCATTAGTTTAAGCATAGTAAAATAAGAACTAAGAACTGAATTCATCAAAACAAGGAACAAGAAAGCTAAAGGTTAAGAAAATCGGTAATAAAACCCGGGATTTCTTTGATCTCTAGGCTCCTAGCTTCAATCCAATGATTCCTGAACAACTTGATCTTCAAAAACTAGCTCAAAATCTCAAAAATTTTGCTCTTGAAACTCCAAGTTCGTCTAATAATTGTAATTAGAGTTAAACTCTAATTATATAATCTTTTTCAACACAATTCTTATCAGTTCACGTAACTCTCTGACCAAAAGGTCCTCTCGCCGGCCACGAGAGGCATCAGGCAACCGTTCGCACTCCGCGACCATGTTAAATATCTATGGACTTTTCCCTTTCTCGCCATCCGCGAGAAAGATACCCTGGGTCGGTCGCGGGCCGCCAGAAACCCAAATTCCATGTTTTTCGATTCATTTCTTCTCTTGATTTCCAATTACGATCCAGCTCGGTTTCCTTCAACATTTTAGCTCGCTTTCTCCTCTTTTCAGCTATTCCCACGAAACAAGACCTGCGAAACGTATTTGGATTAAAAGTAGATATATTCTTATAAAACCGAAACGAATATTAATGAAACTAGTACAAACTATACACGATAAATAGATGTACTATTCAATACATCAATAGACTAGGTCGAAATTTATTTCTAAACAATCCTATGGTTCAATTTTAACTTTTGTCAATGGATTGTCCGTTTATTTGATGATTTACGTCTAAAAACCCTCAAAAGTCCATAATTCATGAGCGTAGGTGATTCAATCAACTTTTAGGTCGATTGAATCGGTACCGAAGCTCTGATACCAATTGAAAGTCAAGGATCCGATGGGTTTAGACGGAAGTTTGGGTAGAAGAGAACTAATTTGGTAGAAGAATAACCATAAGTCGAATGATTCCATTCATACCGAAAGAGCATACATCATTTACAAGCTGGAGAAACAAAATTTTCTAGCATTTCCCCTCTTGGAAATTCAAAACTTATCAACTAATGAACACACGACACTATATATATACATGAGATTCGGAAGAATGTGCTTTTCCGTGCGGATGTAGTTACCTCCGCATGAAGGTGTTACCTTCGTACGAAGTCACATCTGTACGATATTATATCCGTACGAACCTCTCTTTTCCTTTCCAAAGTCATGTGTTCGTATCTCAACTATACAATATTCAACACACTCTCTATCTAGCCTATTCGCACAGTGGCAGACATACATAATATGCACCAACAAATTCCCCCTTAGTCGTCACTGTTGAATCTTTATCAAATATGAGAGCCGTGTTTGACTATTCTGCAACTTCAATCAAGCATCATGAAATCTTCAGATGATTTCCCCGATGATTGATTATTCAGGCTTGCATCATCTTCAATATACACAAATTCCGCCTGGAGTGAATCTTCAGGACGTTGTTTGCACGGTTTCCGACCTCCTCTGATTTGCCTAGTTGCAATCTTCACGAATAATCACTAACTTGAAACTAATCAATGCAGCTTCTCTGTTTCAATGTTAACCACATCCGAGTTTGGTTTTTGATTACTTTAGTTGATCTCTTAATCTTCAAAAACCCAATCGGCAATTGATAGAAACTTCGAATCACAACACTAGTACACTTCAATTTAATGAATACCCGCAAAAATCCGAAATCCCGTTTTCCGTAATCACCTTTAAGCACACTCCTGAATGATTGATTAGTGAAAATGGTAATCTTCTCAATCAGCAAATCTTCATCTGGTAGCAAATCATCTTGTAACACATTTAGATCTTAGAAACATTCTTCCACGAACAAAATCACATTGTTCCTCTTTAGTCACGATAACATATATATAGTCTTCTCCGTTAGACCCGACAACAACTTAATCAACAAACATCATTATTCCCCAACGGTTAGTCCGAAAAACAATTGCTCTGCTCGAAGATTAAACATTCTTACACCTTAGATTATCACAAAGTTGTGATATCTTTTAAGTATCAACAATAATAATGCATTTCCTGACACTAATCCTACTATCCGGCTTGACGAAGACTCGGGACTCAAACCCAAAGACATAAATCTGACCATGATCTAAAGAATCTGAACTTCCTAGGATCACGAACTAACGAATCCAGATCCTATGCATTCCCGGGCAATCTAAAGTCAGAACCACCCGAATACTGTTGTATGTCACGAACTTCAAAAATGTTGGAATTTTAATATATTCTATGAAATTTTTATTCCCCCTCATTTTTGCAAATTCTAACCTCTATAAAATTTATCACTTAGTTTCCCCTTCAAATTTAGCAAATTCAGTTCTATCATTTCACTGAAAAACTCTACTTTGCGAAAAATGTGTCATTTTGGTTTACATAACTGCGTTTTTTATAATAGTCACTACTCCAAATGATAATCATTCTGTATAGGTATCCGTGACTATCCCATTATCTTCACTACTCTGTGATCGCATCATCAAATCTATTTTCTGAAGCTCCCGACGGTGTCCCTGAACAGCCCGTATTTGTCATTAAAATCTCGAAAAAAAATTCAATCACCAAATTTTTTCTAGACACGCGTCTCGTCACTACGATTGAATGGATGAAATAGGTTCATTCATGCAAATGAGATGATTTTAGAATAAAGATGCTTAGTTCGTGTGAACTAGAGTCTCTCGTGCGGATGAAAGCTCCTTCGCGCGAACGTAGGTACCTCTGTGTGGACGTAGTACCTTCGTGCGAACATGGTCTCGTCCGTTCAAATGCAAAATCTTTATTTTTGTGAATTTCATGATAATTCTTTCATAGACTAGGTCGATATTCATTTCTAAACAATCCTATGATTTCAATTTTAATTTTTGTCTATGGATTTACCGTTTATTTGATGATTTACGTCTAAAAACCGTTTAGAGACTCCAAAACTTATCAACTAACAAACACACTCACTATATATATACATGAGATTGGGATGGATATGCTTGTTCGCACGAATGTGTTACCTTTGTACGAAGTTACATCCGTACGAACCTCTCTTGTCCTCTCCAAAGTCATGTATTCGTATCTTAACTATACAATATTCAACAGACGTGCTATTTAGTCTATTCGCTTGGTGGTAGACATACATAATATGCACCAAACACCCTACCCACCCACCCACCCCACCCAAGCTAAATGTGAAAAACTAAACCTTAAAGCTAAACCCCAAATCTAAATGATAAAAATATTTTTTTAACAGTTAAATCGCGACTTTTTACGAAAAATAAAAAATATATATATGTTTTTAAGTAGTTTTGGTTGTGCTGACATTGGTTCTTGCAACAAAGGTGGTTTCTAACGGATCATTACCCTATATATATATATATAGATTCAAGCTAATTATGAAAATATATATTTTCGGTGTCGCTATAGAGATATATTTATTTCCGAGTCATCGTAAGTGTGTGTGTATATGTATATATTACGTGATACATGCTCATTGATTGGAAATGTGTATATACATATATGTAAACATATATACGGAAGATATACAAAGCATTCGAGACAACGAAGGGTTTTCGGCGAATAATCAAGACTTATATTAAAGATATTATTTGGGGTAACTAATCGAGCATAGAAAATATATTTACTAAAGAGATATATTTTTGGTTATGGTCAAACTACCGATTTGTGGAACGATATTTTACGACATAAAAATAGTTTATTTTGATTTAATTTTTTTTACAAATCGGATTAATCGTGTGCCGACACAGATTCATTCAAGGGGCTAGGCCCCGGATTCATTACAAACAAGTGTGTGCATATATCTATATGTGTGATTGTATACATGTATGAACATTCAGATAATCACCCACCAACGTGTCATAACAAACAAGTGTTAACAAGATTGTTGATATACTTGTAAACCAAACATACAGTCAGACCTTAGTGTCTTATTAAATTAGGACACTTGTAGGTCGGCAACATTATACATTGGACATTTATTGCTAGCATACGTATGGAACGCAAAGTTGTGAGTTTCACAACCCCTCTTTTAAACGTTCTTACTTTTAAAAATTATGGAGAGATACACGTTTGCTCAAATGTCATGGTAGTTAGGGATTGAAATCAACTAGATCATTTATCTGTGCATAAGTTGGTTACTTCTCTCGGGGAGGACCCCTAGGGGATATCAATTTGATTAACCATAGCCACATACGGGTTGAGGAACAATTGGATAGATCTATTGGGTATTGGCAAGCCCCACTCCTGGTCCCCCAAGACCTTGTGGGAGTACTTTTGTGTCAAGAGCCTCGCGTCACTGGAATTTAGTGGCACGGTATGGTGGAACATTGTCAAGGGTTGGTTACTAGCTTATGTCGACACATACGTTAACGTCCTAGCTAAACATTAATTGATCAAAGAATTTCATTAATGATTCATTTGTGTTGTGAAAACCTGTGAAGTCATCGACGTTATGTTGACATTTTATAAACATGTATTTCAAGAAAGTAAGCTACGTTACAAGGTTAGAGGTCATGGACTATGATGTATAAACGATGCCAGTTTTGGAAGGTGTGCTTTCGTGCGAGATATATAGGTCAAAGCCTGATTTTATAATATATTTACTTTGTTTATGTGTTTTGGAAAAACTTGATGTTTTCTTGGTCTATGAACGCAATCTTCATTTTAAGAAATATATTTGGCGTCGTTTGTTTACTTTACAATCATGTAGACGTTTGTTAATCAAATGCTTGAAAACCTTTCATGGTCGCGCCTCGCGTTTTCGCCTCGGACGGGGTGTGACATATTGGTATCAGAGCTTTGATTATAGTGAACAAGGATTCTGTCTCGAGTCTAGACTATAATCACATTACTGGGGAGCTCTCCTGAAATGTTTTCATCTGCATGAAAAGTTTTCATTGCATTGCATTGCATACATGGTTCAGTCTGTTTCGAATAGATGACTTACATTATTAATCTATGTGTTAAAGACGGTTTACATGGTTCAGTCTGTTTTGAATAAACGGGTTACATTATTAGTATATGTGTTATCAATGGTTTATATGGTTCATTCTATTTGGAATAGTTGGGTTACATTGTCAGTCTATGTGTTATAGACGGGTTACATGGTTCAATCTATTTGGAATAGACGGGTTACATTAATTGTCTATGTGTTATAGATGGGTCACATGGTTTAGTCTATTTCGAATAGCCAGATTAAGTTGGTACATGAGAGTTTTATGAGATTTATAAATATGAGTAGGGTTCCTTCGCAAAGTGTGCTTTTCTACAAAGTATAGGAAGCGATCTGAGCCATCCGATGGGTGTGTTTAATGGTTGACATCAAGTCAGTGGCATTTTTATAATATCTGCATGTCATTAATTAATTGTCATAATAGGTTAGGGCTAGTCTTGTTTTTACGTGTTTTAAATCAATCAAATAACTGTCATAAATAACACACCCGCTACAACCATTTTCCTCCTCTCATAAATAAAACCAATTATAGAAAACCCTCTTTCATACCTAAAATAGCTAGAATCATGGATCAAGATAGCAAATTCGGATTGAAATATAAGCATGATTGATACCATGTTTATCATTCCATTCGCAATTCATCATCTTCTTCTAAAGCACATTCAATTCGTATTTCATCTGCTTCGTCACATTGTGTTTTATCACTAAAACACACTACTATGAAACACAACCAATATCCAATTTCAAGTGTAGTAAAACAGAACACTATGATAAACATAATGTGAAGAAACTAGGAACTGATAAAACACAACGTCAAGACATTATATTTCATCTGGTTCGTCACATTGTGTTTTATCTTGTAAAACACATCAATATCTCTTAGTGAACTGCGCTTATTAACTGTTAAATGCTACAGCACAATACCAATATCTCTCAGTGAACTACGTTTCATTAATTAAAACAACATTTAATACTAATGGAATTATAACACATTAACATTAACCTTTTAACAGGTAAAACACATTATTTTTTATCAGGCAATTGATTTACGAAGAAAATAACCTCCAATACGAGATATTAAGTTTCCTTAAATTCTCATGAGTTAGTTAATAATAAAATAAATTACATAAATAAAATAATTATCAAATTACCTTAATGCCCTTTTAATTAAAAAACCTAATTGCCACATGTCATTCTCCTATGGCTTCCTACACTTTGTAGGAAATATAGGCTTCGTAGCCAAATCCTACTATTATATATATAATTTATTTATATATGTTTCGAACGAATTAGTTTTGCCAAGATCGTGATGTCTTCACCTTCGGACCCCATTGTTATTCTTGACTCGGATGGCGAGTATATTGACCTCGCGTCTATCGAAGAACTTATGGTGGACACGATTCCTAAGTGAGACCCTAAGCTTGACTTTGTCGGAAATAGCTGACTTCCTCTAAGGTGTGGGGATGCCTAACTTCGATAGTAACAACGAGGTGGAGGCGGTAGCCTTGGACGACGTTTCCATCAGTGGGGACTAGGACCCTGTAGTTCATGTTAATCATGATTGGTGGCATTCTTGTCAATTACAATTACGATGATGTACTCATCTTGAAGGTGCCCCCAGTTGTTCTTATTATGGATTCTTACTACTTCTATTTCATCTTACACCATGCCATCCCACGAGTGAGGGCAATGGGTGTGAGTGCGTGGATCATCACATAGGTCCCTTCTATGTTAAAGATTGGCAAGCCGTCATGTCCCCTATCTTGTTGGTCGTTTTGTTAGAACGAGAGAACACTTGGATGACTATGCAAGGTAATTTATTATTATGAGTGCACACGTAATCATAACTTGTAGTGCATGAGAATCTTGGTGGACTCTACGGGTCAAGATAATGATCAATATTTGTACGAAATTATTAATTGTTACTTGAGATTCGATTATCCATTTGGTAGATCTCTAACTAGGATGGTTGCTATAACAGCCTACAATGTAGGAAATCTACTATTGTTTGTTTCGTGCCTAGTGATCTATAGTCCGTGTCGGTTGAGACTAGGCATCTAAGAAAATGAAATAGGGGAACCACCCAGGGAGGATTTTTCCCTCAACGTTTTGGGATAGTTCTACGGTATCTGTGGTGATAAACTCCATCATTTGACATTCGTCTTGTCTCAAGGAGTAGTTTGGCATAATTCATGTTGTAACTCCCTTATCGCATTTTATTTGACATCTATGGAGATTCTAATTATCTTGTTGAAGATTGCAAAGCTCAAGCATTATTGATATACTCATCGCATGGGTTAGTACAGCGAAGGATCTTCCTTATTTTGGATGAACGAGGTCCACGAAGTATGGGATACATGCTGTGAGAGAGATGGTGACCGCATGGTTTCCCCCTCCTTAGCGGGTTGTTGTTTAGGTGTACAGGTGATATACGCAAGAGATACTAAGCATTGTGGTTGTAGTTGTTCATGTTATGGTTGTTTTGGTCATGTATAGACAATGTGATGTCGGTGGTATTCTTAATTCTTATGCGCATGGTAGACTATATTTGTGCAAATATATGTCTAGGTTTTTTTGATATTCTGAACTAAAAATAAAATGGCACCGAAGAGAAGTTCTACATGTAAAGGATAAGTTAATCAGCTCCCTACTACTGAAGTCGAACTAGAGTTCCTTAGGGAACAACATATGGCTACGACGATTGCTTAACATAAGGCTAATCGAGTCGACACTAGTTGCGGTACCTCTAGTACTGGCTGTTCAAGCGGTTCAGGTCCCGATGGATCGAGAACTGGTGGTGGTGTACATCTGGAGATGCAATCACACAGGGTTGTAGTCAATAGGCTTTTCTTGACGATAAGATGTGAAACCTCTTTGGCATGGAAGGTCCGGTAGGTTTTGTATGATGAATATAAAAGATGGTGTCGATTAGTCATATTAGTATATTTACCCACGAGCAAACGGTTATGTAGGTGGAAAATGCCTCCTGCTGGATGAAGCATTAAGTTGGTGAAATCCCCATGTACAAACTTTAGGGAATGGTACTACGTACGGGTTGCCATAAAAAGATTTCAAGGATCTTATGCCAGAGGAGAATTAATTGCGGCTAAAATTCGAAGGATGGAAACGGAGTGCTAGATATTAATCATGGTTGGTGCTGATGTAGAGGGTTATACGCAATGGTTTCATAAGCTAGCAAGAATCATTCATTACTTGCTTATGACAAGTTTATAGTGAGTGGTCTTTGGATATCTTGTAATTAGTAAAACGATAAATGGTTACTGAGTTTAGTATTGTAGTAGTTGATTAGAAGTGATTGGGCTAAACCAGACACTTTGTAGTGAGTGGTAAGCAAATTGGGCCTATACCCAATAGCAGCCCCTGTGGTAAAACCCTAGCCTAGTTGCAAACTTGTCTCTTTATAAAGAGAAGTTTTGCATTAGGGTTAAGGTTGATCAGTTGTCTAAGTTGATTAGCTAATTACTTCATAGAGAGTTGAGAGAGAGTCTTGAATTGATTGTAAACACTTGTGTTGGATAATCAATAGAAGACAAGTTGAAAGTGATTGTGTTCATGTTCTTGTTCGGTTTTCTATGAAATGTCACACCCTGACCCGCAGCGAAAATGGTAGTCGGGGCATGATTGGGTTTTCATCAAAGCTCATGACATTTACTATAAAGTTTCATATTTATTATTTCTCTTTGAAGAAGAAGTTACAACAAACATACAAACACAACATGTTCAAATACACTTTCATTACAAACTAAAGTATTAAACAAAAATCATATGATTACAAAGGGAAACTAAACTAAATGTCCATTCCAAAGCATTAACTTGTTTATTCTTCTAGGCCATCCTATGTGTTTCTTTTCTCAACTGGATCACCTGTATCATGTGTAAAAATAGGGTTTTTGGGTCAACATAAGTTGGCGAGTGAATCTTATGAAAACATTTGAACGAATTTATTATATTGCTTTATAAAAAGGTGCATACATATGAGTAAACGTAAATGTAAATTTAATCACAAAACACACAATATCAATTAATGCACAAGCACACACACCAAAAGATGAACAATGAGATCAAGGCTCAATCAAACGGAGCCGATCTAATGAGGCACCTGATGCTCAACTCGTCTCCCACGAGGAACTGATGGGCCTAATGAATGATTTGCACGCAACTTGACAAGAATATAAACACGCATCACAACAACAATATTTACATCACAAGTTTAGGTCATATAATGGTAATAGCACAAGTTTGAATAAACGAAATAATTAAAGCGACACATGATAAACTCCAAAACATGAATAAAAAGGGGAATTTGTAAGGATTCACTCAAAGTGGGTGCGTTCCTTGATGACGATGAATGCGCACGAATATGATGATTCAACCGACGAGGGAAAAACTAACCTAAATAATAACGAAATGATTCGGTAAATAAATAAATTTTATTTGAGATTAATATTTTTAATTTGTGCTCTTAATGAGATTGTTAGATTTATTTTTGGGAGTTTAAGGAAATTTTCTAATTTTAATAATCTCATTTTTAAGTATTTTTAAATAATTTTCCAATTAAATAAATAAATAAATAAAAAGAAAATAAAAAGGTTAACTTTTTGACCGTTGACCGTTGACCGGTCAGATTGTGTTTATTCTATGCGGTGAGTGAGGTTCGAACTCGTGACCTCTCGGTTGCGTGCACGCAGCTCTTCCAACTGAGCTACGTATCTAACCCGAAATAATCTCTAATTTAATTATATTTATATACTAGTTAAGTTAGTTCTGAATTTATTTATTTAAAAAGGTTTTAAAACCATTGAGCCGCTGCCCAGGCACTGCCTCGAACCCGCGACCTTGGTCTTGCGACGCACCCAGCCCTACCAACTGGGCTGGGTGTCTAACCCGTTAATAATGGGAATTCTATTATACTTATTAACTTATTGAGAGATCATATGATTGCTTAAAAAGAAACTGGTTTTTTTTTCAGGAGAACGGACATGTTCAAGACTCGAACCCGGGACGTGTACGTTATGTTTGCACACAGTCCACCACTGGACTGTGTGTCTAACCCGGTTAGAAACCCGAGTTTAATTACATTTATACTTTAATAAAACTTCATCTTCTTCATATGAATAAAAACCCAGAAACATAACTCGACTGTGTTTGATTTAAAACTCTTTGTTTTAAATTATGAATGGACGATTACAAGACATTTAAGAAAGGATTCAACAGGGTTATACCAGACAGTCGTGATCTTCACTTCTCCGGTGGAATTCCGGCGACAACACAAAATTCCGGATAAGTATAACTTGCGACAGAGGCTCTACAGGGAGTTTGAGGTGAGTGTGGGTGACTTCTGTCTGAGCTCTAGAAGTCTTATTTTAGAGTAAGGCACTAATGAAATGATTTCTTCGGTTTTCCGGCGAGTAACTGAGGATTCCGGCGAACAGAAAATTTTTCCGTCAAGAACAGAGTGTTTGAGCAGAGTGATTTTGTGAACGATTTGGAATGATTGGAAGATAGTATTTATAGGCAGAGGCGGTCTTCATCTTGGTTTGAATTTTCAGTTACGATTTCTATAAAAAAAACTTTAAGGTTTCGGTTATAACCGATGTTGACATCAGTTACCTTCAGTTACCGGCAAAGAAATACGTTAGTCGCAGCGATGATTGGCGGTTACAGATTCGATAGTTTGAATTTGTAGGTTCGCGTTAGTTTTTAGTATAAATTTAATTTGTTTTCAGTTTCATTCAATAGAGTGTGTGTAGTGCAGTGGTGAAAGCTGTGTGTGTATAAGGTGGGACCCGGGTTCGACTCCCGGCTCCCCCCTTTTTGTTTGTTTAATATTTTACAATCTTAGTTATTGTTAATATATATATATATATATTATTCCTTTATTTAATTAAAATATTTATTATCTAATTTATTTATTAATTATGAAAATTTCATTTTATAAAATGAGGAAAATGCGTAACGAAACTTTTAATAAATTTCTAGAATTTTCAAACGGAGCGGGTTTTTGATACCCGTTTTACACAAATGTTACAGTATCCCCTACTTTTAGAAATTTCGTCCCGAAATTTAAGTAGTAGTGGTATGTTTGACTCGAAGGGAGGGTGTTTTAATTTGACAATTACATAATTAGAAGAGGGTGGGGGTTTTAATTTTTATTTGAGGCAGTAACGTTCCTAGTAAGGGTTGAATACCCTGCTACCGGAATCGCTTTTTGATGCCTAAAGTATGAAAATGCGGAACATGGATAAACAGGTATGATCTTACGTATAAGAGTTTTGAGGGAATTGATACGTTTGAAAAGATAAGGTTATATCATAAAACAAAACTTCAACCATGATGATACTAAAACCTACACGGAACTTCTCATAACCGCCTGACAATGCTTTTGATCCTTTGACAAGAATACTTATATGTAGGAAGTACCAGCGGCGTATCCACCATATCTTGTCAAATTTTCATTGGCTTTGTCAGTAGGTTATAATTAGTTCCATGTGACTCTAAAATCTACAAAACAAACACAACAGCCAGAGCTTGAGTCTCAAATCTGAAAGGATACATGACTGAATGATGATAGTACCTCTCTCGTTTGTTATGATGAAGGGGCCAGTCTTATGTAAAAGTGAGACACAACCCAACTTCTTTAAATGATGAGATCGAGATACGTCGAGATGTATGATGATATGAATGTTAAATCAATGAGTATAAAACAAAACCGTAATATCAATTCGCATTAAAATTCTTGGATACATAAATTCCCAATTTATAACTGGGAGACGTAAAGATTGAGATAACATAAAGAAAACATTAAAACTAGACGATTCGAGTTGAGTCTTGATTCTTGGTGAGGGAAAGCTAGTCGGGTGATTCGTTTGGGCCGTTATTATCTTCAACAGGATTGGCATTGATGTTGTAAGCTCTTCCTCTTACTGGTGGTGGAGCTGGGTTTGCTTGATTTGATTGGTTAACTGGGTTTGCTTGAGCTTGGGCGTTTATGATGTTAACCAATCGAGGGCACGTGTTTCTACAGTGGGTAGGGTCGCCATAATTAAAACAAGCTCGAACATATGGGAACATGGGGTATTGGGGTTGTTGATATGTTTGGATCATGTTTTGAGAAGGGGGTGAGGCTTGGTTATGAGGGGCACGACAAGTTTCGCTCCAATGACCATAACGCCCACAATTTGCACACAGTCGACAAGGTACGGTAGATGGATGGTGATAAAAACAGGTGTTGCATTGAGGGTGAGGTCCAATGTAAGGTTTCTTATTTGGGTAACTAGAGTTGGGTGCTACTTGAGTGATTGGGATAGCTTGGAGGGGTATGGCTTGTGAAGCTGGTTGATTGTCTTGGGTGATAGCGAAATTTTCCCATCTCGTTTTCTCTTAGGAGTGGATTGAGAAAAGGATTCGGTCTGGATTGGGTTGGAGGTTTCGGTTGATGCTTTCTCCTTCTTCTTCTCCTCCGTGAAGTCTTATTTCGTATGCGGTTTTCGGTGAGCTCTGTAGCTAACTCCATTGCTGCTTCCAAAGTTGCAGGTGTGGTACTTATTACAGGGTCTTGAATTTTTGAAGGAAGACCTCGAATGTAGTGCTCGATCAAACGGTAGAGGGGAGTGAACAAGTTGGGGACCATCTGATTTAACTCAAGGAATCTCTTGTTGTATGTGGTGTGGTCGCCATCCTTTTGTTTCAAAGAATAGAACTCATCTTCCAATTTCTTGATTTCGCTTCTTGGACAGAAACGTCTTGTCATGATTTCCTTCAACTCTTCCCAAGTCAAAGTCATAGCATCTTCAGCACCTCGCTTGGCCTTCTCTGTATTCCACCATGTAAGTGCTACTCCGAACAAACGACCGGTAGAATATCGCACCTTGCGATCATCGGGGCAGTCGCAATTGAGAAAAGTGTTTTCCATTTCCTCAAACCAATGGAGGAGAGCGGTGACACCTTCAGTCCCTTCGTATTTTGGAGGATCGCAGGATTTGAAATGCTTGAAGGTGCATTTAGTGGCTTTTGGGGGAGGATTGACAATGTTTTGATCTTCTTGGTTGATTGGGTTGACGGGATTAGCGGTAAGGGCCTGTTGTACTTGAATTACTATGTTGGGTATTACGACAGCCGTTTGTTGAGCGATTTGGGCAGCCATGCGTTCGTGGGATTTTCCTGATCTCATACTTCTACGAGAGAGACTAGAAGACTTCTACAAGGAAGACGTATCGAGAGTATGAGTTTGACATTTTAGGTGTCATGTGTCGTATTTAGAAATGAACATTCACAAAAACAAATGAATAAAATAAACCTACTACCTCCATAGGATGTCTTGGGCTTTGCTCATGTTTGGGTTCCCATATGTCCCCTTACTTGGCCTTGGTAGTCATGTGGGCCCCCATGACTACTGGGCTCTGGTAGGGTTCATATTGGTGTTGGCCTGTTAACACTTGCGCCACCCGAATGAAAATCGTAAAACATGACAGTAAAGTATAAGGTCGGAGGGTGCCCTGGTATGGACACAATGACAACTCAAAGTAGGGTTAGTTCGAACGACGTTTGGTGTGGCATGCTTTGGCCTAATAGGTCCTTCGTACTCTCATCGTTAGTCCCCAGGTAGGCAAACTGGTCCGTTATATTAGATTTATACGAATGCCAACCTAGACAGGACGTTCCGACTACCGGTACTTGTACCCTTACAGTTACTACATGCCCGTCGTAGAACTCACTTTGATGAGATTGAAAAACGAAAAATGCGACAAAATCTTGAATAAAGGAAAAATGAGGATGATTTGAATATGTGAACATTGAAATATGCATGATGAATGTATATGTAAGCTTGTTATGTTTGACAATAAGTATAACTCATTAAGTATCACACAAAATGATAGTGAAAGTGTTTGCACGCACTTGTGTGTGTAATAAATACGAAACAAATAAACATCATGAGTTTGCATGTAACCATATAAACAATTAAAATCTAATCAACTATAGTATAGGCTCTAAGGGTCTAATAACCTATCCTATATCCCTATAGTCAAAAGCTCTGATACCAATCTGTCACACCCTGACCCGCAGCGGAAATGGTAGTCGGGGCATGATTGGGTTTTCATCAAAGCTCATGACATTTACTATAAAGTTTCATATTTATTATTTCTCTTTGAAGAAGAAGTTACAATAAACATACAAACACAACATGTTCAAATACACTTTCATTACAAACTAAAGTATTAAACAAAAATCATACGATTACAAAGGGAAACTAAACTAAATGTCCATTCCAAAGCATTAACTTGTTTATTCTTCTAGGCCATCCTATGTGTTTCTTTTCTCAACTGGATCACCTGTATCATGTGTAAAAATAGGGTTTTTGGGTCAACATAAGTTGGCGAGTGAATCTTATGAAAACATTTGAACGAATTTATTATATTGCTTATAAAAAGGTGCATAACCACATATGAGTAAACGTAAATGTAAATTTAATCACAAAACACATAATATCAATTAATGCACAAGCACACACACCAAAAGATGAACAATGAGATCAAGGCTCAATCAAACAGAGCCGATCTAATGAGGCACCTGATGCTCAACTCGTCTCCCACGAGGAACTGATGGGCCTAATGAATGATTTGCACGCAACTTGACAAGAATATAAACACGCATCACAACAACAATATTTACATCACAAGTTTAGGTCATATAATGGTAATAGCACAAGTTTGAATAAACGAAATAATTAAAGCGACACATGATACACCCCAAAACATGAATAAAAAGGGGAATTTGTAAGGATTCACTCACAATGGATGCGTTCCTTGATGATGATGAATGCGCACGAATATTATGATTCAACCAACGAGGGAAAAACTAACCTAAATAATAACAAAATGATTCGGTAAATAAATAAATTTTATTTGAGATTAATATTTTTAATTTGTGCTCTTAATGAGATTGTTAGATTTATTTTTGTGAGTTTAAGGAAATTTTCTAATTTTAATAATCTCATTTTTAAGTATTTTTAAATAATTTTCCAATTAAATAAATAAATAAATAAAAAGAAAATAAAAAGGTTGACTTTTTGACCGTTGACCGGTCAGACTGTGTTTATTCTATGCGGTGAGTGAGGTTCGAACTCGTGACCTCTTGGTTGCGTGCACGCAGCTCTTCCAACTGAGCTACGTGTCTAAACCAAAATAATCTCTAATTTAATTATATTTATATACTAGTTAAGTTAGTTCTGAATTTATTTATTTAAAAAGGTTTTAAAACCATTGAGCCGTTGCCCAGGCACTGCCTCGAACCCGCGACCTTGGTCTTGCGACGCACCCAGCCCTACCAACTGGGCTAGGTGTCTAACCCGTTAATAATGGGAATTCTATTATACTTATTAACTTATCGAGAGATCATATGATTGCTTAAAAAGAAACTGGTTTTTATTTCAGGAGAACGGACATGTTCAAGACTCGAACCCGGGACGTGTACGTTATGTTTGCACACAGTCCACCACTGGACTGTGTGTCTAACCCGGTTAGAAACCCGAGTTTAATTACATTTATACTTTAATAAAACTTCATCTTCTTCATATGAATAAAAACCCAGAAACATAACTCGACTGTGTTTGATTTAAAACTCTTTGTTTTAAATTATGAATGGACGATTACAAGACATTTAAGAAAGGATTCAACAGGGTTATACCAGACAGTCGTGATCTTCACTTCTCCAGTGGAATTCCGGCGACAACACAAAATTCCGGCGAAGTATAACTTGCGACAGAGGCTCTACAGGGAGTTTGAGGTGAGTGTGGGTGACTTCTGTCTGAGCTCTAGAAGTCTTATTTTAGAGTAAGGCACTAATGAAATGATTTCTTCGGTTTTCCGGCGAGTAACTGAGGATTCCGGCGAACAGAAAATTTTTCTGTCAAGAACAGAGTGTTTGAGCAGAGTGATTTTGTGAACGATTTGGAATGATTGGAAGATAGTATTTATAGGCAAAGGCGGTCTTCATCTTGGTTTCAATTTTCAGTTACGATTTCTATAAAAAAAACTTTAAGGTTTCGGTTATAACCGATGTTGACATCAGTTACCTTCAGTTACCGGCAAAGAAAAACGTTAGTCGCAGCGATGATTGGCGGTTACAGATTCGATAGTTTGAATTTGTAGGTTCGCGTTAGTTTTTAGTATAAATTTAATTTGTTTTCAGTTTCATTCAATATAGTGTGTGTAGTGCGGTGGTGAAAGCTGTGTGTGTATAAGGTAGGGACCCGGTTTCGACTCCCGACTCCCCCCTTTTTGTTTGTTTAATATTTTACAATCTTAGTTATTGTTAATATATATATATATATATATATATATATATATATATATATTATTCCTTTATTTAATTAAAATATTTATTATCTAATTTATTTATTAATTATGAAAATTTCATTTTATAAAATGAGGAAAATGCGTAACGAAACTTTTAATAAATTTCTAGAATTTTCAAACGGAGCGGGTTTTTGATACCCGTTTTACACAAATGTTACATGAAATCTAATCTAGGGGATTCCGCACTCTAGGTTGGATAGACGATTCTGTGAAGATCCATACGGATTAGGGGACCTACAAGCTAACAAGAATCATTCATTGCTTGGTTATGACAAGTTTACAATGAAATGCACTAAGTTCGAAGAGGGCAACAAATATGTGAGCCAGTCTAAAACGGCTAAGGATGTATGGTTTTCTCTACTATTGTTTTTGCCCAAATGTGGAAAAGTGTAACTTTCATCAGGTGAGCACTTGTGAAAGTGCCAAGTGCAGGAGTGTGGTAAAATACGGCACAAATGGAAACTTATAGGGTGGTAGTAACCAAGGAAGAATGAGGGTGTTTTGAGTGTAGCGCGGAGGGCCACTTTGATCGTGAATGCCTTAAGTAGAATCAAGCTAGAGAACGCCTCTTTGATTATGAAACTTTTTAAAAAATAGGGCATATAATATACATAAATTTAAGCATTTCAAGTAAAAAAGGCGTCGAGTAAATATTTAAAAAAATAATAAAAAATGTAACGAGTTACAAACAAAAAAATAAATTTCTAGTGTTACATTTGTTTTGCCTATAAATAGTTACATTTTCCTTGTTTTTATTTTTTCTAAAATTATTTACTTGGCGTTTTTTTTATTTTATATTTTTGCTCCAAATGCTTAAAAATATGTATATTACATGTTCTGTTTTTTCAAACAAAAAAGTTGTGGAACATAGAGTTTGTAAAATTTGCTTAACTAGAGGAAGTTTCCAAAATATCCACACCATATATATATATATATATATATATATATATATATATATGTATGTATATGTGTGTGTGTGGTAGGGATACTTAGAACATCCTATTTGAGAAACTTGAGAAACATTCTGGATCACATAATTTCCCCAATCAATTTTTTTTACTTCTAATCGCACGTTTTTAAGAGTGTTTTCTTGCATATATACATATATGTATATTGTTAATTTTGAATTACACACATATGTATATTGTCAATTTTGAATTATACACATATGTATATAGTCAATTTTTAAACTATACATATTTGTATATTATGAAAAATATATATCCTTAACCTAGTAAGTGTAGAAAACCAGGTCATAGGAATGCCGATTGAGCTCATTCCAACGGTATTGGGAACGGCTCTTCGAACACTAACGAAAAACTCTAAACCCTACGGCTAAACCCAATGGCCTAAAAACTAAACCTTGAACCCTAAAGCTAAACCTTAACGTTAAACCCCAAAGTTAAATTATAAAGCTAAACCCTAATGCTAAACCATAAAGCTAAACCCTAAAATAAATATGTTAAACACTAAAACTAAACTCTAAAGCTAAACCCTAGATATTAATATTAAACACTAAAACTAACCCCTAATGCTAAACCCTAAAGCTAAAACTAATCATTCCCCTCAATCATAGATGTCCAACACTTATTTTTCAATTTTAATATGTATATACTTATTTGTATAGTTAAAAAATTGGCAATACGCACATATGTATAGTTAAGAGATTCACAATATACACATGTGTGTATAAATAAAAACATTGTTAGAAAAAGCTCATTTTTTTTTCAAAAAAAATTGCATTTTTTTATTGAATTTTTTGCTTTGGGAAAATATATGGTTCAGAATGCTTCTTAAGTTTTTTAATTAGCCTAGTGCTTCTCACATGATCCTAACCCTATATGTTTATATATATATGAGATGATCATCAGAAGACTAGATATAAATGAGAAACTAAAAAAAATACCAGAAAAAGCCTGAAACACACACACAATTTTTTTTACAATTTTCTTATTAAAATTGTTATTTTTAGTGTATAAAAATTTCAAAAACTAAATAGTACTTCACATTTGCATTATATGTATATATATATATATTGGATTAGGTTCAAGAGTAAACAACTTTTTGAGAGTTAATTGAGTGAACTAATCGTGGTCATTGATTTGTTTTTTAGATTAAAAGGGTTAAATTGACATTAGCCAAGTATTTTTAATTAAATCCCTTAATTTTGTCATCTCTTAACTATATCTCTCTCATTTTTTATTATTTCTCCATTAAATTTAATTATAAAAGATTGAAGGGCTTTAAAGTTTGTTAGACTATCATGGATTACGACATTATCATTCTACATCTTCAGCTCATATGTTGAAGTTAATTAATGAATATTGTAGGCATTCTTATCACTTAAGAAGATGATAAAGACAAAACTATTATTTCCTTTTAAATGGTTTTTTTTAAAATATTCTATTGACAAATTATTTAATTTCCAAATATTCGTAGCACTCATTTCTTTATTCATAGATTTTGTTTTAATTTTAAGTTGAATATTTTTTTCTTTTATTGTCCGTATATATAGATATCATAATATATTGTTTTTAACCTTTTTTGAATATGTGATTAAGTTACATATTTTTTTCTACTACGAACATAATCAAACACTGAGTAATATATACACGTGTAACCATTTCAAAATTTAATACACAGATGTATATGAGTTTGTACACATGTATATAAACTAACAGTTGTGTATCTTGTATATACTGATAGTTAACGAAACTGTACACATGTGTATAAACTAACATCTGTATATCTTGTATAAACTGATACTAGCAAGACTGTACATATGTGTATACACTAACAGTTGTGTATCTAGTATATACGGAAACTAGTGAGATTTTAGTGATTTTCATTATATTGTTTAATAAATTCAATTTACAAAAGACGTAAATAACCTTCCGTCAATTATTTTAAAGGGAAGATATAACATTATAGTTATAATCTTACCATTATTTAAAAATCTCTATATAATGTAAGCCAATGGCTCGGATTAGTTCACAGTTCACTCTCAACCTAGTGTTCACTCTAGAACCTTACCCTATATATATATATATACACACACACTGAGTAATATATACATATGTAACCATTTCTGAATGTAATACACAGATATATAAAAGTCTGTACACATGTGTATAAACTAACAGCTGTGTATCCTGTATAAACTGATAATTAGCAAGACTGGACACATGTGTATAAACTAACATCTGTATATCTTGTATAAATTGATACTAGCGAGATTGTACACATGTTTCTACACTAACAGTTGTTGTATATATGAAAACTAGCGAGATTTTAGTGATTTTCATTATATTGTTTAATAAATGCAATTTACAAAAGACGCAAATACCCTCATGTCAATTATTTTAAAGGGAAGTTATAACATTATATTTACAATCTTACCGTTGTTTAAAAATCTCTATATGATGTTTCCAATATCCCGGATTAGTTCACACAGTTCACTCTCAACCTAGTGTTCACTCTAGAACCTTACCCTATATATATATATATATATATATATATAGGGGTAGGGTTCATGCGAGAACCACCTTTATTGCAAGAACCACGAGAACCAATATAAAGACAAAAAATACCTTAAAAAATCTAAAAAAACAGACAAAAAAAATATTTTTTTAGTATTTTTTTTAAAAAATCGCTATATTTCGTCACTAAATTTTTTTTCGAGTAACAATTATAGATACATATGTGCATATGTATCATTTCTTTAACAAATTCCGTACTACATTGCCAGTAGTAGACAATTGCACTTTCATTACACTACCACCCGTAATACACTACTTTTAACATTACCAATATTAAAAATGCACATGTGCATCATCATGTATAACCATGTTATAACATGTTTTGGTACAAAAAGTTTGTGATTTTGAATTTGAAGTAGGCTCATAGACATGTTTTTTGGTTAGTTATATCTAGTGGTTGATGCTTTGGTTATA
The DNA here is from genome assembly GCA_947069175.1 of Scalesia atractyloides. Lineage (NCBI taxonomy): Eukaryota > Viridiplantae > Streptophyta > Magnoliopsida > Asterales > Asteraceae > Scalesia > Scalesia atractyloides. The sequence continues at coordinate 13,890,489 of CAMTDV010000007.1, read as the reverse complement.
TTTGTCATTTTATGATGTAATATGTTGTTTGGATGATATGAACGACGTTGATGTACATGTCCATAAAGTGAAAACATGATAAATATTGGTAATAGTATTGTATTATGGATGGTGGAGGTAATGGTATTGTATTATGGATGGTATGATAGATGAAAGAGAGAGTGTATTCAAAGTAGTGTACCAGAACACGGTATATCATGTTCATACATATAGATGCACATGTGCATTTCTAATATTTGTAATGTAAAAAGTAGTGTATTATGGATGATAGTGTATGAAAGTGAAATTGTCTAATATTGGTAATGTATTATGGAATTTGTCAAAGAAATGATACATATGCACATGTGCATAGATAATTGTTGCTCGAAATCATTTTTTTAGCGACGAAATATAGCAATTTTTTTAAAAAAATTGTGTGTTTTTAGATATTTTTGGTTGTATTCACATTGGTTCTCGTAATAAAGGGTGGTTCCTCACGGATCCATCTCCTATATATATATATATATATATATATATATATACACTATACATAAATGAGAAAACAAAAAAAAACTAACTAAAAAAGCCTAAAAACATAACAATTTTTTTATAAAAAATCGCTACTTTTTATGTATAAAGAAAACTTTTTTTCAAAAAAAAAAAAAACTTGTACTGCGCATGTGCATTATATGCTAAGCTTTTGAGTTTAGTTTAACTTTTAGGATTAAGTTTTTTTGGGGACTAGGATTAGGTTTTTGGGCGTGGGGGAGGGGGGTTTAGATTTTTGGGGGGTGCGGGTGGGTGGGGGGAGGTTTAGGTATTGGGGGGGTTACGTTTAGAGTTTAGTTTTAGGTTTTTTTAGGAGCGGGGTGGGGGCTTTAGGTTTTTTTGGGGGTGGGGGTTGTTTAGGCTTTTGGTGGGAGGGTGGATTTAGGTTTTTGGAGGGTGGGGGGGTTTAGGTTTTTGAGGTGGTCTGCGGGGGGTGGGTTAGGTAGTTTATGCTTTTTCATATTAATGCACATTTGCAGTATAACTTTTTTTTTAAAAAAAGTTTTTTTTATATGTTATATATAGCAATTTTTATTAAAAAAAATTTTGATATGTTTTTACGCTTTTTTAGTTAATTTTTTTGTTTTCTCATTTAAACTAATTTTTTTGTTTTCTCATTTAAATTTTGATATATATATATATATATATAGAGAGAGAGAGAGAGAGAGGATTTAGGGAAAACGCCTAAAAATGTGAAAACGGTGAGAACGCCCCTTATCCGTTGGATTAAAACAATCTATGGATTAGAATAGCGCGGTGGCGTTTTCGTAAATAAGATCAACTTTATTACTTGGGCGTTCTTCATTAAGGGTAAAAGGGTCTTTTTACTGCTATAATACAAAATGACACGGTGAATAATAAACAATAAGAATAACAAATTTACTATAACCCTAAAACATTTTAATGAAACCGCCATAATTTAGATATGCGTAACAAGGTGTAAAATGCCATTGATAAGTTCTAAATAATGAAAACGCCGAATATTGACTCTAGTTAAAGGACATAACGACATTTTTCAAAAATATTGCTTTGAAAATAAAATGCCATTGATGCAAGAATAAAGAACAACACGCGATATTTGATGGACTTTTGTTTGTAAATGAATTATAACGCCAACTATTAACCGCACTTGAACAATGACAATCGTACCCCGCATATCATTTAGTGCCCCCTGCCACGTGTTCGAACAAGATCCGTTCTCATCATTTTCACACTTCCAATCTTTTTCTCCTGATCCGTATATATATATATATATATATATATATATTATATATATATATATATATATATATATGGGTTGGTTAACGTAGAATATTCCGTAACGTACGATGTGTACGAGATGAAATTACGTTATAAAACACAAAACCCTAATCATGCATGTTGAAAACCATAATCACGCTTGATATATTTTCATAGCGTATGCTGCGTACGTTAAGAAAAATTTTAGAATACACTTTCATTATATATATATATATATATATATATATATATATATATATTGTACATGCAATTTAACCTTAGGGTTTTGGTTTAGTTTAGGTTTTGGGTTTAGTTTAGCTTTTAGAGTTAGGTTTGGGGGGTTAAGTTTAGGGTTTAGTTTTTAAGTGTGAGAAGGGGGGGGGGGGGGGGAGGGTGGTGTTTAGGGTTTACTTTTAGGTTTTTTGGGGGTGATGGTGCAGTGGTGTGTTAGTGGTTTAGGTTTTTCGTATTAGTGCACATGTATAGTATTTTTTTAAGTTATAAAATAAAAATAGCGATTTTTAATAAAAAGAAATTGTAGAAAAAAATAAAAAGTTGTGATGTGTTTTGTAGGCTTTTTTTATAGTTTTTTAGCTTTCTCATTTAAACTATTGTTTTTCATAATTCATCCCATATATATATTGCGAGAACATGAAGAACACAATGATTCACCCATTTTTTAATTCTAAAAACATATAAAATAAACGAGAATGTTAAAAATGAAAGATTTATTGTTTTTATACTAAAGTTCAAAACAAAATATGAACAAAAAAATTACAGTTTGTATAACCTACACATATGTAGGGTATGTGTAGTTTAAATTACCAACATGTATGTAGGCAATGTATAGGTAAAAAATATATAGTCTTTTATGTTTAAATGATATACATGTAAAAACCACCCTTATTGCTAAAAACACGTGAACCAATTTGAACATAAAAAAAAACCCACCCCACCACCACCATCGAAAAAGCTAAACACCCACCCCCACCCTATCACAACCCAAAAACCTAAACACCCATAAAAAAAAACTATACCCCACCAAAATCCGCCAAAGCCCTATCCCCCCACCCCGCACAAAAACATAACCCCCCTGAAAGTCAAGGATCTGGCGGGTTTAGACGAAAGTTTGGATAGAACAGAACTAATTCGGTTGAAGAATAAGTCGAATGATTCCATTCATACTGAAAGAGCATACATCATTTACAAGCTATTTCTCCAGCATTTCTCCTCTTGAAACTCCAAAACTTATCAACTAACGAACACACGACACTATATATATATACAAGAGATTGGGACAAATGTGCTTGTCCATGCAGAGGTAGTTACCTCTGCACGAAGGTGTTACCTTCGTATATAGTTACATCCGTATGAGATTACATCCTTACAAACCTCTCTTGTCCTCTCCAGAGTCATGTGTTCGTGTCTCAACTATACAATATTCAACACACGCTCTATCTAGCCTATTCGCACAGTGGCGAACATACATAATATGCACCAACAAATTCCCCCTAGGCCGTCATTGTCGAATCTTGATCAAATATGAGAGCCGTGTTTGAATATTTTGCAACTTCAATCAAGCATCTTGAAATCTTCAGATAATTATTGATTGATGATTCGGGCTTTCATTATCTTCATTATACCCAAATTCCCCCTGAAATGAATCTTCAGGTCTTTGTTTGCATGGTTCCCTACCTCCTCTAATTTGCCTAGTTGCAATCTTCATGAATAATCACAACTTGAAACTAATCAATGCAGCTTCTACGTTTCAATGTTAACCACATCTGTCTTAGGTTTTTATTTAACACTTTGCCTGAATCTCTTAATCTTCAAAATCCAACTAGCAATTGATAGAAACTTCGAATCACCAGACTGGTAAACTTCAATTTAATGAATAACCGCGAAAATATGAAATCACGTTTTCCGTAATCACCTTTAAGCACACTCAAGAATGATTGATTAGTGAAAATGGTAATCTTGCCAATCAGCAAATCCTCATCAGATAGCAAATCATTTGGTATTACATTCAGATCTTAGAAACATTCTTCCACGATTAGAATCACATTCTTCCTCTCCAATCACGATAACAGATATATAGTCTTCTCCGTTAGACCCGACAACAACTTAATCAACAAACTTCATTATTCCGAGGCGGTTAGTCCGAAAAACAATTCCTCTACTCGAAGATTAAACATTCTGACACTTTAGATCATCACAAAGTTGTGATATCTTTTACGTGTCGACAATACTAATGCATCTCCGTACGCTAATCCTTCTATCAGGCTTGATGATTAAATTTTTATTCCCCTTCATTTTTTGTAAATTCTGACCTCTCTAAAACTTATCACTTAATTTCCCCTCAAACTTGGCAAATTCAGTTCTATCTTTTCACTGAAAAACTCTACTATGCGGAAAATGTGTCATTGTGGTCCACAAAAGTGTGTTTTTCTTCAATGCGGATTTTTCTTTAAGGCCCATTAATACTCACTACTCCAAATGATAATCATTCTGCATTGGTATCTATGACTATCCCATTATCTTCACTACTCTGTGATCGCATCATCGAATCTATTTTCTGAAGCTCCCAACGGTGTCCCCGAACAACCTGTATTTGTCGTTAAAATCACTAAAAAAAAAATCAATCACCAAACTTTTTCTAGACACTCGTCTCGTCACTACGATAGTGTGGATGAAATAGGTTCATTCGTGTAAACGAGATGATTTTATAATAAAGATGCTTAGTTCGTGCGAACTAGAGTCTATCGTGCGGATGAAAGCTCCTTCGTGCTAATTACTCAAGCTAATTATGAAAATATATATTTTGGTGTCGCTATAGAGATATATTTATTTCCGAGTCGTCGTAAGTTTGTGTGTACATATATAATATATATATTTGACACGATTGCAAAAATATAATATTTTCTAAGTTGTCGTAAGAATATATTTTCCTGAAAACCGACAAATTACTAAGTGTGAAACGATTCAAGGATATATAGGTATACGTGCATGTGTATATCTTAACACACTTACCAAATACAAGTTAATATGTAGTATACATGTATATGCATATGTATATATTACGTAATACATGCTCATTGATTGGAAATGTGTATATACATATATGTAAACATATATACAAAAGATATACAAAGCATTCGAGACAACGAACGGGATTTCGATGAATAAACAAGACTTATAATAAAGATATTATTTTGGCAACCAATCGAGCATAGAAAATTATATTTACTAAAGAATAAATCTATTTTTGGTTATGGTCAAACTACCGATTTGTTGAACGATATTTTACAACATAAAATAGTTTATTTTGATATAAATTATATATTTTTACAAATCGGATAAATCATGTGCCGACACAAATACATACAAGGGGCTAGGCCCCTGATACATTACAAACAAGTGTCTATCATACATATGTACATGTGTGATAGTATACATGTATGAACATTCGGATAATCACCCACCAACGTGTCATAACAGAGAAGCGTTTTTAAAACAGAAAAACATATTAAGTGTTAACAAGATTGGTGAGATACATGTAAAACAAACATACAGTAGACCTTGTCTTATTAAATTAGGACACTTGTAGGTTTGCAACATTTTATACATTGGACATTTGCTTGCATACACATGGAACGCAAAGTTGTGAGTTTCCTAGCCCCTCTTTTAAATGTTTTTACTTTGAAAAATTATGGGGAGATACATGTTTGCTCAAATGGTATGACGGTTAGGGATTAAAACAACTAGATCATTTATCTGTGCATAAGTTGGTTACTGCTCTCGGGGAGGACCCCTGGGGGATATCAATTTGAGTAACCATTAGCCACATACGGGCTGAGGAACAATTGGATAGATTTATTAGGTATTGGCTAGCCCCAGACCTTGTCCCCCAAGACCCTGTGGGAGCGCTTTTGTGTCTAGAGCCTCGAGTCACTAGAATTTGGTGGCACAGTATGGTGGAACTGTAACACCTAGCAAAATTCATATTCGGTAATAAACCGACACGTGTTCATGCCCTTAGAAAATAGCTCAAATGAGTTAGCCACTCAACTCCTTAAACGAATCTAGAAATCCAAAATTTTTTTTAAACCTGACGGTAGCTTACAGTCCGGGACCGTAGCCTACGGTCCAGACTTTCTGGTTAGAAATTATAACTAACCGTAAGCTACGATTTGGCAACCCTAGCTTACAGCGGGACATTATAACTTCACTTTTACACCATTTTAACTTTCAACTATTAACCCTAAGGCCCCTAGACTTTATTATTACATTTTCCTTGCATAAATAAGTCATTTTACAACTCAAACAACTCCCGGTTAAGGTGATATCTTGTGATTCACCATTCTTGAGTATCACACATCTTCACCGAACCTTAAACCTTACTAGCTTGGGTGATTTAACCCATAAACCATAAGTATTCGTATCTTTCAAATTTAAGCTAGTAAACGCTTATAAATCGTAAGAAAACCTAGTGTGACACCCGTTAATGTTCGGTTACTCGTACTCTTCTTCAATACGTCTTGTATTGAACGAAAAGACCAAGTTGTATCATTATGTCATTGGATATAAGTCAAGGGACAATTCATGACAATCCACAAAACTATTTTTGAGGGACTAAAAGTGTCAAAACCCCAAAATTCTATCAAGATGCCACCTCTCCTGCAAAATGCCACACTCTTGTAGCTCTTGACACCTTGCTAGACACTTGTGATAATCCTAGAACACCTCTAGCACCTGGCTTCATCTTCACACACCTCCTTGCACTATAAATAGCCCACTAGTTCACCTCATTATTTGCTCATTCACTTCTTCTCCTCTCTTATTACAGTCTTGGAAGTTTCTGACCATTTAGGAGCTTCCCTTTGAGTTCTAAGTTTCCCTTGGATCACTTTTAAGTGCTCCATCTCTGCTTTTTTCTTATTACAGGCTTTTAATAGCCAAAAGTCAAGCATTTTCGACAAATGCCTTGACTTTCGGTTAAGACCATTATGGTCCAGCCATTGTTCGAAATGAACATGGCTAAGTGATCGTAATTAGGAAGGTATTAACCCCTTAAAGGGGCACCTCCTATAGATCACGTTTACTAGGTCAATTGACGGGTCAAAGTTATTGTTTTAAAAAGTCAAACGGGCCAGATTTCATAAAAATCATAATCTGAGTTTATATATGTTATAAATATGTTTTTGACACTTAAACAAGTTGGTAATAATTATTATAACATGTGGGAATATGTTTGATCCGTCAATTTCAGTCCTAGAGCCGGTTCGCAACAGAAAGTCGTGAAGTTTGACTTCTGCTTTGACTTTCGATTCTGACCTTACTTAGATTAGTTAGCTTCTGAATTAAGGTCACATTATGATCATAATGCTGTAGCATAACCCTCTGAGGTTATATTACATGATCATAATCATAACCTGAGTTTATGCCGAAGTTCCGTAAAATGTCAAATTTTGACTAAAATGCCCTTTTTACATGAAATAAGGTTTTAATCAACAAGGAACTTGCAAATAACTTACCTACTGATATGTTAATGTAATTAACATATTATAATGTTAATATTCTGATCATAAACTATACTTTTAAATGACCAAAATGCTCTTTCAGTGCATAGCTTGGTCTTAAACAATAAACCACACTTACGTGTGCTATCTTATTGATAATATGTCACAAATTAAGTATTTTTTCCAGAATGTTTATGATCATAACATCATAATACATGCAAGTTCCTTTTATACGACATATAATTACCAAAACGCCCTTATGAGGCATAATTTCGTTTCAAAACCTTTTCGGCATATAAGTTGATATCCTACTGATATTACAACTTATTTAAAGTATAATGCAATTGAAAATAACCGACACAGGTTTAACCTTATCATTTTAATCTCAAATTCCAGAACGTTAATTGTTTACCCATATTATACAAGTCTTAAGTACTTGTTGGGTTTAAACTACATTCTATCTGGTCATCGCTTAATCTAGCATACCATTTTTAACCATTACGCTAGTCGGTCTAAGTCTATGACTTAAATTAAGACCGTTAGATTTTTAATTGGTTAGCTTATGCCCTAATCCAGACTAGAGCCTTCCAGTAAATGCTATCTGCACTTATTTCTTTTTGAATACGGCTGAGAATATTAAATCTTGCATTTTTAATCAAGACTAGCTTAGGTAAATACTCTTGACTTATTTTCCCTATACGGGCTTGGGTTACGGTAAATTATTACTGCTTGGTCAGAAATGGGATCAATCGAATGCCGGATTGTGGCTAGCAAATCCGCATATTCCGTTTTATTCAGTTTTGTTTGATAACTTAAACATTGGGGGTCAACGAGCGTGTCCTGGATATCCTTGGCTCATTACATTAGTTAATGGCCACGACCAAAACACGGGGTGTAAGCATACACCCGACAGATGCGAATGCTAATTAATTTTACCCACAAGTTGGGGATAACTCCTTCGTGGGTTCCTAAGTGGTGTATATGTTAATCAAATCTCGGTCTCTTTGCTGGGCCCCATATGTATTGACAAACATGTAAAGCTGTTAACAAGGTTACAACGCTGACTTTTCCAAGTTATAAAATATTTGTTTCCTGTGCACTTAAATCTAATTTTTAAAATGTTTACAAATGAGTCAGTCGGGTGTATTTACCATCGAAAGCTGACGTATTTTCAAAAGACTAAGATGCAGGTACAATACGAAATAGGCTGGAAGCTGCTCAGTAGTGATATAAGAGGATCTTGCAAATCCTTAGATCTGCCCAAAGTCTGTTATACATTTTGTACATTTTACGATCCGCCTATGGATATTTCATTACAAGCCGTCTGTATATTATTTTTCGTACTATGAACATTTGGTTTGTAATAGTAATTTTAAACTCCAAGACTTCCGCTGTGTTGTGTTTAATTGACTATGATGATATCAACTTACGTCACGATATTCCCCACCTGGGCCCACCGATGTTTGGTTGAAAATACGGGGTGTGACAGGTTGGTATCAGAGCCAAGGTTTGAGAGAATTAAACACTAGCCTTCTTGTGGTTAATCTCAAACTTACACAAGCACATTCCTTAGACTTCCGAGTATAGGCTTTGACCTAGGATTACTCATCTCATTATTAAGTTATAATTATTGTTTTAAATTTGATTTTTAACAGGAAAATGCCGCCAAGAGTAAGAGGAAGACGTAAAGGACCAATGAGGGGAAGACCTAAGGACATATCCCTTCTCATACCCATCACCCGAACCCCTCTGAGGATTCGATGGATTCATGGTGATTTGCCTAACATTCGCCTACCCACACTCAAAGTTCTTACCACTCGTACCATTCGCACCACTCTCACCAGTCCCATCACTCGCATCATTCTTACCGTGATGGGTTTAATCCAAACCAATATTTAAATACACCTCTAGCCGATCAAAATAGTTGGACCTACCAAACCTCATGGAAGAGGACTCTGACCCGTAGATGCCGTCGTCGGGATCGCATACGCATCCCATAGAAATTTCAAGTGATTCGAACTCTTATGCCGGATCACCGTATCGAGGTCCTAATGAATGGGACCAATATTGGAACCAATTTACCTTTGCTAACACTCTTTCCCATCACTCCCAACCACCTCCTGTGCAAGAAGATATCCACATGAAACCGGTGGACCAACCTCAACCGCCACCTGAACCGCCAAGGAGGAAAAGAGGAGCACGTATGTCGGTACGTGCGGGCCAACGGTCGGGATCGCTGCCACCTTTGCCCAAACCTTACCTAACCATTCAAGAGGATCCACAAATGGGTGGACCCTCCAATGCTTCACCTGTGGTCGAACCGACACCACCACCATCGGGTTTTAATAACCCTCTTCATACAAATCCGGATATATCTGGATATGATCCTTTTAACCCATCTAAGCCAGTAGACTATCAAGCACTTTCGCATGACCCTTATATGCAAGCGGTCATGCATAACGCACTTTACCCGTCTCCTTTCCCACCTGCTTATCCACCTACTGGATATCTAACTGATGGGTACCAGTATCCTATGATGCCACAACCACAACCACAATCTCCGCCGCAACTCACGGCCATTAACGAGGCCTTAGAACGAATGAAAGAAATGCAGCAACAAGCGGAGAAGATGGAGAAGAAGACGAATAAGTTCTTCAAGAAGCTCTCCAATTTGGTTAAGGGAAAGAAGGACGAGTGAAGTCTTTTCTTTTATTATGTTTAGTCCCTATGTGGACATTGTTAATTATTTAGTCCCTGCGTGGACAAGTTATTTCTTTTGTCCTTGCATGGACAATTAGTTTTATTTATTTATTTCAATTATGGTACTTTCTATTATCATTTAATGAAATTTTTGGAATTTTATATATATATATATATATATATATATATATATGTACTCATCCTCTTCAAGTGATCGTCTCGATTTTACTCGAAATTGATGATCAGCTATATAATTCCAAAAGATCTTAATGGTTTTGATTAGCCAAATGGCAAAGTCCATATTAATTGGACAAATTATAAATGATAGTTAAGGATGAATAGCCTTCTATCATGATAGTTAAGGAAGAATTATCCTTCTATCCAGAGGTGGTGGACTATGTTCAAGCCTCCAAGTCGTTAAGGTCAATGCAACCGTGACTATTAATCGAACATTAAGATACTCCTATGTTAACATTCAGGAATGTTCATACTCCTGGTAGTGTAACTTGAGGAACCACACTAACCGTCTAGGTAAATGGACTATGTCCTAACCTATTATATAGCCTATGTGATCAAATTTAATCCTAACTAATATCATCAATGCGATGATAATGATTAAACATCCATTAGTGATGTAGTGCCTACAGGCCATGATTAAACATCCATTAGTGATGTAGTGCCTACGGGCCACGACTAAACATCCATTAGTGACGTAGTGCCTACGGGCCATAACTAAACATCCATTAGTGATGTAGTGCCTACGAGCCATGATTAAACATCCATTAGTGATGTAGTGTCTACGGACCAGAATTAAACATCCATTAGTGATGATTTGCCTTCATCCAATATTATATTGTCAATTAAGACAGCGGGAGTTGTAACCTTATGGTTCCCTGTCCAAGGTGGTGAGTTATACTCAAGCCTCATAGTCTATATGATCAATGAGATCATGACTAATATCATCAAGTATGATGATTATCTATCTTAACATCTAGTTGATGTTAATTAATTGTTTACATGCCAACGTGCCGTATTTTTATGTCCATTAGTGACAGGACAATGTGCAGCATTCTTATATGTCCTTAGTGACAAGCCAATATGCCATATTTTAATGTCCTTCGTGACAAACCTATGAGCTATTTATAATTGTCTAATCAATGACGGTTGTGACATTACTATCCTCTGTCTAATAATATATGGACTATGTCCAAATTGTAATTTGCCTTTGATGGTCTTTTTGAGACCTAGGCCAAATGTAGATAACATTCATTTAAAATGTTAAGCCTCACAGTTGTGATTCCATGCACACTGGTTCAGATAGGCAATGGATTTATATATCCAAACTTTATAGCCTATATGGTTATTAATACCATGGCTAATATAAAATTTAATTTGGTATATAGTACCCAAACATTAGAGATGGCTAACTCAGATGAGGCGCAAAGTAGTCGACGTGATAATAGTACTGACAAAGCTAAAAATATAGCCATCAATAATGCGGATTTCCAAGCTCGCATTGATGCAGCTGTCGAAAAATCCATGGGAAAGGCCATGGAAAAATTTAAGGAAGTGAGCGCTACTTGCTCCAAACCTTTATTTATTCCACCATCATCAGCTCGAAAGGAGAGCTCTGTCCACTCTTCAAATGCGAAGACGGATGTACCTATAAATACTTTGTCTCCTACAAGCCCTAAGATTTTAATGGAGAAAGGGGAGCAGTAGAAGCCTTGAGATGGCTTGATGAGATGAAACTATTGTAGATATCAGCGGTTGTGCTAATAAGGATGTGGTGAAGTTTGTATACCAATCCTTCAAGGGCGTTTCCCTAATATGGTGGAAGGCCATGGTCCAGTCAACAGGAAACGTACACCTGTATAACTTGGGATGGACCAAGTTTGCGGACCTTGTTAAGGAAACGTACTGCCCACCTCAGGAGGTGGAGAAGATAGAGTCAGATTTTTTGACTCTTACAATGAAAAATATGGACTGTCGGAAGTATGTTACCGACTTTAATTCCTTATCCAGATTAGTATCTTATCTGATTTCACCTGAACCCAAACGCATCACGCATTTTATAAAGGGTTAGCACCTGAGATTAAAGGCATGGTGAAGGCTGCTCAGCCTATTAACCTATCTCTCTCTCTCACTTTAGATCTAGTGAGACAAAAGTCAGTCAAGACTGAGACTGACGGGAAAAGGAAAAGAGAGGATGGTAACTCCCATAGATTTAATAAGATGAATAAGGGGAGATTTGGGTCCAGAAGGAACCAAGATAAGTCGGGCGTGACGCCGACATGTAAGACCTGCAACCTCAAGCACTGGGGACAGTGTAATTTTGATCTACAGGCTAAACCCTGTGGTATTTGTAAGAAAAAAAGGGCATAAGACCCTAGAATGCAAGGATCTTAAGGATGCCGTCTGCTATGGTTGCAGTGAAAAATGGCATATTAAGACTAACTGCCCTAATAATCTCAAGAGTAATAATGCGAAGCCTGGAGAGGCTAAGAAAGGAAATGCTTGTGCCTTTCAGATGAATGCTAGAGAGGTTGTTAATGACAACAACGTCATAACATGTACATTTCTCATTAATGACATATATGCTACAGTTCTTTTTGATTCGGGTGCGGATAAGTCATTTGTGGACTTTAAATTTAGAAAACTATTAAACTTACCCATAAGAACTCTAGATATAACTTATGAAGTAGAACTTACTGACGGAACCTTAGAAACAACGTCTTCTATTCTTGATGGATGCTTTATATCCATTAAGAATCATTCAATCATATTTCTCTTCTTCCAATGAAATTGGCAGGGTTCGATGTAATCTTAGCCATGGATTGGTTATCCCATAACCAAGCCCGCATTGCCTGTGATAAGAAACTCATCGAAATTAAAACCCATCTGGTGAAATGCTCACCATCTTTGGAGATTCACACTATGGATTACCAGACAAAGTTTCATTATTTAAAGCATCCAAGTGTCTAGGGAAAGGTTGTGTCAATTACATGTCACAAGTAACTATTAACGAGCCGAAGCCAAATATTGAAGACCTTTCAGTTATCTCAGAAGATCCCGATGTTTTCCCTGAGGAATTACCAGGTTTACCTCCAGATAGGCAAGTGGAGTTTAGGATTGACATCCTACCAGGAGCAGCACCTGTTGCAAGAGCTCCGTATCGGATAGCACCAACAGAGATGAAGGAATTAAGAATGCAATTAGTTGAACTTCTAGAAAAAGGATTTATTCAGCCTAGTTCCTCACCTTGGGGAGCTCATATCCTTTTCGTTAAGAAAAAGGACGGTTCAATGCGGATGTGCATTGATTATCATGAACTAAACGAAATAACGATCAAGAATCGTTATCCTCTGCCCAAGATCGATGACTTGTCGATCAACTCCAATGGGCTAGTTACTTCTCTAAGATCGACTTAAGATCAGGATATCATCAATTGAAGGTTAGAAGTGAGGATGTTCCCAAGACTGCCTTCAGGACTCGTTATGGCCATTATGAATTTCAGGTGATGCCTTTTGGGCTCACAAATGCACCTGCAACATTCATGGATCTCATGAATAGAGTCTGTAAGCCGTACCTAGATAAGTTTGTCATTGTCTTCATAGAAGACATACTTATCTACTTTCGTAATCAAGTTGATCATGAGAAACATCTTTGGTGCATCTTAGAATTGCTAAGACAAGAGAATCTTTATGCTAAGTTCTCTAAGTGCGAATTTTGGCTCAGAGAAGTCCAATTTCTTGGACATGTTGTAAGTGAGCGTGACATCCAAGTGGATCCCGCTAAGATTGAAGCCATAATGAGTTGGGAAGTACCCAAAACTCCATCAGAGTTTGTAGGTTCTTAGGATTGGCCGGTTATTATAGGAGGTTCATTGAGAACTTTCGAGGATAGCCACTCCTTTAACTACCTTGACTCGTAAGAATGTCAGGTTTGACTGGGGTCCAAAACAACAAGAATCTTTTGAAATTCTGAAACACAAGTTGAGCAATGCTCCTGTGTTATCTCTACCTGAGGGTATTGAGGATTTTGTCGTTTATTGTGATGCCTCGCACACTGGCATGGGTTGTGTGCTAATGCAAAAAGGCAAAGTGATTGCTTATGCATCACGACAATTAAAGGTGCACGAAAGGAATTACACCACCCATGGGTTGTATTTGCACTAAAGTTATGGAGACATTACTTATATGGCACAAAGTGTATTGTATACACTGACCATAAGAGCCTCCAACATCTGTTCAATCAGAAGGAATTGAACATGCGACAACGTCGTTGGATGGAAACACTTAATAATTATGATTGCGAAATTCGCTATCATCCCGGCAAGGCAAATGTCGTTGCTGATGCCTTAAGTCGCAAGGAAAGGGTTAAGCCCATTAGGATTAACGCTAAGGGCATTGAGCTCAAAAATAGTTTGAATGAGAAGGTATTAGATGCGCAAAAGCAAGCCCTATTAGAGGCTAATATTCCTAATGAAGGATTAGGCGGAACTATTGATCAGTTAATGCCTGGAAAGGATGGAATCCTTAGATTCAATGGCAGAATCTGGGTTCCAATCTTTGGAGGACTTCGAGAACTAATCCTCCAAGAAGCACATAATTCGAGATACTCAGTGCACCCTGGTGGTGACAAAATGTATCAAGATTTGAAATAGAACTATTGGTGGATGGGTTTGAAGAAATCCATAGCCACTTATGTAGCTAAATGTCTGACGTGTTCGCAAGTTAAAGCCGAACATCAGAAACCGTCAGGACTCCTATAACAGCTTGAGATTTCCACTTGGAAATGGGAAACGGTAACTATGGATTTGATTACTAAGTTACCTAAGACCAAATGTGGCAATGACACGATTTGGGTCATTGTGGACATGCTGACTAAGTCAACACATTTCTTACCAATTAAAGAGACTTATAATTCTGATAAGTTGGCAAAACTATATGTGGACAGGATTGTGTCCCTACATGGTGTGCCGGTATCTATTGTATCCGATAGAGATACTAGATATACATCTCACTTTTGGAAAAGTTTCCAACAATCTTTAGGCACAAAATTGAACTTTAGTACGGCTTACCACCCATAGGACGGATGGACAAAGTGAGCGTACTATTCAAACTTTGGAAGACATGCTTAGAGCATGTGTAATTGATTTAGGTGGAAGTTGGGATGACCACTTACCCCTAATAGAATTCTCCTACAATAATAGTTATCATACAAGCATGAAGGCTGCTCCTTTTGAAGCCTTGTATGGGAGAAAATGTAGAACGACTGTTTGTTGGGCTGAAGTTGGGGAAGCCCAACTGTCTGGACCAGAGATTGTCCTAGAGACCACGGATAAGATAATGCAAATCCGTGATCGACTCAAAGCTGCCGTGATAGGTAGAAAAGTTATGCATACAAGAGGCGAAAACCTCTTAAGTTCCAAATAGGGGACAAAGTATATTAAAGGTATCACCCTGGAAAGGTGTGATGCGCTTCGGAAAGAAGGGAAAGTTAAGCCCAAGATATATTGGACCATTCGAGGTAATCGAATGTGTCAGTTTTGTAGCTTATAAGCTCAAGCTGCCTGAGGAGCTCAGTGGAATCCTTGATGTGTTGCTAGCAATGTCACATCAAGACGTGCAAATTGATAAAAACCTGAGGTTCACTGAGAAACCAATTTCGATCGAGGATCGACAGGTTAAAAAGCTCCAATTCAGTTTATACCTATTGTAAAGGTTAAGTGGGATGCCCTTCACGGCCCCGAGTATACATGGGAAGTTGAGTCCACTATGCGACAAAAGTACTAACGGGTGGTCTTTTGGACAACCCGTAAGTGCGATAAAATGATAAATATTCCACGCTTTAAATGTTTAATTGTTACGATTTGATGTCTACGGTCTATATGGTTTTTCAGGTACCGAAGAGCATAACGAGCGTGCTTAAACGTGTTTTATCGGGTATTTGTAAGAATCTAATGGAAGATGGGACTTAAGAGATTGAACGATGGGCAAAATGAGAAAATCAAGTTGACCACCGTAAGCTACAGTGGGCGTCGTGGCTTACGGTGGAGTTTTTTTTCAAAACCCACCGTAAGACAGTGGTTGAGTGCCGTAATGAAATTGTTGCCTACCGTAAGCTACGGTGGTCACCGTAGCTTACGGTGGTGAGCTACGGGAAAGTTTTAACTGCTCCATTTAAGTCGAATGGAGGAGTCTTTTCACATATCCAATCATTGGTGACGAACTGAAGAGTGAAGGGGCGATTTTGAGTGTTCTTGGTGATTCAAGACAATTTCTAAACATTATTTTGGTGTTGTTGATTCGTATGAACAAAACATTTGAAGTATGTTTGATTGTGAGAACATGAGAGGCTAGATTTCTTGGTGATCATCTTGGGTGAAGGTTTGTTGAACAATTGTGTTTGAATTCTTGATTTCTAGAATAATTGCTATGTTATGGTTATTATGGTGTTGATTGATTGTTTGTAAATCGTTGATTAATATCCAACCCGTTAACCTCTTGTGATATCTCGATTGTCAACGACACCAAGAATGTACGAAATGGGCAAAGACTAAAATATCAATCAACGATTTACAAACAATAAATCAACGATTTACAAACAATCAATCAACACCATAATAACCATAACATAGCAATTATTCTAGAAATCAAGAATTCAAACACAATTGTTCAACAAACCTTCACCCAAGATGATCACCAAGAATTCTAGCCTCTCATGTTCTCGCAATTAAACATACTTCAAATGTTTTGTTCATAAGAATCAATAACACCAAAATAATGTTTCGAAATTGTCTTGAATCACCAAGAACACTCAAAATCGCCCCTTTTCGCTCTGTAGTTCGTCACCAATGATTGGATGTGTGAAAAGACTCCTCCATTCGACTTAAATGGAGCAGTTACAACTTTCCCGTAGCTCACCACCATAAGCTACGGTGACCACTGTAGCTTACGGCGGGCAACAATTTCATTACGGCAGTTAGCCACTGTCTTACGGTGGGTTTTGAAAAAAAAACTCCAACGTAAGCTACGGCGCCCACCGTAGCTTACGGAGGTCAGCTTGATTTTCTCATATTGCCCTTCGTTCAATCTCTTGTGTCCCATCTTCAATTAGGTTCTTACAAATATCCGATAAAACACGTTTAAGCATCCTCGTTATGCTCTTCCATACCTGAAAAACCATACACACCATAGACATCAAATCGTAACAATTAAACATTTAAAGCATGGAATATTTATCATTTTATCGCACTTACGGGTTGTCCAAAAGACTACCCGTCACATCCCCACACTTAAACGTTGCTTGCCCCAAGCAACACTTTCACAAAAGTTTCAAACTCACCAGTGATCATCATGTAAACCAAACACATACAAATTGCCCCATTATCAATTTTACCATCGTATTACATAACACACCCTCACTATACTCTCCTCTCGGTGACAAACAATGGTACTAGCACAATCTAATCATTGGTGATGAACTTTTCACATATCATATCATTGGTGACGAACTACAGAGTGAAAAGGGGCAATTTTGAGTGTTCTTGGTGATTCAAGACAATTTCTAAACATTATTTTGGTGTTGTTGATTCGTATGAACAAAATATTTGAAGTATGTTTGATTGCGAGAACATGAGAGGCTAGAATTCTTGGTGATCATCTTGGGTGAAGGTTTGTTGAACAATTGTGTTTGAATTCTTGATTTCTAGAATAATTGCTATGTTATGGTTATTATGGTGTTGATTGATTGTTTGTAAATTGTTGATTGATATTTTAGTCTTTGCCTATTTCGTACGTTCTTGGTGTCGTTGACAATCGAGATATTACAGGAAGGTTAACGGGTTGGATATTAATCAATAGGTCATCGTGTAACGACCTCGCATTATAATCCGGGTACTTGGTTCCCTTTATCACAAACAGTTAATCAAACACGAGTCATGTCTATGTGACTCTTCCTAGTTGAATTGAAACACATGCGGTTTGAACCGGAAACCCATGATGGTCGCTTCCTTATTAATCTGTTAAAAATCAATTTTTGAATCATTGGTAGTTAAAATATACAACCATCAACCAAAATCTGAAATTAATTTCTTGCAAATTAGGTAATTAGTTTAAGTAGTACAACCTTTCAATAACACAATTTCCACAATTCCTTGTGTTCGATACCCACTTACTGCTAACTAGTAGCAGTATTTGGATTAAATTTGCGTTTCAAGACAATGACGTAACGTCAAATTTTGGCACCGTTGCCGGGAATAGCATCCGTGGCCAAATAGTTTACATAATGTGCTTACCACGGGGCCGTAGAAGTAGAGACAGCGAGCAACTGTTCATCAGGAAACCGTTCATTAATCTCACTTAAATCATCAGCCCCTTCAATTGGAATCCGAGACAAGTGGGCCGCCACCACATTTTCACTTCCCTTTTTGTCTCGAATTTCCAAGTCAAATTCTTGCAACAAAAGTACCCATCGAATCAACCGAGGTTTAGCAATATACCACCACTTTGCTCCCACAAATTTATGACCGAAACTTGTCCAACGCATACACCACTACTAATAATTCTTTCTCGGTTGTGGTGTAATTCAGTTGCGCCTCGGACAGAGTTTTACTTGCATAATAGATCGCCACCGGCTTCTTATCAACCCTTTGCCCCAAAACCGTTCCAATAGTTATATCGATGGCGTCGCACATAATTTCGAATGGCTTTGCCAATTCGGTGGCTACAAGATAGGGGCCTTCACCAACTGTTCCTTCAAAACATTAAAGGCTTGCAAACATTTATCAGTAAAATCAAAGGGAACATCTTTCAATAATAAATTACATAAGGGTTTAGTAATAACACTAAATCACTTAATAAATCTTCTATAAAAACCAGCGTGCCCCAAGAATGACCTTACCCCTTTAACATTTTTAGGAGGTGGTAGCGATGAAATTACACGAATTTTTGCTTTGTCTACCTCCATCCCTTTTTCGGACACAACATGGCCCAACAAAATACCTTCCTGAACCATGAAATGACTTTTTTCCCAGCTCAGCACTAAGTTCTTCTCGACACATCTTTTTAAAACTTTTTCTAACTCGTCGAGACACGACTCAAAGCTTGTGCCAAAAATAGAGAAGTCATCCATGAACACTTCAAGATACTCTCCAACCATGTCCGAGAAAATACTAATCATACATCGTTGAAAAGTTGCTGGAGCGTTGCACAAGCCAAATGGAATTCGCTTAAAGGCGAAAGTACCATAAGTACATGTAAAGGCGGTTTTGTGTTGGTCATCGGGATAAATAGCAATTTGGTTGTATCCTGAATACCCATCCAAAAAACAGTAGTATTTTTTACCCGAAAGTTTTTCAATTATTTGGTCAATGAAGGGTAATGGAAAATGGTCCTTAGAGGTTGCGGTATTTAATTTTCTATAATCAATACAAACACGGCACCCGGTGACCGGTCGGGTGGCGATTTGTTCACCATTTTCGTCCTTAATATCTTGAATACTGGCCTTTTTAGGCACCACTTAGGTAGGACTTATCCAAGCACTATCAGAAATAGGGTAAATCATGCCTGCATCCAACAATTTGATTACCTCATTTTTCACTACCTCGCGCAGATTAGGATTCAACCTTCTTTGTGCTTCCCTCGACGGCTTGGCTTCATCATTTGTAATTATTTTGTGCATAACAATAGATGGGCTGATTCCCTTCAAATCAGAGATTGTCCATCCTATGGCCGCCCGATTCACCTTGAGCACCCTTAGCAATTCGTGCTCTTGAGCCACCTCTAAATTAGAGGCAATAATGATCGGCAATGTGTCATTATCCCCTAGAAATGCGTATTTCAAGTGGCTCGGCAATTCCTTCAACTCCAGGATTGGGGGCTCCTCCAAAGATGGTTTCGTACCTGAACTAATTTTCGCCGGTAGACTCTTGAATTGATGAGTCCACGGCGGTCGCCCCTCTTTCATCGCCATTACATCATGTTTTTCTTCTTCCACTCGCAAATCACTAGCATGTACCTACTTAGACACATCACAAACATAAACACAAACATCCTCTTCCGCATATTCATGTGGGTCACACCCATCCACTAAACCTGCCATGAAACACTCGTCACACCAACAGAATTAGATGTGTTAGTAAAAACATTTAATCGCATTTTTCAGTTACCGAATGTCATGTCAACCGTACCAAGTCGATAATCAATTACGGCGTGAGCGGTGCTTAAGAATGGCCGACCCAAAATAACGTTTTGTTGTTGTTTTGGGTCAGCGGACGAGTAGTCAAGTACTAAAAAGTCTACCGGGTAGTAAAATTCATCAACCTTCACAATTACATCTTGGACCATCCCTCGGTGTAACTTGTGAGACAAATCGGCCAAAACCACCGTTGTCTCTACCCGGGTCAATGGACCAAAATCATATTGGTCATACAACCTACCTGGTAGTATACTTACTCCGGCTCCAAGATCTAGCAACGCTTTAGACATTGGAAAATTTCCAACTTGAATATTTATTAACGGCGTTCCCGGATCTTGGAGCTTGGGAGGAAGAATCCCTTTCAGCACTACACTAACCTGTCCGATCAGATCTACCCGCTTAGGCAACTTATTCTTTTGTTGTCTTTTCTGAGTGCATAATTCTTTTAAGAACTTTGCGTAAGCGGGTACTTGCTTAATAGCATCAAGCAATGGGAGGTTTACCTTAACTTGTCTAAACACATCCAAAAGTTCTTCCTTTTGAGGACCCCTTGTTGAAATAATTTTTTTTTCCCGAGTCAACTAAAGCGGAAGGAAACGGGACTTGACTTGGTCCCCCTTCCTCCTTTGCTTCGTTTACGATTTCACCCAAACCCGGTTTATTAATCACATTTTCAACAGTAGGGTCCCTTGACACATTTGGTGATGGGACATCATCCTCATCACTCTCATTACCCGTAATATCCTCAACCACCCCTTCAACCAAACCCGGTTCCAAATTTGCTTTAAATTCTTTACCGCTTCGTAAAACACTTACATGGTTAATATTAATATTACGCGAAGTGTTGTGAGAGGGATTTACCTTTGTGTCACTCGGAAGTTGACCCTTACCTTTTTTAAGTTCCGCTACCTCGGATGCGAGTTGACCCATTCGTGTGGTGAGTACTTGGATACTTTTGTCACAGACTTCATCCTTTTGCATACGAGCTTCGTCTAGTTGATTCCTCCGTTGCATGTCTTGTTGCATCATTCGAAGCATGTCCATAACCTCATTACTGCTCGATGAAGTTTGACCCGCGTTTCCACTTTGGTCACCTCCTTGTTGAAATTGACCTTGATACCCTTGACCATTTCTGCCCCTAAAATTACGATGATTGGGTTTTGAATGATTATGGTACGGAAGCTAGTTTTGTGATGAAAATATGATTTTGGGCAAAATTTTACTAATTTAGGAGAATGTTGTTCAAATTTTTGCATATGATGAATTAATGTTTTGACTAGTTTCCATGACTATAGTAATAAGCAAGTGTGGGGATAATGTGGGTTTTGAGAAGATGAATAATATGTGTTAGTCATGTCTATGCTTTGCAGAGTTGTAATGGGGCGAAAAGAAAAAGAAAAAGTGGGCTCTTCAAGTAACCCTACACCAGGAAAGAGAAGGTTAGTCATGCAGGGTGGTAGTGATGAAGACACAAAAGAAGATGTGCCTGATCGGGGGCCAAAGCCACAATGGACATCCGGTCTGTTACATGATTAACCAGAAGAGTGGCATGTTGAATTATTCAGCGACCAGATTAATCGGTTGGCACAAAGAAAAAAGGCATTTATTTGCGAAAAAGAGGTGAGGGAAGCGGATTTTGGACCGTTTGGGATTACGGATAAATTCCGGGCATTAGGATGGGAGGCGGCTCTGAAGTGTTACGATTATGAAGGCACCAATTTGTATGATACTGAAATTCAGGAGTGGATGGCCACTCTTAAGTGTCCTTCATACAGGGGTGGAGCGTCGAAGATGAGATTGATTGGCACTGTGAATGGCATCGAGGTAGAGATGTCCTTTGATTCTTTAAGGCGGGTTGCGAAATTTGATAGTAAGCCGGTTAATCAGTATATGCTTCCAAGATTGGAAGACCTCTATTTTGAACCCGAGAAGCATCCGTGTTGGAATACCATGTTGGATTATCTATTCTTACCGGGTACTACGCACGGAAAGCTATACAGGAAGAATTTAAGGATTGAGGGAAAGTTGATGTTGGCCATTTGCATGCAAAATGTTATCCCGAGGCGGGGTGACAAAACGGAAGTTCGACGGCCGGAAGTGCCGGTGCTCTATACCTTGTTGACAGGGGCCCCATGTTTCCGTTTTGATTTCTGGTAATGAACAATGTATGGATCAGTAAGAATAGCGATCAGCGGAAAATCATTCTGAATTGCCGCCTCATTACTGCTCTCTTGAAAATGTATGGGGTGATCGGTGCAGATGATAAGGGGTCCTATAAAAGATTCAAGCCGTTTGACATCCGACGGTTGGGGGCTGGGTGGAAATATACAGAATCTGAGAGGTATCATAAGTTTAAAAGTGAGGGGCAACGTTGGAGAGTTCTGAAGGCTGACTCGCGGCCACTTCGACCGGGTGAAGAGGATGAACCAGAAAGCGAGGAAGAGGGCTCAAGTGGGGATGAGGACTATATGGATGACCCACATGTTGCCCCAATGAATGTTGAGCAAGGGGGTTCGAGTAGTATTCCAACCGGAGGTTTCTTTGACTTTTTAAGATATCCATATGAGCTGAATTGGGCTCACGAAGGTACAATGCAAGAAGTAATCGAGAGTCAAAGGCCTTCTGTGTTCGATAGCTGGAGTGGGGCTGAGCGGACGTTTTTTGATCATCAAACATTCATGGGCGCAAGCATGGAACGTGCATTGAGGTACAATTTTTATCGACAAGAATCCTGGAACCGTACTCATGCTTACGCCTTTGAGCAGGAAATCAATAACCGATATTTGGATGATTAGAACAGGAGGATGCATGATGATTGGCATGCAGGGCGTCTGGTGGTTGTAGACCCTCCACCAGTTGATTACTCGGCCCTACCACCCATGACGGTAGTGTTTCTTATCCAACGCCACCAATGCATCACTCTCAATGGGTGGATCCACGGTATGGACAGCAGCAGCAATCGAGCTCAGGGCAACAAGAAGAAGGAGGAAGTGGAAGTGGCACGTTCACATTCAACGAGTTCTCGGAGATGATGACTTCTATCTTCGGACCTCCTCAGCCACGCTATTATTGATCAGGTCGTATGTTTCCTTTGTACAGTATTGTAGCTTTATTTTGTTACATTTTGTTTATGGTTGGGAAGGAAGGGGGTGTGTTAGGTTTGATAGTTATGTTGGGTTTGAGGTTTTGTGGCTGAGTTTCATGTTTAAAAAAAAAAGAAATATGGGATTTGAGATTTTGAATGAAAGATGATATTGGGAGTAAATGAGTGATCATTCCTCCAAAACCATACATTGGGGACAATGTATCCCAAGTGTGGGGATGGGGGAAAATTTTTGGATTTAAAAAAAAATTGTGAATCGAACCAAACAGTTGCCAAAGTTTGAAGGTACTACCATAATATACATGACACACTGGTATCCATTTTTATTCCGTTCTTGGTTAGGATTGAGCCACATAGATGTGCTTTAGAAATTAATGCTTTTTGATTGAGTGGCGATGTGTACATTGTGTTAATAGAACTTGGATAATAGATGCTTGTCAAAACCTAAGTTTACATGCTTGTGAATATGATGAGGGCATTTAGGTAGCCTCGTCTGGATGTGTGTTGAGTGTGGGTTTGGGGGGTTGGACCTCAAAAGTTACATATATGAGCTTGGTAGTGAGCGGGACGGGGTTTGGACATTAGTAGCCTAATTTGAGCTTTTAACCATTCAATTGTCACCCAAGCCTATGTCCTACAAAATTCTACCTTTTTAATCGACCTGGTTTAGATAGTTTGATATTGTATTTGTCTTTCAATAGTTGTAATGCGATGGTTGCTATCTTGATGTAATACGATGGGAAAATTGATAACGGGGCAATTTGTTTGTGTTTGGTTTGGGGGAAGCATTCAAATTTCCGTTATGGGAACCCGGCGAATCAAGCCAACCCTAATTTTCAAGGAGCTCAACGGAGTTTTGCTCCTCATCCACAATATAATCAAGGTAATTTTAGGGGCAGAAATGGTCAAGGGTATCAAGGTCAATTTCAACAAGGAGGTGACCAAAGTGGAAATGCGGGTTAAACTTCATCGAGCAGTAATGAGGTTATGGACATGCTTCGAATGATGCAACAAGACATGCAACGGAGGAATCAACTCGACAAAGCTCGTATGCAAAAGGATGAAGTCAATGAGTGACACAAAGGTAAATCCCTCTCACAACACGCATCCGAGGTAGCGGGACTTAAAAAAGGTAAGGGTCAACTTCCGAGTGACACAAAGGTAAATCCCTCTCACAACACTTCGCATAATATTAATATTAACCATGTAAGTGTTTTACGAAGCGGTAAAGAATTTAAAGCAAATTTGGAACCGGGTTTGGTTGAAGGGGTGGTTGAGGATATTACGGGTAATGAGAGTGATGAGGATGATGTCCCATCACCAAATGTGTCAAGGGACCCTACTGTTGAAAATGTGATTAATAAACCAGGTTTGGGGCAATCTTAAACGAAACAAAGGAGGAAGGGGGACCAAGTCAAGTCCCATTTCCTTCCGCTTTAGTTGACCCAGGAAAGAAAATTTTGTTGAACAAAGAGTCCTCAAAAGGAAGAACTTTTGGATGTGTTTAAAAAAGTTAACGTAAACCTCCCATTGCTTAATGCTTTTAAGAAAGTACCCGCTTACGCAAAGTTCTTAAAAGAATTATGCACTCAGAAAAGACAACAAAAGAAGAAGTTGTCTAAGCGGGTAGATCTGACCAGACAGGTTAGTGCGGTGCTGAAAGGGATTCTTCCTTCCAAGCTCCAAGATCCGGGAACGCCGTTAATAAATATTCAAGTTGGAAATTTTCCAATGTCTAAAGCGTTGCTAGATCTTGGAGCCAGAGTAAGTATACTATCAGGTTGGTTGTATGACCAATATGGTCCATTGGCTCGGGTAGAAACAACGGTGGTTTTGGCCGATTTGTCTCACAAGTTACCCCAATGGATGGTCCAAGATGTAATTGTGAAGTTTGATGAATTTTATTACCCGATAACTTTTTAGTACTTGACTACTCATCCGCTAACCCAAAACAACAACAAAACGTTATTTTGGGTCGGCCATTCTTAAGCACCGCTCACGCCGTAATTGATTGTCGACTTGGTACGGTTGACATGACATTCGGTAACAGAAAAATGCGATTAAATGTTTTTACTAACACATCTAATTCTGTTGGTGTTGACGAGTATTTCAGGGCAGGTTTAGTGGATGGGTGTAACCCACATGAATATGCGGAAGAGGATGTTTGTGTTTGTGTTTGTGATGTGTCTAAGCAGGTACATGCAAGTGATTTGCGAGTGGAGGAAGAATAACAGGAGGTGATGGCGATGAAAGAGGGGCGACCGCCGTGGACTCATCAATTCGAGAGTCTACCGGCTGAAATTAATTTGGGTAGGAAGCCATCTTTGGAGGAGCCCCCAATCCTAGAGTTGAAGGAATTGCTGAGCCACTTGAAATACGCATTTCTAGGGGATAATGACACATTGCCGTTCATTATTGCCTCTAATTTAGAGGTGGCCCGATCAAGTAATAAGAAGGTGCGTTCCGAAAACGGAAGTGGCCGAAATCTTAACCCATGCTCACTCCTCCGCTTGTAGGGGACACTTTAGTGGTCACAAGACGGGGTACCGGGTGCTCACGTGCGGGTTCTATTGGCCTACAATTTTTAAAGACGCATGTGAATTTGCCCGGAATTGTCTGAATTGCTAGAAGATGGGGAGTATTTCAAAGAGGGATGAAATGCCCATGCAACCTATCTTGGTGGTAGAAATCTTTGATGTGTGGGGGATAGACTTCATGGGGCCGTTTCCTAGTTCAAATGGGTTTTGGTATATATTGGCGGCCTTGGACTATGGTTCGAAGTGGATTGAAGCCATACCGACACGGACTAATGACCATTCGGTTGTATGCAAGTTTGTGCAATCGAATATCTTTGCTCGTTTTGGAATTCCACGTGTTATAATTAGTGAAGGTGGTTCGCATTTCAAGAATTTTAATTTTGGGAAATTATTGAAGAGATACAATGTGAACCACCGAATTGCCACACCGTATCATCCACAAACCAGTGGACAAGTCGAAGTGTCTAACCGTCAATTAAAGAAATTTTAATGAAGACGGTGCGAACAGATAGAAAGGATTGGTCAAGTAAATTGGATGATGCGTTGTGGGTATACCGAACGGACTACAAGACTCCTATTGGTACAACTCCTTACTGGATGGGGTATGGGAAGGGGTGTCATTTACCAATGGAGTCGGCGCATAGGGCGCATTGGGCCATCAAGATGGTAAACGCCGATTATGACGAAGCGGGCAAGATTCGAAAACTTCAATTGAGTGAGATTGAAGAGATTCGAGATGAAGCATATGAGTGTGCAGCTGCATACAAGGATAAACTCAAGAAGGTTCACAATGCAAAGATTCAGAAGCGAACTTTTGAAACGGGTCAAAAGGTATGGTTGTTCAATTCAAGGTTAGAGATGTTCGCGGGCAAATTAAAAAGCAAGTGGATGGGCCCCTATGTTATTACACGTGTGGGAAGGTTTGGAGATGTTGATATCTTGGATGAACAGACAAACAAGAAGCAAACGGTGAATGGGCATAGGCTCAAATCGTATTTGGAGGGGAATGATATTAAGCATCTTGAACTTGATAAAGTGGGCTACATCTTACAGCCATTGGATGTGAATTAAACGCAAAAGGCCCAGGTTTGGTAATGTAAAATACTTTGTTGTTGTTTGTGTGTTTAGTTTGTTTCGAGTTATTGTTTGTATTTGTTGATTTGTGTTTGAAACAAGTGTGGGGAAGTTTTTCGAAACTTCTCATACACGGTGTTGAGGACAACACAGGTTTGCGAGGGGGTGGTAGGTTAAAATAGACAATCTTGCATCAAGATAGCAATCATTGCATTACAACTATTGAAAGACAAATACAATATCAAACTATCTAAATCGGGTCGATTAAAAAGGTAGAATTTTGTAGGACATAGGCTTGGGTGACAATTGAATGGTTAAAAGCTCAAATTAGGCTACTAATGTCCAAACCCCCGTCCCGCTCACTACCAAGCTCATATATGTAACTTATGAGGTCCAATCCCCCAAACCCACACTCAACACACATCCAGACGAGGCTACCTAAATCCCCTCATCATATTCACAAGCTTGTAAACGTAGGTTTTGACAAGCATCTATTATCCACGTTCTATTAACACAATGTACACATCGCCACTCAATCAAAAAGCATTTAATTTCTAAAGTACATCTATGTGGCTCAATCCTCACCAAGAACGGGAAAAAAAGGGATACCGATGTGTCATGTATATTATGGTAGTACCTTCAAACTTTGGCAACTGTTTGGTTCGATTCAAGTACCCCCATCTTTTTCAATAAAATCTCGAGGTCGAGATTTCTTTTAAAGGGGTGAGGATGTAACACCTCGCAAAATTCGTATTCGGTAATAAACCGACACGTGTTCATGCTCTT
Source organism: Scalesia atractyloides (assembly GCA_947069175.1). Taxonomy (NCBI): domain Eukaryota; kingdom Viridiplantae; phylum Streptophyta; class Magnoliopsida; order Asterales; family Asteraceae; genus Scalesia; species Scalesia atractyloides. Next base: position 13,862,800 of record CAMTDV010000007.1, on the reverse strand, counting down.
AGAAAATACCTCAAATGAGTTAGCCACTCAACTCCTTAAACGAATCTAGAAATCCAAAAAAAAAAAAAATATTTTAAACCTGACAGAAGCTTACGGTCCGGGACCGTAGCCTACGGTCCAGACTTTCTGGTTAGAAATTATAACTAACCGTAAGCTACGATCTGGCAAACCTAGCTTACAGCGAGCCATTAGACTTCACTTTTACACCATTTCAACTTTCAACTATTAACCCTAAGGCCTCCTAGACTTTATTATTACATTTTCCTTGCATAAATAAGTCATTCTACAACTCAAACGACTCCCGGTTACGGTGATATCTTGTGATTCCCCATTCTTGAGTACCACACATCTTCACCGAACCTTAAACCTTACTAGCTTGGGTGATTTAACCCATAAACCATAAGTATTCGTATCTTTCAAATTTAAGCTAGTAAACGCTTATAAGTCGTAAGAACACCTAGTGTGACACCCGTTAATGTTCGGTTACTCGTACTCTTCTTCAGTACATCTTGTATTGAACGAAAAGACCAAGTTGTATCATTATGTCATTGGATATAAGTCAAGGGACAATTCATAACAATCCACAAAACTATTTTTGAGGGACTAAAAGTGTCAAAACCCCAAAATTCTATCAAGATGCCACCTCTCCGGCAAAATGCCACACTCTTGCAGCTCTTGACACCTTGCTAGACACTTGTGATGATCCTAGAACACCTCTAGCACCTGGCTTCATCTTCACACACCTCCTTGCACTATAAATAGCCCACTAGTTCACCTCATTCTTTGCTCATTCACTTCTTCTCCTCTCTTATTACAGTCTTGGAAGTTCCTGACCATTTAGGAGCTTCCCTTTGAGTTCTAAGTTTCCCTTGGATCACTTTTAAGTGCTCCATCTCTGCTTTTTTCTTATTATAGGCTTTTAATAGCCAAAAGTCAAGCATTTTCGACAAATGCCTTGACTTTCGGTTAAGACCATTATGGTCCAGCCATTGTTCGAAATGAACATGGCTAAGTGATCGTAATTAGGAAGGTATTAACCCCTTAAAGGGGCACCACCTATAGATCACGTTTAGTAGGTCAATTGACGGGTCAAAGTTATTGTTTTAAAAAGTCAAACGGGTCAGATTTCATAAAAATCATAATCTGAGTTTATATATGTTATAAATAAGTTTTTGACACTTAAACAAGTTGGTAATAATTATTATAACATGTGGGAATATGTTCGATCCGTCAATTTCAGTCCTAGAGTCGGTTCGCAAACGAAAGTCGTGAAGTTTGACTTCTTCTTTGACTTTCGATTCTGACCTGACTTAGATTAGTTAGCTTCTGAATTAAGGTCACATTATGATCATAATGCAATGTAGCATAACCCTCTGAGGTTATATTACATGATCATAATCATAACCTGAGTTTATGCCCAAGTTCCGTAAAATGTCAAATTTTGACTAAAATGCCCTTTTTACATGAAACAAGGTTTTCATCAACAATGGAATTGCAAATAAATTACCTACTAATATGTTAATGTAATTAACATATTATGATGTTAATATTCTGATCATAAACTGATTTTAGTATAATATCATAAACTATACTTTTAAATGACCAAAATGCTCTTTCGGTGCATAGCTTGGTCTTAAACAATAAACCACACTTACGTGTGCTATCTTACTGATAATATATCACAAATTAAGTATTTTTCTAGATAATATATCACAAATTAAGTATTTTTCCAGAATGTTTATGATCATAACATCATAATACATGCAAGTTCCTTTTATACGACATATAATTACCAAAACGCCCTTATGAGGCATAATTTCGTTTCAAAACCTTTTCGGGCATATAAGTTGATATCCTACTGATATTAAAACTTAATTAAAGTATAATGACATATAGAACTTGTTCATGACTCATCCGGTTACCCGATATCGCTTATATGATACGGTTAAGTATATGTAACTAGTTTACGAAAATTAACCGAAACGGGTTAACCTTATCATTTTAATCTCAAATTCCAGAATGTTAATTTTTTTACCCATATTATACAAGTCTTGAGTACTTGTTGGGTTTAAACTACATTCTATATGGTCATCGCTTAATCTAGCGTACCGTTTTTGATCCATTACGCTAGTCGGTCTAAGTCTATGACTTAAATTAAGACCGTTAGCATTTTAATTGGTTAGCTTATGCCATAATCCAGACTAGAGCCTTACAGTAAATGCTATCTGCACTTATTTCGTTTTGAATACGGCTGAGAATATTAAATCTTGCATTTTTAATCAAGACTAGCTCAGGTAAATACTCTTGACTTATTTTCCCTGTACGGGCTTGGGTTACGGGAAATTATTACCGCTTGGTCGAAAATGGGATTAATCGAATGCCGGATTGTGGCTAGCAAATCCGCATATTCCGTTTTAATAAGTTTTGTTTGATAACTTAAACATTGGGGGTTAACGAGCGTGTCCTGGATATCCTTGGCTCATTACATTAGTTAATGGCCACGACCAAAGCACGGGGTGTAGGCATACACCCGACATATGGGAATGCTAAATTATTTTTACCCACAAGTTGGGGATAACTCCTTCGTGGGTTCATAAGTGGTGTGTACGTTAATCATGTCTCGATCTCTTTATTGGGCCCCATATGTATTGACAAACATGTAAAGCTGTTAACAAGGTTACAACGCTGACTTTCCCAAGTTATAAAAGATTTGTGCCCTGTTCACTTAAATCTAATTTTTAAAATGTTTTCAAAATGAGTCAGTCGGGTATATTTACCAGCGAAAGCTGACGTATTTTCAAAAGACTAAGATGCAGGTACAATACGAAATAGGCTGGAAGCTGCTTGGTTTTGATATAAGAGGATCTTGCAAATCCTTAGATCTGTCCAAAGTCTATTATACATTTTGTACATTTTACGATCCGCCTATGGATCTTTCATTACAAGTCGTCTGTATATTATTTTTCGTACTTTGAACATTTGGTTTGTAATAGTAATTTTAAACTCCAAGACTTTCGTTGTGTTGTGTTTAATTGACTATGATGATATCAACTTACATCACGATATTTCCTACCCGGGCCCACCGGTGTTTGGTTGAAAATACGGGGTGTGACAGAAACATTGTCAAGGGTTGGTTACTAGATTATATCGACACATACGTTAAGGTCCTAGCTAAACATTAATTAATCAACGAATTTCATTAATGATTCATTTGTGTTGTGAAAACCTGTGAAGCCAACGACATTATTATGACATTTTATAAACATGAATTTCAAGAAAGTAAGCTACGTTGCATGGTTAGAGGTCAAGGGATATGATGCATAAAAGATGCCACTTTTGTAGGGTGTGCCTTCGTACGAGATATATAGGTCAAAGCCTGATTTTATAATATATTTACTTTGTTTATGTGTTTTGGAAATACTTGATGTTTTCTTGGTCTATGAACACAAACTAAAGTTCCATGGTTTTGAAATCTTCATTTTAAGAAATATATTTGGAATCGTCGGTTTACTTTACAATCATGTAGATGTTTGCTAATCAAATGCTTGAAAACCTTTCATGGTCGCGCCTCGCATTTCAGCCTCGGGCTGTAACATTTGTCGAAAACGGGTTTTTCCAAACCCGCTCCGTTTGTAATCGAATATTCAGTTATTAATGTTCGTTGCCTAATTATGCTTATTTTAATTTTAATGGTACATAATTAATAAACAAACTAAACTATAAAAATTACATTTGATAAAAAGTGAAAACAAAATAAATAAAAATAAAATGTTGCTGCCGGGGCTCGAACCCGGGTCAGCCGGAAATTGAAATCCAAACACTTAACACACACACACATCACCACTCCGCCACTTGTTATCACTAGGAAACAAATGAAACTTATATTCAAACAGAAAACAACCTGAATGCCAAACCATAACCGAAATCGGTCAGCAATCGTCCAAAGACGATTGGTTACTCGCAAATTACTGAACAAAACCGGTGCACCGACGATCCTAATCAATTCGGATTTGAATGAACTTCAATTTTGATCATGATCGGTTTTTATAACCGAAAATAATCAATGTCTGAATTACTTCAATCAAGACCCCTCTCGCGACTCAGAAACATCATACAAACATTCCATTTCACTTTCGTCATACATTCAGTCCATCAGAAAGCTTAAATCAACTCGCCGGAAAAATTCTGCAAGTCGCCGGAAAACTGTATTCTTCATCAAAACAGTAAGTCTTTCAATACCTTCGTGGTCTATCGATTGTTAAGCTATTTCTGACTCAAACCTTCCAATTGAAATCAAATTCAGACGTCGTCATCGGATAATTTATGCTCGCCGGAAAACTTCTGAAAATCCTTATCTTCCGCTGTAAAACGGTATAGCCATTCAAACCTGCTGATAACTCTTATTTAGTACTTCAATTCCACAGTTAACTAAATCAAAACTATTAATTTGTTCGCCAGTCGAAGTTCAAAAAAACAGAGCCGACGCATTGCCGGAAATTCTGTGATAAATCATTCCTACGGTATGTTTACTTCCAACACCGTCTCTGCCATTTCATTTTAGTCTTATGAATGATTGATAATCGTAAAAGCAAGAAACAGATTAGTAACACAGTCGACTGTAAATTGAGCGAAGAAGACGAAGATAGTTAAGTTATAAGTTTATTTAAAATCAGTAATATGAACGGGTTAGACACACAGTCCAGCGGTGGACTGTGTGCAAACAAATTTCATACGCGATACGCGAGTTCGATCCCTGATACACGCACCCTCTCTGTTATAAAAATGTTTTATTTTTCTAACCGAACCGGGTTAACTCAAATAGATGTTAAGTATAATAAAAACCGAAATATTAACCAGGTTAGACACACAGTCCAGCGGTGGACTGTGTGCAACACTAACTCGCACGTCACGCGTTCGAGTCTGGTTAACGGCACCGGTTCGATGATTTAAAATCTTTTTTTAAAACAAATGAATTTTGAATAAATCGAATTAGTATATAAATATAATTAAAAACAAGATTATTTCGGGTTAGACACGTAGCTCAGTTGGTAGAGCTGCGTGCACGCGTACGGGAGGTCTCGGGTTCGAGTCTCACCCAGCGCATACATGCACACTGACCGAACCGGTCAACATGTCAACAAGTCAACGGTCAACGGTCAACGCAAAAATAAACAATTTTTTTATATTTTTTATTTATTTAATTTAATTTAAAAATAAAATAAAAATACTTAAAAATAATATTTTCAAAGATAGAAAATAGCCTTAAACTCACAAAAATATATCTAAAAATTCCATTAAAATCCTAAATAAAATCCACTCATTTACTATATTTTTCCGTTATTATTTAGGTTAGTAATTCTCGTTGTTCAACTCTCCCTACTCGTGCGCATCTCATCATCTCCAATCAAACGCACCCAATGTGAGTGAATCTTTACAAATTCCCCGTTTTCATCAGGTTTTTGGGGTGTATCATGTGTCTAGCTATATATTATATTTAAATCATTGTGCATACATCATATCATGAACATGTGTATTCAGCTTGTTTCAACTGTTTGTGTGGTTATTGTTAGATTCAGTTTATTATTTTCAGTACATGCAATTTCATAGGCCGCCGCTCCCCATTACATTATGAGCGTTGAGCAAGTTCCCCATTACATTATGAGCGTGAACCTGGCGTGCCAACATACGATCGGCTCCGTTGATTGAGCCTTGATCGCACAGACATTTTTCATTTTCAGTACATGCAATACGATCGGCTCCGTTTGATTAAGCCTTGATCGCACATACATTTATCATTTTCAGTACATGCAATACGATCGGCTCCGTTTGATTGAGCCTTGATCGCACAGTTTCATTCATGTTATTTATCGTATGATGTTGGTATGTTAATGTATGCTATCATATGTTATTGTATGTTATAGTTGTGATTGCTATTGCTACTGCTTGATTATTTACATTTGCTCATTTATGATTATGCACAATTTTTCATTGATAAACTAACAAGTAAATCAATAATAAATGTTTGTCTAACAAGGTTCACTCGCCAACTTATGTTGACCCAAAAACCCCCATTTTTACACATGATACAGGTGAACCAGCTGCAGTCAGAAACACATAGGATTGGACTAGAAGAATAAAATGATTTAGAGCTTGGAACTATTTTATTTGGTTATTTTCTTTGTATTGTATGGACATGTTTGGATTATTTGGAATGTAACTTTGACTTTAATAAATATGAAACATATTAGTAAATATCATGAGCTTTGGTGATAACCCAATTATGCCCCGACTCTTATTCCGCTGCGGGTCGGGGTGTGACAGATTGGTATCAGAGCCATGACTATAGGGATATAGGATAGGTTATTAGACCCTTAGAGACTATACTATAGTTGTTTAGAAATTTTTAGGATTTTTGTGTGTTACATGCCAAATTTCATGATGCTTATATGTTTTATGTTAAATGTTACATTCAATGTTATGCAAGCATGTTCATAAGTATATATTATCATATGATGCCTATCATGAATCATATTCTCATAACATATCATATCCATGAAAGCACACATCACATCATTTTCATGATTGCTTTTACAACGATTTTTGTATTTTCAAATCTCATCAAAGTGAGTTCTCATGACGGGCATGTAGTAACTGGAAGGGTACCAGTACCAGTAGTCGGAACGTCCTGTCTAGGCTGGCATTCGTATAAATCCAAAATAAAGGACCAGTTTGCCTACCTGGGGACTAACGATGAGAGTACGAAGTACCTATTAGGCCAAAGCATGCTATACCAAACGTCGTGTGAGCTAACCCCACTTTGAGTTGTCATTGTGTCTACACCTGGACACATTTCGACCATACATCTCGTAAACATATTTTGTGGTTTGCATTCGGGTGATGCGAGTGTTAAATCGCCAATACTAATGTGAATCCTACCAAGCCAATAGTCATGGGGGCCCACATGACTATACAGGTGAAGGTATGGGGGACATTTGAGGCCCAACATGAGCAAACCCAAGACATCCTATGGATGTAGTTGCATTATTGATATTTATGTTATTTTCATTTTTCTAAAGACACGTGACACCTAAAAAGACTCCATAAACTCACAATCTTCTTATGTACGTTCCTGTAGATGTCGGCTAGACAACAACGAGGGGGTAAAAGATCAGGAAGATCTCACGAACGCTTGGCCGCACAAATCGCGAAACAAATGGCCACGGTGCTTCCTGACATTGTGGTTCAAGTACAACAAGCCCTCGCTACAAATCCTACTAACCCTCCCCAACAAGACGACCAGAACGTCGGCAACCCTCCTACCAGCAAGTGCTCATATAAACATTTCAAGTCTTGTGATCCTCCTAAATTTGAAGGGACCGAAGGTGTCACTGCTCTCCTCCACTGGTTTGAGGAGATGGAAAACACTTTTCTCAACTGCGATTGTCCTGAGGATCGCAAGGTTCGATACGCCACCGGAAGACTATTTGGGGTAGCTCTTACCTGGTGGAATACTGAAAAGGGGAAGAGGGGAATTGATGATGCAATGGCCTTAACGTGGGAGGAGTTAAGGGAAATCATGACTAGGCGTTTCTGTCCTAGGAGTGAGATTAAAAAGTTGGAGGACGAATTTCATTCTTTGAAGCAGAAGGAGGGAGATCATACCTCCTACAACAAGAGGTTCTTAGAGTTGAACCAAATGGTCCCTAACTTGTTCACCCCAACTTATCGCTTGATCGAGCATTATATTCGAGGTCTTCCCTCGAAAATTCAAGATTCAGTTCTCAGCACTTCACCAGCAACACTTGAAGCTGCTATGGAACTAGCCACTGAACTGACCGAAAATCGCATTCGAAACGGTAAATTCAAAGAGGAGAAAAAGAAAGCCCCCATTGAGACTCAAACTTCAAACCATTCTGGTTCCTCCTCAAAGTTTACTGGTAAAAGGAATCGAAGCACAAGAAACTTCGCCGTCACACAAACCAATCACCTTATTCCTGCTGCACCCATTACCCAAGTCGCCCCTTCACCTGCACCATACAAAAGACTATACTCTGGCCCGTTACCAAAATGCAACCGTTGCCAATACCACCATTCTCCTGATCATCCTTGCCAATATTGCACCGGCTGTGGTCGCGCAGGTCATACTGTTCAAACCTGTCGCATACCTCAGCGAACGAACCGCCACCAGCCTTCAACCCAAACCCACCAACAAATAATTGGTCAAGCCCAACAACCCCTACTACTACCACCTACCCAACATTTAGCCCAAACATACTATCAACCCAACTATCCCATGGTACAACCTATGCGCGCTTGCTACAATTATGGAGACCCAAGCCATTTTAGAAACACTTGTCCACGTTTGGTGAACATCATTCATGCCCAAGCTCAAGCAAATCCGGTGAATCAAGCTAACCAAGCTCCACCACCTGCAAGAGGAAGAGTTTATAACATCAACGCCAATACTGTTGAAAATAATAACGGCCCAAACGAATCACCCAACTAATTTTTTTCCTCGCCAAGAATCAAGACTCAACTCCAATCGTCTAGTTTTAATGTTTTCTTTATGTTATCTCAATCTTTCCGTATCTCAGTTGTAAAATTTGGAAATTATGTATCCAAGAATGTTAATGCGATTTGATATTACAGTTTTGTTCTATACTCATTGACTTAACATTTATATCATCATACATCTCGACGTATCTCAATCTTATCATTTAAAGAAGTTGGGTTGTATCACACTTTTACATAGACTGACCCCTTCATCATAACCAACGAGAGAGGTACTGTCATCATTTAGTCATGTATCATCTCAGAATTGAGACTCAAGTTTTGTTCGTGTGTTTTTTATGTTTTAGAGTCACATAGAACTGATCATGATTTACTGATAAAGCCAACGAAAATTTGACAAGAATATGGTGGATACGCCGCTGGTACTTCCTATATATAAGTATTCTTGGCAAAGGATCAAAAGCATTACCAGGAGGTTATGAAAAGTTCCGTGTATGTTTAAATATCGTCATGGTTGAAGTTTTTGTTTTATGATACATACCTTATCATTACAAATGTATCGGTTCCCTCAAAACTGTTATAAATAAAATCGTAAGCGACATCAAAGATCAAAATCCGAGAAGCCCAGCATGTTTCAGTAACAGAAAGGAGACGTACGCAAGGAGCTGTCTTGTGGAGCTGAACTTAAAATTGAAACTAAATCCGAGGGTATTCTATACTGTCTAGATCGCATATGGATTCCTGACCACAATAACCTTCGTGATATTTTTCTTATGAATGAGGCGCACAAAACACGATATTCTATACACCCAGGAGCCGACAAGATGTATCAAGACCTTTGATACACCTACTGGTGGCCTGGAATGAAAAAGGATATTGCTGATTTTGTTTCCAAGTGCCTTTCATGTTCCAAAATAAAAGCTGAACACCAAAGACCCTCAGGACTTCTGGTCCAACCTGAAATACCTATATGGAAGTGGGAAAATATAACCATGGACTTCATTACCAGGTTACCTCGCACTTCTGGTAGGTAGGACACTATATGGGTAATAATTCGACTTACAAAATCAGCTCACTCTATTCCTATCCGCGAAGATTTCAAGAACGAAAAGCTAGCTCGTATTTATATCAGCGAAATCGTAAGCCGACATGGTGTACCATTAAGCATTATTTCAGATCGTGATGGTCGTTTCACTTTACGAACATGGCAAGCAGTACAAGCCGCTATGGGTACGCGATTAGATCTCAGTACCGCCTATTATCCTCAAACTGATGGTCAATCTGAACGCACCATTCAAACTCTTGAAGATATGCTTCGAGCATGTGTTATAGACTTCAAGGGAAACTGGGACGCTCATCTACCATTAGTTGAATTTTCGTACAACAACAACTATCATTCAAGTATCGGCATGGCACCTTTTGAAGCCTTATTTGGTCGTAAGTGCCGATCTCCTGTATGTTGGCACGAAATTGGGGAAGCTCAAATCACTGGTCCGGAATTGATTCAAGAAACCACAGTCAAGATCCATCAAATTCTAAACAATCTTCTAGCGGCTCAAAGTCGTCAAAAGAGTTATGCAGATAAACGGCGGAAGACTTTAGAGTTTAACATTGGTGATCATGTACTTCTAAAAGTATCACCGTGGAAGGGAGTAGTTCGTTTTGGTCAAAAAGGCAAGCTAGCACCACGCTACGTAGGACCTTTCAAGATACTCGAAAGAGTAGGACCTGTAGTATACAAGCTTGATCTACCAGAAGAACTCAACAGGATTCATCCCACATTCCACGTATCAAACTTGAAGAAGTGCCACGAAAACCTCCACATTCCTCTGGAAGATATTCAGATTGATGAATTTATGCATGTTATTGAAAGACCTGTAGAGATCATGGACTTCGGAGAAAAACGTCTTCAACGAAGTCGCATTCCAATTGTTAGGGTACGCTGGGAGTCGAAACGGGTACCTGAGTTTACTTGGGAACGTGAAGACTCAATGCGTGAAAAATACCCGCATCTTTTTCCTACTACTTTCTACTACTTAAATTTCAGGACGAAATTCCTAAAAGTAGGGGATACTGTAACATTTGTCGAAAACGGGTTTTACCAAACCCGCTCCGTTTGTAATCGAATATTCAGTTATTAATGTTCGTTGCCTAATTATGCTTATTTTAATTTAATGGTACATAATTACTAAACAAACTAAACTATAAAAATTATATTTGATAAAAAGTGAAAACAAAATAAATAAAAATAAAATGTTGCTGCCGTGGCTCGAACCCGGGTCAGCCAGAAATTGAAATCCAAAGACTTAACACACACACACATCACCACTCCGCCACTTGTTGTTTTCTGTTATCACTAGGAAACAAATGAAACTTTTATTCAAACAGAAAACAACCTGAATGCCAAACCATAACCGAAATCGGTCACCAATCGTCCAAAGACGATTGATTACTCGTGAATTACTGAAAAAACCGGTGCACCGACGATCCTAATCAATTCGGATTTGAATGAACTTCAATTTTGATCATGATCGGTTTTTATAACCGAAAATAATCAATGTCTGAATTACTTCAATCAAGACCCCTCTCGCGACTCAGAAACATCATACAAACTTTCCATTTCACTTTCGTCATACATTTAGTCCATCAGAAAGCTTAAATCAACTCGCCGGAAAAATTCTGCAAGTCGCCGGAAAACCGTATTCTTCATCAAAACAGTAAGTCTTTCAATACCTTCGTGGTCTATCGATTGTTAAGCTATTTCTGACTCAAACCTTCCAATTGAAATCAAATTCAGACGTCGTCATCGGATAATTTATGCTCGCCGGAAAACTTCTGAAAATCCTTATCTTCCGCTGTAAAACGGTATAGCCATTCAAACATGCTGATAACTCTTATTTAGTACTTCAATTCCACAGTTAACTAAATCAAAACTATTAATTTGTTCGCCAGTCGAAGTTCAAAAAAACAGAGCCGACGCATTGCCGGAAATTCTGTGATAAATCATTCCTACGGTATGTTTACTTCCAACACCGTCTCTGCCATTTCATTTTAGTCTTACGAATGATTGATAATCGTAAAAGCAAGAAACAGATTAGTAACACAGTCGACTGTAAATTGAGCGAAGAAGACGAAGATAGTTAAGTTATAAGTTTATTTAAAATCAGTAATATGAACGGGTTAGACACACAGTCCAGCGGTGGACTGTGTGCAAACAAATTTCATACGCGACGCGAGTTCGATCCCTGATACACGCACCCTCTCTGTTATAAAAATGTTTTATTTTTCTAACCGAACCGGGTTAACTGAAATAGATGTTAAGTATAATAAAAACCGAAATATTAACCAGGTTAGACACACAGTCCAGCGGTGGACTGTGTGCAACACTAACTCGCACGTCACGCGTTCGAGTCTGGTTAACGGCACCGGTTCGATGATTTAAAATCTTTTTTTAAAACAAATGAATTTTGACTAAATCGAATTAATATATAAATATAATTAAAAACAAGATTATTTCGGGTTAGACACATAGCTCAGTTGGTAGAGCTGCGTGCACGCGTACGGGAGGTCTCGGGTTCGAGTCTCACCCAGCGCATACATGCACACTGACCGAACCGGTCAACAGGTCAACAAGTCAACGGTCAACGGTTAACGCAAAAATAAACAATTTTTTTATATTTTTTATTTATTTAGTTTAATTTAAAAATCAATTAAAAATACTTAAAAATAATATTTTCAAAGATAGAAAATAGCCTTAAACTCACAAAAATATATCTAAAAATTCCATTAAAATCCTTAATAAAATCCACTCATTTACTATATTTTTCTGTTATTATTTAGGTTAGTAATTCTCGTTGTTCAACTCTCCCGACTCGTGCGCATCTCATCATCTCCAATCAAACGCACCCAATGTGAGTGAATCTTTACAAATTCCCCGTTTTAATCACGTTTTTGGGGTGTATCATGTGTCTTGCTATATATTATATTTAAATCATTGTGCATACATCATATAATGAACATGTGTATTCAGCTAGTTTCAACTGTTTGTGTGGTTATTGTTAGATTCAATTTATTATTTTCAGTACATGCAATTTCATAGGCCGCCGCTCCCCATTATATTATAAGCGTTGAGCAAGTTCCCCATTACATTATGAGCGTGAACCTGGCGTGCCAACATACGATCGGCTCCGTTGATTGAGCCTTGATCGCACAGACATTTTTCATTTTCAGTACATGCAATACGATCGGCTCCGTTTGATTGAGCCTTGATCGCACAGACATTTATCATTTTCAGTACATGCAATACGATCGGCTCCGTTTGATTGAGCCTTGATCGCACAGTTTCATTCATGTTATTTATCGTATGATGTTGGTATGTTAATGTATGCTATCATATGTTATTGTATGTTATAGTTGTGATTGCTATTGCTACTGCTTGATTATTTACATTTGCTCATTTATGATTATGCACAATTTTTCATTGATAAACTAACAAGTAAATCAATAATAAATGTTTGTCTAACAAGGTTCACTCGCCAACTTATGTTGACCCAAAAACCCCCATTTTTACACATGATACAGGTGAACCAGCTGCAGTCAGAAACACATAGGATTGGACTAGAAGAATAAAATGATTTAGAGCTTGGAACTATTTTATTTGGTTATTTTCTTTGTATTGTATGGACATGTTTGGATTATTTGGAATGTAACTTTGACTTTAATAAATATGAAACATATTAGTAAATATCATGAGCTTTGGTGATAACCCAATTATGCCCCGACTCTTATTCCGCTACGGGTCGGGGTGTGACACGGGCATGGTGTGACATATTGATATCAAAGCTTCGATTATAATGAACTAGGATTCTGTCTCGAGTCTAGACTATAATCACATTACTGGGGTGCTCTCCTGAAATGTTTTCATCTGCATGAAAAGTTTTCATTGCATTGCATCGCATACATGGTTCAGTTTATTTGGAATAGATGAGTTACATTATTAATCTATGTGTTAAAGATGATTTACATGGTTCAGTCTGTTTGGAATAAACTGGTTACATTATCAGTATATGTGTTATAGATGGTTTACATGGTTCATTCTATCTACAATAGTCGGGTTACATTGCCAGTCATGTGTTATAGACGGGTTACATGGTTCAGTCTATTTGGAATAGACAGGTTACATTAATTGTCTATGTGTTATAGATGGGTCACATGGTTCAGTCTATTTGGAGTAGCTGGATTAAGTTGGTACATGATAATTTTATGAGATTTATATATATGAGTAGGGTTCCTATGCAAAGTGTGTTTTTCCTACAAAGTATAGGAAGCGATCTGAACCATCCGATTGGTGTGTTTAAGGGTTGAGATCAAGTCAATTGCATTTTTGTAATATTTGTGTCATTAATTAGTTGATATAATAGGTTATGGGTAGTCTTGTCATTTTACATGTTTTAAATCAATTAAATAATTGTCATAAATAACACACCCCCTACAATCTCGCGATTTTCCCCCTCTCTAAAACCAATTATAGAAAACCCTCTTTCATACCAAAAATAGCTAGAATCATGGATCAAGATAACAAATTCGGATTGAAATATAAGCACGATTGATACCATGTTTATCATTCCATTCGTAATTCATCATCTTCTTCTAAAGCACATTCAATTCATATTTCATCTGCTTCGTCACATTGTGTTTTATCACTAAAACACACTACTATGAAACACAACCAGTATCCAACTTCAAGTGTAATAAAACAGAACACTATGATAAACACAATGTGAAGAAACTAGAAACTGATAAAATACAACGTCAAGACAGTGTATTTCATCTGGTTTGTCACATTGTTTTTATCTTGTAAAACACATCAATATCTCTCAGTGAACTGCGTTTATTAACTGTTAAGTGCTAAAACACAATACCAATATCTCTCAGTGAACTACGTTTCATTAATTAAAACAACATTTAATACCAAGGGAATTATAACACATTAACATTAACCTTTTAACTGGTAAAACACATCGTTAAGAACTTGTTGAAGAAGCCATTATTTATTATCAAGTAATTGATTTACGAAGAAAATAACCTCCAATACGAGATATTAAGTTTCCTTAAAATTCTCATGAGTTAGTTAATAATAAAATAAATTCCATAGAATAAAATAATTATCAAATTACCTTAATGCCCTTTTAATTGAAAAACCTAATTGCCACTTGTCACTCTCCTATGGCTTCCTACACTTTGTAGGAAATATTTGATTCGTAGCCAACTCCTACTCGTATATATAATTTATTTATATATGTTCTGAACAAATTAGTTTTGCCAAGATCGTGATGTCTTCGTTTTCGATCCCCCATTGTTATTCTTGACTCGGGTGACAAGTATATTGACGTCTATTGAAGAACTTATGGTGGACATGGTTCCTAAGTGAGACCCTAAGCTTGACTCTGTCAGAAATAGCTGACTTCCTCTAAGGTGTGGGGATGCCTAACTTCGGTAGTAACAACGAGGTGGAGGTGGTAGCCTTGGACGACATTTCCATCAGTGGGAACGAGGTCCCTATAGTTCATGTTAATCATGATTGGTGGCATTCTTTTCAAACACATGACGATGATGTACTCATCTTGAAGGTGCCCCTATTTGTTCTTGTTATGGATTCTTAATGCTTCTATTTCATCTAATATCGTGCCATCCCACGAGTGAGGGCAATGGGTGTGAGTGTGTGGATCATCACATAGGTCCATTCTATGTTAAAAATTGGCGAGCCATCGTGCCCCCTCTCTTTTTGGTCGTTTTGTTAGGACGAGAAAACACTTGGATGACTATGCATGGAAATTTATTATTACGGGTGCACACGTAATCTTAATTTGTAGTGCATGAGAATCTTGGTGGACTCTACGGGTCGAGCTGATGATCAATATCTGTACGAAATTATTAAGTTGTTAGATTACATTCTCCATTTGGTAGAACGCTAACTAGGATGGTTGCTATAACAACCTACAATGCAGGTAATCTACCATTGTTTGTTTTGTGCCTAGTGATCTATAGTCTGGGTCGGTTGAGACTCGGTATCTAAGAAAATGAAATAGTTGAACCACCCAGGGAGGATTTTTCCCTCAATGTTTTAGGATAGTTCTACAGTATCTTTGGCACCTTATCTTATTTATTGGAATTATTACGATAAACTCCATCATTTGACATTCGTCTTGTCTCAAGGAGTAGTATGGCATAACTCATGTTGTAACTCCCTTATCGCATTTTATTTGACATCTATGGAGATTATAATTATCTTGTTGAAGATTGCAAAGCTCAAGCATTATTGATATACTCATCGCATGGGTTAGTACAGCGAAGGATCTTCCTTATTTTGGATGAACGAGGTCCACGAAGTATGGGATACATGCTGTGAGAGAGATGGTGACCGCATGGTTTCCCCCTCCTAGCGGGTTGTTGTTTAGGTGTACAGGCGATATACGCAAGAGGTACTACACATTGTGCTTGTAGCTGTTCATGTTATGGTTGTTTTGGTCATGTATAGACAATGTGATGTCGGTGGTATTCTTAATTGTTATGCGCATGGCAGACTATATTTGTGCAAACATATATCTAGGTTTTTTTAATATTCTGAATTAAAAAGAAAATGGCGCCGAAGAGAAGGTGTAAAGGATCAGTTAATCAGCTTCCTACTACTGAAGTCGAACTAGAGTTCCTTAGGGAACAACGTATGGTTGCGGCGATTGCGTAACATGAGACTAATCTAGTTGACGCTAGTTGCGGTACCAGTAGTACTGGCTGTTCAAGTGGTTCAGGTCTCGATGGATCGAGAACTGGTGTCGGTGCTACATCTGGAGATGCGATCACACAGGGTTGTAGTCATAAGGCTTTTCTTGATGATAAGATGTGAAACCTTTCTAGCACGGAAGGTTCGGTAGGTTTTGTGTGATGAATATAAAAGATGGTGTTGAGTAGTCGTATTAGTATATTTACCCCTGAGCAAACGGTTATGTAGGCGGAAAATGCCTCCGGCTGGATGAAGCATTAACTTGGTGAAATCCCCATGTACAAACTTTAGGGAATGGTACTGTGTACAGGTTGTCATAAAAAGAACTCAAGATCTTATGCGAGTGGAGAATTATTCGCGGCTAAAATTCAAAGAATGGAAACGGAGTGCTAGAAATTAATCATGGTTGGTGCCGATGTAGAGGGTTATATACAATGGTTTCATAAGCTAACAAGAATCGTTTATTACTTGGTTATGACAAGTTTACAAAGAAATGGACTAAGTTCAAAGATGGCAACAAATATGTCAGCCAGTCTAAAACGGCTAAGGATGTAAGGTTTTCTCTACTACCATTTTTGCCCAAATGTGGAAAACTGTAACTTTCATCAGGTAAGCACTTGTGAAAGTGCCAAGTGCTGGAGTGTGGTAAAATATGGCACAAATGGAAACTTATAGGGTGGTGTTACCCAAGGAAGAACGAGGGTGTATTGAATGTAGCACGGAGGGCCACTTCGACCGTGAATACCTTAAGTAGAATCAAGCTAGAGGACGACTCTTAGATCCCGAAACTTTTTTTTTAAATAGAGCATGTAATATACAGATTTTTAAACATTTCAATTAAAAAAGCGTTGAGTAAATATTTAAAAAAAATAAAAATGTAACGAGTTACAGACAAAAAAAATGTAAATTGCTAGTGTTACATTTGTTTTGCCTATAAATAGTTACTTTTCTTTGTTTTTGTTTTTTTCTAAAATTTTTTACTTGGCATTTTTTATTGTTATTTTTTTTGGCTCGAAATGCTTAAAATTATGTATATTACATGTTCTGTTTTTCAAAAAAAAGTTGTGGAACATAGAGTTTGTAAAGTTTGCTTAATTATAGGGGGTTTCCAAAATATCCACACCCTATATATATTAAGAGAAGAACATCATATTTGAGAAACTTGGTAAACATTTTAGATCACACAATTTCCCAAGCCAATTGTTTTTTCCTTCTAATCGCACGTTTTTAAGAGTGCTTTTTTGCATATATACATATATGTATAATTTTAATTTTGAATTATACACATACGTATATTGTCAATATTGAATTATACACATATGTATATAGTCAATTTTTAAACTATACATATGTGTATATTATGAAAAGAAAATATATACGATTAACCTAAGAAGTGTAGGAAACCACGTTAAACCAATGCGGATTGAGCTCATTCCAATGGCATTAGGACCGGCTCGTCGAACATTAACTAAAAACTCTAAACCCTATGGCTAAACCTAATGGCCTAAAAACGAAACCTTGAACCCTAAAGCTAAACCCTAACGTTAAACCCTAAAGTTAAATCCTAAAGCTAAACAATAATGCTAAACCATAAAGTTAAACCCTACAATAAAAATGTGAAACACTAAAACAAAACTCAAAATCTAAACCTTAAATACTGATTTTAAACACTAAAACTAACCCTTAATGCTAAATGCTAAAGCTAAAACTAAATCATTCCCCTCAATCATAGATGTCCACTACTTATTTTTCAATTTTAAACATGTATATACATATATGTATAATTAAAAAAAATTGACAATATACACATATGTATAGCTAAGAGATTCACAATATACACATGTGTGCATAAATAAAAACCTTGTCAGAAAAAGCTCCATTTTTTCCAAAAAAATTGCATTTTTTTTGCATTTTTGATTTGGGAAAATGTGTGGTTCAGAATACTTCTTAGTTTTCTCAATTAGCTTAGTGCTTCTCACACGATCCTAAACCTATATATGTATATATATGGAGATGATCATGAAAAAACTATATATATATATATATATATATATATATATATAAGAAACTTTAAAAACACCAAAAAAATCCTGAACAACACACATTTTTTTTACAATTTTCTAGTTAAAAATCGCTATTTTTAACGTATAAAGAAATTTGAAAAACTAAATAGTACTTCACATGTGCATTATATATATATATATATATATATATATATATATATATATATATATATATATATATATATATATATGATTAGGTTCAAGCGTGAACAACTTCTTGAAAGTGAACTAGGTGAACGGAGTGAATTAAAAAAATTGACAATATACACATATGTATAGTTAAGAGATTCACAATATACACATGTGTGTATAAATAAAAACCTTGTCAGAAAAAGCTCCATTTTTTCCAAATGAAATTGTATTTTTTTTTTTTTGTATTTTTGCTTTGGTAAAATGTATGGTTCAGAATAGTTCTTAATTTTCTCAATTAATCAAGTGTTTCTCACACGATCCTAAACCTATATATTTATATATATGGAGATGACCATGAAAAAAACTATATATATATGAGAAACTTAAAAAAATACAAAAAAAGGCTGAAAACACACATTTTTTTAAATTTTCTTATTAAATATCGCTATTTTAATGTATAAAAAAATTTGAAAAACTAAATAGTACTTCACATGTACATTATATATATACAGGATTAGGTTCAAGAGTGAACAATTTCTTGAGAGTGAACTGAGTAAACTAATCTTGGCCCTTAATATTTTTTAGATTAAAAGGGTAAGATTGACATTAGCCAAGCATTTTTAATTAAAATATCTTAATTTTTTCACCTCTTAAATCTCTCTCTCATTTTTAATTATTTCTCCATTGATTTTAATTATAAAAGATTGAATGGCTTTAAATTTTGGTAGACAATCATGGATTACGACATTATCATTCTACATCTTCAGCTTATATGTTGAAGTTGATTAATGAATATTGTAGGTATTCTTATTACTCAAGAAAATGATAAAGACAAAACTATTAATTCTTTTCAAATGTTTTTCTATATATTCTATTCACAAATTGTTTAATTTCCAAATATTCGTAGCAATCATTTCTTTATCCATAGATTTTGTTTTAATGTTAACTTGAATATTGTTTTTCTTTTATTATCCGTATATATAGATATCATAATATATTATTTTTAACTTTTTATAATTTTCAATAAATTTTGAAAAAATTCTCTAAGATCGAAATTGTAATTATTTTTGGGCATTAACTTTTTTTTGAATATGTGATGAAGATATTTATTTTTGCTATTACCAACATAATCAAGCACTGAGTAATATACACATAAGTAACCATTTCTCAATATAATGCACAGATGTATAAAAGTCTGTACACATGTGTATAAACTAACAGCTGTGTATCTTGTATAAACTTATAGTTAGCGAGACTGTACACATGTGTATAAACTAACATTTGTATATCTCGTATAAACTAATACTAGCGAGACTGTATACATGTGTATACACTAATAGTTCTGTATCTTGTATATACGGAAACTATCGAAATTTTAAGGATTTTCATTATATTGTTTAATAAATGCAATTTACAGAAGACGCAAATACCCTTCTGTCAATTATTTTAAAGAGAAGTTATAACATTATAATTATAATCTTGCCATTGTTTAAAAATCTCTAGTTGATGTAATCCAATGGCCTGGATTAGTTCACATAGTTCACTCTCAACCTAGTGTTAACTTTAGAACCTTGCCCTATATATACATATATAGGGTAGGGTTCATGCAAGAACCACCTTTATTACGAAAACCACGAGAACCAATGTGAACACAAAAAATGTCTAAAAAATCTAAAAAACACATAAAAATTATTTTTTTAATATTTTTTAAAAAATAACTATATTTCGTCACTAAAAAAATTTTCGAGTAATAATTATCGATGCATATGCATCATTTCTTTGACAAATTCCATAATACATTACCAGTAGCAGACAATTGCACTTTCATTTACACTACCATCCGTAATACACTACTTTTACATTACCAATATTAAAAATGCACATGTGCATCATTATGTATAACCATATTATAACGTGTTTTGGTACAAAAAGTTTGTGATTTTGAATGATGAAGTAGTCCTATATACATGGCTTTTAGTTAGTTATATCTAGTAGTTGATGGTTTGGTTATATTTGTCACTTTATAATGTAATATGTTGTTTGGATGGTATGAAGGGTATTGATGTACATGTTCATAAAGTGAAAATATTATACATACCGGTAATGTTATTGTATTATGGATGTTAGAAGGTAATGTATTGTATTATGGATGGTATGATAGATAAAAGGGAAAGTGTATTAAAAGTAGTGTAACAAAACACAGTATATCATGTTTATACATATAAATGTACATATGCATTTCTAATATTGGTAATGTAAAAAGTAGTGTATTAAGAATGGTAGTGTAAATGAAAGTGTAATTGTCTAATATTGGTGATGTATTATGGAATTTGTCAAAGAAATGATACATATGCATATGTGTACTAATAATTTGTTTTTTTTTTTTTTTGAAAAAAAAAAGTTATAAACTAAAAGTAGTGATTTTTAATAAAGAGAAATTGTAGAAAAAAAAATAAAAAGTTTTGATGTGTTTTGTAGGCTTTTTTTATAGTTTTTTAGTTTTCTCACCTATTGATTTTCATAATCCATATATATATATATACATATACATATATAGCGAGAACACAATGAGTCTCCTATTTTTTCAATTCTAAAAACCTATAAAATAAATGAAATTGTTAAAAATGTAAGATTTATTGTTTCTTACACTAAATGTCAAAACAAAATATGAAAAAATTTCACGTTTTGTATAACCTACACATACGTAGGTTATGTATAGCTTAAAGTACTAACATATATGTAGGCTATGTGGATGTAAAAATATAAGTCTTTTATG
This sequence comes from Scalesia atractyloides, assembly GCA_947069175.1. NCBI lineage: Eukaryota > Viridiplantae > Streptophyta > Magnoliopsida > Asterales > Asteraceae > Scalesia > Scalesia atractyloides. Next base: position 13,841,538 of record CAMTDV010000007.1, on the reverse strand, counting down.
TTTATATTATATACATATGAATGTAAGAAACATAAAATTTTAAAAATATGAACCTTAAATATCAAAATTTAGTGTTTTAGATTTGTTATTTTTGTTCTCGCAATAATTAGTGTTCTGTAATGATCCACATCCTACATATATATATATATACTAATAAATAAAATATTTGTTTGAACACGTGTCACTTTCCGGTGCTTTCTCGCCTTATTTTTCTATTTATCTCTTATATTAAACAATAATAATAATTTTAAACCGAACTTAGATAAGAAGAAGCATTTGTTTTTCTATAAATAATTTTAAACAAAAATATAGATAAGGATAAACGTTTGTTTTTTTATAATCATAAAGTTATATCCCGAGAACTATGAGTAGATGTATATACTTTGGAGTTCGGTGATTAAAATTATGGTAAATTAGGAATCAAAGTTCCATGTTTGATATATACTTACTGATTGTATTATTATTTTTTTTCATTAGAATAAACAATTATTCTAGGTCCGGGGCCTATCCTTTTATTAAATTATACGTTTTTTAGATGCATCGCTATAATGGTTTGAACTCGCCATTACACAATTCTTTCAAATGTCAAATCTAGATGACTTAGTTTCACCTTTGTAAGGTTACGCGTATTGTTATAATTGGTTTAAACCCTTCATTTATCGTATATTGTATCAAAATTCAGAAGAACACTATTTTTAAATATAACAATTCTATACTCCATTCAAAAAGATAATTTAATTCTTCATTTTACGGTATAATTCATAAAAATTGATAAAATACATAAAAATGTGGGGATCGATCTCCACCTTTTTGTACCGTAAACTCTCTTGAATACAATTCAACTACATGTAATACATGTGTTTTTAACCTAGTAAAAATTAAAAAAACAAACTAAAATGTTATACTAAGTAAATAGTAAATCAAAGTTCATTTTTAAAAATACATCTTATCGACTTTATGTGTTAACAAATGGCATTATATTTTATTCAACACGTGTAAGACTTTTTTTAAGATATTTTTATTATTTATTATATAAATTTACATTTATGCAGATACACGGGGTTCAAAACTAGTGTGTGTGTGTATATATATATATATATAAGGATCATGAGAAAACTATATATAAATGAGAAAACTAAAAAACTAAATAAAAAAACCTAAAAAACATGCCAATTTTTTTTCATTTTTAATAAAAATTCACTACTTTTTATGTATAAAAAACGTTTTCTAAAAAAAATGTACTGCACATTTGCATTGTATGTGTATTACACATATGCATTATATGTATATGTTGCATATGTGCATTATATGCTTAAAGTTAGCTTTTAGTTAACTTTAGTTATTAGGGTTAGATTTTTTTGGAGGTTTAGGACTAGGATTAGGTTTTTGGATGGGGGAGGGGGTTGTGGGTGGGGGGTTTAGGTCCTTAAGGGTTTATGTTTAGGGTTTAGTTTTAGGCTTTTTTGGGGTGGGGGGTTAGGTTTTTGGGGGGTGGGGTGTTTAGGCTTTTGGTGGGAGGGTGGATTTAGGTTTTTGAGGGGTGGGGTGGAGTGGGGGTTTCGATAGGGGTGGGTTAGGTGGTTTAATTTTTATTTTTTTTGGAAAAAAAGTTTCTTTTTATATATGAAATGTAGTGATTCTTAATAAAAAAATTAAAAAAAAATTAGTATGGTTTTTAGGATTTTTTTAGTTAGTTTTTTTGTTTCTCATTTAAAGTATTTTTTTCATGATCCATCCGCTTTCTAAAGATTGAAAAAAGAAATTGAGAATGAAATGAACTATTTGTAACACCCCAAAATGTAATGTTTATGAAATATGGTCCTTGCTAGTACAATTGTATGCAATAACTAACCATATTAGTAAATTTGGCTAGTTTAATAGAAGTAAAGGGTTGGAAATAAGTTGAAACCATAAAAAGGTCACATAACCTAATCAACAGGGACCAAAGATGAACAATTGGAAAGTAAATATTATGAATAAAAATGTGCAGGTGTGTTGTGTAGTGTATGTGTCGAGTTTGAGAGGGAGGCAGAGGAACACACACACACACTTCACAATTCTACAAATTGATAAGCAATTGGAAGGAGGATTTCATGCATGTACGCAAATTCTCCATCATTTAAGTGTTCTTAACACAAGGTGAATTGAAATTTCTGATTTGATGATTACCCATGAAGTGGGTTAGGATGAATCCGTGAATTTGGTTGAAATTAGAATGAATACTTGTTAATACTATCATGTAGAAGTTGAATCATGGTTAAATTTTAGTTATTGGATGATTTAGATTGAAACCCATTGCATGAATGTGAAAATGATGAACATGTAGATCTAATATGGTGATTTGATGATGCATAAGGTGATATATGATAGATTGTGATGGATAAACATGATGTAGAATTGATGATTATGTGTTTTTGCTTGAATGTGATGGTTCACGAGATGAATCGGGAAGAACATGCTTAAAATATATGTACATTATGCTTAAAAGGTAGTACGTACACCAAGTAGTTGATGAAATGTCTAAATGACAATAATATGTCAAATTAGACGCAAATAAAAGGGAAACATGTATAGAAAGTGATAATGATATACTTGTTAGTAAAACAAGTTTAGGAATGTACTTGATAAGTATATGTGAAACGTAGTTGATGATGTAATTCAGTAAAAGAATGCTTAAGGAATTAGTACCCTATGTTTGAATGGTGATGTACACTATAAGATTGGATTAGTGACTTAGCGGTGATTTAGAAACAGATGTGTATGAAATGTATAGCTTGTGGAGTTACTGGTAAATATTGATGTTAAGATTATGTAAATTGCTAGCTTTGAAGGTAGTTGACAATTTCAAGATCATGAGAGCTCGAGTTGTATTGATTTGGTTATACATGGCCATGACATAGCTAGGTGATCATGTGGTTGTAAGTATATTGCATCGTGAGTATGAATTGTACCTAGTGTCATTTGTAAAGCCTAATATGATGACGCGGAGACATGAAGTTATGTCGAAGTTCATATGATAAACGTTGACTAATGAAAGTCAACTGCGCATAAGAAGCATGCTTAGACTTGATGTTACAATTGTAAGATTATAGTAAGTCATACGGTATGTGATGTGTCAATATATGTTTTATGTGATGATATAATGAATTAGATGAGTTTGAAAAGATGTGACTTTGGATAGATGCCTGGTGCTTGTTAGGATTGACTTATGAAAGTCAAATATGAGTTATGCATTGATATGGTTGTTAATATGTACAATCGAGTATGCTAACAAGAATGTGATTGCAATGACATGAAAGTATAGGGATCATGTCAAGATGGATGGAAGCATGGATGGCTAACTAGTCAAAAGGAGACAAGGTAACGAATTCAAAGACGGACGCTAAGGTAAGTGATTTCCGGAATCACTTCTTCTCTTGTAAATGAATATTGATATGTTGAATACAGGGGGTTGTGTAAGAAATTACGGATAAGGGTAGGAATCAAGATAAATATATTGTTGTGATAAGTTATAAGATGTCAATACGTTCGGAAAGCATAATGGAAGTAAACGGGTCAAAATGTAGAAGTATGTGTCGGGTGTGGGTTTCTGATGTTATGGTATAGGAACTATATAAGATTGTTTAACTAATTACAAAATTAAAGAATATATGGTTATGATGGGCCGTAAATAGCAACTATGTTGTAAATAACTTAGAATAGTCAAACGAGTCAAAAGAATCAAGAAAGTACGTTAGTGGTATAGATTTGATTTAAAGAGACATGGGTTAAGTGTTAAAAGGCTACGGGAAGCTCATGGAAAGTTATGGGATTATACGAGACATGACAAGTCAGTTTGGGTTAGAACGGGAGTCGGAAACGAGTTGTATAAGCTTGATTAAGGAAAATCAGCGTCGGCAACACAGAAGGGGCGTCGCCAACGGTCTCCTTAGCCGTCGCTGACGCTGTCCCATTTTCCCGACGCGCTAACTCACTGTCTACGCAACTTGGTTTCCGACGCAACATTCTAGAGGGCGTCGCTGACGCTATAGGAGGGCGTCGCCGACGCCTCCCACAAGCTTAATATTCTGTTTTGTTGGTTATTTGCATTGTGAGTTTCCATATCTTCTAAAATCTGTTCCGTAACCCCTAATGAGCCCCGAATATTTAAAATGACTAATAGGGAGTTATGTGAACTTATTGAATTGAATTAGTGATTACCTAACATGATTAAGTATGTAAGCATGTATGTATGTATATGGATGCGTGTGAGTGTAGACAGGAATTATAACTTATTGAATGTAGATAAGTGGTGTGTACTTACGCGAAGTTGGAGGGCGGCGATACGTTGAGACTATGTCTTACTAACTGTATTGCTAACGAGAATGAAACAAGAATGCAGGTATGTAAGCGTTGGGCTTTCGAGGGTGCGAAGTCCGGTGCAAAGAACAAGTTTAGAATGATATAATTGTGGAGTGGTAAACATAGTTAGAACACTATGTAGTTATTGATTAATTATATATTCATGTAATTACGTAAGATGTCACCCGTTACTAATGTGTTGGTTATGTATGTGGTGACCGCAGATTAGTCAGATCATCATTACCATCATGGGAGATATGTGGACGAAGATCGAGTTAAAGAGCAAGGATTGTACGGGAAGAGTGGTCTCATAGCTTGTATTACGTATCACATTTAGCAAGTTAATTAATAATGAATGTAGTAAATCTTTTCAAGAAAGTGTCCAATAATTTATAAATGAACCTTTAAGTAGGTTATATAGTTAATAAAGAAAGAATTTTTGAACCAGTATTTCCGCTGCGTTCATTTGGGTCAAATCGTGTTTAGGGTGTTACAAGTTGGTATCAGGGCCATGGTTTGAGTGAAATCAAGTACAAGAGGGTAAGTACTTGAACTCAAACCCGTGTGCTCTTGTGATAAAGGACCTGTACAATCCAAGACTCGATCAAGATCCAAATGTGTAAATGAATGTAAGCATGTGCATATGTATTCATATAAAGAAACTAGTTGAATTGTATATGCAAGGTAAGCCCAAAGGATTGAGGAGAATGATCCGAGAATGCGGTCTAGGATGAATGCCAAAGCATGTAATTAGACAGATGGACCCCAGGACACAATATTAATGTATATATGAGTACCGGTTTTGAAGGAAAAAGGAAGAATCTCCTTGAGGAAGGTAAATGTTAAACAAAAGACAATAATATTGTCTTGTTAAAGTTTTTAAAGATGTTGCGTGAACTAATAACCCATTTCTTCGGACATAAGGTGATGATTATCATGAAGGCACGAAACTAGCATGTGGATTGCGCACCTGGCCAGTACGCAAGAAGCATATGACTTTCGTGAAAACATTATAATCAACACATGAATGTCTGATGGAGTTGGGAATAAGTTTGACGTGTGGGTAAAAAGAGTCGTTAGACTCAAAAGAAATAGAAATCAATATGAGAATGAAAATGCTTCAGTCCGTAAATAAGTACGGATCAAACAAGTAAGAGTGAATGATGAAAATGAAAATGCTTGAATCCGTAAATAAGTACGGATCAAACAAGTAAGAATGAATGATGAGAATGAAAATATTTGAATCCGTAAATAAGTATGGATCAAACAAGTAAGAATAAAAGATGAGAATGAAAATGTTTGAATCCAAACAAGTAAGAATGAATGATGAGAATGAAAATGTTTGAATCCGTAAATAAGTACGGATCAAACAAGTAAGAATGAGCGATGAGAATGAAAATGTTTGAATCCGTAAATAAGTACGGATCAAACAAGTAAGATGAGCGATGAGAATGAAAATGTTTGAATCCGTAAATAAGTACGGATCAAACAAGTAAGAATGAATGATGAGAATGAAAATGTTTGAATCCGTAAATAAGTACGAATCAAACAAGGAAGAATATATGACGAGAATGAAAACGTTCGGATCCGTAAGTAGGTGCGGACCACACTAGTAAGAATGTATGATAAGAATGGAAACGTTTGAAATTGTAGGCTCAGACCAAGAAGTAAATATTCCTTACAGCAGATAATATTCAAGTTGTGTTTTAAATCTGCATATACATATATATGCAAATATGTTTGTATGCAAGAATGGTTAAAAGGACAAACGAGTCATGCGGGTCAAATGGTGATCGCCATTTGAACCCGGTATTTAATATTTTGTTTTGTCAAGTTTTATGCTTATAGGTAAACATAATGTATGGGCATGTATTGCCACAAATTGGAAAGAAATAACCATCGCAAAGTGTGGATAACGAGTCGATGGTTTAGGACTCGCATCAGGTATGTATAAAAGGTTATGTCTTCGGTAGGAGCTTATGGCTAAACTAGAGAGGGATGTGTCAAAATTTGGTAATAATTTAACCCAAGTGAAATGCATCTAGCAATTTAGGTTGACTGTCATTTTGGTCTAATGTCTTACCGAAGGGTAATATTTGAATATAAGGTTTTCTAGCATAAACCACTATAAAAGAAGTTGTGTGGAAAGATGAAATGAAAATTTTGATGAAAAGTAGGAGGCACGAGCTTGAATGCAAAATGCCTACTAACGGGTCGGTTGAGTAATTGACAAAACATAGATAAGAATGCGTTTATAGTTGGACCTTCGAAAAGCCAAACGAAGTTAAGTAAATAATTATTAAGCAAGTAATAGTAAAATAGCATGACGAAATTGATTCATTAAGTAAGTATGACCGACGAAAGCTATTGTAGTAGCAAGAAACCTAGTTGAAAGAAATAAGTTTCAAATACGTTGCATGTGAGGTATGTTAGTAATCGACCCAAGCAAGTCAAAATGAATAATGGACTAGGATTCGGATGAATAACTTATGTAAATTACAAGGAAAGGAAAATTTTCACAAGAAAAGCTAAAATAATATCTAGTGAGTATACTTGAATTAGAAAGAGTACGGGTACTTCAATACATATACGATAGGTAGAAGTGCTAGTTTGACCTTGAAAAAGTCAAACTGCTAAAAAGTAGATGAAATAATTAGTAAAATGAAAGAAATAGTATATGTAATATGTAACAGCATACATGAAAGAAATTTATGAAGGAATGGTAGGTGCATAAGCACCGAGAAGAATGAATATTTGAAGGGAATGTATTAATGGTAAGTGCCGCCAGAAAATGCTAACTTTGATGCTAGGCTTGTTGGCCATGTTCATCTGAACAAGACATTATTGCGGAGGCCCAACAAATGAATGGATGCGATTAATCAGAGTATCAAATAAACTCACGATGAATCAGGCCGATTCGGATCACAGACCGTCAGTTAGCAATGAAATTAAGGTTAATAAAATGTTTATCCCACAACCATGAGTAAGAATTCGTACATTGAATGATTTGCTTTAATGGGTAAGATAAGAAGAAAATTATGTCATTGGAAGATAACTCCAAAATTTTAAGTAAGAATTTAGGGTATTAATTAAGCGCTCACATGGAGCGCTCGCGAAACATACCTGCTTAGTAGGGTAAGTGGTGCGTGAAGGAAGTTAATTGTATAAGGACATGAATATGAAAGTAATTAGACAAAACGTTAATAATGAGATGTGGGGTGTGCCCATGACAAACAAAATGAAAATATCATATATGATATACATATGAATAGGATGAAATAAATCGATTTGATTTTATTAATAAGTGTATGAATGTATTAGACTTAATTAGAAAAATAGAACAAGCCATAACTTAGGCTTGTACAAGCAATAGTATGCATTCGGAATGAATTCAACGAATGAACCGCTAGTGATCGTGTGTGCTAGGAACTAGCATCATAAAGCAAAGATGACACTAATAAGAGCTCTGGATAAGATTACAACATTATATGAATATAAAGGTAATGTTGCTTGATTAAAGAAGGTAGGGGCAATGCGAACAATTGTGTTTATGCATGAATTAAAACTTTAACCAAGATCACAAATGTACTCATGAAGTAGTAAGCATCATCTAAAGGTGGAAAAGTAAGAGTAGAATTGGTCTACTAGGAATGAGAAAGGTTTCGGGGACGAAACCACCTTTAAGGATGATAGATTTGTAACAACCCAAAATGTAATGGTTATGAAATATGGTCCTTGCTAGTACAATTGTATGAAATAACTAACCAAGTTAGTAAATTTGGCTAGTTTAATGGAAGTAAAGGGTTGGAAATAAGTTGAAACCCTAAAAAGGTCACATAACCTAATCAAGAAGCACCAAAGATGAACAATTGGAAAGTAAATATTATGAATAAAAATGTGCAGGTGTGTATGTAGTGTATGTGTCGAGTTTGAGAGGGAGGCATGAGGAACACACACACACTTCACAATTCTACAAATTAACAAGCAATTGGAAGGAGGATTTCATGCATGTACGCAAATTCTCCATCATTTAAGTGTTCTTAACACAAGGTGAGTTGAAATTTCTGATTTGATGATTACCATGAAGTGGGTTAGGATGAATCCATGAATATGGTTGAAACTAGAATGAATACTTGTTAATACTATCATGTAGAAGTTGAATCATGGTTAAATTTTAGTTATTGGATGATTTAGATTGAAACCCATTGCATGAATGTGAAAATGATGAACATGTAGATCTAATATGGTGATTTGATGATGCATAAGGTGATATATGATAGATTGTGATGGATAAACATGATGTAGAATTGATGATTATGTGTTTTTGCTTGAATGTGATGGTTCATGAGATGAATCGGGAAGAACATGCTTAAAATACTTGTACATTATGCTTAAAAGGTAGTACGTACACCAAGTAGTTGATGAAATGTCTAAATGACAATAATATGTCAAATTAGACGCAAATAAAAAGGAAACATGTATAGAAAGTGATAATGATATACTTGTTAGTAAAACAAGTTTAGGAATGTACTTGATAAGTATATGTGAAACGTAGTTGATGATGTAATTCAGTAAAAGAATGCTTAAGGAACTAGTACCCTATGTTTGAATGGTGATGTACACTATAAGATTGGATTAGTGACTTAAAGGTGATTTAGAAACGGATGTGTATGAAATGTATAGCTTGTGGACTTACTAGTAAATATTGATGTTAAGATTATGTAAATTGCTAGCTTTGAAGGTAGTTGACAATTTCAAGATCGTGAGAGCTTGAGTTGTATTGATTTGGTTATACATGGCCATGACATAGCTAGGTGATCATGTGGTTGTAAATATATTGCATCGTGAGTATGAATTGTACCTAGTGTCATTTGTATAGCCTAATATGATGACGCGGATAAATGAAGTTATGTCGAAAGTTCATATGATAAATGTTGACTAATGAAAGTCAACTGCGCATAAGAAGCATATTTAGACTTGATGTTACAATTGTAAGATTATAGAAAGTCATACGGTATGTGATGTATCAATATATGTTTTATGTGATGATCTAATGAATTAGATGAGTTTGAAAAGATGTGATTTTGGATAGATGCCTTATACTTGTTAGGATTGACTTATAAAAGTCAAATATGAGTTATGCATTGATATGGTCGTTAATATGTACAATCGAGTATGCTAACAAGAATGTGATTGCGATGACATGAAAGTATAGGGATCATGTCAAGATGGATTGAAGCATTGAAGGCTAACTAGTCAAAAGGAGACAAGGTAACGGATTCAAAGACGGACGCTAAGGTAAGTGATTTCCGGAATCACTTCTTCTCTTGTAAATGAATATTGATATGTTGAATACAGGGGGTTGTGTAAGAAATTACGGACAAGGGTAGGAATCAAGATAAATATATTGTTGTGATAAGTTATAAGATGGCAATACGTTCGGAAAGCATAATGAAAGTAAACAGATCAAAATGTAGAAGTATGTGTCGGGTGTGGGTTTCGGATGTTATAGGAACTATATAAGAATGTTTAACTAATTACAGAATTAAAGAATATATGGTTATGATGGGCCGTAAATAGCCACTATGTTGTAAATAACTTAGAACAGTAAAACGGGTCAAAAGAATCAAGAAAGTATGTTATAGGTATAGATTTGATTTAAAGAGACATGGGTTAAGTGTTAAAAGGATACGGGAAGCTCATGGAAAGTTATGGGATGATACGGGACATGACAAGTCAGTTTGGGTTAGAACGGGAGTCAGAAACGGGTTGTGTAAACTTGATTAAGGAAAATCAGCGTCGGCAACACAGAAGGGGCGTCGCCGACGGTCTCCTTAGCCGTCGCCGACGCTGTCCCATTTCTCCGACGCGCTAACTCACTGTCTACGCAACTTGGTTTCCGACGCAACATTCTAGAGGGCGTCGCCGACGCTATAGGAGGGCGTCGCTGACGCCTCCCACAAGCTTAATTTTCTGTTTTGTTGGTTATTTGCATTGTGAGTTTCCATATCTCCTATAATCTATTCCGTAACCCCTAATGAGCCCCGAAAAGTGAAAATGACTAATATGGAGTTATGTGAACTTATTGAATTGAATTAGTGATTACCTAATATGATTAAGTATGTAAGCATGTATGTATGTATATGGATGCGTGCGAGTGTAGACAGGAATTATAACTTATTGAATGTAGATCAGTGGTTTGTACTAACGCGATGTTGGAGGTCGGCAATACGTTGAGACTATGGCTTACTAACTGTATTGCTAACGAGAATGAAACAGGAATGCAGATATGTAAGCGTTGGGCTTCGAGGGTGTGAAGTCCGGTGCAAAGAACAAGTTTAGAATGATATAATTGTGGAGTAGTAAAAATAGTTAGAACACTATGTAGTTATTGATTAATTATATATTCATGTAATTACGCAAGATGTCACACGTTACTAATGTGTTGGTTATGTATGTGGTGACCGCAGATTAGTCAGATCATCATTACCATCATGGAAGATATGTGGACGAAGATCTTGTTAAAGAGCAAGGATTGTACGGGAAGAGTGGTCTCATAGCTTGTATTATGTATTACATTTAGCAAGTTAATTAATAATGAATGTAGTAAATCTTTTCAAGAAAGTGTCCAATGATTTATAAATGAACGTTTAAGTAGGTTATATAGTTAATAAAGAAAGAATTTTTGAACCAGTATTTTCGCTGTGTTTATTTGGGTCAAATCGTATTTAGGGTGTTACACTATTAACCTTATACGTTTGACTGCATAAAAGATCGTCTTCTACACCGACATTGAACATCCTCACTTTCCATTGCATGTGAATAATTTAAGTGGATGACAGTTCATCATTTTGTATTTTTCGTTTGAATAATGGTGAATACTATAGTAATTGGAGTGTATTCTCTGTTAGCTACTAGTGTTGTAATTGGAGTATATATATTTGTTTGTTCGATTGAGTATCTAAATACCATTTTATTTATTTCTTGTAAAAGAATTGTTAATTTTAAAAACTAAATTTATCTTATATATTATACATAAACCAATTAGATACCTAATTTTTCATTTGTCTTTGTACTTGTGTAGGTTTTAGGATTGGGTATTAATATTCTTACACCCTTCTTTTTAATCTATCTCTTTATATACATATATAAATATATATAGAAAAATATATAGTAAAATAGATATAAAAATAAAATTTTAGAAGTGTGTGATCATTTGTTACTTGTATAGTTTCCTAAATCATCTTTAAATCACTTTCACATTGAATACCTCCTTGGTTTACGAAATCTATGTCGGATAAAATTAAAAATATTAAAATTAAACCAATTTACTTCTACACTAATAGTATGGAATGAAGCCCTATTGCACCATAGAGCGTCATGTTTGTAGGGGGTTCAGTTATTAGCAAATCATTTATATATATATATATATATATATATATATATATATATAAATAACAATTAAAATTAAAAAAACATACTTAAATAATAATTAAATTTAAAAAAAATACATAAAAGAAATAATTAAAACATACATAAATGAAATTTTAAATATTAAAAATAAGGTACGAAATTAAAATAAAAACAACAATGCATTGTTCTCAAATTCTTCAAGGTGCAATGTTAGCAAACTCATGTTGTGGATGTGTTGGTACTCACTACGAGCCATATCAATTGCTTCATCCTCAGTTAAAACTCTCCTCGCCGTTCAACTCGTTGTTAAAGAATCTCTCAAATCTTGAACACTTTACTCGGACAAGTGTAAACCTTCCGGTTATTCGATTAATATTACGAGGGTGCGCTACTTGTTATTTTGCTGAGGTGTGGTGGGGCTACCCCATACCATCCAGCCTAGCTATATGAGATTACCATCCTAACGTGTGAATTAGTGGTTATACGGTTAGGGGTGTAACTAAACATAGTTACACCAGTATTCGCTAGGTAGTAACTCTACCGTTCACGAAGTCCAAATTTGCTACCAAGGTTTAAAGTTGTTTGTAGAAGTTCAAGATACTACCACATCTCGCTTGCTACTTAATTAGGCATGTTTTTGCTATAAAGCAGTAGCAACCTGCTATTATTCCTCTATTACAAAGTTGATATGGAGCAATAGCAGCTTGCTAATTATTTCCAGTAACTTTAAAGATCATTTCAACGAGACCCCACCAAGGAGGTGTAGTCCCTTGAAAGCTCGGTTTCCTTGGTTCTTGAAATTAAAATAGTACTGTACAAGTGTGTACTTCAACCTCTTTATCAACACCAATGTATATAGTAATTCCCGTTTGGTTTCTAAGAGAAACTCAATTACCCAAAATAGTTTCATATCATTTAAATCACCAACAACTTGTACACTGAATCGAACATAATCTCACGATCATAATATGATGCTGACGAGGATATCTTTGTTACATGATATATTGATTGGTTATTATATATTATGCAGACTTTAATCTAAACGAGTAAACAGTCAACATGGTTAAGTAAACATATCGAGAGTTGAAAGTTAGCTTTAGCTATAATAAAGTAAATAAAAAATAATTAAATTTGTTACCTGGTACATTAAATAAAGGATTAATTTAGACCATGTATGTTTTAATGTAAATGATGGCAAAAATAAGCAAGCAACATAGTTAGATATCATGTCAAGAGTTAAAAGTTACTTTTAATTATATCAAGTTAAATAAATAATAAGAAAAAAAGATAATGGACCGAATATTTGTTAAAAAAAACACTAACTTTATCAAACTTCAATGGACGTATGCTATCTCTATTAAAGTACGAGAATCAAATCGTAAATCGTTTATAGAAAATCATTTATTATTAAACTTATGTAAGAAAAATCTATTAAAGTTTATAAGTATAAACATAAAATGTTTAGAAATAGAATTATTAGAGTTTAGAGATCGTATAATTACTCTATAAAAATTAGGGTTAAAAATCTAATTTAATTAAAAAACAAAAATCAATAATATTATATAGCTAGAAACTTAGCCACATAGACCAATGGTGAATTAAGACTTCATGTTTGAAAATGTTTATATATAGAATGTGTGCTACTAAATAAACCCTACTTAGTTACTAAATACACCCCTCTTCTAATATAATTAGAGGTGAGACCGGTGTGGGACTAGTACTTCTTTCAAAAGAGGGTACAATTAGGAAGGAAAAGTCGTATTTCCATTTCCCTATGTTTTGCTAGGTTCTCCCTATGTTTTGCTGGGTTCTCATATGTTTCTTTGAAACCGAAAACCTTTATTCATCATTCTGATCAATTTAATGGAAACAAAGTACGCTTGAATAAAATTAAAGAGAATTATATGAAAAGAGTAATATGAAAATGTGACGCCAAAACAATTTTATTCTTGAATCCACAAAAGATGCAATCAACAATGAAAATAAGGAAAACCACTGTCAGATGTTCATATGTACAAGAACTGAAGAACGGAAAAGTAGATTCAGTTTAGTTTCACATGAACAATATATATTGCCGCAAATTATAGGTAACACATAAAACGGACCACCACTAAGATTTTTAGCATAATATGTGTCTTACCTATAATTTGTATTCATTTTGGTCTATCTTGCCTGGTTCGGTTTTCTGGTAATCCAATGAATAATCCTGTTTCTACATCAGAACCCTCTCCGTTGTTCATGGTTTGAAAATTCGCTCGTCGTTCTTCTATCTTTTCCTTTGTTCGAACGAGACACTGAAATAAAGATTCGGGTGTCATTAATTCTCATTTTCAATCTATGTTTACACAACTGTATAATCATTTTTATATCGACAACAAGTGTAACAACTTTCAATGTAAAAATTAGTTAAGTCAGCTGTAATTCAAAATGAACTAATATAAATGAAAAGACTTACCTTTCCATTAAGCATTGCATTTTGAGAAGCTAGCAGTTTCTCCTGTAATTTTCCGAAAGAAGTTAAATGATGTGTTTTTCATGAGTAGCAAATTTGTTTAATGCAAATTCGATTTTAATAATCTAAATCTTAATCTTGTATCACTGGCCGATAATTATCAATACAAGCAATTTGACTAATTAATGGCATTTCCAACTTTCATTTTCATTGACAAGGAAAATTTCAATCTAAAAGAGGAGTATTTCCACTTGCTCCTGATGAACAAGGGATAAATTTTATTTCAACTAGAATGTTGTAACTGTTTTATTATAGCGTAAATGAAAGTTAGGGATAATTGTACGTTTGTTTGAGATTGCCCTTGCAGCGAAAGTAAAGTTAAGAGTGCAATTGGTTAGATGGTCATTATTGAATTTTATTAGTCACTAGGTAATAGTTCGGATTATTAATATCTAAATTTTCTTATTTATACATGAAAAGTTCAGTTATTAGGGTATGTGACTGAAAGTATAATCGAGTTATGCATAATTTGTCTATTTGTCAAAGAAAATACTGAAAATGAATTAACAGGTACCATCTAATTTGTAATATTATATGATTTCTGTTTACATATATACTCTCTCCGATTTAAGAGTCTTGTGATTTTTGTTTCATAATATATGTAAACAATTTATTTTACAATATGAACTATCTGGATCTTATATTCATAAACCTTGAAAGTATTCAAAGCAAGTTCATGTTATACAATTATAGAACTAATCCTATAAAGTTTTATAAGCCTACTTTGATAAACTCAATATGTGAACGACCACAAAACCCTTTTTTTTTATTTTTTTTCCAAATAGAACAATTTAAAGTGTTCTGAAACTACCTTTGCTCGTAGCTCTTCAACCTGTTCATTATAGACTTGCATCTGAAACATAAAAAATCAAAATTAAGTCAAAAGATATTCAAGTCTACCTCGATTAGAACTAGTTGTTGAGAGTCGTTTTTTTTTTTATGTAAAAACTCAACCTTTCGAGCTCGAACGATGCATACACTCCTCTCCAATTGATGTTCAATCTCTTGTAGTTCCTCTATGGTGCTTGACCCTAGTCCTTGTCCCAAAAGTTTTCTGTCAAGTTATAGATGTTATATCGATTTTGCAGATATCGATCCTACTGTCGAACTTAGCTTTTACTAGAGCATGTGTTGTAAATTGTAATTAAGGAATAAGAACCCAACATATGAACCTCTTTGCCAGCTCTAGGACCTTTATCTTGTTTCCCATGCTTTCCGTTTCCTGCCTCAAATGCTGCCACAAAAATACTGTAAGTAACACGTTGCAAAGCGTTGAATAAAAGTAGATGGATTCCATCAGATGGACAAGCCAACAACAAGTTTTCTTTGTAGCACTTTGTAAAAAGTTACAAGTGGATCTTGTATGTATGTATGATGAGAAGGGAATAGCCTCCGAGGATGATGGGTATGCTCAGTATGGACGAAAAACTCAAACGGTCGTTTTAAAGGTAGGGGAGCTATGACGCAAGCTCTAATCTTCAAATAGCCATTCAATAAATCCTCAAACGGTCGCTTAAAGGCATGGGACGTAAGCCCTAACCTTGAAACGGCCGTTTGATACAACCTCAAACGGTAGTTTGTAAACATTGTATATTAGATTGTCAATGACGTGTGTGTATAACGGGTCTCTTAGGGAATGTCCTAAGGGAAGCTTATTTGATTGTAACACATTTAACAACAACAACAACAATATAAATAATAATATTTGCCATGCTAACTCCCATATTACCAAATATAAATGTAACTCTAAAATCTTAAAATAACTTTGTTATGCTTTGTATAGGTTTTGTTAATTCAAGTTGATCATGTTGCATTAATCGGTTCTTTTATCAGTCATGGGTCGACACTTATCGGGTCACGGTTCAAATGGTTAATTGTTTACTGGTTGCGGATCTGTAGAGCAAATGAATAACGGTTAAAAGAGTCAATTCGCACGTGTTGGTGTACGTGAGTTAATGAAGAATTGGTCCAAGTTTAACAAGCTTCATGGAATGCACGTGGGATGTGGAAGACTTGGTATTGCTTATTATTAGGAATTTTAATTAGTTAGTTTGTTAATGCACGCTTGTAATTTCCATTAAAATAGAGGCAGTCTACACTTGTTTTTCTAAGTTGTAACCTACATTCCATTTAAAACAAAGCTAGTCGAACCAGTTTGAGGTCAAGTGTGTTTAGTATAGCTTTTTATAATTTACGGAGTGATTTATAAATTTTTTCTTCTATCTTTGTACCCTTTTTCAAACGTGTCACTTGTGTTTAAAATTGACGAGTTTTATACTTTATGTTTTAAAATCCTACACGTTCTATCCTTTAGACCTAACCTAATTAGTTTTCTCAGTTAAATCACATGAAGGTATTTTTATCAATTCATTTTTGTAGGGACAAGTTATGTAAATAACATAAATATCTAAAAAATTATTAAATAAACTCTCGTATTCTCTCTCCCTCTCTCTATTTCTGTTTTCTCACATATCTCTCTCCCACAAACAACCCCACACCACCATTCTACCACCATCCACCCCCACCAGGAACACTACCGTACCACCCCCAGACCACCACTGTCACACCGGGTCTGATTTAACCCGGAAAACTGAGCCGTCGGGTGAGACCCGCCACCCACCACCATCCCCAAATCCTACCTCTTTACTACCGCTGTCGCCACACCTTTCTGGCGAACTTCATTGTTAAATCGAGCACCGTCATTCTACTTGTTTTGATTCTCTAAACAAAAGCCCTATGATTTGGTCTATTGTTACCGAACAATGAACATGAATTTCTAATATGAAAGTGGAACGGTTCTAGGGTTCTTGGATTGTGTTTTGGGCTTATTATTGTAATAGGTTTTAAGTTCTGGGCTTTGTTATGTTCTGAGTAGAGATGGGCATAAAAACCGGTTCCGAACCCGAACCGGTAGAACCGAACTGGAACCGGTTCCAGTTTTTACCCGACATTAAGTAGAACCGGTTCCGGGTTCAAAATACCCGTTGGTTCCAACCCGGTTCCACAATTTTACCATTTGAATCGGGTAGTCACCGGTTCCTACCCGTACCCGGTTCCTACCCGTACCCGGTTCCTACGTGGAACCGGTTCCTGACCGTTATAATATTACCGTTGGAACCGGTTATAGCCGTTAAAAATGTTACCGTTGGAACCGGTTCCTGACCGTTGGAACCGATTCTATATATATTGTTTAGAAATCTTTTGTTTAGCACACAATTTCTCATATCTATTCTTCTTGTTACATTTCTTTCTTGTTCTTTTTCACATTCTAATCAACAAACGGCCTCAAAGAGTTCCAAAAACGCAAATTCCCAATCCGTTAACAATGTTCCTCAAGATCAATCGGTTCCATATGTGGTTGGAACATTGTCTCATAATCGCAGTAAGGAAGTTTGGAGCAATTGGGAGTTGGTTGAGATGAGTGACGGCTCGCAAAAAGCTCAATGTAAACATTGTGGATCGTTATTAGCCAAGGAATCAAACTCAACGTTAACGAAGCATATTAATAAGTATTGCAAAGTTTTAAAGGAAATGACATCCGGTCAAGTTCCACTATCCAAAGATGGTACCATTTTTCGTTATGAGCAAAAATTAGCTCGCAATCGGATGGCGAAGTTGGTGATACAAAAAGTGTTGCCGTTTGGACACTTCGACGACCCCGATCTTACAAATCTTATTCGAGAGACGCTACAACCTCGTTATAAACATGTAAGTCGTCGCACTTTAAAACGTCTTTGTTTAAGTTTATGGGAAAATGCAAAAAAAGATTTAATTGTTTTTTTTAAGAATTTAAAAACTAGTGTAAACCTAACTAGTGATGTGTGGTCGGCTCCACATGGTTTACCGGAATCGTACATATGTGTCACCGCTCATTGGGTTGATCCCGATACATGGCAAATGATGAAGCGTACGATTGCGTTTGACGAGTTTCCTTCTCCTCATACGGGAGAAAATATTTATAAAATTATAAATGGCACAATAATTAAATATGGTTTAGAAGATAATTTTTTTTCAATATACTTTGATAACGCTTCAAACAACACAACGGCGATTGAAAAATTAAAGTACAAACCAATACTTGATGGTGTTTTTTTTTCACACACGATGTGTTGCACATATTATTAACTTAGTAGTGCAAACCGGTTTAAAAGATCAATTTGTATCGGATTTTATTATAGCATTTAGAGCTATGCTCCAAGATGTTTTCAAAAGTGGAAAAGAAAGATATCAAGAATATAAAAAACTTTGTAAAGATGTCAACCAAAAAATTATTGGACCGAATTGGGATATACCGACTCGTTGGAATTCAACTTGTCATATGTTAATGGCTATAAAGCAAATGGGCACTTTAAAATCTTTTCATACAACTTTAAGTGATGAGTACCTTGTCGTCCCCTTTCCCGACACGGCTTGAGAAAATATTAATAACCTAAGTACTTTTTTTACAAGTTTTGAAAACTACAACGACTTTGATTTCCGGTGTTTATTATCCTACTAGTTCTAAAGTTGTGGACCAATTGTATTTGATAACAACTAATTTTAAAAAGTTTGAAAATTCTAGTGACATGTTAAGGAATATGACGAGACCAATGATTCAAAAATTTTAAAATTTTTTTTAGAATTACCACCTGTTTTTCTATGTGCAGCTGCTTTAAATCCAACTTTAAACGTACCGGGTGTTGAAGCTTTAATTGATGAAATTTATGACAAGTTGGATATGCATGAGGAGGATCCAACTTTAAAAGCAAAAACAAAAAAAATATTCAATGAGTGTATGGCCAAACTTTATGATCATTATTTAAAAAAATATGGTGAAAAAAATCATACAAATTTGTTTGAGTCTCGGTCCACGGCCTCTAACGATGAAACAAGCGGGGACCCATTTATAACCATGTTGAATGTCGTTAGAGACGAGACCGCTAGACAACAAAGGGGTAGTGAACCAACAAGTGAACTTGGGAGATATAAAAAAAATCAGTATTCGCTTACTATGACCACCGAGGAGTATAAGAAATTTGATGTTTTGGCATGGTGGAAATCGAAAGAATCCGAATATCCGATTCTAGCCACCATGGCTCGTGATATACTAACGGTCCAAGCTTCCACGGTAGCTTCGGAAAGTGTGTTTTCTCTTAGTGGCAGGGTTTTGTCAATTAGAAGAACAAGACTAACTCCGAAATCGCTAGAGATGGCAATATGCTTAAAGGACCATTTGGATGCCGTTGATCGTGTTCAACATAAAACTAGTCTAGAAGATGAAGTTGAGTTAGAGCATAAAATTGTTGACGAAGAGGAGGACGAAGAAGTGGAGACTAACGATTCGGACGACGATTGTACCGAGGTACCCGCACCTAAGAGAAACTCATCGGAAAGTGTTGCACCTGCCGCTAGTAAACGATCAAAGAAATAAAATCTAACTAGAACCGGTTCTGAGTAATTTTTTATTTTTTTTTGTAACCGGTTAATTTTTTTTATATATTGTAACGATTAATTTGTTTTTAAATTTAGCCGATTATTGTTACTATTTTTATTTATCAATGTAACTAATAATAAAAATCAAACATAACAAACACAATAGAAAGAAACATTACACAAAATTTATTAAAACACCAACGATAACATTTATTAGGAACCGGTAAGTAGGAAGGGGTTTATATAAAAAAAACGATTTTTTAATCAGGAACCGGTTCCACCGGTAACATTTATCAGGAACCGGTTCTGAACAGTAAAAGTCAGGTTTTTACTGTCAGGAACCGGTTCTGAACAGTAAAGTCAGGTTTTTATTGTTCAGAACCGGTTCTGAACAGTAAAAGTCAGGTTTTTACTGTCACGAACCGGTTCTGAACACTATCAGGAACCGGTTCCGCACCATACCCGGTTCCATATTACCCGTACCCGGTTCTACACGGTTCCATATTCTTGGGTGTGAACCCGGGTAGGAATCGGACCCGGTTCCACACCATACCCGGTTCCAATGACATCCAAGCAGAACCGCTTCCGGGTTAGAACCAGTTCCGGGTAATAATAAAACCTGATTATGCCCATCTCTAGTTCTGAGTTCTTGAATTTCATTTGTCTTCAAGGGTCTATTGGGGAATTTAATGTAATATTTTAACCTGCCTGGTATCTAAAGGGTTTCATAATAAACTTACTTTAGTAGCCTACATGTGGTTCTGTAACAGTTTGGAAGACTTACAGTTTATGTTGAATATTATTAGTTAAGAGGTGGTCAAAAAATAGAATACTGTGGGGTACTGCTGGCTAATGGTGAGGGTGGGGGCATTGGTGGCTAATGGTGGCAATGGTTGTTGATGGTGGTGGAGAACTAATGAGAGAGAGGTGTATATTGTATATACATGGTATAATATATTATATTAATTTTATAAATTTAACTTTGTTGTTTTTTTTAATATTTTTAAATAAATAGGTAAAAAGACAAAACTACCCTTGTATGATCTGATTTAACAGAAAAAATCAACTGGGTTAAGACTAAAAGACTAAACGTGCTAGCTTTTGAAACAATAAGTACAATACTCGTCAATTTTAAAGACAAAGAACACTGTCTGAAATTAGGTATAAAGATAAAGGACAATATTTGCAATTCACTCTAATTTATAACAGGATTAAAAACCATCTATAGCTTTTTATAATTAATAATAGAATCAATTTAGTTTCCTTTTTTTTACGGAACTTCATTTTTTTAATAAAAGAAAAGGTTGGGGCTTAAAGTGTAAAACAACAACGACTGTGATCGTCTAAGAAGGAATTCAAACCTGAACATCTTCTACAGTCACAGAATTTTCGGTTTGAACTTCTTTTACGTGATTCCTATAACGATTAATAGCCTCCTCCATGCTGAACAAATTCAAAACACAAAATTCATATGCTAATAATGACATTATTTATATCTATAAGAAAAAAAGTGTGAGAATGTTTCAAAAAGTTAAATATATTCTTATATCAAATGTGTGTTGTATGCCCTAATTAAAATAAGCTAATAATTTAGTTCAGAAATGACATAATATATTGAAAACCTAACAGGAAAAATAAACTCAAGGATGTTGTATCCTGTCATAAAAAGTGTTCTAAACTTCTAATATACAATACAACCGAAACCACTTCTTGCTTAGTTCTTTAATCAATTAAAGAAATCTTCCTATTCTCCAGGAACCTAATTTTTTAACAGGACTAGTGGGCCAGTATGATGAATTAATAACAGTTGGTAATTTGACAATTTTTCTGCTCACTAATCATACACCTTTGTTTAACAAAAAATAATATTTTTTGTTGATTTCGTCTATCAGCTGATAAAAAGATTATCGATATAAAGTTTAGCAACTGCACAAGCAAGTAGGCAAACAAACAAACTTACCTAGCAATATGTCACTCATAAAATAGGGTCTAAGAAGGGTGAAATGAGAGCAAACACCTTTTCTATCACATAAGATAAAGATCAAGCATGTTCACAATGAGACTCTTGACTTAAAAAACACTTTTTATCAAACAAATAAAATCATGACTGACTTAAAGTGCATATAAGAAAAACAAAAAGGAAATTACAAAAGAACCAATAATAGTAGTAAACAATAACGAAGGGAGTGATAAAACTAGTAAAAGTAGCAACATTACTAGGAAAAAATAGAAAGAAGAGTACAAAAATGATCATAAAACCCCTATTACGTAACTAGCGCTTACACCTAAAAAGAAAGGTATAAAAACTAGTTAGAAAAACCAAGACATTAAGAAAAGTTTACACCCCAAAAAATCCTAACCTTTATCAACGTTTCCAAAAAATTATATAGCCGATTATGTCTTTAGAGTGGTGCAAGTCTAACAAACTTAATTTTATTTGCCCATATCATGTAAGTTTGGGTCTCTCTCTACTCATCCCTTCACTATGAGGGTTTCTGTGTTTTTTACAGGTGTCGTCATTTGACTCCTTTATATATGCCCAAACCATCTCAATCTCTCATCTCTTATCTTATCTGAAATGTGTGCCACCCCCGCTTTACCACAAAAACTTCGTTTTTATCCGATTTGACCTTTTATGGCCACACATCGATATTAGCATCCTCATCGATACCTCTAACTTTGGTGTTTGTGTATTTTTAGTAGCCCAATAATCAGTCTCATATAAGGGGAAACTATAACATTATAGAATCTTCCCTTTAATCCTGTTTGGAACCTCTTGTGACAAAAGATTGTTGTGTTTGCTTTCCACTAACACCAGCCTAAACTGCATCACTTTTAATGTTGGTTTCAAAAAAAAGGGAAGACACTCTGAGGCGCTTGAGTCCCAACTCTCAAAAGTCGAAATGCAGGAGGCACTAGGCACTAGAGTAGAGCTTCACGTAATTGAGGCATTATGTATTTTAATAATATTTTTCTGAAGTAGGTTTACGTAGTATTTACATCATTTCAATCCTTAAATAACTTGTAATAATAAGGACTGGACTTAAAAAAATTATATGTTACCAAAAAAGCTCAAATGACAACCAATTAAGCTATATGTTATATCAAAAATAACTAAAAACACAAATAAAAAATAAAGAAAAAACAACATTATTAAAAAAAAGAAAAAAATTATGAAAACTCGCTTTGTAAAAAAAAAGCCACTCAAGTGTAATATAACAAAAAATAATATATTTAAATTATTAACTTTCCATATTCCAGCATGCCCGTAGCTCTGTCCTTCTACCTGTGACTAGTCATTTTTACAAGATAGACCTAAATCAAATATTAAGTACCTGTTAAAAAATGTTATTCATTTTCTTTCCTCACGATATGATCTTCCTTCTCCCTCTTTAGCCTACAACTTTCGTCTCTAGCAACCTACAACGCCGGTTGTTGTTGTCTCTAACCCATTCTACATGAAGAGCAGCTTCCAACAAAATGTCGCTTCTGGCCGCTTTATGAAGTTCAACGTCTTACCATAAGCGAGGCTTTGCCCCACTGCCGTACGCCCAAGACGCGCTTTTTTAAACCAGGCTATCAATGTCCTCGTCACTCTGGATGAACGTCCATACATACTAAAACATGGTTGTTTGTAGGATAACTTGGCCTTCGATAGTTAAATAGTTATTTGGGTGTCCTCCTCAACGAGGACACCACTAAAGTTATAGAAAAGTTACTAGGTTTTAAACCGACTTATGCATAAGCCTTTACGCTCTAAGATTGTGCACCACTCGTGTACTCTTTACCACCACATGATATTATCCACAAAAAGCATGAAACATTGGATGGCCTACTAGATCGAATTCAACAACTCGTCCAAGACTTGCTCCAAAAAGAAACAACTTTAACGCGGATCCTTGGTGAAGGCCCGCCTCCACATGGAAGAAGTTTATGTCTCCCATTCGCACAGTAAAAAATATGTGTGTTTATCTCAACATATCCCCCAATGGATCCCTTCTCCCTCAAGACTATCCCAAAACACTTGACGAGGCACATTACCATAAGCCTTTCAAAGATTGATCAACACCGTATACAATTCATGCTTCATCACCCTATCCTTTTTCATCGATCTCCTTCGAATGTGTATCACCTCCGTAGTTGACCACCCTAGAAAAAATCCATATTGGTTCACTGATACCTTAAGTTTATCATCCAATTCTTGTCTCGATAACCCTTTTCCACTATTTAAGCGGTATGCATTAAGAGTTTAATGCCCATGTAGTTACCACAATATTAGGCTCGCCTCTGATCTTATAGAGAGGGACTAAGACACAACTCTTCAATTAACCTGACATCTTAATGGTCTTGAAGATAATATTGAACAAATAAATTGTAACTAAACTTCTTTCGCCATAAAACACTTCCATAGCTCAACTCAACGAGGATGTTATCCGGGCCAACTAGCTTAACTCTTCCCATCTTCCTAAAAGATATACTCACCTCTTCTGTAGTAATATCATAACAGTCGTAGTATTTTATTGTCGTGGTTGTTTTGTGAAGTTACCATTTTCTTCTACTTTCTTCTTGTTGATTCCTAACGCCATTGAAAAGATCATGGAAATAGGTTTCACCTTTCACCTTGGTGGATATGTAAGTAATTTTGCTATTAGTAATTGCAATAAGCTTATCTGTCTAATAACTACGAAAAATTTTTTTCAATCATCCATCTCCAAAATAACTATCAAAGGATTCAATATTCATTCTTCTTGCAACCAAATTTTCTTGTAAAAATTAAACCATTTGATCAAAGGACTTTAGCCACAAAACTTGTAGCTATTGGTCATTATTGTAGGGTTATAGTTCACAATACAGGAAGAAAAACAATCAAAAAGAAAAATATATTTATCTAAAGGACACTTACAATATGGATTACAACTGAAACAAAGAAAATGTGATGAATGAGCAGAAACATTTTTTTTGTTCTCATCAACATGTATGTCGATCTCCTAGGATACAACAACATAAGTTGTTTGATATACTTTCAAAGATGACCACCAAGCCTAGATTATACTAAAAAGAGCATGTCTTCTTTTACTGGAGATTGGTGCGTATCAGATGTGTTCGGGTATATTGCAAAGCATACAAAGTGTCTCAAAGTTTTATTGAAAAATTTAAAGTCAAGTAAGGTAGCTTCTTACTTGAGAGGTTAAATTTATGTGTCAAATGTATTATATATATGCATTTCAATTTCGTCGGTTTAAGTTTCCGTTTCAATTGTTTAGTACCTTTTAAACTTCATGTTAATGCCTATTTGTAGTAACTCTTAGTAACTTGCAAGCAGCGACAACTTTTGGCTTCCAAGTGCAACGTGCGCTGTCAAAATGTCAGATTATGCCTACCGCCTATGGTGGTGCTCGTATGATGGTGCTTTGCATTCTCAAAGGTCCTCAATTATTCCTTATCGTAAAGAAAACAATATCCACAGAAAATGCCCACTTACAAACGCTTGTGAAGTTTTACCCGCCTTCTATGAAGGATAAATTCACGCCTATATTTCTACAGCTTTTCCATTACCATTTCATACACACAAATTTGAGCATCAAATATTGTTGAAAATTTTTGTAGTGTGAATGGATATTAATTTAGTGAAATTATAATTTAGTAAAATTATAATTACTAACTAAACTCTTCATATGAGGAATTAAAGATTAAACTCTTGAGTAGAGTTTTTATGTCATTTTATATGTTATTATTAGAGCTTATGTCTCTAATAAAATAACTAATTAAGTGATACTTTTCACTTATTTTTTTACTCTTGTAAAAATAGTAGGCTATGTGCCTTATTTTGAGAAAGAGAAAATACTAGAAAAATACAAAGAAGTAATACAAGAAAATATATAAATTCACGGAGAGTTCTTGGAAAAGAAAAGATACTTGTATACCCATGTGTTAGGTACTTAGAGAGATAAGTTTTATCTACTCAATTTCATCTCTTTCATATCATTATTTTTCCACAAGTTCTTACACTATAATTTTATCCGGTGTAACCTCGGGCGCGTGGCCATTTCTGGCAGTACAGACTACTCCAGCTGTTGTACCCTGGAAGACAGACGCGTTATCTTTAGTAGAGGCGCGAAATCTGTTTTAAGGGAAACGTGTTGAACACGTGCCTCAACCACTTGTTTTGTTCATTTTGTAGGAAATTATTGTATAAGAAAATGTGGTTTAAGACCTCGTTGAAGCCCACACAACGGACCATACAAGAAGACGCGGATAAGACTCTTGTTGAAGACAAGGATTTGAATCGATTTATTTAAATGTGTTTTATTTCATATTTAATTTTGTATGATTTGTACACGCTACGGGTACTATAATTTCCCAAAATTATGTAAAGAGAGTATCATTACAATTTTTATAGTTCTTTATATAATTTTTATTATAAAATTGTGACCCACGTCCTACAAACTTAAAAAAATTTCGTGAGATTATTGCTACAATTTTTAAAAAAACAATTATAGATATTTTTGGGTTCACCAAACGATTTATAATAAAAATAAATATTTTTTAGAGATTATGATCTTATAAATATATTTTTTTTTGGAAATATATATGTAGCATAACTTGTTGTGTTTGGATTATTAAGATTGAGTTATAATCTTAAATCTTATACCGTTGTACAAAACGAATAGTTTGGTTCAATAGTTTGGTTTTGAAACGATTATGGAATCGTTAATTCTTTCTAACCTTTGTGTTAGAACAGGTTTATTAGTGTAAACCATACGTTTTTTTGTAAACGTTAAATTTCTCTAACTTGTGTGTTAGACCGGAATTATGGGTGTAAACCATACGTTTTTGTAAACATTAAATTCTCTTGAGTAGAATTTTCATCTTTTTAAATAAAAGTTTTATGTTACTTAATTGAGTTTTATGTCTCTAATTAAGTTCTATTTAAAGTAGACTCTTCATCGACCCATAGATTTTATGAACAAAAAGCTTTATAATGATTTTTTTTAATCATTTATTTCTACACGAGCATGTTAGAATTGGGTTCTTTATACAAACTGATATGTTTTATAACGATTTCTGTAATTGTTTATTTCTAACGAGCTTGTTAGAACCTATTGGTATGATAATGATTATTATAATCATTTATTTCTAATAAGTATGTTAGAACATATTTATTGATAAGATTTATAACAATTTTTGTAATTGTTTATTTCTAACAAAAGTGTTAGAAACAGTTTATAAAAAAAGCAAATGATTTTTGTAATTATTTGTCTTCTAACATGCGTGTTAGAAACAATTTATAAATAAAAATGCAAATTATTTTTGTAATCATTTGTCTTCTAATATGCGTGTTAAAAATGGTTCATGAAAAACGTTTATTTGGAAGCAATTTTTAATTGTTTATTTTTAAACATGTGTATTAGAAGTGACTTATTTATATGAACCATATATGTATTTATAACAAGTCGAATTAACATGTGGTGGAAATGTTAATATTTCTAACGAGCGCGTTAGTTTTTTTTCCATTTTAACATGATTGTTAAAAATTGTTAGAATACAAACGCTTTGAAATGTTTTATGTAAACATTTTATATAAGTAATTTGTTGTAGAATTGATTTTAGTGAATATAAACACGTTAATGCTTTGCATGGTTTAGAAATAAAAAGTCATACTTGAAGTTGATGTTTGATTGGCTTCAAGAATTAAATCATCATAAAGTGATGGTGTTGTTGTGTGGGATTTTTACCTACTTTAGTTTTTGACTTTTGAATCAAAATGGTCATTATTTGTATATATAAAATGACTTTAATTTTCTAACATGTGTGTTAGAAAACATGTATCACGAATACAAGTCTAGAGATTGTTCATTTTATAAGTCATGATGAATGAAAATGTTTTATGTAACTATTTAATTGTCTATGTGTGCATTAAAAACGATTAGAAATAGTTTATTTTATAAACTTTATCATTGCAAAACGTTTTATGTAAACGTTCAATTATATATGTGCCGTTATAACATTTTTTTTCTAACATGCGTGTTAGAGAACGTTTATTACATGCGTAGTAAGACTAATATAAAACCATTTGATATTTTTGGTTTTGATTTATGTTCTCATAAACCCTAATTGATATTATTAATATAGTAGATTGCAAAACTAAGGAAATGTGTTTGAGTGATTTTTAAAACAAAGTTTTTCATAGTATTGATAATTCAAATGGTTCGCTACTCTTGCTAGAAGTAACAACTTGGTGTTGCTATGAACAAATTTAATTGTTCAAGTTCACTACTTAAATGTAGTCTTTGTAACAACTTGATGTTGTTTTATATAAAATTGTCCAAGTTTAAAGTTTCAAGATGGAATGAGAAACTTGTACTTACAAGTGCATGGAGTCTTATTGAGGGAGTATCTCAAGATATGCCATGGGACGATATCATTGAGTAGATTTTGGTCAGATTATAAAGTTTAGAAGATGAAAGCACTTTACTTGATGTCTACATGTTGTCTATGCTTCCGTTTAAATTTCAAAAGTGTTTGGCACTTATGATTTAGCTTCCAATGTATTTTATTGTTTTGTGTTCAATATCTTCGGATAACACAAGTAATTTTTTACAAAGAAATAAATCACTAATGTTTGTGACATTTAAATTATATTTGTGGAAAATTATAACGTTAATTATACACTATTTAAAAGAATATGGTTTTAAATGGATAGTACATGAAAATACTTGGACATAAACAACTTAAGAGTTGTTGCATTGACTAAAAGTCAAAGACGAGACATCAAATGTGTAACCACATCATGAGTGAATAGTGAGTGTATTGAGATGAAATACACAAACGAGATTCATGTCGAACTACTTTGTTATAAGTCATTGGAAAATTTACAAGTTTGAATTCTAACATATGAAAGTAAAAGTACTATATGTTATTGTATACCTTTAATAAATCTTGCGAGATTTATACGTAGATGCGTCTACCCCTTGAATATGGGAATTTTACCTTTGTTTGGGAGAGCATCCTAACATATCTCCTAAGAATAACAATAGATGTGTGCAAATCACTTATGGAAAAATTATGAATGCCATGTTGTTGAGTGTGGATCTAGTTGACTCTATCTTCCACATAATAGTGATTGAAACGAGGAGCATTCATCTTGTTGACGATGAGTGTGTTCACCAAGTGACTTGGATTAAGAATTATGTTTAAAGTACTTATGAGTCAATGGTAAAGCGTTGGAGATCAAAGGTAAACAAGTTATGTTCCTTAATTGAATGATAAAATTTAGCTATCTGCTATATATAATAATTTGTGAGACCTTCCTAAATATTGATGTTTTAGGATTATGAATAAGTCTCATTATTTTGTCTTAACAAGGGATGAATGTTGCAAAGTGATATTATGATATCCTTGGGGCTGTGAAGAATCAGAATGATGCATCTTCTGTTCACATGCTAAAGTATTGTAGTCTAAAGCATGCTAGACTAGTACTTGTTAATTATGGGTCTTGATGAAGACTAATTAACTCTAAACATTCAAATGCGTATGAACACAAAAGAATTTTTGTATAGACAAAGTTAAGAGAGAATTTTCATTATAAGGAAAAGATATGTAACTTTTGAAGAGTTTGTTTGAAAAACTAATGAGGAGAACTCATTGTCTAGGCTTATTCTAAATGTTAAATTAAAATTATTCTAAGTTGATGACAAACTTATGACAATGGTATGTGTTGCTTTGGTCAGCTCAAAAGCTTATGTAAGCTAATGCAATAAGAGTTGAATTCACTGATATAATAAGGTTGTTCTTGTTCAATCATATGTCTATAAATGTCATCATAAGTGAAGTTACAGAAATGTTAATCAAATGGCAAGAAATGTGGGGGAGGATCCATTAAAAAAACAACCGTATAAGGGTATGTAGAAATGGTTTTGGTTACTCCATCTGGATGTTATCCAATAACACTTAAATGTGGGGGTGTCTTGCATTTGTACCATAGTATTTTGGCAATATGGATTTTGTAATCCAATCTAACATTGTAAACAGACGACTAAGTGGAAGATACAAAGGTCATAGTGCATAATTGAGTTGTGTTTGTCTTAAATTATGAATGTATCATTCTAAGACAAATATTATAACCAGATTCAAGAGGCCACTGAGGTTATCGTCTTAGAAATTGACAATAAGCAATGTTAACTTTCGAGTTACGAACACGTCATGACAATTGATCTCAACTGTAAAGTTATCTTCAGTGACTTGTCAATGACAAAGATAATGTTATGGATCCAACAACCTTAGGATTTATTAGAGATCAAGTTGTGGAATGAGACAAAAGCCCATAAAAAGGGTGTATGAAGAAAACCTAACTTAGTTGACTGGAGATCCCAAGATCTAAGTTTAATAGGACAACGAAATCATATGCCTAAGGGTGGTCACTGTGGGGGCATAGCTGATCTGCATCAGCTAGTATATATGGTTAAATATACCCCCTAAACGATAAAAGGGTGTTTAAGTACGTCCTAGTTCATTCCTATGGAATCCAGTGACTAATTGTGAGGCTAAGCATATTATGTGGTAAATGATTTTGCATAATCATGGTAACCATGATGATTTTATTGATTTAAGGAGAATCACCTATGTTAGAGAGAAGTGAGGTCGCTTCGAATAGACTTGGGGGCACAATCCCTAGAGCTCTCGCAGAACCAAGAAAGTGTTCCGCAACCATTATTGGGCACAACTATGAGGGGATGACCCGGCTAAGGAGAGTATTGTATGAAGTGTATTGTCGTCTACACAAATGTAGGTTTGTTCAAGGACATCACATCTACAAACTGCTAGGAGACTAAGTATGCTTCACAACAGAAAGTTCAAAGAGAACACCTACTTATCCGGCAATACTCAACTATCGAGATTCCATTAGAAATTTTATATGTTTTGAACGATCTCCATTCATGTGGGAGATTGTTGGAAATTTTTGTAGTGTGAATGGATATTAATTTAGTGAAACTATAATTTAGTAAAATTATAATTACTAATTAAACTTTTCATATGATTAATTAAAGATTAAACTCTTGAGTAGAGTTTTTGCGTCAATTTATTTGTTATTATTAGAGTTTATGTATCTAATAAAATAACTAATTAAGTGAGACTTTTCACTTATTTTTTAACTCTTGTAAAAATAGTAGGCTATGTGCCTCATTTTGAGAGAGAGAAAATGCTAGAAAAATACAAAGAAGTAATACAAAAAACATATGAATTCATGGAGAGTTTTTAGAAAAGAAGAGATACTTGTATACCCATGTGTTGGGTACCTAGAGAGATAAGTTTTATCTACTCAATTTCATCTCCTTTACGTCATTATTTTTCCACAAGTTCTAACACTATAATTTTATCCGGTGTAACCTCGGGCACGTGGCCATTTCCGGCAGTACAGACTGCTACGGCTGTTGTAACCTGGGAGACAGACGCGTTATCTTTAGTAGAGGCGTGAAATCTGTTTTAAGGGAAACGTGTTGAACACGTACCTCAGCCACAACCATCAACACTTGTTTTGTTCATTTTGTAGAAAATTATTGTATAAGAAGATGTGGTTCAAGACCTTATTGAAGCCCACACAATGGACCATACAAGAAGACACGGATAAGACTCTTGTTGAAGACAACGAATGAATCGATTTATTTAAATATGTTGTATTTCATATTTAATTTTGTATGATTTATACATGCTACGGGTACTACAATTTCTCAAAATTATGTAAAGAGAGTATCTTTATAATTTTTATGTTTCATTATATAATTTTTATTATAAAATTATGACCCATGTCCTACAAATATCTCATTAATCCTAGAACTATATTAGACATGTTTTGGTTTGTTGCGAAGCTCTTATTGCGTAAAACACAACCCCATTAAATAATAATTACATTCAGTTTCTTGTATACAAACTTACTGAAAAACAATATCTTAGAGTTGGTCGCAACTTTCTGATTTTCCATTTTCACTATTTTCCAATAATTTTCTTACCAAAGCTTAATATCTCGCCTAACTTTTGAAAACGTGTCTAATTTGGTGATACTTAGCTCAGTATTTCACCATTTAAATTTTGTAATCACGTTTTTAATAGAAAACTCATACACTTTTTATTTTCTTATGAATTGAACTTACATCCACTTGATGTGGTATTGTGTATATACACCTTAATACCACGATGTATGTCAAACCTCAAAAATCATTGGTTAATTTTAAATTTGACACACCAATCTTCTTATCTGCATATTCCCCCACAACCCTGAACTAACACCAATATGTCTCTTGTGACAAGTTCTAAAAACAACGTAAATGGGGAATTTTCCGTGGCCTAGTTGGTTTTTAGATGCCTGTATCATTTGTTTTCTTTATCGTCCATATTTTTTAGTCCAGTGAATCAATATTCTTATTTGATATGCATATCCTATACTGTAGATAACTACGAGTGACATTTAGCGACACACCTTGTATCTGATCTACTTTTTACCCAACAAAGAGATTATATTGATGGCTAGATCTAGCCAAGAGCTGTAAAAGGTGAAGAAAAAAAATTGCTTAACTGATCTTGGTACAAAGATGGCAATTGGTTTATTCATATATCGATTTTTTTCTCATTCATCATAATCTCTTAGTACTTGTTGAAATGGGTTCAAAACTAATTGTCTCAATCTAATGAACTAACCTTATTTTTTTTCGTTGCCTTCGGTTTTTGCAATAACACTTGTGGGAGCAGTTGACATAATTTATGATTCACAGCTATTAATTTTGGTTTCCCTCAAGTGTGAACCACCTTTTTTCAGCGATAAACTAACATACTCTCCACCTCTAGAATAGAGAAGAGACGCTTACCATTTACTATCATACCATGTCCTTAGGGACAATCGTGAACCACCTAATGATTTATTCTTGAAACTGGCTCTTATTTAGTGTATATTTCAGTTTTATCCATTGATATATATACACACACTTCTTTATCATGCCATTAACTTGTGGCCATAAATTTCGTTGTTTCGAATTTCATTAATTAAAGATGTAATGAATCAGCCTAGTAAAATGTGTGGCCTTAAGTTGCTATTGAAACGTATCTATATTTTTAAAAAATAATTGCGTTTGTTAACCTATGAATAACAGTAATATGAAAAGGTATTTAAATAGCTGGACATGATAGATTGATAGATCAATTTATTTTATGTTACGATAATACATTATAAATTTATCGTACACACAGTAAAGTGGTATTCATGCAAAACTTAATCTGTACTCATTTTTACGAAGATTTTTTCCGTCATTATGTGTAAAGTATTCATACCTTATTTTATGTGCAGACAATTATTACACGGTTTATAGGTACAAACAACATTATAAATTAGTGTATGCATTTTAGTACTTGCAAATAAAATTGTACGCATATATACTTTACTTTTCTCTTGTAATAAAACAAAGAAGTTAATAAATAAGTCCTTTGCAAATTCACGGAAAATAAATTGCTTAGAATACATATACATCACAAGAGGTTCAAAAACTACTATTATTTCTGTTTTTCTTTTTTCTTCTTTTTTGTAACTTTTTCCTATATCGACAGCTAGATTAAATCCAATCTTTCTTTACTTTAAACTTTGAACCTAAATTCAGATACCATGCTATTGTAATTAATAAAAATATGGTTTTCATGCAAAACATTTAGAAGAGCAGAAGATGTAACTAATATTAACCAACTTCATAAATTATGTATTTATGTAATATTATATATTTGAGCTAGTACATATGTATAACATAATATATAAACGTATAATCTTGTACTATGTTCGTAAATGTATTAGTTGATTCTTTCTATGGCAAAAATATGAAGAAAAGCAAAAGCTGATCACGTTCTGCATATCATGTACAAAAGAAGTTGGAATATATGAAACAAATACTCCATGTTATAATCTGACTGAACCATCCTGACAAAGAGTGTTAGTGTTTGTAGATCTTTAGTCATCGCAAAAAACATGAAAATGTGCACCACTATGTGATATTTTGTCAGAAGATTTCAATAAATTATTAACTAATGTCTAAGACATAAGTTTTTTAGATCTAAATAGATATTTTAGAAGAGGTATTGTGCTATTTCAAACTCAAAACTCCTCTAAAAACATGTGTGTGCTTCAAAAGGAATATGATCTTAATACATTGAAAATTGTGTAGCAATGTACTATTGAATCTTGTTCACACGAAGTTGATATGACTACATTAAAAATTGTGCAAACTAAACTACCAGGAACTGTAGAAGACAAAAATATACAGATAGATTCCCAACAATAAGGGTAAAAGTTTAAAAAACAAAACAAAAACCAAGTTTAACCGTAAGTAATGCATATATAGCAAAAGAAAGAGCTTTTTATATTTTTCAACTTTTAAATAATTTGTGTTTTAGTGGAAAAGCTTTTCGTTTACCTTTAGTTGTAAACTCAATAGGATCTATGGGTGTGCAGGGGTGGTTTGATTCGTTTTGAGCCCCAGCTGAACCAAAACCGAAGAAAATTTAGGTTATTTGTGAATGTTAACTGATTAGTGTTTGGATCTATTCAAGATCGTTTCAATGGAATATTATTTTTACCAAAGAAAAAACATTCAAGCTTGTTTCAGATATTAATGTGTGAGTGTGTGTTATCTTGGTAAGTTTCTATGTGTGTGAGAGTGGGAGGGAGAGGAAGGGGGATTAAAGAAAACCCTAAGGTTGATAAAATACAACTATAACACACACAAATTAAATAACACATATATGGACGATCTATATGTATATGTGTATGTATATGTATGCATATGTGTATATGTATATTTGCATATGTATGCATGAAAGAAATTAGAAGAAAAGAAAAACCTACAAACTTAAATCAAAGAAGAATCAAAAGTTAGTGAAAAAGATGAAACCTTGAGCTTGCAAATTCACATAGCTTGCCTCTTGGTGAGAAGATAATCAAAGCAACTTCAGCATCACAAAGCACAGAAAGCTCAAAAGCTTTCTTCAATAAACCATTTCTCCTTTTGGAGAAAGTCACTTGTCTACTTGTAGCATTCTCTATCCTCTTCATCTGGGTCTTTCCTCTCACCATCTTAGCTCTAAAGTTTCTTGAAATATGCCTAATATATCAAGAAAAAAGAATCCATAAACCTTTTCAAGATCCTTTAATGACACTAACCCTAGAACCTTATTCAGTGAATCAAATAAAAGTTCTCATTATTGAAAAAATAAACAAAAAGTGCAAACTTTGTTGCTAGATTATGTCTAAAATGAAAAGAACTAATTACCAAAGAAGCAAAACCCCAGATTGGTGTTCTTGAGGCAGAAAAGTAGAAAGGTGACTGTGTGTGTGTGGGTGAAAACTGTTGAGAGTAAAGTGTGATTGGAGGAGTACTAGGCCTGAATTAGAATGGATTTGATGGCCATAATTGATTGGTTACTCTCTACAATCCTTAAAAATAAAGAACCGTTAATTAAACCCACCCAATTTGAGGCCAAACACCGTAGCTAGACAAGGGTTTCATTTTTTAATATTAATGTACATGTACATATGTTATTCTTTGTTTACATATCTTATTTTATTAGTTGATTTGCAATTATTTCATATCATAGAATAAAGTAAATAACCTCGATATCTTTATCAATTCAATTATATCCCATCATGTGTTAAAAACAAGAAGCAGGAGTGTAATCAAAGAGCAAGGCTACATTGTAAATCAAGACTGAAATAACCAAGATTTAAAGACGAAAATTCAACAGTTAATAAAATGTATTTTAAAAATAAATAAGTACCGTATATATATGGATGAGAATCAATGTTATAAAAATTTAGAAAATGTATAATTCATAATCAAAGAGAAAGATGAAATAATTGATACCATATAAACCAAAAAAGCGAATTATTTTAAGTATGCTATCAAGGTTAACTCAAAATCTCCATCACCTTTGAAATCTACAACCGTGGTACTTCATGTTGGAGTACCCTCTCAGCCACCCACTTTCTTTTCCTTTAAGCTCTAGATCTACTGTTGAGTCGAAGCGTTTTGTCACGAAGTTATGTTTTCAAGCTTTCATGTTTGACATAGTTTTTATTAAGTTTAGTCTTGCCCATGATACTAATGTATATGTGATTCAAGCAACTTACAGCATGGTGCATAATTATGAGCAAAGAACATTTTGTATTGCGTTAAAGAACTCTTTATAAGTAATTTTTCTGAATCTCCAAGCCTTTTGGTCCATATTTCAAGGAATGATGAAATTCTCACACGTCTAAACCCATAGTGTCCTTGATGTGTATTCTTTTTGGAAAAACTTATCTTGTCCACGAATTGCCTCAATGCATTTACTTGGTTTCCTTTAGTGTATGATAATTGAAGGATTTGTTGAAACTTTTGAGACCATTATATACCACATAACATATTTGGAGGGTTGTGTAAATATGTGATAGTTAGAAGTCAAGGGATTGAAACGGTAATAGTTAAGAGAGCCATGAATGGGTGGTAATGTAATTAAAAAGGTGTACACGACTATATAAAGTCGCCAGAGCACAAATTTGGGTTACCTATTTATAGGTAAACCAAATGTTTAGAACGGGTCCGAAAGTGTGTATATTAAACGGTATTGTTGTGAATCGGGCGCGTTTAATCGATAATTTTAGGATTCTTACTTGTAATCATCATTTGGGAATTTATTATTATTATGGATTCGTATGTATTTGACTTGCTTTTGATCTAGTTCTTTATTTTATTTGATTATTTCATCTTCAAACACCTAATTAGTAGATGATGAGTTTGTAATTGATCATTGGCATTGTAGATCTAACATTTTGGACATATAATCTAGTACCAGAGCGTTAGTGCTCTTGATCTAGTTGATTTTCATTCAAAAGTTTTGAATTTTTGGGTTTTGATTAGTTTCAATACTTTTCTTCAAAGTTTGATTTTAAAAAGTTTTTACAAACCGTTTTGAAGCCTTTTTGGATTTGATCAGAATGGTTTTAGTGAGTTTTTGTGGTTTTTCGACTTGTGTTGGGAGTATTTGTGCTTATTCATTTTTTTTGTACTTGTTAGTTTGTCAAAAAAATTGTTTTAATTTTAAAAAATCTTGTGACTTTAAGTTGGCGTACTTAAGTCTTGGAGTACTTGTTTTCGGCTACATACCAAAGGAAACTTTGAGATCGGCGATTTGTCACCAATGTGTTTACTATTGTGTACTTGTGTGTGTGACGTTCGTATTTAGCTGGCGTTCTTAGAAAACGAAACTTCTAGCGTCTTTAACATGCGTATTTATCAGCATACATAGCTGTTTTTTTTTTTAAATGGCTCTAAACCAGTTAACTCGCATCACTCAAGAAAAAATTGATACTACAACCCGACCACCCAAGGTTAGGGGTGCTCATGACTTTGGTAATTGAAAAATAGGAAGAATTTGTTTTACTATTTCACTGATTACACCCACTAGAACTCATTCATGGTGGGGCTATATATTCCTAGTATTAACAATGATAATGGACTCGAAATTAATAATGACCCATCCACTTTTACTGAAAATGCCAAGTTGTCACCTCAAAAGATCACAAAGCTTATGTTGCATTAATGGCACTTACCATTGATGTAAACAATATGCTTGAAGAATACATTACCACTCAAAGTATGTAGGAAAAATTGTGTGAGTTCTTTGAGGGTAACGAGGAAATGATTTAAAATAAGCAAGATTTAATTCAAAGGTATACAACACCTTTAGAAATGTTTGTGGTGAAAGTTTGCATGATCACATAACACGGTTCATGAATATGTTAACAAAGATGAAAAATTATGGGAATCACTGTTACTAATCGGGGTCAAATCAAAAAGCTATTGGATTCACATCCAAAAAATGGAGCCTCTAGTTTATCATGATAAAGAAATATTACATGACAAACCCAGCAACTTTATTTGATCTAATCAATACATTGATATCTTTTGAAATGGACATTACCAAAAGTTCAAGATCATTTTCAGCTTCTGTTGGACTTCTAGTCAGTTATTCAGCAAGTCCAGTTAAAACAACATCTTCATCTAAGAAAGCTATTGCAATTCCTAATCGGCAAGTTGTCCCTATGTCTACTGAACATGTTTCTTTGTTTAGTATGTTCGTAAAAAGTTATGAAGAGTTGATGGCAGGAGATCTGAAGTGGAATGATATGTTAACTACTGAAGACATGTATGAGGTTACTCCTGATGACATGGAAGAGATGGATCTTTAGTGGCAGGTGACGATGATCACGCTTAGGGCAAAGAAGTTTCAAGAAAAGATTTGTAAAAGATTTGGAATTAGGAAAGCAGCTGCATATAATGTAAGTTTAAAGAAGTCCGGCCAATGAATAGCCCAAGAAAGAAGAACCAGCGGTTGTGGAGAAGGCAAATGAAAGCAATCAAGCAACAACAGAGAAAGATTTGGTAAATAACATTCCCTTGAAATTATTACAAAAAATTTCTCACTTAGATGCATAAAAGCGGTTGTGCATTACATATCACATAATAGAGTAGTTATCAATGAAAGGATGATGTTCTAAGAGTTAATAAAGAAATGAAATTAAATGAAGCTGCATATTAGTGAAAGATGCGAACTTCAAATAATTTTCAATAAATGGAATGTAAGCAAAAAGTCTCTTAATGACATTGTAGAATGTCAAAGACCTATTTTTGTTAAAGATGGAATAGGTTATAGAGATAAATTTGGATGTAAAAGAGAGTTATATCCTCCACGGAATGCCTCTAGTTACATTCCTATACGAACACCACATCGTGAAAATGATCTTATTAAAACTGAAACGATTAGTAATCCTGTCAAAAGCAATGCAGATCTGAAGATTGATATGACGGAGGTGGTGGAGGATGAGTTATATGGAGGAAAGACCATTAGGTTTGGAAGATTGGAAACCAATTATAGTATTTTCAATTTGTTTATTTGGAACAATGAGAAACTAAATTTGTTTTAAATTTGGATTACTGAAATAACTCTACTTTTACTAGGATGGATGACTGTAATAACCATAGACCTAAACTACATTTGAATGATTATCATAATCGTACTTTTTATTTTGGATAATTGTAATGATTTAAATTATGCATTTTATGATGATAAACTTGCATATGTTCCACTTGTGTTTGTGCCAACTTTAAAATAGAATAGGTTTAGAAAGTTCTTAACAAAGGAAATTCCATAATTTGTTCCTTCGACTGCTGAAACACCTAGCTTTGAAGCCTCACAAAGTGAATCAGATTTCAAGGCATTCAAAAGCTGAAGCAAATCATCATCTGAAGAATCACAAGACCTTTTAGCTGATGATAAAGAAAGCATTTAGGATGAAAGTCGTCTCAGCAGAAAGCTAAAAGCAGCAAGCTCATCAAGTTCATTAGAATCTAATCAAGAATCATCATCACAACCATCATCATCTAAAGCCTCTGCTGCTAAAAAGAACAATTCATAGTATTCTCGTTGCTTTAGATGTGGGAAGGAAGGGGATATTGTTAAATAGCATAGTAAAATTGTTGATCATAAAAACGAAAACACATTTTCAAACATGTTTATAAATAATTTTAACTTTAAGCAAACTGTCAAGGGTATTGTAAACACAACTCGTTTTTAGGAAACAAAACAAGTTTGGACTTCTGTTTCTAATTAGAGTTATTTTGTTTTGTATTTATGTCTCTTATTTATGTATTTATTAAACAAATTCCAGCTATTATGTAGTGCTATAATACTTATGGCATGTAGATAGCGGATGTTCGAGACACATGACTGGTTTGAAGGATCTCCTCAAGAACTACAGATAAATAGATGGTGATTTTGTATCTTTTGTTAGAAATGAAAAAGAAGTAAAGATCGTGGGGAAAGGAGATGGTGTCACCAATGCTATCACTCTTGAGGACCACAATCATGTTCCAAAATTATGTTATAACCTCATGAGTGTGTGATAAAGGGATTTTAATGTTGTTAAACGCCAAAAAATGTGTTTTTTTTAAACCGGGATGTGTCATTCCACCCAAAATGATCATGATGACGGCACCAAGAAAAAAACGCCTATGCGGTGAACATGAAAATGGTAACACAAATGATCCGATGACTTGTTACTTTCAAAAGCTTAAGAATTATCTGAGTCATTGTTATGGCATACGCAATCGGGGATAATATTAAAAAATTTAAGCAAGCCTTCAAAATTAAACCTTATTTGAGGCTTTCCTTGCAAGGAATTCCCTTTCACTAAAAGATGTAGAGCGTGTACCAAGGAAAGCAACATAAAAAATCATAGATGTCAAAGACAGTGAACTCAATCAGTGCACCACATCAATTAGTGTACATGGGTCTTTCCGTTCCAATCAGTGTTAAAAGTCATACTACAAAAATATATTGTTTCGTAACCACATATAACTATTCTTGTATTGGGTTATGTAAGATCTGCTGATGATGAAAGCTAAAACCCAAGGGAGCCATCATCCCTGCCTGATGAAATAAGTTAAAATACAATTACTTAGTCCAGTAGTTTTCCCCCCTTGAAGGCTTCCCGGAAAAACTGCCAAACTACTGTTACATAAAACTATGCCTTAAAGAAAAGAGAAATAAAGAGCTAGAATGAAAAGGTGATGGTCATCAAGTCAAAGTCAAGATTGAAGACTGCGAAATCAAGTCAACAAATCAAAGACAAGAAGTTTTGGATTTATAGAAGAGCTGGATCAAACCAGTTGTTCTATAGAATTCAGCTGTTCTCTCATTTTTACAGCAAATGAAGTAGTTTTATGTAACACTTTAAATATCCGGCAGTTATGTCAAATATTGGCAGTTACACTCATTTAATAAGTTGTTAAGGGTCGCTTTTGATTAACTATTGTTCGATTAAATTCACAATTTGATTCAACTGTTTTATTTAGAAAAAACACACACTACACACACTCTCCAATCTAACAATTGGTATCTATGTAAGGTTTACTAAAATGATTTCATCGTTGATTCTGAAGATATACTAGTTCAAATTGATAACTCAATAAGTGATCAAAGGACGTTGAGAAGAATTAGACCAATTAGATCATCAATATATTTCTAATACTTTGTTTTCTGAGAGGAACTCAAAAGAATTCATAGAGATGTCAATCACTCATGATCCTCACAATA
Organism: Scalesia atractyloides; assembly: GCA_947069175.1. Taxonomy (NCBI): domain Eukaryota; kingdom Viridiplantae; phylum Streptophyta; class Magnoliopsida; order Asterales; family Asteraceae; genus Scalesia; species Scalesia atractyloides. The sequence continues at coordinate 13,800,695 of CAMTDV010000007.1, read as the reverse complement.
CCAGATCGACAAACAAGCCTCCGATGCTCGTTCGTCATGAATTTAAGATATGTCAACAAAAAATGAGTCATCACTTGTCACACCAGAACACTTGTTAGTCGAGATCAGTGGTATACGACGCTCATGGTCCCTTTGTATCGAGTACCTAACAACTGCATGTTAATAGTCCTAAGAAACCCACAAATTACTCCGAGCAAGATTTCTAAAAGTTGGAACTCGATGCTAAGGCATTCAGAATACTAGCCATGGGCTTACCCAATGAAATCTATGCTGGTTTGCTCCATTGTGAGAATACCAAGGGATTATAGGATGCTTTGAATGAACAATTTAGTGGTATAGATGAGGTTCAAGAGAATAATAGAGAAATTTTAAACCAATAATATGAAACATTTGCTCATATCAAGGGAGAATCTTTGATTCAATAGTTTGAGTGGTTTAACTGCCTGATCAGTGAGCAAAGGCTTGCAGATCAAACCTACACAAATTTGTCTTTAAGTCACATATTTATGAGATCTCTTCTTGATAAATGGGATATGGTTGCTTATGCACTGAGAAACTCTATTGGTTTTAAGGAGATGACTCTTACACAACTTCATGGGAAAGTACTCACTTATGAGAGAGAGCTTGACCAAAAACAAAAGCTGGTGTCATCAGAAAAATAGCTGATGATTACATATATGGTAACACAACTCTAATGAGTCAAGATAAGTCGTCATTATCCTACAGAGTAAATGAACAGAGTTATAATCACTTATTTGATATAACTACTTGTTTTAATTCTCAATCTAACACATCACATGTTGGAAATTCAAAATATGCTTTGATGATGTATTATTAGAGACCTATGAGCAATTGACCAGGAAGAGTTTGACCTTCTTGACCAGCTTGCACTATTGAGCATAAAATCAAACAAGTTTTACAAACTGGTAGGAAGTTCCCTAGAATAAAGGGTGGGGGTAAATTTGAGAAAGATAAATCCAAAGTTGAGTGTTTTAGATGTCATGTGTTAGGTCACTTTGATAGGGAGTGCATAAATCTTGCCCAAATATCCTTACCAACTTTTACTTATCCAAATCAATCAACTGTTGGTCGGTATTAAGGTTTTCAAAATGCATAACAACATTCTTCCCAAAATGCTCTAGTACTCACACACAGTCTGCATCTCACTTTGCACATGCTTCTTAACAAAATTCTTATGCAAATGTAACTGGTCCTTCTCAAAATCAAATATCACAGAATAATATGTCACAAGCACATGTTTAATCAATTTGACCTGCACAAACTCAATCCAAGGTTCATTTACCAGTAGTTTCTCAAACTTCTAGTTCCCTTGCACTAGAAACTACTCTATAAAAGTTTTTTCACTCAAAGGTTTGTAGGTTGGAGTAGTCTACCTGAGGATTTGAGTGATGAAAAATTTAGCATGATAGCACTTAATCATGGTCACCAGAATCTTGCACTAATGGCTACAGAAACCCTAAGTGACATCTGATTCCAGCACTAGTGAAACTACTAGTTTGTGCATTACTCGACATGCTAGTTCAAACTGTTGAACCTTGTCAGCTTGTTGACACATCCCTAGAAATGCTACATAACTCTGCTCTGATCAGTGCATTCAAGCATTTGGGGATATCAAAGCAGTGAAAATCATGCTTCTTGAGAAATCTAAAAACTATGAGAAACTGCTGGCACAAACCATTAATTCACATAAACAAGTGTTAAAAGAAAAGGACCAAATCATTTTTGATCTAAAACATGAAGCCTCAAATTACTCTTCTCGGTTTAAATCACTACTTGCAAAGTATCAAACATGTCAAAATGATCTGGAGTCTACCCAAGTAAAATGTCAAAAATGGGTAGAATTATGCAAAGGATTTGAGATTTTGTTAAATCAACAAACTAAAAGCAGTGTCAAATTTGGTCTAAGATACAGCCACAGACAAGGACCAAGTGATTACACTCCAAGAACTCAAGTCAATGACATTGAGCCTAATTCCTTAATTGAAAAGGAGACTGTAAACAGTGATCAAGGTTCTTCTCATAAATTCTTTGATCAACACAACATCAAATGGTCATATGAAACATTAGCTGACAAGAATTTCAAACCAATGACCTTTGTGACTTATGAAGGGAAAATGGCACAAATTTCCAACTCTCCATTAGTTTTATCCAAATCAAAGATTGGCTCAAAAGGGAGAAAGAACACAAAAGGAACATTTTTGCACAATATGTGAGAATCAAAACCACAACACTAAGGATTGTTACATGGTCTTAGCTTATGAGAAAAGCAAGATACATAATCTGGAAAACTTTCCTGAAAAGCCAGTGTTCTATCCATGTAGTGATTCTAGCTACTGTGAATCCACTGGTTCTTTTAAGGTTTTTCAATGTTGAAACTCATGTCACCTTGGCCCTAAATCACAGAAAATTCACCAGACCGGTACATGTTACTGATGCATCTCCTTCAAATATCTGTCCAAAGAAAAAGCATTCCAATTCTACCCCTAATCAGTATAAGCATAGGAGCTCTGATCAAACTGCTGAAATAAAAGCACTGGTAGAGAAACAAAAGGAACTGATTAGGTTGGTACAAAAGATGTCATTGAGTCAAAGTAGTGGTCAAAGTGACCAATAAAGTTGTGAAGTAATGTAACACCCCAAAAATTCGGGTTTGGTAATCAAACCACGTTAATATTAAAGAGCGGGTAAAGAACCGTTAGCGGTAAAAGTTAACCCATAAACAAAATAACTAGGAACAAGTTAACCTAATTAGTAACATGGAAATAGTAATAACATAATGAGTGGTAGCTCTTAATAAATAAAACCTCAAACATGAGGGACCAAAAGGGGAAAATTTGAAACTTGAATATATAAAAAAATAACCAAAACACCATACACACAAAAGGTGTATGTGTATTGACCAGGGGCAAGACAAGGAGTAAACCCTTGTTCATCTTAAATCATCAAATTGGAGGATGAATCGAACTCGAAATTGATGCATAAACGCATATAAACGATCACATAAATGAGAGGATCATAAGGTATGTCTCAAAACTTAGATTGGTGAAAGTCATAATACTTGCAATTAGATTGTTGGATTATGATCCAAAGGTGAAATTGAGTGTTATGTATGCTTAATTTTGTTAGACATCATGAAACTATGAGTAAATTGAGATAAGATTTACTTGTATGTGATTAACAAGTAGATAATGAAGTGAGTTTTGATAATATGATAAAGTTGATGATATACATGTGCATATGATCATCATACATGATTGTAATAGCAAGATAATTGAATAATCGATGAGTTTGAGTATATATTCATACTCGCCATAGAATAGATTTTGTATGACATAATGAAATAGATGTTATATTCATGTTAAATGAGGTTTGAAATCATCATATGTTTATGAATGTTTAAGTATTTGGATAAGCTTGATGCAATGGGTTGTTTTATGATGATGAAATAATCCCAAGTTCTTGTATAAGATTTATAGGTTAGCATACGATGAATGCGATTATGTTAATCCGATGTTAACGATTTTATGAACTTGGTTGAGAAAAGTAGTTAAAATGGAATCCTAAGAATAATGACTACCGGGTATTTGACGAATTTCTTAAATGAGCTGTTAAACTTAACTGTGCATTTGCAAATGATAATAGGCAGTTGACTTTTAAAAGTCAAACTGACCTATAACAGGATCAAATGGTAATTTTGATATAAAGTCCGTAAGGTGGGGTAGTCTTGATAAATAGTAACTAATCTAATCATCTTGCGAAATGATAAAAGGTAGTTTGACGCTTGACAAGCTAGGTGGAAGCTTAGAGAGAAGCGGGTCAAACGGATCAAATACGCGTGGAAAACATAATCGGATTCAAGGTAAGTAAAGCTTACATATTTTAAGTAGAACACATACTTATAGTATTGGTTAATAATAAGGTAGATTAGCATTTGAAATATGATGTTCCGATGCAAAGTGATTCGGGTCGGAACAAGTGAAAATGGTAAAAAACCATGATTAATGGTAAAAAGGGTAAAACAATAAATTAGTCATATGATGATGAATAAATAAGGAGTTTTGAAACATTACCTTATGGTGTAAACCATAATGGGTAACAAGGGGTAAAATGGTAATCTGGTTACAAGTTGACGGATAAATAAAGAGTTTTGAAAAAGACACCATATGGCGTAAGTCATAATGGGTCAAGCGAATTAAGAAACGATTTTTATGTAATATGATCACACAGTGAAAAACAAAATGGCTAAATAGATGAGATGGCAAATAAATGTCATCTCATAATGATAAATGGTAATTTAGGCCAAACGGGTCTAACGGTGATATTATCACCATTGACAATAATGACTAATGGTCGCTTGTTGAGTTTTGTGCTCATAGGAAGAATGGAGTATGACTTGCATCGCTATTAAATAGCAACTAATAGTGCAAGATATTAAAATGGGTTAATGCTATGACCCGAGCCAGGTACGTGTAACGGGTCAAACTCTCAACGAGGACTTAAGGTTCGATGAGAGTTAATCGAGACTTGGATGAACATTAGATTACCTAAAGAGAGGTATATCTAATAATTTAAATTCTAGACATTACGTTTTTAGGAACATGGTGAAATTTTAATAGAACATGGGTTAAAGATGCTTGTTTGGTCAAAATATGCGTCTAAATGTCTTTCGTCATAAAAAGGACTAAAATTTGACCAAAACGCCCTTGAATGATAAATCGACCAAACGACCCTTGAGGGTAGTTTAAAAATGAGTTTTTTTAAGAAAGTACACAATTGCGGTAGTGTAATAATAAATGGCAGGAGTCGTTTTGGCTTAATGCCTCATAAAGGGTCTTTTCGTAAATTGTCAAAGCGAAGGGTAGAATTTGGAAATATATCATTCTATAACCAATCCACCACAAATATAGTTGTGGTGGAAAATAAATAGATATCTTAGTTTGAAATGAGAATTAAGGAAATCGGAAGTGAGATTTAAGCTTAAATGCTTAAATCTCTTAATGGTCAAAACAAATATGAGCATAAACCGGGAATGGATCCGTAATTCATAAGAAATAATAATTCGGGTTAAGGATTTCGATTTTACGGACATTTAGAAACAAGTTTCATGGGAAACGGATGAAAACTGAATAAGTTACGGAAGTTTTCGTAATAAAAATGGCAAGGCGGAAATACTTGCGGTAGACCACTTTAAGCTACGGCGGCCAGCCGTAGCTTATGGTAGACAACTGCTGAATGAAAGTAGAAAATAGTGTTATACGGATATGTCTCCATAAGTCCTAGGTCGTGTTTAATGTACGAGACTTGAAACAAGTCGAACGGACAAGCAAAACGACACAGCAGCAAATCTGCTGCAGAAGATGACGTCGCCGACACCATAAATGGTCGTCATCGACGCAACTTCTTGGTCCGACGTCCTAAATTACTGCCTACGGTAGTAAAGCTCCGACGCAACAATTGGTAAGGCGTCGCCGACGTGGCACACTTCAGAAGTTGAATTTTCTGATTTGATTATTGACAAGTTTGTTATGTTATGCTTTTCGGTTATTATGCTATAATACTAATATTGTGCAAATTGAGCACTTTGGATGACGATCAAGCTTAATGAAGAACCGAACACGATCAAAGCTCAAACTTCTGCAATTGGTTTTATTGTTACGGAACTAATCAATGACAACTTCATAATGTTAAATTTTTATGAAGTTTTTTTAATAAACTCGAAAAGAAATACGGACGTGCATTCGCATTTACACATTTAAATGCGAAATTGTTTTATATAAATTCAATCAATTGAGTTTGGGTCTTACAAGTACTCAAGTCTGCAGGTCACAAGGCTTGGGTTCCAAAAGATTATCAATGAAAATTTTGCAATAAAAGGGGAAAGGAACTACTACTTTTTCTTCAATTTTGCTCAAACCAAAGTGGTTTAAAGCATTGAAGTCGAAAAAAAGTTTTTAAGACCACTGAAATTCTTGACACAACACAAAGAAATCTCTATGGGTGACATAATCAATTAGATCTCGATTCCGAAACTTAGAAGGTGTAGGTCCACTTGGAGGATCAAGATAACCTACTTCCTTGTTACCTATCACACATACGAGTGCGGAATCCACGTAAGTATGCAAAGTAATAAACACAAGATAACCAAAAATTCACTATCTTGATTAACAGAAGAGAGGTAGTACAAACACATACACACAATGTTCATACAGACTCGGGGTATTCTCTTTGTGCTCCCTCTTACGTGAACTGTGAAGTGCATGTCTATATATAGTCCCAACACCTAGCAACAGTACGAAGAATGTCACTGGTCGTACGAAGGACTACAAATACCACGAAGAACATTCATGGAAGAGTTGCTTGTACGAACAACCTGTGGCTCGTACGAACAGGTAACTTGCTTGTACGAACAAGTAATGTTTGTTCTTACGAACATGCAATGACTCGTACGAACAAGAAACTTGTTCGTACGAAGCACATTTCACTCGTACGAATATGGGGTTCTTCGAAGAGCTCTGGTAATAGACATACTTAACAGTCAGCAAGATCAGAGACACAAAACTTAATAGTATGCACACATGCAACTGTTTTACAACACGGACAAACTAAACGTCTTACGAAATCAAGATAGGAGGATATCTTTATTTGGTCGACACGACCAAACTTTACATACACAACAAACAAAGACCGCACAATTACTGACGTAACTAAGAACAAGCAACAGACACAAAAGGGCATCAACAAACTCCCCCTTGACGGTTGCTTGGTCTTCGGTCTTCATTTCTAGTGGATTGCTGCACCCACATTCACTGAACACTTTCAACCATCTTTGACTGAACAACAATATCCTTAACATCAAACCTTTCCTGTTTCCTTTTGAGTACCACCTGAGGCAACTAGATCGGTCACAATCTGTTGTGCACTAGACTCTACCACTGGAGTTGCAGCAGAACTTTCTGGTTGTGCGGATGACGATGGAGCATCAGGATTATCAGGGTCTTCCCTATCGTGATCACGCTTACGTTGGATTTCCTGTGCTTTGCATCTTTCATTCCACAGAATGTTCACCCGCTTTCTGCTCTTTTCAAATCCGTCTTTAATACTATTAAAGCCTTTGACCAGTGTAATATTACGAGAATGATACCATTCTCTCATGTCGTCATGTTTAGCAGTTAATGTTTCGGCAGATCATTGTACAGCCGCACTACGTTCTTTTAGCCTATTCATTTCAATCCCACGAGCATTAACAGCCGCTCGCACCTATTGTAGCTGAGCTGCCCTTTCAGCATGCGCAACCCTCAACCGCTCATTCTCCTATCTTAATTGCGCAATCTCGGTAGCTTGCTTTCCAACAGTTTCCTTCAAAGAATTTATTTCCAACTGTTGCTTAATAACTGTGTTCCGGTTTGAAGACATAAACTCTAAGGGCCTGTTAATCTGAGTTGGCGCAGCTTACAGCTGAGAGAACAGATTATCTACTTTCTCATCCTGTTCCATTTCAGAGAATAAACGACTAAGTCGTTATGTACTTTGTTGATGAATTACGGACTAAGATTGTTGAGCTGAAGAAGTAGTGGGTTGTTGTTAGATGCAGGTGTTTCAGCTGCTGTGGTAGTTGTAGGTTGTGGTTCAGAGGTTGTAGTGGGTTCTGACATTAGAGTTTCAGCCTCCTCCGTTGTGAAGGCAGACTGAGCTTCTACAATTTGTTCCAGTATGGTTTCTTGTTGTGTGGTTGTAGGTTGAGTGATTTCAGGTTGAGCTGATGAAGTTTCCATAGACTTTTTGCTCTGTTTCTTTCTATGAACTGCAATATTCTTTTTGCGAGCTCGTTCAGTCTCAGCATCGGATGGAATATAGTCAGCATCTGGATCTGTTAGAATCTTTCTGATCTGCCTAACCCCACGCTCATCAACATAGCGTTCATACCCAGGTTCAAGTGGATTATCATCAGAATCCAATTCTTCATCCGGTAGTTTACCCTTATCACCACCTGTAGTACCTACACCACTAGCACCACCATTACCACCATCAACAACATCATTACTATCATCATTACTGTCATCATCATCACCTTTATCCTTACCATTTTGACGACCAAACTTATCTTCTATCATCTTATTCAAAGTTGGTTCTTCATTATCTGACTGACTATCATCATGGCGCCACTTATCGTTTTCTGGTGCAACATATTCATCATTTGCCAGAAAACCAAACAACTTACAAGGAGGTATGCTTTCTTTGTAACGTTTTGCTGCTATTCCTCTAAATATCTTTAATGAATGTTCCATCATAACATCAACTTTTAGAACATCGCTGTCGTTCTTTAGAAGATTCGGATATTGTATATTCAAGATGATCTGGAGAAAACGAGGATACACCCAAAACTTGTTTCCACCAAATCCGGTTCTTATCAGGTTTTCCTTCATGTTTGCAAAAATCTACTTTGAAACACTGAACATTTTGTTCAATGTAAAAGCTACCATCATCCCAACTAAGTCGTTATTAGCCTTGTCATAACCACTTCGTCTGTTGCTTAAACACTGAACTAGAACATGTAGAAAGAACTTGTATTGGGGCGGCAACCATGCTTTGTTTAGTTGTCCGACAAGAAAATCTCTGACACCTCTCATTCGAAGCAAACATCCACGTTGACACTTCAACGGAACTGAGTATGGAGCTGCAGGATCATTGCCAAGTTGTAATGCTGAGTTTATAATTTCAATGGAAATATCTACGTCTAAGTCATTTACATATCGACGTCTAAGTCATTTACTCTTCCGTGGATAAGTTCTTGTCCATTCACTTCAACAACTTTAGTTGAATCCTAAAATTCCTTGATCAATGTCTTGTATACTGTAGTTTTATGCGTGATAGCATAATGTAACCTTGATTCGCGCAAAAGCTTCATTATACCGTTGTACTCAGTAAATTTATACTCCGGATCTAAGTAGGCAACCATGTTGTGTCTCGGCTCTGATATAATTTCCACTTCTGACTTGTTAGTTTTCTTCGTTGCGGGCTTTCTTTTCTGTTCTTTTTGTGCCATCCTGTACACTAAAGATAACCAGAATAAGAAGAAACATAAATACATTAGGGAGCTTACTCAAAAATTTCACTGTGAATTTGTAAGTATGCATCCCTTTCACGAAGAACTATTGACTCATAAGAATAACATTTTACTCGTACGAAGAACAACTGACTTGTATGAACAACAACAGACTCGCTCAAACTAGAGATTGGCTCGTACGAGTAACTGTCTCGTACGAACAACAGGTTACTCATACGAGGGATAATTCACTCGTACAAAGAAAAGTCAACTTGTTCGCACAAAAAACTTCAAGTGAATATTATTCATGAAGATTTTGTTTTTCGTCAACAGGTTCTTCGCTTAAAGTTTGTTGTTCGTGTCAGGCAATGTTAATCAGTCAGTTAATGTTCAAACTGTTTATCTTCAAGATATGCCAACATTGTCAATCATACCTTAAGATATCACAAACAACTTAAAAGGAGTAAAAGATTGGACAGATGATGTTTCTTCTTACAAGGATGAAGTGAAGAAGGTGAAAGTAAAGTTGCACTGAAGAACTATATCACCTTTTATACTTCATACCTTTCCTCGCACGAAGAACCTTAGCTCTCACAAAGAACTGCCAGCCGTACAAAGACTGTTTTGTACAAAGAATCAGTGATTCATTCGTACAAAGCACAACCATTCGCATGAGGGATCACTGACTCATTCGCATGAAGAGCTATTACTCGTACGAGTAACCTCTGATTCATATGAGCAACCACTTGATTCGTACGAATCTAAGTTCTTCTAAACTGGAGCATCAATTCTTTGTGGACCTTAGGTTTTTCATTGACCTGTTTAGATGTTCGCACATACCCACACATATCACAAGTTAGAAAATTTTCACATTAAGTCCGTGAACATGCAGGGCACAGGAGTAAGTCCGTGAACAGGTTAGTACCATCGTACCGACAAAGAGACGACAAAGAAACGAACTTAGCTCCCGCATATGGCTGTGATATATTGTCACTTATGTGGACCTTAGTTTTCAGATGCATGCAGGGCACAGGAGTAAGTCCGTGAACAGGTTAGTACCATCGTACCGACAAAGAGACGAACTTAGCTCCTGCATAAGGCTGTGATATATTATCACTTATTGTCGGGTGAATGTGATATTTTTATCACTTATTGATGGTCGAATGCAGTTTTTACATGTATGTATGTATGGTATCATGGAAGTTCTAGACTTGCGTTCTTGTTATTTTTCGGTAAAAGAATCAACCATGATACCCAGATGATAAGCAAGTATAAAGACCGAATATCTCAGAACCTCGGCATACTATCAAACGACATTCGGTACCAAGACCATATGCCAATGAATGGTTCCCACCTGACTTTCAGTCCGTTATGTTTATATCAACCTACACATCTTAATCTTATTGTGAGCCTACCGATACATCATTAGTAAAGCTACTTATCAATTTTTGTTTTATGTTTTTTACCGTATTTGACAGATCACTGGTGTATCATCATCTTCTCTTATCTTTCCAAGAAACTCATTTCTGATTTTTAGGTTTTCTATTGTTTTTTTATTTTTCTAAAATTTTCTCCCCTTAAATGCATAAGGTAAATAAATAAAGACATAACTAAATAAAAGATATATATTTGTATTTTTGCATTTTCTCATGTTTTTGTATTTTTTTTTTTTTTTTGAAATTTTCTCTCCCTAAAATATAAAAATAAAAGAAAATGGAAAATCTTTTTGTATTTTTAGTTTTGAAGAAAATATTTACAAAAATGATTAGCCAAGGATGATTTACTCGGGTTTCACCTTGATGCCATTGACCAAAAGAAGATAATCAAAGCATGATTTATCAAAAGCTTTTGTAAACAGGTCGGCACGTTGGTGATCAGTGTGGATTTTAACAACATTGATAAGTTTCTTTTCATAACAATCTCGTATGAAATTATACTTAATCTCAATGTGTTGGTTTTTGCGTGTTGTATAGGATTACGAGTGATCTGTAAAGCAGCTTCATTATCAACATAATTAGGAGTAGTTAGAAATTCAAAACCGTAGTCGCGCATTTGTTGTTGGATCCATAAAACCTGAGAGCAGCAAGATTGTTGGTGTTTACTAGATTGACTATTATTTATAGGTTTGGACACTTCTGGTTTTAACAATCTTGATGAGCTTGGTTTCTTCTCTTCAACATCCGGTTTTATTGGCTTTTCATTTTTTTAACTTGTTTACGTCTTTGTTTTTCTTCTTGTTCCTCAACAATACGTTTGTCTTGTTTAAGTGACACAGATCGACGTTAGCAATTCTTTTCAGGAGGGGCATTTTCAAAAACTTGGGTTTTGCTGAGTTGGTACAAATTTTGATTATGTGGCCAAACTCCCCACACTAAAACATGTTCTCCTTTCAAAAAATTTAGGAGATGTCGTTTGATGACTCGATGTTGAACTTGTAGGCCTAGAGGTACTTGGTCCATCTTCACACCCATTTGTGTGTTAAGTATAATTGTTTTGGCTGTTATGTTTTAAAATCTTGACTTGATTTACAAAATCAATATTTGACATATTTTCAAAAGTCTCGATTTTATCAGTACCCGTTAAGACTACAAAGTTAACATTCTTCCCCTTTTTCTTGTTGTGAACTCTTTTAGCTTCAACATTTGGTTGTGACACCTTAGGTTTTTCAGCTTTCTTTTCTTGTTGTCTATTTTTAGAAGCGGTTAACGGTTGTGATTTGATTGGATTCTTCTTTCCCAAAAATTTGGCTGTTGAATTTTCAAAAACTTGATCAATTGAAGTTGGATTGATATTTTTGATCGGAAAATCTTTATTTGAGTAAATTTTCTCATCACCAATCAAAGTATACAACATATTATCGTTTTTAAATGTAGAAGCAATCGTCTTGACAGATTTGATAGGATCAATCTCTTGCTTTATTTCAGATTGCACAACGGGAGTAGTAGGATCACATAGAATATGATTCTCAATTGGAATTTCTACCCCTTTCTTTTTATCAAGAGATTGATCCTGATTAATCTCTTTTGACTCATCATCTGATAAATCTTCCTCCTTTGTCATAGGTGGACTTTGATCAATAGCAGATGATGAGTTCTCCATCTTTCTGGATTCGTCTGAGGAATTTTCCAGCTTAAACCCTAACCCTGGTGCAAACTCTTTAGGATTAAGAGGTACATATGGTTCAAAACGTGGCATTTCCTCTACGTCAAGCAATTTGGTATAATTGTCTTTCAATGGTGGTGGACACGATTTATACCCAATGCATTTGACATCTCCCTTAAGTTTTTGAACGTCAATGATGTGATCAAGCACATATCGGGAGTTAGAATAACTCTCCAATTTTAGCTTAATTGCATCATGTTCGCATTTGGCAATGGCTAACTCCTTTTCCATTTCTTCAAGGATATTAATGTAGTTATTAATACCAGTTTGCTTGTTCAAAACAGTTTTTGTTAATTCAGACATGCTTTTCTTAAGAGTCTCAATTACAGATTTGAATTTTTTTTCATTTCGAGTTAATGCCAGATTTACCTCTTTGCATTTTGAAAGTTCAACTACTAAGTTTTGATTGTGACTGTTAATTGTTTCAAATTTAGTTTTTAAGTCAATACAGTCGTTGCATATCCTAGGAGAGTCGGATTTTACCTGACTTGTTGAACCTGCAACATTAGCCATAAAAGCAGTGTGATTAGAGAAAAGTCCATTATTGGCAAATAATTTCTTTATTTCCTTCGATGCAAATTCTGCTTTCTTTATTAACCCAGACTTTTGATTTTTCAGCTTATCTGCTTCTTTCAGCAATTTATCGACCTTAGTATCAATCTTTTCCCTGACATCCGAATCTGATCCATATCCACCTATACTTGAGCTTTCCTCGTCAGAACTCCCATTATGCCCAGAACTATCATCATCCTCACAAGAGTCAATGTTGTGAACATGTTTAATCTGATTGATGATCTTAGCATAACAAGCAGTTCCTCCATGATTCTCATTTCCTAACTGAACCGACTAATCACATCCTTCATCTGCTTGAACTACTACTGCTCTGCTTGAGTTGTTTGAAGGCCCAAACCGGTTGGAATTGTTTGGGTTAGTAACAGCTACTATACTTCGTTCATTGTTAACTTGAGTTGTATTGGATGAATTTGGTTGATTTCGGAAAGGGTTGTAATTTCCTTGCTTACTAGGTCGAGTACATTCACGTTTGAAATGACATTTTTCTCCACAGTTGAAGCAAGTAACAACATCTTTATCAATCCAAACTTTGTGTGTTTCTTGCTTTCTAAACTTGTTCTTCCAGTTCTACTCATGTAGTCTTTCGCTCTTCTGGCCGCACTTGCAAATGACCATTTAATATCCAGCAACTCAATCTCATCCTTGTCTATTTGTTGATAGTCCTCATTAGTCAAATTGATGTTTCCAATTTGACCGGCGACCAATCCATAGTATGCACTAACCATTGTATTCAAAAGTTCCATGTGTTCCCAAGCAACTTCTACACTGACCTTGGAAAGATGTGAAGTATCAAGTCTGATGGTATTAGGATTTGCATGTTGAAAATTGTTACCATAGAAAGCTTGTTGAGAGGTTTGAGTACTAGAGCCAGCAGATTGATCTGTTTAAACTGGTTGTGGTAGAAATCGATTAACGTTTGACACAAACGCTGTTTGAAGTTTTGGTTGCTGAGTTGTACTAACGCTTGTGTTAATATCGTATCTTTCTTGTTGCAGCATTTCCTTCCCCTCTTGCTTCCAAAGTATCCCACAAATTCTTGGTGGTGGTACAGTACACGAATTGATGATAAATATCCTTATGAAGTGCTTGTATAAGGATAGCAAATGCTTTCTTTTCTAAGTCATAAGCCTTTTTATCATTTTTCATCTAAGTTGGATAAAGAGGCTGGATTTGATCCTGCTTCTTCGAGAGATTCCATGTACGGTGTAGTAAAACAGTCCACAATTCTGTATTTTGACCAAGAACATACGTATGAAAACGACTTTTCCATGAAGGATAATCGTTCATATGATTTAACTTCGGTGGACGGTTGTTACTTCCTGTTTCACTCTCGCTAATAAGAAGAGTCTGAATGCTTTGATTTTGATTTGCCACGCATGCCCATTGATTAGCAGTAATCATGGTCGTTTACTAAGGCATCAGTGATTTAACCCATGAGGTTGCGGAGCTAGATTGTGGTGAGTCTTGGTTTGTGCTTGAACTACATCCCCAATCCCAAGGATTTGTACCCGTTCTGTTTGTTTGTTTATAAAAATTAGCTTAAAAATTTAAGATTCCAAGGAATAAATTGAAATAAAGGTTTTCTTGTAAAGGTTGACAATTTCAAAATCACCAAGTATCAAATCTCACAAAAAACTATCACGGATAACCTAAAAGTCACGAAAAACTTAGTTCTTTGTACGAGCAAAAGATTCGTACGAATCACCGTTCTTCGTACGAACTAGGGTTCTTCATGCGAGTAACTGATTCTTCGTGCGAATCAGCTGGTCCTTCGCACGAACAATTGGTTCTTCATGCGGATGGGTTATTCGCATGGAGGTCTTTCACAGATGTTGGGTTTTTCGCAGGGAGGAAACTTTGCAGGGTTGGTTGGTGAGAAGTTTCCTTTTGTAACAGAAACTTGTTTCCGAGTTTGTTCGAAAGTTATCAGTTGTCTACACAGATTCGGTTAAAAAGACAAACATTCCAAAATCAGCTTTTCAGTCAAATCAGTCAAATCTTAAGATTTAGTCAACGCTAAAGGAATATTCAGGTGAGTTGTTCGACAAGTGCTTCACCGAAAAATATGTCCAACTAAACTTTGATAGAAAATTTCAAGAAAAATCGTATCCTAACATGTCTCCATGTATTCTAACAAGGTTTTTATAAAAATTTTCTGAATACAACAAGTTTTACCTAAGTTTTAACCCACTTTTCTTTTAAAAACTTAAGTTTCTTGTTAGAAGTTCAAGAACACTTCCAGGAAGCTTCACAACTTGCTCAAACACAACACTATGCTTGGTTTTAAACAAGGAAGAGAGCCAAAGCTCTTATACCACTTGGAGGATCAAGATAACCTACTTCCTTGTTATCTAACACACATATGAGTGCGGAATCCACGTAAGTATGCAAACCAAAGCAAATTAACAAACACAAGATAACCAAAGATTCACTATCTTGATTAACAAAAAAGAGCTAGTACAAACACATACACACAATGTTCATCAGACTCAGGGTATTCTTTATGTGCTCTCTCTTACGTGGACTGTGAAGTACATGTCTATATATAGTCCCAACACCCAGCAACAGTATGAAGAATGTCACTGGTCGTACGAAGGACTAAAAATACCACGAAGAACATTAATGGAAGAGTTGCTCGTACGAACAACCTGTGGCTCGTACGAACAGGTAACTCGCTCGTACGAACAAGTAATGTTTGTTCGTACGAACATGCAATGGCTCGTACGAACAAGTAACTTGTTCGTACGAAGCACATTTCACTCGTACGAATATGGGGTTCTTCGGAGAACTCTGCTAACAGACATACTGCACAGTCAGCAAGATCAGAGACACAAAACTTAACAGTATGCACACATGTAACTGTTTTACAACACAGACAAACTAAATGCTATACTAAATTAAGATAGGAGGATATCTTAATTTGATTGACACAACCAAACTTTACATACACAACAAACAAAGACCGCACAATTACTGACTTAACTAAGAACAAGCGATAGACGCAAAAGTGCATCAACAGAAGGATTGCTATCAGAAGAGAATATGGAGTACAGTACTTTTGGTTAATCAACGATAATAAATCTTTACCGTGGTAGGATGTCAAGAAGTTATGCAAGCACTCCAAATAGTAGTACTTGTGTGCTTTGTCTACTAGATTCATCCTGGAAGGATGTGGGACAGTAAATAGAGAGTATTGAAAGAGAACAAAAAGAAGAAAGACTGTAAGAGGAAAGAGAAGATGAAAAAGAGAAGGAAAGGAGCATCTATCTCAAGGTATCAATTTCGTAGACCTCCAAAGACTGATCAAACACAAAAGAAAAGTTTTAAAGAAATCGGAAGGAGTATCGAAGGAGGGTGTTCAGGATGGAAAACTGAACACTTACAAAATGTAAGACTGCAACACTATTCAAGGAGAGTTTGGTAGTACAGTAATGTCTAATGCCTGCGTCTTTTGTAATAGTCGTTTTTTTTTATAGGTTACGTTTGTTGAGTCAGTTTATGTCCTGATTTGAATTGTAAACAACTTATACGCACGCAGAATTCCTGCATACATAAAATTTGTTCACACGCACGAGTTTTGCGCAAAAAGCTCATGCGCTTATATATAGGTGTGTCATGCGCTTGATGAGTTAGTTGTCACATTTTGAGCTTTTAGAAAGTAGTGAACATTGTAACGAAGTATTGCCCGATTTTAATCAAAACATTATATTTAACAATACTAAGCATAACACAACATCAATACATGGATTCTACACATTTATTGTTGTCGTACATTCCGTTCGCACCGATTTCAACGTTTAATCGCGTCTGTGCATTGATTCCTAAACTTTTAGTTGGTTTAAGAACTCAAAACTCAAAGGTATATGTGTGTAAAAGGTGTTGGAGACTGAATATACTCATTGCATAACGTTCGAGAAATCAACCAATCCAAAAGACAAAATCTGAGCAATCCACAATCGATCCATCGACCGTGGATTAGTCAGTGAGTGTTTTCTTGCATCTTATATTTTACCTACAAATACAAGCCTCCACAACCTTTTCCACTCACCCATTATGCTCATAAAACTTTCAAATAGGCATCTAATTCTTTAATTACCTTGATATTTACATATCCATTCAAGGAGAGTTTAACGATCAAAGTGTACGAGAAAAAGGAAGAAGTATTGCTTCAACTTAAACATTCAATTTCTTGTAATTCTGAGATTATCACTAGCTTGTTTGAGTGATATACTTGTGAGGGGTCTCACCATTATTAATGGTTATTGTTAATATTATCTTGACATACTGCTATTAGGGAATTCACCATCTTGACATAGTGAACGTTTGTAGAAATGTATCAGCCTATCTATCAAACTTATAAGCTCATGTGCGTCATCAGTCTATATATAGGTGTAGGACCCTGTGCGCATGACTCTTATGCACATACTAATATGCTACGCAGGACTCTTGCATGCGTATAAGCCTTGTGCTCCTATTCACACATAACAACTCATGTTTTATCTAGCTTATGGTATCGAAAGCACGAAATACATCAATAGTGTTGAAGAAGGTGATCACTACCATGGATTAGTGTGAGACTCTAACAGTGATCTCTTTCTTTTGAGAGATATGTTTAGTGGAACATCTCTCGATTGGAGAATTCGGAAAAGGACGTACAGTAGATTAGTTAACATCCACTTAAAGTTCTATAAATTGGTTTTGTCTTTCTTACCTTTAAATCTTTACATTCATTATCTATTAGCATTGTTGGATTTCAAACAAGTTTAAACCAAATAAAATTAGTGTTTAATCAAAGAAAAATTTTAGAAAATTTATTCACCCCCCCCCCCCCCCACTTTTTCTAGTTTTCTACAACATCTTCTAGTAGGGTGGGCATGGGAAGGGTTCGATTATTGCCTTAACACTAACCATATCTGAACACTTTGGTTATTAAAAAAAAAATAACTATTTGGTTTCGGTTAAGTCGGTTTTATTGAAGGTTTTGTTCGTTTTCATTATTAAAAATTTTGCACTTACTCTAAAAAAGGTTGCCTTTTTTTAAGTAAAAATACAATAATGGTTGCATTAAATCTAGAAAAGGGTTGCATTTTTGTAATTAAATAATAAAGGTTGCAATTTAAGTATAGAAAAAGTTGCGCTTGAGTGTAAAAACAGGTTGCATTTTTTGTAACTAAACTATAATAAAAGTTGTATTAGAATATTAAAAAGTTGCATTTTAAAGTAAAAAAATTGCGTTAGAATGTAAAAGGGTTGCACCTGAATAGGAAATGCGACACTATTAAAAAAAATTTATTAGGCCTTGAAAATGTTACACTAAGTCTAATACAACTCTAGATAAAATGTTACATTAAGTCCAATACAACCTTTAAAGCCTTATACAACATTTTACTTGGGTTTCATTAGCTTTATTTTCTTGTAGTAATTATTTGAACACTATACCAAAAAACAAGGAAAGATGGTATGATTTTTTTTTTGACCTCCCATTTTGTAAGGTCAATCGCTATGAAGTTTTGTTCTAATCTACGCTGGGGACTGACGATGAAGCATAAAAAGTTAACTGCTAATCTGCATGTTTTAGGTGTTTTAGTTTTAGTAACTTTTGAGCACGATAATTTTGTTTGAAATTTATAAGAAATGTTTTTTACTTAGATTAAACACACACAATAGGCAAGTGTACCTAGTGCTTGTAGTAAAGTTTATGTAAGAACCAAGCATCAAACCCAGAGGACACGACTCTTACTACTCAACGTTTATTTTGTTACCAACTAGTTTAATTAGTTATCTTTTACTTGTTTGTAGACAAAGTATAAAAATAGAAAATAAATGTGAGTAATAATGAGTGGAGAATATCAAAATCATACGAAGTATTGCTTTAGAACTCAGTTAGAAAAGGATTAATGGGGGGAAAATGTTTACAAGTTAAGATTACTGGATGGAATTTTTTAAGTTAGAAGTATTATCCGCCAGCAGGTGAAACTTAGATTTAGTAAAATCAAATAACCCTAAAAAAATGAGTTTGGTAGCACAATTGTCATTTGTTAATCCAGTCCGAGTTAATACACGTCATTATTTAAATCTTTAAATTAACGGATTGCTTTTAGTTGTACTTTAAAGTTTTATTTTCCGTAACTTATTTTAATTTTCGTTCCCCTCGTAACTTTGCCCTACGTCACCCACTAAAAGGGATAGCCTTTCCGATCTACTCCTGCTAATTTTGAATCGGTCCCGAATTAGACGGGATGGTATTACCGAACTCCTACTACAATCCTTTCCACTCCCTCTCACTCCTCTACATTTTCTTCCTTGTTTTGCTCTCATACCTCTCAAAATCATGGGTACTTTCCAATTTTGACTCTCTTCCCCTGCTCACCTTCCACCTTAGCCCATTGTTCTCTCCCGTCTCCCCATTCACCTTCCGAATGGAATTCCATTACCTGCCTTTTTCTATATATAAACTACAAGTCATCTTCTAGTTCTCTAATCGGTTCAACACGATTCCCAGAAAAATCGCCTAGTCCATTGTAAAGCAGCTTAGCAAAAAAAATTAAAAATATAGAAAAATAACCTCAGTGACCCAACCGGTTTCTGATTCAGCCGGTAGTGTGGTTCCTAAAAAACAGTTATTATTTTTTTCTCAAAAAAAATTTGAACTATTAAAAATCAATCAAAACTAATTTATATTATCATATGCTGTTGTAGTTAGGGACACATTACTTAATTGTTCCCATTAATGGTACAATTCCACTTCTGAGTTCCTTTATAATTGCTCCCTTTACACGTACATTTCCACTTATGCATTATTCCTTTAATGGCAATTAACTTCTTTGGTGGGAATAAGTCATGGGATTGTTACAATATATAATTTTGACTTGTAGGCTTTGATTCGGCATTACTACGCTATTAATAACTATTTAGAGATCATAATAAATATATAAATCATATAATTTCATATACCATTCGTCTTTCACAAAGTGGCAAAATTGTCACGTAACAAATTTGTTTTTTTTTTTTTCAAATTTGTTTTTTTATATGAGTCAATATGTGAATGTATATCTCACAACCGTATTAAATATATTTCAGTATAAAGTATATGAACTTGCAAGTTGTAATAGATTTTAACTGTTATAATGTAAAATACATTTATTCCAGCTGTAATAACAGATACAACTGATTATTATTATTATATACTTTATGAGGTCAGCCAACTGCTTCTTTCAATATAAACTGTAGATCTCGAGTTCAAATCAAAACATGTATATTATACGTTTAGTTATGAAAGATGTATCACAATTATTTTTATAACTTTACATTAAATGAAACATGATCATGCAACAACTTTATCGTAACTACAAATTGGGTGTGTTAAAGTACCAAGTTGCAAGTGATTCTAACATTTAATTCGGTTATATTAAGATAAAATAAAGATGTTTTCAGAAGGCCTAAATAATATACTTATAATATCTCATTCAAGATCTACAACAATGTGTATTATTGAATTGAAATCCTCAACTATATAGAGAGAACACATTTGCTATACACATTGAACTGTTAGAATACAATCTTTTTAGTATATAAAAAAAGTTATTACACTTAATAAAAAAATTATTACACTTAGTAAGAAAGAAATGTAAAATTGTTACATATTCGGATATAATATTTTATTTAGTAAAGATAAAAGAAAAAATCCTAATGAGAAAAGGAGATTGGGGTTTAAGGGGGGACCATAGGCGTGGTCCTTGGAATAATTCCATTGGAATAATTAGGGTTTTAATATAAGATGTGGTCCTTAAATTATTGAACATTGTGGAGATTTTGAATTCAATTTCTCGTTTTCTTTTAATTAATATTTTATTTCCCCGATTTTTCTAGATATTCGATTACAAAAAAATCCTCCAATAAATCTTTTATCATGTTTTTGTCACACACAACCAAACACGTTTATATATATTTGGTTTTTTTGACAAACTAGTTTTTTTTAATCCCTTTACAATTAAGTACATGGCACATGTTTATAAAAACGCAAAATTTAATATATTGTTAGTCATCCTTATACACAAACACACATGTATACGTACATAATTACCTACAACACATCCTTTTTTTTTTCTTTTCAAAAGGTCGTTTAACTTTGTTAAGAAAATACTAGTGATACATATACTCAAATTAAAAAAACAAAGATTAAACTACGGCATAAACTTTAAGAAAAACAATGACGTATATAAAAGTTATTTACGTTTAATAAATGGTGTTTCTGATTACGAAATCAACAATGTCGTTACACCCTCTAATAAATTTCACAATTATCACCGCCTCATTTTTAGTCATTCACGTGCCATAGGTCAGTTGTCCAGGTCTCCTTAGTACAATTCTCACAAATATACGCTTTCCATTTAATCGTTAGTGCTACGCTAAAAACCCATCTTTTATTTTGAACTTATAGGTAGTAACACTTGCAAAATAGGTTTTGATTTGTTGTTAAGAGTGTCTTAATCAACTTTATGAAGAATGTGCTAATGGAATCTTGATGTTCGAAGAAAAAAATTAAGAATGTGATTAGTTCATTTAAGAACATTTATAAGATCTATTCAAATATTTAATTTAATATATGATTATTTCAATCACATATAAACACTTTTGACCTTAGTGGGCTTTCTTCTGTTCTTAATTTTTGTAGGGTTATCAACTGATTTCATCATTACATATATGTAAACTGTTTTTCCTAATTGATCATTGTATTATCCCAAAAGACTTTAGATATAAAATTAGTTACATAGGAGAGTCGTGAGATTGAAAAACTTAAAAAGAACCTTCATATATTAGTCTTATATTTCTGTATATGTGTTGAAGAAAATAAATAACATCTATGTTGTGTTGATACTTAAGTAACACGTTTAACGTTTAACTCTTAAAGTGGGGTAAATGGGGTAGAAATTATTAAGTGTGGTCCAGTTACAAAGTACAATGATAGCTATTTAGCTAAGACCAAGTAGATCTTTTTAATTAAAAAGGCTTTTTTTTAAACTGATCCAGATAAGTAAAACGATAATAAAAACCGGATTGTGAAAGTCCGGACGGATTTTATTTTGTTTGAAGAAACATAAAACTTGGTCCAGTAGCATCTGTATTGGAAAAATAAATAAATGAAACAAACTCACTAAAGTTTTTATATGTAGATTTTTACAAGTAATAACACAATTTGATTAAAGAAAATACCAGTTAATTAAGAAACATATAGGATAAACTCAATTAAATTCATATAAAAAAATAAGATACCGGGTTTTACATCCATATTCAAACGAATCAGATCGAATAAGATACCAGGTTTAAGTCCATATCCAAAAGAATCGGATCGAATTTGATGCGAAAAGATTCGGCCAAAATCTGGTGGGTCAAGAAATTTGAAATTCATATTGGACCCGACAAATCCTACCGGATTGTATCCAATTTCAAAATATCCGGTTTTCTCATGGATTGGTTTTGGATTATTTTCAGGATCGGTTTTTAGATTTGGATTTTATGTACACCTTTATTACAATAAGGCCAAAGTTTGACCCAAATTATAAGTATGATGGGCTTAAGATGTCCGATGCATGGGCTTGGAGATCTTTTTAAAACCAAATCACATGAAGGTCTAAAAATGTTGCTTTTTGTTTGTGATGATCCTGCTTGAAGTAATGTAATGGGTTACAAGTGGCAAGTTTCTTTAATAATTTTGTGGCTAGGAAGAAGCTTGGGTCAAAGAAGCATATGTGCAGTAATTTATATAACAGGGAGCTTATACATTAGCGACGAACTGATCAGATACTTCAACAAGTTTGCACGTGAGATATCCTGCACCTGATGTTCGGATAGGGGCATCCACAACTCCTTTACGGGCTCCATGACACGCTATTTATTTACATTTTTTTAGACTAATGGTATTGTAATTGTATTATCTATACACATCACCATATTGTCTTTTATTATCAAGAGATCCATGGCGTGACTTGCATAGTAATATTGAAAGACCAACTACATTCGACGTTGTGAAGAACTTTGAGGAACTATGAATGATGAACCATGCCATAGTGACCAAGACCGTGAAAGATGGCATCAAGATCCGATGAATAATTTGTAGAAATCGGTAAAATGTTACTCTTTTGGGACCTGAAGATTACATGTTTTGTCAAAAATGAAACGTCAACATAGAAGCTTGTGTGACAAGATTTATTTCATTTCCTGCAGAAGCTACGGCCAGCGGCGGACTTGGTGTACGTCTCTTAACTCGACGTGCAAAACATAAATAGTGATAAATTCATGTTGCAACTGTAAAACTAAGAGCTACAATAAGAATTTTGAGAAATCATTACCTAAATGAGAATTTTGAGAAATCATTTCCAATAAAAGGTAATACACTATTAAGTGGTAGATCCATAATTTTTTGTCAAATAAAAAACAAGTTGGTTAAAGGGGAGCATGTATATTATTTCTTAACTGACTCATACACACACACACATATATATATATATATATATATATATATATATATATTTGTCAAATAAAAAACAAGTTGGTTAAAGGGGAGCATGTATATTATTTCTTAACTGACTCATACACACACACACACATATATATATATATGTGACCTATCAATATCTGGGATAATATACCTATTGGGCTCGGGTTTTTTCTGTCATCCCTAGGACTACCCGAGCCAGGAGAGTATGCTCGAAACATCCGAGACAGATATACCCAAAGCCTGACGGGTATTAGACAGGGTATGAGATTAGTTTTAACAGTTTTGCGAGTACGGATTAGAGGATGCCCGGCCAAACTACCCGAAAATACATACTTTGTTCTTATGTGGAAATTTAGCTTTTCTTTTGGAGTTAAAGTTATTGATATTTTGTATGTGCCGTTCAAAACAAAAACTATATTTTAAATGTTATGAAGTAAATACATAAAATTACATAAAAATTATAATGAGATATTATTATTTATGATAAAACTTATACATTCGTGATATATCATATTTTAATTTGTAACGGGTATATAAATAAAGTTTACAATTATTATAATAGTAAAAGAAATGTGCTTGGAAATCTAAATGGGTATTTTTTAAATAAACGGGTATATCCGATTCCCACGTGTATGCCTAATACTTGACGGCTAATTACTAGACAAATATCCAACGAATATTAGGCCGGGAATGGGACATGAGTCTACAACCGAATATATTCTGATTCATTTCCTGCAATGGCTTGAACCTCAATAGACCAAAACTTGAAATGAAACCTCACGAAAACAAACGTCAAGACGCCTCGTAACAAAACATCTCAGCCCGAGAAGTAACATCAACACGAAATCAAGACCGAAGAAACTTCTAGCACAAGAAACTATACACGATGTTATGCTACACATGAAATGACATTGTACCTAGATTATAAAGACTGGATCAAATTCATCATCATCAACCCAGTCATATGCCACGCTGTCGCCATGTGCTTGTATCATGTGCATAAAGTCTTGTAAATTCCCCCAGGCTACTTGTCTGGGAGATTGTACTGGAAGCAAACTGGTGCTAAGTGAACCATTATCTCCACTGGAAACAGCAAGTCCAAATTCCCCAGCATCATACTTGAGAGTTACACCAATTGATGGTTCAGAAAACTCGACACTAAACGCTGGTGATAATTGGCGCCCTATCGCTTGTACATGAGCCACACTGTAAAAACGAGCAACTTTAAGAATGAAGTCTTTGACGCGAATGAATATATGGGTCATATTCAGGTTCAACGATTTAACTTGCCGACTTGACACAATTGACACCCCTGGAACTTATGATTTGAATTACTAGGAATGATTTACTCACCATACATAATACTTGTCGTCGGCTGCTTGTTTCTGAACCCGACCCAACAACTCAATTTGCAGATAACCACCAATACAGATTACGGGCTCAGGCAACTTGAACCTTTGTAAACGATTTGCCTGTTGCCATGAAGATTCTTGATGAGATATACTCCCGAAAGACACTAGTATTGAGCTTTACTAGGCTTGCAAGCTGAAAACAGCCTTTCATTTGTATAAATGTAATAACTTTATTTAATATAATAAATATTATATTTATAATTAAGATGAATATAACTAAATAATAGATACATGATGTGGTGGATATAACTTATTGCCATGAATATATATAAAAACAATTATATATCTATAAGAATAAACAATTAGAAATTAGTAAATAACAAACAGCCCGAGCACGAGCTTGAATAATTACTTACAAGTAGAACTCAAGCTTAAGGCATAGAGCTCGAAACGAGCCGAGCTCGGGATTGGCTCAACTCGTTTACAACCCAAACTAATAAGTAGAAAAAAATCAAGGAAAAACCCTTTTTTTAGAAAAAGAATGGCCAGATACAGTCAAACTTATGCACAACAGTTGTCTTGAAATGGATTTACCAATTTTAATGCTCAAAAATGATTTTTGCCTGTCGCATTTCATGTGTCAGGAGTAATAAAAAATCAACACAAACTCACCTGTACCACGGGGAACATCTGAGACGTATATGTCCAAATAAACTTGTCATCTGCGCATTCTTGTGCCTCCATGAAATCAAAACTTAACTCTTTTGGGACTTCGGGTGACCCATTCAAAATCGCAAAAATCTAGATGAGTATATCGGAAATTCTGACTGAAACAAAGCTGTTTAAATGAATGTTAGTTAGATGGTGTGGACAAAAAGTAAAAAAAGAAAAAAGGAAGATAACAAAAGAAAGAGTAAAATGCCATTTTCGTCCCTGAGGTTGGGCCAGTTTTGCGACTTTCGTCTAGATCCAAAAGGTTAGAAATCTTGCCATTTTCATCTGCCGTGTTAACTCCATCCATTTTTTCCCCGTTAACTCATGGGTATTTCCGTCTTTTTTGCTAACTTAAAGAGCAATTCGGTCTTTTTCACATTATGCACAAGCATTTGACATAATGCACAAGTATGCAAAATACCCTTAACGGAGAAAAAAGATGAAAATACCCCTGACTTAACGGAGAAAAATGGATGGAGTTAACAAGCTGGATGAAAATGACAAGATTTCAAACCTTTATGATCCGGATGTGGAAAAACAAATCTTTGGACGAAGTTTCAAAACTGGCCAAACCTCAGGGACGAAACGGCATTTTACTCCAAAAGAAAAAAAACAAACCTTGGAAAGGATGCAAGTTAATTTCCGTTATAATACAAAGACTAGCTGTCAAATTATATATCAGTGTCTCGGGTGTTTCCGGATCATTACTTCCTTTACTTGACCAATAAGAACCCCGATTGCGGATTGTGTCTCGCGGGTCTAGAGTAGTCATGATGCTTTCTTGTGGGTAGTGACCGGTGCTTGAGGCACTCACGGGATCAGCAATGCAATAAGTCAGTGGAAACACTGTGAGGGCCTGCAAAAGAGAAGCATAGGCTCGGTGCTCTCTCTCAGCTGAGTTGTTATGACTCGGTTCGACTACACGAGTAATACAAGCAAGCTGCGGAAATGTGCGCATACAGAGCTGCTTGCTAAGTCCATTAGAAACCACTGCTACCAACAAATATTTTTCATGTATGAAAAGGTAACTAATTAATAAATCATTAAATGGATTACTAATTGAATATATAACTTCCAATGTAGGTTATAATATATAGAGTAAAATGCCATTCTCGTCCCTGAGGTTTGGCTACTTTTGCGACTGTCGTCCAAAGGTTGTTTTTCCACATCTGGATCCAAAAGGTTTGAAATCTTGCCATTTCCATCCAACTCGTTAATTCCATCCATTTTTTAACGTTAAGTCAAGGGTATTTTCGTCATTTTTATGAAAATTAAAGGGTTTAGGTGGGGAGAAAGTCAACAGAGGTGGATCTTTATTTCTTATAGTGTTTTGATATTAATAAAATGTCTAAAAAGACGGAAATGTCCCTCATTTAACAGAGAAAATGGATGGAGTTAACGAGTCGGATGAAAATGGCAAGATTTCAAACCTTTTGGATCCAGATGCGGAAAAACAAACCTTTGGACGAAAATCGCAAAAGTGGTCAAACCTCAGGGACGAAAATGGAATTTTACTCTGATATATATGATACACACCAATATTCTGCCAGTATCGAGAAACAGCAGATGCACGAATTAGGTCAGCTGAATCATCCAGACACGTAAGTATTTTTATCGCCATGTCAGGTTCAAGCCACTCCAAGAAATCGATGTGTCGCTCCATGTTCTGTGACGAACCTAGAGTACAGCCACCTGAAAAGAAAATATATTTTCAAGGAAATAGATATATTAACGAAATAAAGATAAAGAATGCTGAGGTCATATAACAAAGATATGAAGATACATGTTCATGTAGTAACAAATTTCAGATAAGTACATACATGAATGTTTGAATGTCAAACTAACGATTAATGATGCAGTACATCAGATCAACAGGATATACGTAACAGTGCAATAAAAACGATTGAACGTTCAACGATATCTAACAGAAACCTACATGTGATGAAATCAGTAGTATAGGCTTGACTACATTTCAGTTTCTTATCAGGCTCGGGTATTGATTGACTTTGTGCAGCCAACCGATTAAGCAAGTAAAATATACAAAAGCCTTTATGATCAATTGACACGGTATAGCAGCATATGTTTTCACTTTTTGTGCAGAAGTAATTATCATTAACTCAACTGAACTCTCATTCCTCTAAACAGACATTTAATCAAACACTTAGGGGGCAAAGTTTAGGGATCACTATCAAACGTTTAACATCTCAATTCTGGTTAATCGACTAAAAATAAGGTTAATCGCAAGAACAACAGACACTTTCAACAACCAAACACCAAATCCACACTTCAATTACCATACAGGTTAAGAACGATCTGCTAATTAGGGTTAAAACTATGAATAACCACCACAATTCACACAAATTTTCATACGAACTCTAAATTAACATCAAATGTCATAAACAATCGACGACATTATGATCAAAGTACAGAAAATCGATGTATATATTGATGAAAGTAATCAAATTACATGAATTGAAAGAAAAGATAAACCTTTTGTGTGTATGGACGAATGGGTGAACCCTAGAGAAGAAATTAGCTGATCTGAGTGAAAATGGAATGCGTTTGGGAGGAGGTGTAGAAAGAAAAACAAGGCCGTTTGTAATGTCACCACGTTATTGGATAAAATATATATTTAGATATTTTATTTTAATGGATTTGATTACATGGTTTGATGTTATCAATTTGAATCATTGAAAATTACTCATTCAAAACCTTACATTTGCCTGCATTGTGTTTGATATATGATATTAACATAAGTTAAAAATTGATGTTAAACGAATGTGAAATGATTAGTGCTTTCAAATCGCTTGTCGCTAATCGCTCGCTAGTCGATTGTTCGGAAAATGTTCGGAATATGCTTGCTTGGTTTGATTCGGTTTGCAAATGAATCAATCATGAGCAACGGTCCGCTCAGCTCGGTTCGGCTCGGATTAATTTTTATTAATTCATTACATATATAATTATATATGCACACACGAATTACATGTATATCCATATTTTATACATACCGCTCTATTAGATTTGGACCACTATACTCAAATATACAATTATATTTATCCATACTAGCCGAATCAAACTAATAAAAAATTTAACACCAAATTTTAAACTATAACTCTAAGTCGTGAAGCGACAATATTTGACATATTTCTCTTATCAATCGTCAGTCGTCAATCGCCTCTTGCTCTCACCATATGCCACAATGCGACAATTGTTCTTTGTTGTATATTCATCGCCTCACCTGCCTCAACCAGAGCCTCATCCTCGAACGATTCGACCTCAATTTTAGTGTCATCCTCAGACAGTTGGACCTTAGTCATGACCCGATACAAGAGACATGGAAGGAAACATGCTAAATCTATGGTTGTCCAAATTACTCATTGCTCGCTTCTCGCTTGCCGCTCGCTTGGAAAATTACACGCTCAAATATGGTCGTTCGGATTTTGCTCGATTGTAAACGAGCCAAGCACGAGCAAAGGTCCGCTCGGTTTAGTTCGGTTCGGATCGGCTCGTGAACTGCCCTAGAAATGATCATTTTATTTACTACTTTAAAAAATAATTATACTTTAGAGTTAAAATCAAGTACAAGTTATGTTAACTAGAAAAACGATGAGAACAGTTGAGTTGTCTATATATTTAATCAATGATTGATATTGATTATACATCAGATCCTTAGTGTTAGTAATGTCTAGTAGTAGCGTCAAAGGTATTTTAATAATTGTATTATTATATTAAATATGAGGATTAATATTAAAATTTTCTTATACCGAGTTAAAGGGTGGATGGACTCTTTGTTCAAGAGGGATCTAGGAACCCCTCACCTTGGATATAGAACCCTGTTTTTAGTGTAAAATTTTGAAGAAAAAGATATGATGGAGATTAGAAAAAACAAAGGACTCATAAGTTAGAATCTTAGGGAGCAGAGACTAACAACATTAAACTACCAAATTAAAGAACAACAACAACAACTTCGTGTGAATACTTGAAAGCTTCTTTAATGGTAGAAACTTCTTTGGAGAAGATAGAAGTGTAAAAAGGATATCATCTCCTTTCATGTTTGTCGGCTTTTGAATTTAAAAGTTTTATATATTAACACCCTTTTCTTTAACAAAATTACAAAGTAAACCTTTAGGTTTGATATAAACTTTAAACAACCCTAAAGTTAATATACAATTAAATTAAGTAGAAGGGTGATATGTTTTTTTCCGACTCATTTTCACCAGACTTGTTTTAGTCTTTAACCCAACTTTTAGCTGGCCCTTTTTAACCCGATTTAATTTGAGACGACCAATTTTGTGCACCCGCTCACTAAAAACTCTAGATCCACCACTGATTGACTTTTTTCCTATTAGTTCCATCATTTTATTAGGAAAAATAACTTTTATTTACTTTGGTATTTAAAAAAAAATTACACCATAAAATCAAGAAATTTTTACCTTTAATATAAGTATAATATTATTATATTATTTTTTTTTAATATGACATTATTTTTCTAAAGCATTGAAAATAGCTCTTCAAAACCTATTTGTGTTAGTTTCAAACTTATTTTGTGTTGGTGATGCTAGTTTTGAAATTGTATGTGCTAGTTTCAATACATAAATTTATATAAGTAACACAAATATTTATCCACGTGAATTTATGAAATACATCAATTTATGAATTTAGCACATAAAGTTATTTAATCAATACATAAATTCATATAAGTAGCTCAAATATTTGAATAACTAGCATATTATTTTATTATTTAGTGTATCAATTTATGAAATCAGCACATAAAATATATAATTAGCACAAAATGTCTGTTGTGATGGTTTTGACGTGCTAATATTAACTTTACATTAATGGATGATAATTACATATCAAATAAACATAGCATATAAAATTAGGATTAATGAAAAAAGAATAAGAATGTTTAATGAGACAATGACTTCAAATCAATAATGGATTGTTTAATTGATTAATGGGTTGATTTTTAAAATAAGTTTTCGATGTATTTATAGAAAACATAATTGTAGTAAAAAAATAACAAGTTGCATAAAAATAGAAATCTCTAAAATCAACATTAAAACAAAACTATAAAAACGCCCCTTGTTATAAACTAAATGGATATTATACGGTGGCTTTGTATTAGTTCTTACTGTTTTTACATAAAACTTGATTTGTATTGATCATACTCCTATGCTTCACATTCATTTTAATTCATTACCTCAAAAAACAACTCTACTTTACCTCATACCTGATTGACAAAAGAAAGGATAAACTAGGGTAGGACATGATGTCTTACTATGGATAGCATTGGGGCGGCCATAAGGTACTCTAAGTCTCATATTTGATTGTAAAATTATGTCTGATGTGCGTGAATTAAATATATTTTATTTCTATGATTTTCGTTCACACAAATTAGGTTTTAAAATAATTTTTACTTAAAACCAACTACACACACAAAGCGCAAGTGTACCCGTCAGGTGGTACTACATTCTGTCGATAAGAACCGGATATCAATCCGTGGACTCAGTGTCTCAATACTAGATTTTCGTTACACAAATATTTATCCATTAATAGACACATGACAACAATTGAGGAAAACTAATGGCGATGCAAGTTCTAGATTCAACTAAGTTTCCATTCAAGGTTTCCTAGTTTGATAAATCTTGGGAAAATTATAGTGAAACAACATTTTAATCACCTAAGATTCATTCTTTTTAAGCTCACTTGCTAAGTTGATGTTAATCTTTAAATATGAGTTAATTGTTTGTCAAAACTCATAACTCTACAAATTAAGGAAAACTAACATGAACAACATATTAATCACCCTAACTTGGTTTCAAGTAAATGATATCTTCAACAAGTTCTGGACATGAATCACAAGCATGGTCATGCTAGATAACAACTTTGGCCTAAATCATCAATCCAAACATGAACACAAACTATAGAATCCATATAAACATTCATATGATCTTTTCAAATCTAAATGCAAGAATTCATACTCATATTCAAAACATCATTCTAATCATGTTAGCAATTACCATTCCTAGTTTCATGCTATGAATCAAATCAACAAACTAACAAGATTAAATAATCATAATCTCTACATGGGCTTTCCAATACTACATGTAAATTTTTTTGATCAAACATTCAAGAATAATAACTTTAAACATGAACATGCATTCCAAGAACAAGGTTAAATATCATCATGAAGATTAACACACAACAATCACCACATCTATTTCCATGTTGTCAAGTGTTCATTAGCTTCAACAAAATTCAAGCAACACAATTGTTTAGCCTAGAAGGCTCATGATAACTAAGACAAATATAAGGTAATATGGATTATGCATGAATATCAAGTGAAATACTAGAGTTTAAGACAAGATAATTAGCAAAATGAGTTGAATTATCAAGTGATACAACCTCCTAAAGGCTCCTTCTTCAATCTCCAAGCTTTCAAGATCAGCTTCTTAAGAGAGAAATCCACCCAAAAGCTCCAACTCTCCTTCAAATGAGCTGAATTCACGTATTTAAGCTACTGGGCATTTGGCACTACCGTGCCACCTTTTGGCACGGTCGTGCTTGGTAAGTGGCAGGTGCCTTTCTGAGCTGTTGACTAAGTTTGATGCCAAATCTGGAAAGATCCCGCTAAAATTTCCCCGAGGTGGCACGAACGGTTGTGCTTATCGATGTCGTACTCGGAATTAACTAAGTTGATCTCGGAAACTAGCTGATCCTGACTTGTGATTGCGGCGCACGGTCGTGTTTGGGGTTGCACGATCGTGCCAAGTGTTGGACTGGCTTGGTTTGTGCAGGCTAATGATAGTGCTCGTGATAGTGCCGGTTTCTGAATGCTTGGCACGGTCGTGCCATGGGTTGGCACGGTCGTGCCATATCTGGTAGTTTTGCTTAAATGTTCCATTTTTGCAAATCGCTCCAAAAGCCTTTGTTTCTTCACCGGGCCGAAGCCCGGACCTGCATTTTCACAAACAACTCAAATGAGTATCAAGATCAATGAAAACACAGCGAATTTCCGCATTAACGGGGAATATTTGACGTTTAAAAGATGTATAAATTCTTATACATCAAACATCTCCACACTTGAGCTTTGGTTGTCCTCAAACAAACTAAAGTAAACAAAAATTCTATCTTGGCAAACATCTCAACTAGCATTATATAAGCACAAATAAATAACTTCGGCAAAACTTAACGGATTACTCGACATAAAATGAAAAACCAAAAAGTATGTGAAATATGGTTATGAGCAATGATCCATCTCGACATCCCTACAAGCTCACCTTACATCCTCGCAATGTTCACACACACTCGGCTAAAATATAGGAGACATACAATTCAAGGAGTATGTTTTAGAACACTCGATGCCAAGACAATGACTATGCGATATCATAAGCTTGTATAAGGATCAAATCTAAACACTTAACTAACACATAACAAAAATCAAGAGGTCTTGTGTGGGTTGTAATTTGGCTAGGGTAAAAGGGTGTGGAAATGGATTTATAAAAGTGGCTAAAACGGCTAAAGACCGACGGCTCGACTAACTTGAAGCGAAGAAAAAATAAAACTATCCAAATAACTAACCGAGAGCTAGCAAACCACTTAGATGCATCCACAAAATTGCTCTAACAAAGCTAATTGACACGGCTTCTTCTTCTTCTTCTTTTTTTGTCACCACTTTAGAGGGAACTAAGTACGTCTACTTAGATAAAAACTCCAAGCTATGATGTTATGACTAATAAATCGATAAACTATACAAGAAAGCTTACAAGTTAGTCTTAACCGGGTCGGGCTTTAAACCAAAAATGTGGGTTCAAAACGAAATGAAAGGGAAAGGCTTAAATTTGTTTAACTAAGGGTGTGATTTGGGTGTACGGATAATTAAAATTGGTTAAAAAGTAAAAGGTTTCCTACTGCCTCAATTATTTTTATGTTATATGTGCTTGCTTTATGTTCTCGAAATGCATGCCTAACGAAAGTTCTAAATCGCAAAAGTCATCCGGCACACTCAATCTTTGCCCGCAAAAACATGAGCAAAAATAATTCTAAAGCTATAAGGCTCAAAAATAATTCACGGAAACGGGCGTGTTGGATAACTATGCAAGGCAAACAGGTAGGAATTTTACTTGATTTCTCACGCTCAATTTTATACAAAAATTACTAGATGACAACTTTTATTTGAGCAAATCCTTTTTTTCGTTCACCTTTGTAAATTCATCAAAAACTTTTAGCATTTATATAAAGCTTGCGTTGAGTTGATTATTCAAGAGAGTTTTATTATTATTATTATTATTATTATTATTATTATTATTATTATTATTATTATTATTATTTATATATATATATAGTTTTCGGACAACCACAAACAAGCTTAACCACATCCCCACACTTGAATTGTACATCGCCCACGATGTACAACAAAAAACGAGCATAACGCAATGCAATAGTATAGTGGAGGAGGAAGTGGGAATACGAAAACTCCCCTGGGGTGCAAAGGCTACAATGGAGCAAAAGAAGGTAATACGAAACATTTCAACGAACCACCGCACCATCTAGCAACTAGCATATCATCAAATCAAAACTGCACACTAGCAAACATAATCAAGATCACAATAAACAACCCAACCCAAAAATCCCTTGTCATTGTTCATAAATTAAACCACTAATTTAAAACTAAAATGTACGAAATTTAAAGCAACAACGGAGGAGTGTAGGGACAATGCAAAATTGTACACCCCTCAAACACAGAATGCAAATAAAAGTACGACATGAGCTGCAAGATTAGGGGCGGCCGCCAGATCCTGATGGACCGGGATCATCCCGGCGGTCAAACCGGGATCGCCCAGTGAAGTGCGGCGGCGGCTGTGTGTAAGGATGACCGAGCGAGCTTGCCAAATGTTGCTGTGATCCGAAGAGCCAGTCGAAGCTCCGCCTACTCTGCTCGTAGATATCCTCTAGAAAATTTCCATGTCTATGCTGTTCAGCACGGATCAAATCCACGTCATGTCGTACTGCCTGCTGGTCCAACGCTAACCCATCCATCTGTCGCCAAAGATCCACCGGAGATGGCTCGTATGGGCCGTAAGCACCCTGTTCATACCCGCCACCAAAACCACCGTACATGTGCTCCTAGTTTGGGCTTCCAAAGCCCTGGCCCAATTCACCCATCTGAATGTGAGGGTATGCTTCCCCAGCAGGCTCACCCGGCCCGAATCCTGGAGCATCCTGCATGTGTATGTCCTCGCATCCACCAACATTGCCCTCTTCTTGATCGTTTTCCCCCTTGGGAAGTTGGTCCCAAATCCTACCCCAGAAGATCCACTAACTTCGGGATACCATTAACTTTGCGAATCATACGCATCACAGTTAGCTGTGCCACATCAAGCAATCCATAATCACATGCTACGGTAAGATCATCCAACCGTATCCTATAGTGCCTGGCTAACCTGGTGGCGAATGCACCACCACAGATCCTCGATGTGGGGGTCGAACCAATACCCCTTTGGATAGACTCAGCAACACTAACTGCAACATTGCAATTGGACCCCGAAATGATGCAATAGAGGTAGAAGAGGTAATGGGTGGTGATGTTCCCAATGCTATCACCCCGACCGCCGATCACATGAAAAATGGCGCGTTCGATTATGCGGTGCAACGGGTCAAGAATCCAAGTAGCCTTGGCCCGTCGTGGGTCCCATTCACCCCCCGGCACGGTGATTTCAGCCCAGAATGCGGCTTTGTCCGCATCAGCTTCCCATTACTGCAAACTTCTGTCGAAGAGCTCGGAGTCGATCTCGTCTTCCTCATATAACCCAAGTATTTGCCCGAACCTGCTAATAGACTGGTGATGCCACTTCTGTCCCAGACGGTAGCTCACACCAACACATTTCTCGTAAACATCTGGGCACGGGAAAATGAACCTGAATGAAGCAAAAAAACTCGATGACCAGCTCAACATATTGGGGTTTAGCCATTGCAAAGAGACGGGTCCACGGGGGAGTCATAAGATCATCAAACCGTTCAGCCTGACCAAGCAAGTCAAGGTCGACGGTTTGAGGAATCCGCATAGGCTCGATTAAGTGCCTTCTAGCCTATAGCCTTTCAACTTTCGCAATACAATGCCCTTCCCTGACATTGTCGCTGAATCGGAGAAACGGATGATTCATCTATAAGAATAAGACAAGATCAGCAATTAAAACGCGGAAAACCACAAAAACTGGGTTACAGACGGGTTCGCACGACCGTGCCATACATTGGCAAGACCGTGCGTACTTGTTCCAGCAGGATTTATGAAGATTTCAACATTATGAAGTTTTTCTGGGTCTGTTCTTCCCTAAGCACGATCGTGCCATACCTGAGCACTCTCGTGCTGAACCAATTTCTGGGTGGAATTTTTGAAGACTGGAAATTCTGTTGAAGAGCACGATCGTGCCATCAGATGGCACGGTCGTGCATGTTGAATTTCTGGGCCAGATCTGCAAATTCATCAAGTTTTTATGAAGAGCACGATCGTGCCATCATATGGCATGGTCGTGCTTAATGAATTTCTGGAAAATATTTGAATATTCAGTCACAAATTAAGAAAAGCACGGTCGTGCCTAGATTTGGCACGGTCGTGCGTGACTGAACGCAGATCTGGAAAAGTCTCAAAAATCACCCAAAACCCTGATTTTTTAACAATTTTGCTTGGGGGTTTTGTAGATTGGTCAAGTATGGTGCACAATAACAACAAATTTCATGGAAAACGAGCTTGAATCGGTTTGACCAAACCCTAAAAAAGACTTAAAAACTATTTGAAGAACAAACCCAACTATTCAACAACTAAAAAGAGAAGAAGAAAGATTCGTACCTGGATTGATGCTTGGGATGAGAGGAAAAAAGATTCTTGAAGGAAGAAAGGAGGATTTGTGAGTGAATTGTAAGGATTCAAGTGATGAGTTTGAAGGTTTTAAAGAAAAGAAGAAGATGGGCCTTGCAATTGGGTCTGCACTATCAGACCTGACAGTGCCAGAAAACACTGTTGATAGTGCCGACTTTTTTGGATTTTTAGTTTTTTTTTTAAGAATTATTTTTCTCTTAAGTTTATGTATTTACATTTAATAAAACCAGAAATAAAAACATCACTTGAATCCGGATCACTCAGGAAACACCTCCTACCAAGAAAAGAGCCAAACTAACATACCTGAAGATTGGCAATGCATTCCAACATCCCCCGCGTCCAAGACGAACCGCAACCTGAAAAAGAAACTAAGCAACCAAAAAGAAAAACAACTAAAAACCCCAAAAACATGCTAAGTTTATTAACGAGTCTTCGGCTAGACTCACCACCCCGAATTTATTTATTCTTGGGGTGGAGGGTGACAACCTCCTCACTCCTATCCACTGGGCCACCAACATACGACTTCAGCCTGTGCCCATTGAGCTTGAACAAGCGGCCATCCTCATGGCCTATTTCCACTGTTCCATAAGGAAACACCGACCGCACCGTGTAAGGACCTGACCAACGAAACTTAAGCTTGCCAGGAAACAACTTAAGACGCGAGTTGTATAACAATACCCGATCACCCACCTGGAATTCCTTCTTGTCCTTCAGGCGGGAGTCGTGGAGCGTCTTAGTACGTTCCTTATACAGCTTGGATCTCTCATATGCATCATTCGGAGCTTTTCGATCTCGTGGATCTGCACAAACCTGTTTTCGCTCGCAGCTACCATGTCGAGGTTAACTATTTTCAAGGCCCAGTATGCCTTGTGCTCGAGCTCAACAGGGAGATGACAAGACTTCCCATAGACCAGCTTAAATGGAGTAGTGCCTATAGGAGTCTTGTAGGCCGTTCAAAAGGTCCACAGTGCATCATCCAGTCTTTCAGACCAATCCTTATGGCTTGCGTTCACCGTCTTCTCCAATATGCGCTTAATGCCACGGTTTGTGATCTCAACTTGCCCACTAGTCTGTGGGTGGTATGGTATACAAAATCGATGTTGTACACCATACTGGGACAATGCTTTATCCAATTGAGCATTACAGAAGTGTGTCCCCCGGTCACTGATTAACGCTTTAGGAGCACCAAAGCGTGCGAACAGCTTCTTCAGAAATTTAACCACTACCCTAGCATCATTGGTGGGCAAAGCTTGCGCTTCCTCACACTTTGAAACATAGTCGACCACGACTAGGATGTATCGGTTTTTGAAGGAAGTCGGAAAAGGTCCCATAAAGTCTAGACCCCACGTTAAAAGCTTCGCAGACTTGAATGCCGTTTTGCTGCATCTCGTGGTGTGCAGAAATATTACTTGCCCTTTGACAGGCGTCACAAGATTTCACGAACTCATGGGCGTCCTTAAAGATGGAAGGCTAGAAGAATCTGCCATCAAACACCTTTTTGGCGGTATTGTTTGCTCCATGGTGACCTCCCGTAGGTCCCTCGTGACAATGGCGAAGGATGTCCCTCACCTCATTGTCGTGCACGCAGCGTCGGATCATCTGATCCGTGCCCACCCTGAATAGATAAGGGTCATCCCATAGGTAGTACTTGACATCCGCAAAAAAATTTCTCTTCTGCTGAAAGGTCATCCATTTGATCAGGATGCCGCTGGCTAGATAGTTTGCGATGTTAGCAAACCATGGGGAGTCTTCATTTGTCTCGATTCGCATAAGAAACTCGTGGGGAAAATTGTCATTGATGTTGGCCCCAGGAACTTCTTTTCCCTCGTAATACTCAAGACGGGACAAATGATCAGCTGCCAAATTTTCGGCCCTTTCTTGTCACGGCTCTCAATGTCAAACTCCTGCAGCAAAAGGATCCATCGTATCAATCTGGGTTTGGCATCTTGCTTGCCAAAGAGATACCGAAGTGCTGCATGATCCGTGTACACGATAGTCTTGGAGAGGATGAGATAAGATCAAAACTTGTCGAAGGCAAAGACCACGGCTAGGAGCTCTTTTTCTGTCGTGGTATAATGCTCCTGAGCGTCGTTCAAGCTCTTGTTCGCATAGTAAATCGGGTGAAAATGCTTATCTCTCCTCTGACCCAAGACGACCCCAACTGCGAAGTCACTCGCATCGAACATCAACTCAAATGGTAATTCCCAGTCGGGAGCTACCATGATTGGGGCATTCACTAACTTCTCCTTCAACAAATCAAATGCTTTCAGGCATTAATCGGAGAAAACGAACTGGGCATCCTTCTCTAGAAGCTGGGTCATCGGACTGGCGATTTTGAAAAAATCCTTTATGAATCGCCGATAAAAACCTGCATGACCAAGAAAGCTCCTAATAGATTTCACAGATGTGGGCGGGGGAGCTTAGAAATAGTCTCAACTTTGGCCCGATCAACCTCGAGCCCCGCCTGTGAAATCTTGTGCCCAAGCACAATGCCCTCTTCACCATGAAGTGGCTTTTTTCCCAGTTCAACACAAGGTTGGCCTCCTCACACCGGGCCAACATCCTCTTCAGATTCCCGAGACAATGATCGAAAGAACTCCCGAAAACAGAAAAATCATGCATGAAGACCTCCATGGAGTCCTCGATCATGTCATGAAATATAACCACCATACATCTTTGAAATGTGGCTGGGGCATTGCACAGTCCAAAGGGCATTCGCCGGTAGGGAAATGTGCCATAGGGACATGTGAATGTCGTCTTCTCCTGATCCTCAGGAAAGATGGGAATCTGAAAATAGCCAGAGAAATCGTTAAGGAAACAGTAAAACATCCTCCCTGAAAGTCTCTCTAGTATCTGATCAATGAAAGGAAGAGGAAAATGATCTTTCCTCGTGGCATCATTGAGTTTGCAATAGTCAATGCAAACTCTCCACCTGGTGACAGTACGAGTGGGAATCAACTCGTTCTTCTCATTGGTCACCACCGTCATCCCTCCTTTCTTCGGGACTACCTGCACAGGACTAACCCAAGGCGAATCAGAAACCGGATATATCAAACCTGCATCAAGTAATTTGATGACCTCCTTCTTCACAACATCCTGCATGTTCGGATTTTAAACGCCTCAGGTGCTGCACTACGGGTTTGAAGTCCTCCTCCATCAAGATCTTGTGGGTACAAAAAGATGGATTGATCCCTTTTATATCCATGATCTTCCAAGCGATCGCCTTTTTATGCTGCTTCGAAACCTCAAGCAATCGACCCTTTTCTCCTTCTGATAACCCAACAGAGATGATGACGGGCAAGTGAGTCGCACCCTCCAAGAAAGCATACTCCAAGTGATCTGGAAGTTCCTTAAGCTCAACTGAGGGTGGATCCTCAACCGAAGGGCGTTCTTTAGGCTCAGCAACGAGATCCACCACTTCAAAATCCTCCGTACGTGGGGGAGCCACATGACCTATCAGACAGGTCATCTCTTCAACTGACTGGACCATAGCAGGCGAACCAAAAGTCTCTCCTCCAATTAGTTGTGTGTCCACAATGTCCTTCTCAAACGTGCTATGAAGATGATCACTCACGTATGTGTCAATAGTCTCGATAAAGTAGAGTGTATCATGACTTTGTGGATGCTGCATGGATTTCCCTATATCAAAGGTCACCTCTTCATCGTCAACCCTAAGAGTAAGTCTGCCGGTGTAGACATTGATCAATGCTCGAGCAGTGGCAAGGAATGGCCTAGCTAAGATGAGAGGAACATTTTTGTCCTCATCCATGTCCAAGATCACGAAATCAACAGGAAAGACAAACTTGTCGATCTTCACTAGCATATTCTCAACTATACCTCGAGGGTACTTTACTGAATGATCGGCTAGCTGAATGCTCATACGAGTAGGTTTTGGTTCTCCCAAGTCCAGCTTAGTAAAAACCGCATAAGGCATGAGGTTTATGCTGGCTCCAAGATCAGCTAGTGCATTGCTGACCGACAAACTATCAATCAAGCATGGGATAGTGAAACTCCCGGGATCACTCATTTTCTGTGGTAGTTTGTTCTAAAGAACTGCTGAACACTCCTCGTTCAAGGTCACATGCGAAAGCTCCTCAAGTTTCTTTTTGTTACATAAAATATCTTTCAGAAACTTGGCATACTTAGGCATTTGAGCAAGTGCCTCGATAAACGGTAGATTTATGTGAAGTTGCTTGAAGAGCTCAAGGAATTTACCGTAGTGTTCTTCCATCCTCTGCTTCTTCAACCTCCCCGGATATGGAATGGGAGGGACATACTCTCTCACTGGCTCCTTGGGACGTGATGTACTTGCTGGGTCTCGCCTTAGTTACACCTCTACCGGAGACTCAGTCTCAATCTCCTCAACAATCTCGTCATCAACCGGCTTACTCGGAACAACCGAAGTGATGGGCTCAGCGATCTTGCCGCTTCTCAACGTGATGGCCTTAGCATTAGCTTTCGGATTTGGCTCTGTGTTACTTGGAAGGCCCCCTTGCTGGCTTTCGGACAACATCTTCGCAATCTGACCAACTTGGTTTTCAATGGTCTGAATGGAAGCCTTTTGGCTTCTTAACTCACTCTCGTGCCTTGTGAAACGACCGTCATACTCCTTGAAGCGCTTTTCATTTTCGACTCTTTGAGAATTTTGACCAGCAAAGAGTTGACAAAACATATCTTGCACACTAGGTTCATTAGTGGAAGGCATCTGGTGAGGCCGAGGTGCACCGTATCCTCCAGGAGCGTTGGGACAAGGAGAAAATCCGGGCGGATGCTGATTTGATGCTTCAGACTTCCAACTGAAATTTGGGTGATTCTTCCACCCCGGATTGTAAGTATTGCTGTAGGGATTATGCTGAGGACAGTATTGGTTTCCCATAAAATCTACATGCTCGTGCGAAACCTCTCCTGTCGGAAAATCGCCCACATGATATGCTCCCCCACTCGAGGAACCACTCGAGTGGAGCTCCATCACTCGATCAAACTTTGAAGATAAGGCATCCATTCGTGCTGTGATGGCGGTGAAATCATTCACGTGATGAACTCCCTGTCTAGAACTTCTCCCTCTTGGTGGCTGCTGTGTCTGATTCTTCAAGGCGCATTTCTCTAAGATCTCAAATGCCTCGTTGGCATTTTTCGTGCCTGTGTCTCCGCCTGAATACGTATCGACCATCATCTACCCTTGACCATCCAAACCATGGTAGAAGATCTGACATTGTTGCCACTTGGGCAACCCGTGATGTGGGACCTTTCTCATGAGCTCTTTAAATCGCTCCCACGCCTCATAGAGGGGCTCATCATCGTCCTGACAGAAGTTAAGAATCTTGGATCTTAACCGAACAGTTTTCTCTGGAGGAAAATATTTCTGAAGGAACTTCTCAGCTAATTGATTCCATGTAGTGATAGATCCAGCTGGAAGTGAAAGAAGCCACTCCTTAGCTCCATCACGTAAAGAGAACGGAAAGAGCCGAAGGCGTATTGCATCCGATGATGCATCACGAATGGTGAATGTGGCACAAACCTCCAGAAACCCCGCAATATGGACACTAGGATCCTCGTGATCCTTGCCATAAAACTGAACCGCATTCTGCAGCATCGAAATGGTACCAGATTTGATCTCGAAATTATTATTATTTATTGTAGGTGCATTGATGCTCGCAGGTAAACCCTCAAGTGAAGGCTTTCCTATGTCGTTTAGAACCCTTGTTTCCTCTTCGTCTGCCATTTCTACGTGAACCTCGTGGAATGTGTCATCTCCCAATACGTCTACCTCGATTGTGGCGGCCACCCTGCGGGCCCGCTCCCGCAGTCTTCGATGAAAATTGTGCTCCGGCTCCGATGAAGGCTCAACAACTTCAGCAACTGGGGTTGAGGACATGCACGACCTATAAGGAAAAAGAAGGAATACGATGCCCTATGTATACATAAAGATAAAAATAAATAATTAATTACTTAACATATTTTCTTTTTCTTTTCAATTAATCAAATAAGACAAACAAAAAACAACTAGACAAAATCTTTGTGCACTTTTCACAATGACTTAACAAGTAACTCTAACTATTCTTAAGAAGACCGAGTACCGGGCAACGACGCCAAAAACTTGATGTGCGTGAATTAAATATATTTTATTTCTATGATTTTCGTTCAAACAAATTAGGTTTTAAAATGATTTTTACTTAACACCCACTACACACACAAAGGGCAAGTGTACCCGTCAGGTGGTAGTACAGTCTGTCGATAAGAACCGGATATCAATCCGTGGACTTAGTGTCTCAATACTAGATTTTCGTTACTTTTAAATCTGGTTCAATGGTTGAATGGATTTCTTGACTTTTTTACTATTACAAAAATATAACAACTAACTACTTGAATTGATAAAGAACAATAATTAAGAAATGTTGCTTAAATTAAGTATCCACTAATAGACACATGACAACAATTGAAGAAAACTAATGGCGATGCAAGTTCTAGATTCAACTAAGTTTCCATTCAAGGTTTCCTAGTTTGATAAATCTTGGGAAATTATAATGAAACAATATTTTAATCACCTAAGATTCATTCTTTTTAAGCTCACTTGCTAAGTTGATGTTAATCTTTAAATATGAGTTAAATGTTTGTCAAAACTCCTAACTCTACAAATTAAGGAAAACTAACATGAACAACACATTAATCACCCTAACTTGGTTTCAAGTAAATGATATCTTCAACAAGTTGTTGACATGAATCAGAAGCATGGTCATCCTAGATAACAACTTTGGCCTAAATCATCAATCCAAACATGAACACAAACTATAGAATCCATATAAACATTCATATGATCTTTTCAAATCCAAAAGCAAGAATTCATACTCATATTCAAAACATCATTCTAATCATGTTAGCAATTACCATTCCTAGTTTCATGCTATGAATCAAATCAACAAACTAACAAGATTAAATAGTCATAATCTCTACATGGGCTTTCCAACACTACATGTAAATTTTTTTGATCAAACATTCAAGAATAATAACTTTAAACATGAACATGCATTCCAAGAACAAGGTTAAATATCATCATGAAGATTAACATACAACAATCACCACATCTATTTCCATGTTGTCAAGTGTTCATTAGCTTTAACAAAATTCAAGCAACACAAATGTTTAGCCTAGAAGGCTCATGATAACTAAGACAAATATAAGGTAATATGGATTGTGCATGAATAACAAGTTAAATACTAGAGTTTAATACAAGATAATTAGCAAAATGAGTTGAATTATCAAGTGATACAACCTCCTAAAGGCTCCTTCTTCAATCTCCAAGATTCCAAGATCAGCTTCTTGAGAGAGAAATCCACCCAAAAGCTCCAACTCTCCTTCAAATGAGCTGAATTCACGTATTTAAGCTACTGGGCATTTGGCACGGTCGTGCTTGGTAAGTGGCAGGTGCCTTTCTGAGTTGTTGACTAAGTTTGATGCCAAATCCGGAAAGATCCCGCTAAAATTTCCCCGAGATGGCACGACCGTGCCATTGGTTGGCACGGTCGTGCTTATCGATATCGTACTCGGAATTGACTAAGTTGATCTCGGAAACTAGCTGATCCTGACTTGTGATTGCACGCGCACGGTCGTGCTTGGGGTTGGCACGATCGTGCCAAGTGTTGGACTGCCTTGGTTTAGACTGGCTTCTGAATGCTTGGCACGGTCGTGCCATATCTGGCAGTTTGGCTGAAATGTTCCATTTTTGCTCCAAATCGCTCCAAAAGCCTTTGTTTCTTCACCGGGCCGAAGCCCAGACCTGCATTTTCACAAACAACTCAAATGAGTATCAAGATCAATGAAAACACAACGAATTTCCGCACTAATGGAGAATATTTGACGTTTAAAAGATGTATAAATTATTATACATCAAACATCCCCACACTTGAACTTTGGTTGTTCTCAAACAAACTAAAGTAAACAAAAATTCTATCTTGGCAAACATCTCAACTAGCATTATATAAGCACAAATAAATAACTTGGGCAAAACAAAACGGATTACTCGACATAAAATGAAAAACCAAAAAGTATGTGAAATATGGTTTTGAGCAATGATCCATCTCGACATCCCTACAAGCTCACCTTACATCCTCGCAATGTTCACACACACTCGGCTAAAATATAGGAGACATACAATTCAAGGAGTATGTTTTAGAACACTCGATGCCAAGACAATGACTATGCGATATCATAAGCTTGTATAAGGATCAAATCTAAACACTTAACTAACACATAACAAAAATCAAGAGGTCTTGTGTGGGTTGTAATTTGGCTAGGGTAAAAGGGTGTGGAAATGGATTTATAAAAGTGGCTAAAACGGCTAAAGACCGACGGCTCGACTAACTTGAAGCGAAGAAAAAATAAAACTATCCAAATAACTAACCGAGAGCTAGTAAACCGCTTAGATGCATCCACAAAATTGCTCTAACAAAGCTAATTGACACGGCTTCTTCTTCTTCTTCTTCTTCTTTTTTC
Source organism: Scalesia atractyloides (assembly GCA_947069175.1). NCBI lineage: Eukaryota > Viridiplantae > Streptophyta > Magnoliopsida > Asterales > Asteraceae > Scalesia > Scalesia atractyloides. The sequence continues at coordinate 13,755,963 of CAMTDV010000007.1, read as the reverse complement.
TCCACTTTAGAGAGAACTAAGAACGTCTACTTAGATAAAAACTCCAAGCTATGATGTTATGACTGATAAATCGATAAACTAACAAGAAAGCATACAAGTTAGTCTTAACCGGGTTGGGTTTTAATTAATATTTTTAATTTAGAGGTATAACTACTCGTTGTAGATTTTGTTGAGCACGTCGGTGGATCTTTGACTTGGATATTAGAAGTTCTAGACACTCGTTCACGTACGGATGTTCCGCCTTGTTATTATTTACATTCGAAATGTTATGCTACTTTTGAAAACTCGAGCCGCTGATCTATGACTCATTCATATGATTCGCTTCCGTCTGTTGAGCCAACTTGTTGTGTGCTATTGAAACGTCATGAAAACCTTTGTGAAGAACTTTATTTGTGAGAAATTGTTTTGAAAACTTTTGGAGAAAAACTTTGTTATGATATGCTTTTCAAAAATGTACAAGTCGCTTGTGTGCTATCATTACAATTATCTTAGGATCTCTATGCATGGTGAACATACTTCGGGTGTGGGTTGGATTATATGTTCACTTGTGGAGCCATAGAACCCTAGATTTGTAGACAGGAGATAGGGATACCGAGTCAACTACCTATGAAGGTACCATAGGCATGTTGTTGGGTGCCAATAGCATGACACCATCCGTGACGGTGTGACCAGTTCACGACGTCTCCATTTCGTTATGTGAAATATGTTTGTGGATTAATTATGCTCGCGGGAGAGCCTTTGGATTTTTTGGGAGGCGTATGGATGCATCCTAGGATTTGATATGAGATATGATTATTTTGCGGATTGAGTGGTGTAGTGCCATACACACCTTCCGATTTTGGGTGCATTGGAGTCGCGACCAGTGTACCATTATGATATGTGATGAGATATGAGTTGTGATATGTTTGGCACCGTGGGAGTGCATTTTGAATATTTGTTAGTAGGGTATTCGGTATCAACAATCCTAACCCTTATTGTCTCAGCCTTATATCTTTGTATATATTCTGGTGTAGGTGGTGTTTATTCGACGGGGAAGTTTTTGAAATATAAAAATGATATCTTTTAACTCGCTTTCCTTATTATTTGAAGTACTATGTTTGCCTATTGTATTAATAGCATTTGCGCACTGGGCCATGAGCTCAGCCGCATTTTTCTTTTCACTGCAGGTAATCAGGGTTGATCAGGGTTGTGTGAAGAGAGGGACTAGGCTTTGGATCTATGAGATGAAGACTTCAATTATTATTATTATTATTATTTTGAACTTTTAGACTTTTATATTAGTACCTATTTCCTTCCGGTTGGTTTTAGAACTTTGTAAGTTTGACGGTTTATTTCTTTTTCGTACTTTGGTAATTCAAGTGTTTCTTTTGGACTTAAGATGTTTTGTTGGCATTTGACGTGACCTGTTCCGTATTGGGGCGGGGGTGTTACATTTACCCTCTGCAGAAAATTAGCCATCCACAATAATTGAAAATTTAGATGCGAAATGACTGATATATTGACTGACATTGTTCTAAAGTTTATTATAAAAGCTACAGATTTGCCATCTACACAATAGCATTATTTAGTGAAATGCTAAAGCTGACTTATTGGTATAGGGCCAATATCAATACAAGTTTAAGCAGTACTAGACAAACAAATAGCGAGCATACTTGTAAAGGTGTGAACTGAGATGAACTGCTCCATAGCAGCAACATCAGATGAACTGTTCAACAGCAGCAGCAAGACATTTTGCATTAAGGTCGCCGCCTTTCATACTCTTAATTCGACTATTGCAACCTTTTGTTATGGCAACCTATCATCAGACAGATGTGTGTGCAGTGGGCCGATGTATACACTGCTTTGCTGGAATCGTTGGAGCACTATATGGGCCTCTCCATGGTGGAGCCAACGAGGCATGCTGATCTTGGGTACTAACGTGTTTGCGTTAAACTACAGTTTGGCGACTCGCAACGTGTATGACCCATTTTTTTCTTTTCCATTCTATGTTTTTTTTTATCTTGGATCATGTGAGATAAATTAGAACAAATCAACACATTCATTTCTCTGATAACATATGAATGAATCGCTTAAATAAATGACTAAAGGTTCCCATGTTTTGTTCTTGGTGGCATAGGTGGTCCTAAAGATATTGAATGAGATTGGATCTATTGGTTTGAGAATATCACGGAATTCATTGAAGGTGTGAAAAAAAGTAAGTTCTATTTGTCTGATTTAGTTGGTCATGTGTGTGAATTTAATTATGTTATGATTCCAGATCATACACTTTATGTTAGGTAATGAAAATGTCAGGTTTTAGGCGTATTCCAAAAGGAAGAATGATATCTTCATTTTTTTAAAGCTTATGTTTTAAGATGAAAATATATATAAAGAACGAATAGTTGCAGGTGGCGTGTACAGAAGGACCCGAGAGAATACATAAGTAATAGCCATGGGTGGTGTGGTTAACTTAGATCACTAATTAACCGGTTAGATCATGATGAATCAAAATCAGTTCAATAATTTAAGTAATTTGATTGATTTCATCACCAAACCTGATTTAAGCAAAACATTTGTCGACATTTTCTTATGTGCGGTTTGGATTTTGGTTTGCAATGATGCTAAGAGTCGTGATCAGATGGTCCGACACGGTGGACTAGAATCCAGTTTCTAGGGTTCCTAGAGGAAGTGGCGTTAAAGTTTAAGTCATATTCAGTAATTCAGTTAGTTACTTCTGTCGTTAATTATTGTTTGTTGATGTGATAGGTGATAATTCAACCTTTAGGGTTTCTTTACAAAGTTTTGGGTCAAAAATGGCATTTGGGGTTTTAATTTTTCCTTTAAATAGATAAAGTCTGTCCAAGTAAATTTCAATTGCAATACACCTGAACCATTAGAGGTAGGTTTTTTTACTCTCCTTTATAGAGGTTTGTGCTCCTTTTTTAGGGCAAGAAGACAACAAAGGAAGGTGTTATTAACATAAGAATGCACACCTTATTTGGTGTATTTCCAAAACTATTTTTACTCAATTCTAGCATCTCTTTGTTGTCTCTTCCTCTCTTTCATTGTGTCTAGCACCTGTTTGATCTATTTGAATTTTTTTTTTGTTAAGTGATCATAGTTGTTATTGGTTTAACCCAGGCGTAATGCACGATCAACGCGAGGAATTCAGGCGTAACGGGCCGGATCGAAACCATTAGTTATATTTGTTATAGAATTGTCATTCTTAGCTCACATGTTATATTAACATGAAGGTTTTGTAAAAAGTTCATATTATATGTCACAAGTAATTAGACTATGAATAGAGTTATAATAGAGGGTCACGTTTCTAATGTAAACGTGAATTTCCCTGATTCTATTTACAATAAAAGAGTAGTCAAAAGCTCACTGCATCTACTTTGTTTTTTGAGTAAATGTTTTGTTAATTGTTGATTCTTCAATTGGTATCCGAGATGAGGGGGTTCGATGAGGGAGACATCAATTTGGTTAATCGCCAATTATACGAGACCTGCAGACTTACGAAGATGATCGTAGGTGATCCAGTGAAGGATCAGACACAATGACTGACAATAATATTTCATAACGCCCATTAATAGTGATGGTGGGGAAATCAAGCAACGTCTCAATTCAATGTCCAAATTTAATAGTGTGGTTGGTGATGTTGAGGAAGATACTCGCCGCTAATGAGTTGCCCGATACCATAGACCCAGTGGCATGAAATGGCTAAGAAGAAAAGAAAATATTTACGAAGTTGGCGTTAGTTTATCATTCAATGTATTTTTAATCTCTTTAGTTTTCGCATAGCTACTTTACGCATAACCTAGTTTTCGCTTAGCATGCTTTTCACATAGCCTTTTTTAGCAAAACCTAGTTTTTGCATAAGCCTAGTAATTGCAAACCCTACTTATCACATAGCTTAAACTCTTCGTTTAGTCCAAGTTTTCGCATATCCCATAACTTTTCGCTTAGCCTAGTCACAACACTATGGCAAATCTAATTACTATGACATGTGCAAATAGTGCCTAGAAATATACTACTTAACTAATGCACAAATTCAAGTTTTAAATTGATAAAACGACCAATCATCAAATAAACTATAATACACACGTGTAGCAAGTATGCCTATCATTGTTCAGTATGGTACAAATAAAGTAACGAGTATTAAATTCGTGGAAAGTCCTATGTTAATATTTGATAATTAAAGCAAGTTAGTTTTATTTGATCAATTAAATCAAGTTAGTTTTAATTTAGGGAAAAAAAAATGATTGCAATCCCAATTCTAGAAAGCTTTATAAAATATGAGTTTAGTGACAAACCATTTAAGTGCTGAATCATTGGACTTCGGTTTATTTAAGAAAACTATATTTTTAAGATTTAGATGAAGTGCATACAAAATGGATGTGAAGTGCTAGAATGAATCAGAGTCCAACACGTTGATCCTATAAAACAAGTATATAGTGTGTCCCATAAAACAAGATTATAGTGTGATAGACACACTGAAATCCCTCATTCTATGAAACGAATATTATTAACTTCCCGTATGACTAATTGTCTATATTAGGATCTAGACATTTAGGCGATCGACAAGTTACAATTGGTGACCACACCAACATAGAAACCCCTAATTAATTCCTAGACTCTTTTATTTAAATCTATTTATGATAAGTAGTTTACAGATTTTACCAGTTAATTTACCATTTATTTATTACCTTGGTAAGGTTTCAAGCCTTAACTTAACGTTCTACAGTATAACTCGAAGATAGTATATATCGAATCAAAAGATCGAAACAACCACACAGATAAACCACAAAATCAAGTACATCACATGAAACCATACGCATCATAAGTTCGTGGAATTATGCTTTACTAAAATCACAATCACATAAGTAAATCAAACCTTTAAATCAATCCAAACATCAAATCATCACAAACTAAACGACTTAAAGAGTTTAGTTGGCCAACGTAAAGTTGAAATCAAACAAACCAAAAAAAAATGTTTATAAAGTACTCAAACCAGATAACAAGCAAAAAACTAACTTAATGATTCGGTCTTCAATCTTCAATCTTTTCAGCTTCTTTGATCTTCTAACAGTTTCCTTCTTCATGTTCCAAAAACCTTTACAACCTCCAAAGTCGTATCAGAAACGTCCCAAAATCCCTCTGACACAACAGGTAGTGTCTGCAGAGGTGGAAGCATATTGGCGCGTCATGATTAGTTACACGTCACCTGCCAAATGTACTTGGTGTCTCGTCTGTCATTAGCTGTTAGTGAAGATCATGGAGCAACGCACGGTGCATCCTAATTGGTTACATGTCACTGTTTTTTTGCATTGTTTGTCCCCTGCACGATTGATCATCGTGAGGATTGGTTGTGGTAGAGCATAACACATACTGATTGGCTGCAGGCTATTGCCAATTATATTGGTTGTACTCTGAGCTATCATGGTTGCGCGCGTGCAGGAGGATCCCCCGCGATAACCTTGGGACAAGTTGAGTGTTTTAGGGATTAAGTGTGGGGTATGGTCCTGCCGCGCATGGCTTGCTCAGCATTGGGGACCTACCCTTTCACCGGGTGATTGGACTTTTGTTGGTCGTTAAAAAACAAGTAGTAATAGACGAAACGTTTTGAGCATTATTTTGATTTATATTTATACGTAGTATTCTTCCAAACACTTACGTTGTACGTTTCGAATAATGATCCCTACTAAGATCAAGGGAAATTTGTATATTTGATCTCCACATTTACACGAGAAAGTTGACACTTTCAAAGTGTAATTAGAGAAAAGGAATTATTTGAAAGCCAATGGAACCTCTTTCAAGCTCTATGGAATCTCCACCTTTCACTTTTTCTTTCAAGCTCTATGGAATCTCTTTCTCCTAATTTCTTGCTTCTTTCTTTCGTGCATTCAATGCTTAAGGTATTATGCTTATATCTTCCACCTTTATTAGTTATTTGTAAGGAGATTGGGTTTTCAACAAATCTCCATATGTTCATATTGTAGCATGCTTAGTCCTTAGCTCTTATATATATATTACGCTTCTATCTTTGATTCTTCACTATTTTTCATGGTTTCATTGTTTAATCAAATGATTTTGGAAGTAGATTTCTTAACTTTTAGTTCTATTATATCGATTTTGTAGGTGAAACCATGATTTCAGAACTTGGGAAAGATTTTTGCACCCAAGGGCTTGCTTCCAACATTTTCGAATGGATCAAATTATGTTTGTTCTTTAACTCCGCCACATTCTTCCCATTAGGGGTGACAAACTGATTGGTAGGGTGGCGGGTTGAATAGACGAACACAAACATACCGTATATGGTTATTCATATTATACGGTTATTCATATCAAAAACTTTCCTAAGATGGACACACTTAAAATCGTAACATGTTCATGTTGTATTTCGAGATAATCTATTGAATGTACATTTGCCGGTATAAGTAATACCTAATGACTTACCAACAATTTACATATTCATCAACTCTTAACTCAAATGCAATCTTATTGTCATGTGTCCTTTTTAATTGTCTTTATTCTTCATCTCAGGTACAGGTATTTTCAATAGACTTCCTTTTTACTCATCAGTTCAACCATTTTTCTTTATAACCAAGGCAGTAACGTGAATACTAGTATAGCTTTTTTTACAAAAAAAAATGATCAATGATAAATGAAAACCTCGTACAATAACCTTAATTTCTCCGAAAAGTATTTTTTTTTTTCAATAAAAGAAAACACTATAAACCCAATGACATGTCTTAGTTCGTTGTATTGGATTTCCTAGAAACAACATTATTTTCTGTTACAGAAGACCCAAGACTCAACATGAGAGGATAAACAGGACTAAATTCCTTATCACCTCTTGCCTTCACCTGAACAGCATAATCATCAAGAGTCGCTTTGATACCTTTCCAGATCTGGTCCTCACCCTGTGAATCAAGCCATAGCGAGTACTGTAACGGGCTAAGTTTATTCCTCTGCATCGGGGACTGCAACTCATCTGGAGCTCGAGAGTAAAGATGATGAAGTATGACACTCGGTGGCAAGTCTTGAAGAAGCGGTGAACCACTAAGTTGTGATGTTTCAAGAAATATAACTGGTCTGAATGCTCTAAGGGCTCGGTATGGTGCACCAAGTTGTTGAACCGGGAACAAGTTCTGACCCACGGCTAGTTCCAGCTCAGCCATGTCCCGAGCCATTCTGAGCTTGCCCGATTCGGATAAGGGTCGTACTAGAGACGCGTGTCGGATAAAGAATATTAGAACCCGAGAAGCCATGCTTCTGACAAGTCGGGTGCAGATGGTTTCGGTCCCAATTGAAATGACTTTGGCTGATGAAGGTAATAGTTTTGATAAGAACTTGGTACGGAAATGAGAAATGTGTTTTTGTAATTCTTCCATGTAAGATGATGAGTTGTTGTCGGTTGCACCGAAACTCTGGTTGTGGACTTCGAGGATGCATGACTCGAGACGGTCGAGCATGGATTGGAATAAGGATGTGACGGAATCACAGGCGACTTCGTATATGGTGTTAAGTGATTGGGATAAGATGTCTGAGGCTATTGGCGGTAATCCTTTTGTCATGGCGGATATGCTTCCATGTATGTCTTGTAAATGCTGACAGAGGGTGAAGTTTTTGACTTGGGCTGGAGTTGCAGGGCCCGATATTTGGCGGGCTTCAGGGCCTGTTGATATCTACAACCAAAGGTGTACTTATGATTAGTTAAATGTTACAACATCATAAAATAACGAGTAAAATGTCATTTTGTCCGTGATGTTTGACCATTTTTTTGACTTTCGTCCAAAGGTTTGTTTTTCTGCATCTGGATCCCAAAGGTTTGAAATCTTGCCATTTTCATCCGGCTCGTTAACTCCATCCACTTTTTCCGTTAAGTCGGAAGTATTTTCGTATTTTTTGTTAACTTAAGAGCAATTCGATCTTTTGAATACTTGTACGTTATGCTAAATGCTAGTACATAAAGTGAAAGAGACCGAATTGCCCTTTAAGTTAACAAAAAAGACGAAAATACCCCTGGCTTAATGGAGAAAAATGGATGGAGTTAACGAGCCAAATGAAAATGGCAAGATTTCAAACCTTTTGATCCAGATGCAAAAAACAAACCTTTGGACGTCGCAAAACTGGCCAAACCTCAGGGACGAAAATGATATTTTACTCTATTAATATTCCAATGAACACAAAAAATACCTGATACTCAGCTCGTTGAGCAAGCAAAAGCAGGACTTTAGAGATCTCACGCAGAACAAGAAGGGTCAAGCGTGCATCTAACTGAACAGCTTCAATCTCTTCTTGAATGCGCGATATAATTCTGGAGATGTGTTCTTTAGAGGGAACACTACCGCGGTTTGACATGGGGAATACACTGTTAACAAGATCAGATAACCGACTCAAGCATAGGGCCAAGAAAGCTGTCTGAAACACTTCAATGGCACCAACCATTTGATCTCTACCTTCTACTGTTATAGCAGGTAAAACCCCTTTAACGTCTGTGTCACGCGAAATTCTTTCAACAAGATTTTCAATCATTGACAAGAGTTTTGGATAGCCGGCAGTGAAAATTTCTTTGACAAAACTTGATGCGGTGAAAGTAGATTTCATTTGGTTTGCAAATGATTTGACAATTGCCTCCCAAACACGAGCAGTTAAGAGAGGGTCACCATCCTAGAAATAAATAAGAACAGAATGGTTAGATGCATCAATAATCAATTGTATATATGTTGTATGCACTGACTGGACTACTTTTAGTCCCTTTATGGGCAGTGATGCCATTGGCTTCTAATAAGCACACGGCGGTCAAACTAACACCTAGAGCTTCATAGGTTAAACGGGATTAGGTAGATGCATTAGCACTCTTCTTGAGTTTAGAGATATAGAAAAGAATCAACCCATAAATAAAAAAAACAAAAAAAATTGAGTGTTGTTCATGTTGGAAAAAAAGGAAAAGAGATGTTATATTTTAATTTCATGTTCTTGTGTTTGGAGAGGAACAAAAAAAAAGCTAAGAAAGCTTATAAAACCTTGAAGGTTCCGTTTTCTCAAAATTTTCTCATGTGGATTCAAAAAGAATATTGGACAAAGCTTTTCTCTGGTTCCTTCCTTTTCTCTCATAAGAAAGACCATGAAGAGATTTAAGTTCTTTACGTTGACATCTTCTAATCTCACAAATGCAGTGCAAGCACAGTACTTAAAAGCAATCTGTGAGTGGAAGTACCAAAAAAAAAGCATGAAATCTGATCAATGTGTAATACAGAACTCTTGGTTTTAAAAAGCAAGAGACGCACAAAAGTGACGAGGTCTAAAACCGAGGCGTTAAGCGCAAAGCGCAAAAGCGGCGGGCTTTTTGTACCCGAGGCGCAAGCTAATTATATATGTTTTTTTATATATCCCATATATATCCCATAGGTTTTTAGCTTTCCTTACCCAAAATATAGCTATAAGTAAGGTTTTTATATGACTTTAGCTGCATGTACAAGCCAAAAAAACCCACGGTACAACAGTTAGATGAATAAAAATGCCTCGGGTACAAGAGGCGCGCGCCCCAGGCCAAAAAAGCCCAGAAAAATCCCCAAAAAGCGCTTTTTTGGGGGCTTCTTGTAATTACTCTAGGCGCTGAGCGAAAAGGCCCCAATGTTTGAGTCTTGTTGCGCCTCACGCTTAAGCTCGCCTCAGGCGCCCTTTTTAAAACCAAGATAGAACTCCATGTCTAGCAAATTGCTTGAATAAATAGCATTTCTGCACATATGCTATACAGGAACCCTAGTTTATTACTTCTTTAGGTAATTAGGTTTAAAATAAGATACTCCCTAAGAACACTGTTTATATTCCAGATTGAAGGTTAAACCATAGTTGTTAATAGTGAATAGCAGCAAGGGACCTATATGCTACATAGCGAATAGCGACCGCTATTTTATAAACAGCGATACACTAGAAAAAGTTTTTGAAAATTTTTATATGTATATTATATCAAAATACCTTGGTATATATGCTATTTTACATGTATATTTAACAAAAAACTATAAATCCACCTATTTTATAGCTATATCTAATTGCTATTTACATCAAAAAAACTAAATGTCGTTATTCACGCTAATGGTTGCTATGATCCAAATAGCGACACTTGGTCGCCTCGCTACATAGCACGCTATAGCAGTCGCTATAGCCGCTATTGACAACTATGGGTTAAACATGATCCACAATATAGACAAGATTAACAGCGATATGGTGAAAAGAACTGAAAATATGATAAGATGAACTGGAAATACAAACGATAATCGGCCTGATTCGAGAGGGGCTAGTCTCCGATTACAAGCTTAAAAACCCTAAATTGATAACATAAACATCGACATCTCCAACACTACCTATTCTGCCCTATTTAACATAAAAGAAAAGAAGATAATTAACTACTAAAAACCACCCACTAAGTCATTATTAGCCTACTACTTGTCTTCAGATAACTGATCAGCAACTGATTGGATTTGGGCGGGTCGGGTCCAACCCAAACCTACTGGATACGTATCGTATGGGCCAAACTTAATCAAAATCTGCATTCCTTGATAATATGGAAGATTAGTTTTGGGTGTTTGGATGTATGTGTTTGCATAACCTACTTCTTATAATTATCAGATTATGTGTGTTGAATACCATTTACGAGACTATGTGCAACATCAAGGATCCCTTATTTGTACCATACAATCAACGCCATCTAAAGTAAAGAAGCACACTGCACATCCAAACACTATGTCTAGCAGGCCTTTTGTTTACTAGAAATGACTAGATTCTATTCACTCAATGTCACATAATCACTTCCAGAACCACCCATCCAAACACCCATTTATTTAAAGAAGAGTCACCAACATGTATTTTCATGATCCTTACCTAAGCTTTCTTGCCAAGTACATCAAGAACATGGTTGTTAAAGTTAAACAGCATGGTGACGCACAATCTTCTAAGTTCTAACCTCATGCTTGGGGTATATAAAATCTACTCATCAAAAAACCAGCTAGCGCCTAGCGACAATCAAACAAAAAATAGCAACCTATGGCCTAAGCTTTCTTGCCACGATCTTGTAAGCTCATGCTTCAGGTATACATGATCTACTCATCAAAGAAACAGCAAGCGGCAATCACACACACAATACCAAATCAACATACAAATCAATTTAACAACAACAAATGGCAAAACTAACAACAGTAACACTCACCTGCATAACCTCATCAAGCAACAAAACATGAGTAAACGGATCCCTTTTCTTCGACAACACCCTCTGCAAATGCCAAATCGCAACCACAACCGAATGCAACTGATCCATACAACCACCCATCCTCTGCCACAACGCCTCCTTCGCTTTCCCCCCACTCCCAATCTGCGGTGTACCACTTCTCTGAATCCCACCAGGACCACCAAAACCACCACCACCAGATATCGCCTTCATATCCAACGCAACACTCACACTCTTCACACCTTGACTCTTATACTTATTAATCAAACCGTCAACCGTCGACCTCAACTCACCTAAATTATAAAACACCTGCAATCCCGCCCCAACCTCCGCCTGATTAAATCCTTCAAGTCCTCGTTCCAACGCCTTCATTCCTTCAGATCTCAACCTCTGTCCTGCTTCAAACACTAACTTCAACTCCTCATCAATCACACCAATTCCAGACAAATCATTCTCATTACATAACCGCAATATCTCACTATGCAACTGAGCCGCTTTAGACAGATCCAGTTTCTGCACATCAGGCTCCGCCATCACCTCTCGAAGCTTCTTCGACAGACGAAGAACTCTAACCGTCGATTGAAGCAGATCAACGGTGAAATGTAGGTTAGAAAGTTGAACCGTTTTCGACCGGATCTGACGGTTAGGATCGGCGATTTCAGATCTGATGCGACGGACGGAGGATTGGAGAGTAGAAACGGCGGAACGAATGGATGAGAGTGACGAATCGGCGTCCTTGACGGAGGATAACTGTGCAAGAAGGTCGTCGTGGCGGTTGAGGACTTCGGACCGGAGCTGTTTTTCGAGGAGGTGGATGCCGTCCTGGATCTTCTCCGCGCGAGCGGCGGCGGTGCCGGAGGAGAGTGCATCGGAGGAGAATTGTGTGGAGATGAAATCGGAGGAGAGGAATTTGGAGAAAATTGGATCGGAAGCGAAGGAATCTAAGAGAGATAAGGAAGAGGATGTAGCGGTGGATGACGACGGTGGTGCGGTGGTGGTGGTGGTTCGATCTTTGAAGGTGGAGACACGTTGTATTGATGTACGGTGGACCGCCGGAGATGCCATTTTTTGTTTCCGGTGAGATGTAGGTTTTAGCCAGAGTCGGTTTTGTTTATAACGGAAAACCAATGGCAACTGGTGAAAACAGATGAGAAAGAGGCGACTTGAATGTTTAGTTTGGTTACTACTACCTCTTCGATGAACAAACTAAATTATAAACTTTCTACATGTAAAAAAACTAGTAAGATTACTGCGTTTCGCAGCAGAAGTTCGAGCGGCATCAGTTTGGTTCGATATGATATCGGCATTCGATATAGAAACAAAAAGAGATACATATAACAGAATATCGACACATGTTGGTACTAATGTTTTCCAGTCGGTCTCAATTTAATTCGTCACAATACCATTACTATACCACAAGTCGCTATAATGTATAGTAAAAAAATACACTATTTGTAATTAATTACTTTAGCTCAAAATTGTACTGTAGCAATAGCTGCTCTAGTTAAATAACATCAGCTTTTTAGACTTGTTAGAAAGTCGTCGATCTTAAAACATAGTTCTTAATTCACTATAATTTTATATTTTTCTAAAACAACACTAATATATATATATATACACGGGAAGGTTATTGTGAGAAAATTTAAAAGTTGTGAGAAGGATAAGAAAGAATCTAAACCATTAGATATTTAATCTAATGGTTAAGATCATAGTGGCAATTCTAATGTTTACTATTAAACTAACTAATTTTCTAAATTAAGGGTATAAAAGTAAATTTAATATTTTTAAATTAAGAAACTAACATTAATACACATACAAAGTTCCCATCTTTTTTTTTAAACATCAATAACTTTTTATACGTAACTCTTTTTAAAAAAATTACACCATAATAACGAGTGTTTTTTTATCTTTAATATGAGTACCATATTGATATACTTATGTAGAGTTAATTCTGTTTTTATATATTTAGGGGGTTATTTCTGTTTTGATTCTGATTAAAGTGTTGATAGTGTTATATTAGGGTGTTATTTCTTTTATATTCAATGTTAGGGTGTTTTTTATAAGATGTATGCCTTCAATATAACTGTTGTGGTGTTTTTATGAGTTATGGTGTTATTTTTGTTATATTTCTATTCTTTATAAGATGTATGCCTTCAATATACATGTTGTGATATTTTTATGAGTTATGGTGCTTTTATAATTAGGGTGTTTTTATGAGTTATAATTCTGTTCTTTATAAGATGTATGTCTTCAATATACATGTTGTGGTGTTTTATGAGTTAGGGTGTTATTTAAAATTCGAAAATCTCTACAATAACTGCTAAAAATCGGTTGCATATATATTAGATTTTATTAGTTAAATTACCCTTATACCCTTAAAACTAACAAAATAAAAAAGGACACATGTCACCTTCATAATCTTTCTTATCTTTCTCACACTTTTTAATTTTCTCATATAAACCTCTATATATATATATATATATATATATATATTAAATAAAAGAAGCCAAGTTAATATTTTGCATGCTTTAAAATTACAGAAAGTAATGTTTATAACTTCTTTTACTAATTCACTGTGAAATAATAACTTCTAAAATCAAATGGTATATTCAATGAGGTAAAGTTTTAAAAGAAAGCTCTAATAAAAAAAAAAATACTGAGGCACGGAGTACAATTATAAAGCAAGTTACATCTTAAAAGAAATGTTTTGTTTATAATTTTTTTTACTGAGGCACGGAGTACAACTATAAAGCAAGTTACATCTCAAATAAATAAATTTTTTACCGACGGGTTGTTCTAGGCAGCGTGGCGGCGGCGACATCGGCAGGTCACTACTCCCACATGCGACTACTACAACAACCTCTTGCAGCCTAATCCACACCCTCAATGTGCCGCCACGAAGAACGGCCACCAACGACGATGGCGACAGCGGCTTGGGGTCATCAAAGTCGTGGAATTCATGCCGGATTGGTTATCGGAATTGGCGATTGAGTCAGGTATTTTGCTTTATCTTTCCACAACAAACGTAATATTTGTCCGAAGTTCTAGGCTTTGTCGATTGTCGCTGCTGAGGTTTGAATCACAAAAAGGTTAGTTACACTTGATTTTGGTAGCATTTATGGACTGAAATTGAAACCCTTTGGTTCGACAAAATGCCTTACAGGTGTTCGACGAAATGCGCAAACACAATAGAGCTTATGTTGAAACAGAACTTGCAGAATTTACATTCCAGAAGGCTGAAGATGTTCGGAGTTCTGGTACTGTGAATGTCAAATCATGTTATGAGTATTGATAATTTTATATCGTTTCAGCAAAGAACAATTTAGTTAATAATGTTATGACTTATGAGTATTGATAATTTGATATAGCTTAAACGAAGAACCGATTAGTTATTTTGTAGATTATTGTTATGTTAGTTATCGGTTATATTTACGTTTCTGTTATGAGTTTTTGGTGCAGGATTTCATAGTGAAAATGGCGGACGCCAAGGCAGTGACAATCCGTGGGGTGGAATGGCCGGTTCATTATGTTGTAATTATTTTATAAAATCATTGATTTTATTATATGTGATCTGGTTTGGATTCTGTTTTATCTAGGTTTTAATTTATAATTAATTAATGTAATAATAAAATGATAAATTTGGATGGAATAATTAAGAATGTTATCAAACCTTAATTATATAAAAGTTAAGTGACTTAAATGATTATTGTTGTTTAATCAATTATGTTGTCTTAAAATGGAAGCCTATTTGGACTATCCATATAAAAAAACAATAGTATGACTACGGGGACTACTTCATTCAAGTGGATTGCACCAAAGTATTGTGTCAGGAAGAAAGGTGCTCGAACACATTCGTGTGATTTATCCTTTATATTTTTGAAAATAGTTGTAAATTGTTATGAGTGAAGAAGAGAGAAAAAGAAGAAAATAATATTTACCTTTATAATTTTTTTATATTTTTTAAAAGTTATTGTGAGTGGAGGGAGAGAGAAAGGTAATGATAAAAGTATAAAAAAATATTATTTAATTGAAAAGGGGAGAGAAATAATAGTGTTTTTAGTGTATAGAGATGAAGTAAGAGGTTTGATATGTATAATTAATCCTCCCCGCTTTTAATGTTATTTTGACGAAATTAGTAAAATAACATTAAAATTAGTGCACTTTGTTTACTCCTTAAATTCACGTGAATAAATGCGAGTTTCAATTAAAGTTTGAATTTTCTATTATGTCGTTTTTATTAATTACCAAAATACCTTGTATATGCCTCTCATATGATCAAAATTTAACATGAAGGCAGATGAAGTTAGTCTAGTGGACTTAAGCTGCAATAAAATAGAAACATTGGTATGTAAATTACAAGACTTTTTGATTTTGTAAGATATAGAAATAAACACTAATAGGGACCATAACCGCAATTTACTCAATAATCTATTGTAACGCCCCAAAAACTCGAATGTTTATATTCGTCAGATGTTTCCTCATAATATAGCATGAAATAAAATAACTAGGCTATTTAACATAGTTAAAGTACTTAGTAAAACAAGTAAGGAATGAACTTGATGACAACTATGATGGTGTGACAAACTAGAAGGACTAAACTTGGAAAATTGAGTTGAAGTTTCAATTAAATAGCAAAAGTCATTATGCAAATGTGTGTTGGAGGTGGGTGAGTCGACACCTACATGAAGGAGAAAAGGGGGAACTTCAATTCAGCATTTTGGCCTAAATTGGAGATGAATTCAACCTAAATTTCATGCATGGACTCTATTTCTTGATGATCTAGCCTTAACAAGCTGTAGTAAGTTGCACACTTCGATTTGGTGTTCTTGTGTGAAATGGGTGTATGATTAATCCATGAATTAGTATGAAATTTAGCGTTAAAATCACCAAATGGAACTTGTTATGTGTATGATTTTGGGTAATTTCATGTTTTGAAGTGAAACCCATTTAGGATGATAAAGTGAGTGAATCACCATTTTCAATAATTGTGTAATTTTTGGTGTAGTATGTTGTATGTGATGAATCATTTTAGATAAGTTGATTATGATATGAAATAAATGGATATTTAGTTGAATTTGATGAACGAAAATAAGAACATGGAAGATCATGCATGAATGGGTTGTACATTGTGCTTAGATAGTAGTTGATGTATAAGAATTTATACATCTTTTAAACGTCAAATATTCCTCATTAATGCGGAAATTCGTTGTGTTTTCATTGATCTAGATACTCATTTGAGTTATTTGTGAGAATGCAGGTCCGGGCTTCGGCCCGGTAAAGAAACAAAGGCTTTTGGAGCAAATTGGAACAAAAATGGAACATTTCTGCCCAACTGCCAGATATGGCACGACCGTTCCAACCATTGGCACGACCGTGCCAAGCATCCAGAAGTCGGCACTATCATCAGACTGCACAATCCGAGTCAAATCAACACTTGGCACGATCGTGCCAACCCCAAGCACGACCGTGCGCTTGCAGTCACAGGCCCTGATCAGCTAGTTTCCGAGTTCAATTTAGTCATTTCCGAGTACGATATCGATAAGCACGACCGTGCCAAATGGTGGCACGGTCGTGCCACCTCGGGGAATTTTAGCGGGATCTTTCCGGATTTGGCATCAAACTTGGTCAACAACTCAGAAAGGTACCTGACACTTACCAAGCACGACCGTGCCAAAAGGTGGCACGGTCGTGCCAAATGCCCAGTAGCTTAAATACGTGAATTCAGCTCATTTGAAGGAGAGTTGGAGCATTTGGGTGGATTTCTCTCTCAAGAAGCTGATCTTGGAAGCTTGGATATTGAAGAAAGGAGCCTTTAGGAGGTTGTATCACTTGATAATCCAACTCATTTAGCTAATTACCTTGTCTTGAACACTAGTATTTCACTTGTTATTCATGCACAATCCATATTACTTTATGTTTGCTTAGTTATCATGAGCCTTCTAGGCTAAACAATTGTGTTGTTTGAATTTTGTTGAAGCTAATGAACACTTGACAATATGGAAATAGATGTGGTGATTATTGTATGTTAATCTCCATGATGGTATTTATTCAAGTTTCTTGGAATGCATGCTCATGTTTAAAGTTATTATTCTTGAATGTTTGATCTTAAAAATTTACATGTAGTGTTGGAAAGCCCATGTAGAGATTATGATTATTGAATCTTGTTAGTTGTTGATTTGATTCATAGCATGAAACTAGGAATGGTAATTGCTAACATGATTAGGATGATGATTTGAATACGAGTATGAATTCTTGCATTTGGATTTGTAAAGTTCTTATGAATGTTTATATGAATTCTATGGTTGGTGTTCATGTTGGATTGATGATTTAGGCCAAAGTTGTTGTTTAGCATGACCATGCTTGTGATTCATGTCAAGAGCTTGTTGAAGACATCATTTACTTGAAACCAAGTTAGGGTGATTAATGTGTTGTTCATGTTAGTTTTCCTTAATTTATAGAGTTAGGAGTTTTGATTAACAATTAACTCATTATTAAAGATTAACATCAATTTAGCAAGAGAACTTAAAGAATGAATCTTAGGTGATTAAATGTTGTTCATTATAATTTTCCCAAAAGATTTATAAAACTAGAGGACCTTGATTGGAAACTTAGTTGATTCTAAGACTTGCATCACCATTAGTTTTACTTAAAAGTTGTCATATGTTTATTAGTGGATACTCAATTAAAGCAACCTTTCTTAAATATTGTTCTTGTTAATTCATTTAGTTAATTTTTATCCTTACATGATAGTTTAAAAACAATCAAGAAATCTGCTCATTGATCGAAACAGGTTTAAAAGTGACAAAAATTTAGTACTGAGACACCGAGTCCACGGATTGATATCCGGTTCTTACCAGTGAACTATACTACCACCTGACGGGTACACTTGCCCTATGTGTGTGTAGTTGGTTTTAAGTAAAAACTATTTTAAAAGCTAATCTGTGTGAACGAAAATTATAATAATAAAAATATATTTAATTGACGCACATCAAGTTTTTGGCGCCGTTGCCAGGGAAGGGCATTGTATTGCGAAGGTTGAAAGACTGTGGGCTCGGGGGCACTTAATTGAGCCTATGAGGACGCTTCAAACGTTCGATCTCGACCTACTCGGTCAGAATGAAAGATTTGAGGAGCTTATGACCCCTCCTTGGACCCGCCTATTCGCAATGGCGAAGCCCCAATATGTCGAACTAGTTATCGAGTTTTTTGCCTCGTTCAGGTTTATCTTCCCCTGCCCTGATGTTTATGAGAAAAGAGTTGGTGTTAGTTACCGTCTGGGACGGAAGTCGCATCATCAATCGACCAGCAGGTTTGGACAGATTGGGTTATATGAGGAGGATGAGATCGACTCCGAGTTATTTCACAGCAGTCTGCAAGAATGGGAGGCTGATACGGATAAAGCAGCATTGGGATCAGATCACTGTACTGGGCCGGGCCTGGGATCCACGCCGAGCCAAGGCCACATGGATCCTTGACCCATTGCACCGCATCATAGAGCGCGCCATCTTCCACGTAATCGGCGGTCGGGGTGATAGCACTGGAAACATCACCACCCGCGACCTTTTCCACCTCTATTGCATCATATCGGGGTCCAACTGCAATATCGCAGTTAGTGTTGCAGAGTCCATCCAAAAGGGTATTGGGTCGACCCCCACATCGAGGATCTGTGGTGGTGCATTCGCCACCAGGTTAGCTAGGCACTACAGGGTGCGGTTGGATGATCTTACCGTAGCTTGTGATTATGGATTACTTGATGTGGCATGCATATGATTCGCAAGGTTAATGGCATCTCGAAGTTGGTGGATCGATTGGGTAGGATTTGGGACCCACTTCCTGAGGGAGAAAGTGATCCAGAAGAGGGCGATGTTGGTGGAGCCGAGGACGTCCACATGCAGGATGCTCCAGGATTTGGGCCAGGTGAGGCTGCTGGGGGAGCAGACCCTCATCTTCAGATGGGTGAAATAGGCCAGGGCTTTGGAAGCCCAAGTTGGGAGCACTTGTTTGGTGGTTTTGGTGGTGGTTACGAGCAGGGTGCGTATGGTCCGCATGAGCCGTCTACAGTGGATTTTTGGAGAAGAATGGATGGGCTAGCGTTGGATCAGCAGGCTGTACGACACGATGTGGATTTGATCCGCGCTGAGCAGCATCGTCAGGGTAATTTTATGGAAGATATGTACGAGCAAAGTAGTCGTAGCTTCGACTGGTTATTCGGGTCTCAGCAACATCTAACAAGCTCGCTCGGTCATCCGTACACACAGCCGCCACCGCACTTCACTAGGAGATCCCGGTTTGACCGCCGGGACGATGCCGGTCCTTCAGGATCTGGCGGCCGACCCTGATCTTGCAGCTCCTGTCGTACTTTCATTTGCATTTCTATGTTTGAGGGGTGTACCATTTTGGACTGTCCGTACACTCCTCCGTTGTTGCTTTAAATTTCGTACATTTTTATTTTTATTTTTATTTAGTGGTTTAATCTTTGAACAATGACAAAGGATTGTTGGGTTGGGTTGTTTATGGTAATCTTGATCATGTTTGTAAGTGTGCAGTTTTGAATAGATGATATGCTAATCGCTGGATGGTGCAGTGGTGCATTGGAATGTTTCATATTACCTTCTTTCGCTCCATTTCTAGCCTTTGCAAACCAGGGGAGTTTTCATATTCCCGCTTCCTCCACTGCTATACTATTGCATTGCATTATGCTCATTTTTTTTGTTGTACATCGTGGGCTATGTACAATTCAAGTGTGGAGAGGTGGTTAAGCTTGTTTATGGTTGTCGAAAAAAAAACGAAAGATTAATAATAATAATAATAACAAAACTCTCTTGAATAATCAACTCAACACAAGTTTTATAAAAATCTAAAAGTTTTTGATAAATTCACAAAGGTGAACGAAAAAAGGATTTGCTCGAATAAAAGTTACCATTTAGTAATCTTTTTTTGTATAAAATCGAGCGTGAGAAATAGAGCAAAATTCCTACCTGTTTGCCTTGCATAATCCCAATACGCCCATTTCCGTGAGTTATTTTTGAGCCTTATAGCTTTAGAATTATTTTTGCTCATGTTTTTTGCGGGCAAAGATTGAGTGCGCCGGATGACTTTCGCGATTTAGAACTTGTGTTAGGCATGCATTTCGAGAACACAAAGCAAGCACATAACATAAAAATGATTGAGGCAGTAGGAAACCTTTTATTTTTAACCAATTTCAATTATCCTTACACCCAAATCACATCCTTAGTTAAACCAATTTGAGCCTCTCCCTTTCATTTCATATAAACCACTAAATATCACAAATCAGCCAATTTAGCCTTTTTTTTAACCCACATTTTTTTTGGTTTAAATTCCGATTTGGTTAAGACTAACTTGTAAGCTTTCTTGTATAGTTTATCAATTTATTAGTCATAACATCATAGCTTGGAGTTTTTATCTAAGTAGACGTACTTAGTTCCCTCTAAAGTGGTGAATCAAAGAAGAAGAAGAAGAAGAAAAGCCGTGTCAATTGGCTTTACTAGAGCAATTTTGTGGATACATCCAAGCGGTTTGCTAGCTCTCGGTTAGTTATTTGGATAATTTTATCTTTCTTCACTTCAAGTTAGTCGAGCCTTCGGTCTTTAGCCATTTTAGCCACTTTTATAAATCCATTTCCACACGCTTGACCCTAGCCAAATTACAACCCACACAAGACTTCTTGATTTTTGATATGTGTTGGTTAAGTGTTTAGATTTGATCCTTATACAAGCTTATGATATCGCAAAGTCATTGTCTTGGCATCGAGTGTTCTAAACATACTCATTGAATTGTATATTCCCTATATTTTAGCCGAGTATGTGTGAACATTGCGAGGATGTAAGGTGAACTTGTAGGGATGCTGAGATGGATCATTGCTCATAACCATATTTCATATAATTTTTGGTTTTTCCTTTTATGTCGAGTAATCCGTTTTGTTTTACCCAAGTTATTTATTTGTGCTTAGATAACGCTAGTTGAGATGATTGCAACATAGAATTTTGTTTACTTTAGTTTGTTTGAGGACAACCAAAGTTCAAGTGTGGGGATGTTTGATGTATAAGAATTTATACATCTTTTAAACGTCAAATATTCCCTATTAATGCGGAAATTTGTTGTGTTTTCTTTGATCTAAATACTCATTTGAGTTATTTGTGAGAATGCAGGTCCGGGCTTCGGCCCGATAAAGAAACAAAGGCTTTTGGAGCAAATTGGAGCAAAAATGGAACATTTCTGCCAAACTGCCAGATATGGCACGACCGTGCCAACCATTGACACGACCGTGCTAAGCATCCAGAAGTTGGCACTATCACAAGCACTATCATCAGACTGCACAATCCGAGTCAAATCAACACACGGCACGATCGTGCCAACCCAAGCACGACCGTGCGCTTGCAATCACAGGCCCTGATCAGCTAGTTTCCGAGTTCAACTTAGTCATTTCCGAGTACGATATCGATAAGCACGACCGTGCCAAATGGTGGCACGGTCGTGCCACCTCGGGGAAATTTTAGCGGGATCTTTCCGGATTTGGCATCAAACTTGGTCAACAACTCAGAAAGGTACCTGACACTTACCAAGCACGACCGTGCCAAAAGGTGGCACGGTCGTGCCAAATGCCCAGTAGCTTAAATACGTGAATTCAGCTCATTTGAAGGAGAGTTGGAGCATTTGGGTGGATTTCTCTCTCAAGAAGCTGATCTTGGAAGCTTGGATATTGAAGAAAGGAGCCTTTAGGAGGTTGTATCACTTGATAATCCAACTCATTTAGCTAATTACCTTGTCTTAAACACTAGTATTTCACTTGTTATTCATGCACAATCCATATTACTTTATGTTTGTCTTAGTTATCATGAGCCTTCTAGGCTGAACAATTGTGTTGTTTGAATTTTGTTGAAGCTAATGAACACTTGACAATATGGAAATAGATGTGGTGATTATTGTATGTTAATCTCCATGATGGTATTTATTCAAGTTTCTTGGAATGCATGTTCATGTTTAAAGTTATTATTCTTGAATGTTTGATCATAAAAATTTACATGTAGTGTTGGAAAGCCCATGTAGAGATTATGATTATTGAATCTTGTTAGTTGTTGATTTGATTCATAGCATGAAACTAGGAATGGTAATTGCTAACATGATTAGGATGATGATTTGAATATGAGTATGAATTCTTGCATTTAGATTTGTAAAGATCTTATGAATGTTTATATGTTGTGTTCATGTTGGATTGATGATTTAGGCCAAAGTTGTTGTTTAGCATGACCGTGCTTGTGATTCATGTCAAGAGCTTGTTGAAGACATCATTTACTTGAAACCAAGTTAGGGTGATTAATGTGTTGTTCATGTTAGTTTTCCTTAATTTGTAGAGTTAGGAGTTTTGATTAACATTCAACTCATTATTAAAGATTAACATCAATTTAGCAAGAGAACTTAAAGAATGAATCTTAGGTGATTAAAATGTTGTTCATTATAATTTTCCCAAGATTTATAAAACTAGGGGACCTTGATTGGAAACTTAGTTGATTCTAAGACTTGCAGCACCATTAGTTTTCCTTAAACGTTGATATGTTTATTAGTGGATACTCAATTCAAGCAACCTTTCTTAAATATTGTTCTTGTTAATTTATTTAGTTAATTTTTATCCTTACATGATAGTTTAAAACAATCAAGAAATCTACTCATTGATCGAAACAGGTTTAAAAGTGACGAAAATTTAGTACTGAGACACCGAGTCCACGGATTGATATCCGGTTCTTACCAGTGAACTATACTACCACCTGACGGGTACACTTGCCCTATGTGTGTGTAGTTGGTTTTAAGTAAAAACTATTTTAAAACCTAATCTGTGTGAACAAAAATTATAATAATAAAAATATATTTAATTAGTAGTACGCACACAAAGTGTTTAATGAATGTCTAAATGACAATGATATGTGAAATTGTTTTCAAGTAATAAAGGAGTGTGTAAAGAATGTGGGAATAATGTATATGATAGCAAAATACTATAAGTAGCGTGTTCTTGATGAAATCCATGTATGAATATAGTTAATGTGTTATTGGGTATAAGCATGTTTTAGGAGTCGTGCTATATGCTTGAGTGATGTAATGCACAATTGTGGATTTGTTGATCATATTAATTGCGATTTAAGAAGTAGGTGTGGAGCGTATGAGAATCCTAGAAAAGAGTAAATTCGAATGATGTTGATGTTAGTTTTGAAGTAATGAAAACGTTAGTGTGGATGGAACGGTGTATGTGTATTAACTAGGTGTATATGTCATTTATATGAACACAATATTATGTTAATACTATTGTCCACCATTTAAGATGGATTTATGTTCATAATTTGAAAGTATATAAGTAGGGCAGTTGACTTTCTGGATAGTCAACAATGTATAAATAACAAGGTTAGACTTCCTAACATGGCATTAAGGAGATTAGGTGATACATGATAGATTATCTATGTGGCACACATGATGGTAAGTCAAATTGCTTGAATTATGAACAATGTGATAGTGAATCTATGTCTTATGTATGTTAGTAGTTGACCGGTGAAAGTCAATGCGACATAGTACTTGGAATAATTGTTGATATGATTAAGCATGATGCTAATAGTGTAGCAAAAGTGATGACATGAAAGAATAGGAATTATGCCAATGTGGACTCAAGCATGGATGGCTAACGGGTCAAGAGAAGGCAAGGAAGCAAGCACGAACTTGGCAACTCGTGGTAAGTGATTTCCGGAATCACTTCTTCCTTAATAAATGAAGTTTGGTGTGTTGAATATAGGGAACCATGTTAGAAGATTATGGGTAAGGGTAAGTACTAAGGTAAGAAGTGTTACGGTAGTCGTAGATAGTTGTTTATGTCAAAATTACACAGTAGGAACGAACATATCCAAATGTAGAAAGAAGTATGGCGTGATGTAGTAGTTGGTTTGATCATGGGATATAACACCCTGTAATATCGTGTCCAATAGTATAGTGACATGTGTTGTATTTTAAATATAGTCTATTAAAGACCAATAAGGACTAAAGGCGTCAACATGCTCAAACTGAGCCTTTGAGTGACGGTCCGATGTCAACATGCTTAAAACTTGGCCTCTGAATGACTGATATGTCAACATGCCCAGCCTTGAGTAACATCAGAGTCAACATGCTTATAATAAGCCTCTGAGTGATCCTTTGCGAAGTCCTAACTCTCATACGTGCCAATTGTTGGGCGAGAGGGTTCAATTTTGTAAATATATGAAAGTTGGATAATGGAGGGATTAAAAGTGTCAACATGTTAATTTATACCTATGAGTGACCTTTTAACGAACCGAGAGCTCAACAATGTCCGAGCATAATCCCGGGTATGCCAAGTATTGGCTACGGAGGGCTAAATATGCCAAAAAGGTGTTTTAGAAGGTTTTTAGAAGCTTTATTAAGTTAAGGAGTTAAAAGTGTCAAAGTTTGAAAGTGGCCTTAGGGCGGTCGCGGGTCGCGAGAGACCAGGCATGGGTCTCTCGCGGGGCGCGAGAAGGGCTCTGCTGCAGAAAATTTTGCTTGCCTGCCAAACAAAGCTACAAAAACCATTAAATCGAAACTATGGCTTCCGAAACTGTTATGTCACATTTTGGGACACTTGTAAGCTTCCTCTTACACCCCTAAACACCTGGCATCAGATCCTTAGAGTTCTCCAACTATAAATGGGTGTTTAAGTGCACCATTCGAACTTGCACCTTTCTCATTCATACACTCTTCTCCCTCCTCTGGAAGTTCCTAACTGAAAGGAGCATCCAACATAGCTCTTTTGCACCCTAGGAATCACTGGTAAGTGTTCCTTCCTTGTGCATTTTTCGTTTATAGGCTTTTATAACCAAAAGTCAAGCGTTTTACGGAAAACGCTTTGACTTTCGGTTAAGACCATTATGGGCCAGCCAATTTTCGTAACGAACATGGCTAAGTGATTGTAATAAGGTACGTGTTAATCCCTATAAAGGGCACCTCCTGAAGATCACGTTTGCTAGACCAATTGACGTGTCAAAATTTTGATATTAAAAAGTCAAACAGACCATTTTTCGGAAAAATCATAAATTGATCTTATATATGTTATGGAACCTGTTTTGAAACTTAAACAAGTTGGTAATAATTATTAGAACATGTAAGAACATGTTCGGCTCGTCAATTTCAGTTCTAGGGTCGATCGCAACCGAAAGTCGCGAAGTTTGACTTCTACTTTGACTTTCGATTCTGACCCGATTTAGATTAGTTACCTACTGATCTGAAGTTGCATTATGATCATAAAATAATGTAGCATAACCCTATGAGGTTATATTACATGATCATAATCAGAATCTAAGTTTATGCGCAAGTTCCATAATGTCATCTTTGACCAAAATGTCATTTTTGCATAAATCAAGGTTTGAATGATAATGAACTTGAAAATAACTTTTCTACTGATATAATATTATAATTAGGATTATTTGGGATGTTAAACCAAGTTATAAACTGAGTTTTCAAGCAGGTCCTTAAACTATGTCGATAAATGACGATTTTAGCCCTTGTGGCTCATAAAATGGTTTTAATCAAATCTTTTAAAGGTAAATCTTTTACCTACTGATATGTTATATTAAATAACGTATCTAAGACAATTTAATTTGACCCTAATGTCAGTTTTCGTTAAACATCTCATAAAACGTCATTTTACGACATAAGCGCCGTTTCGGCGCATAGTATGGTTTTAAACCATATAAATTGACAAAGACTTGTTGCCTAATGATTTTAAAACTTATTTTAAACATATTTACAGTAGGTACATGTTATAAACTCAGAATCCCATATAATTTACAAACTATGTGTAAAATGACCAAAATGCCCCTTCGGTGCATAGTTTGGTCATAAAAGATAAATATACACATATAATTGATATCCTACTGATATTATATCATAAATAAACTATTTTTCCAGAATATTCATGATTATAAATTTAAATTATATTCAAGTTCCTTTTATATGGTATGAAATTACCAAAACCCCCTTTGAGGCATAGTTTCAAATTAAAACCATAACAAGCATAAAAGCTAATATCCTACTGATATTACAACTTAACTAAAGTATAATGGCATATAGAACTTGTCCATGACTTATCCAGTTACCCATTATCGCTTATGTAACATCCCAAAAATAACTTTTATATATATATGTGTGTGTGTGTGTAAATAAGGATATTTAATCTAATTGGTGATATGTAGTAACTAACAAAATTAAAAATCTGGACTTTTTGATTAAAGAATAAAACTCAAGGGACCAAAATGGTCAATAGGAGAACTAGGTTTTATTTAAAAGAAAAATCAATTTAAAACACACACCTTTGTGTGATTTAGTTGAACGACCAAGAGCAAGAAGAACACCAAAAACCCTACATTCACCAATTGATCAAAATTGAAAGAGGAATCGAGTTTGAGTACATGCATGAATCGATTTTAGTGATCATCAGGTCAAAGAGATCATGAGGTATGTTAAATTTGACATTTGATGATGTTATGAAGAATTATTGGATTCTTGAAACTACAATTCCTGTATAAGATGTAGAAATTAAAGCGAATAAGAGTAGAATACATACTTTTGAATAAATGAAAGTGAAAGATAGTTGTCAAACAATATGATATAAGTGTTTGAGTAAGTGGCCATGGTTATGTAAGTGGGTTTCAGTAAATGGGTTGAATACCTGAATTGTGATGTTGAAATTGATGTGGCTGATGTGAGAATAATGAATTTTAGATGTTTAACAAGGCATACTAATCACACTAAACTCATAAGATGTTAAAATTATGACAAATTCAGGAAATAAGAACCAAATAAGTTTAATGTAAATATTAATGCCTATAAGGTGTTTGATATTATGCCTAAGAAAAGGTAAATTGTTAAAAAGGAATATAGAGAATCATGGTAGAGAATATATAAATGAGATATTGACAGGTTCGTGTCGTATGTCATGCTATGAATTCTAAATGGTAAACTCGGATGAAATTTATAGGCAAATTGGGTGAAGCATCTAGTGCCAAAGCTGAAGGAGACGCACGGTTGAAGGGAAAGCTTTGAGGTACGTGGTTTTATATCTTGTATGATTTATTCATTACTTGATTATTAGTGTGACATTAACCGAAGAAATACTTAAAGGAAAAAAATTCAGTCATTCATAAGCGATGGATTTCGCACGAATGAATCAAACTAGTAATTGGTACTTGAACATAAGTTGGAATTAGTTTGTAAGTGGAGGAATTCACATAATTATCCAAAAATATGAGAATGCGTAAACCGAGTTACCGAAAACGCAGATCGTAAACCGTAAACTTATAATGCGGTCGAAAAGAGGTTTCTTGTTTGGCTAGAATAGTCAAATCGGTAAACTATAAGAGAAGAAGGTATAACAACATGCAAGCCAAGTGACGGATGCGTAAACTGGAATTAATAATCTTAGTGGAAGTTGAGTTTTTCCGTAAAGGACTAATTCACATCACAAGAATGAAGGAAATATGGTCGAATTGATTAACGGGTCAAAATAACTTTGTAAATAAATTTTACGTCAATAACATTAAGTGTAAAAATTCACTATTTGGTTGATGTGTTCAAAGTTAAAAGGAGGATGATTGATTTACGATTATGTAGAAACGAATTCGAAGCAAAACGGACGAGAAATGTAGAAGTTATGGACAATTTCGTAAAAGAACTAGAAGTGAAAATCTGTGACTGGACTGCAGCGTAAGCTACGGCCCTCAACCGTAGCTTACGGTTGAGACCTGCTGTCTCAGACAGAAGGAGCTTACCGTAAGCTACGGTAAGCCAACTGTAGCTTACGGCGGGTTTTCAAACAAAATTTTTAGTTTGTTGTTTTATGTATTTGGGTCTAATTTGATGTGTCGTACACTCTCTATATCTAATGTAAATGATAGATTATGATATATAGGTGATTGCTAAGGAGTTTTTGGATAAAGATCAAGCATCAAGAAGAACCGAACACAAGTGAAGGACTTAGCTTCCGCAAGACGTTCTAGACCTTTTGTAAATCAAATAACTTATATGTTTTTGTAAACTTAAAATATTAAGATAATGTGTGTGTTTATTTCATGAAGTATTATGAAACACGAACCTTATCAAATGCTTTATGTAAATTTTAAACTTGGTTGTAACAGCTTATAAGCATACGGTTGGTTATACGTAACTAGTTTACGGAATTTAATCAAAACGGGTTTAACCTTATCATTTTAATTTCAAAATCCAGAATGTTTATAGTTTACCCATATTATACAAGTCAAAGTACTTGTCGGGTTTAAACTACATTCTATCCAATCATCGTTTAATCAAGCGTAATACGTTTTGATCATGTACACTACTCGATCTAAGTCTATGACTTAAATAAAGACCGATAGTATTAATTGGTTAGCTTATGCCATAATCTAGACTAGAGCCTTGCCGGTAAATGCTATCTGCACGTTAGTACTTCTGTGTACGGCTGAGTTACTGAAATTAAAAGAAGACTAGCTCAGGTAAATACTCTTGACTTATTTTCCCTATACGGGCTTGGGATACGGTAAACTATTACTGTTTGATCAGAAATGGGATCAATCGAATGCCGGATTGTGGCTAGTAAATCCGCATATTCTGTTTTAATCAGTTTTCTTTGATAACTTAAACATCGGGGGTTAAATTACCGTGTCCTGGATATCCTCGGCTCATTAGATTAGTTAATGGTCACGACCTTAGCGCAGGGTGTAGGCATACACCTGACAGACGCTCAAATGCAAATTACCCAAGACGTTGGGGATAACTCCTCTGTGAGTTCTAAGTGAGGTGTATTTAATCATGTCTCGGTCTCTATACTAGGCCCTGTATGTATGGACAAACATGTGAATCTAATAACAAGGTTACAAAGTAACTTCCCAAGTTATAAAAGATTTTGTGCCCTGTGCACTTAAAATCATTTTAAAAATGTTTTCAAAATGAGTCAGTTGGGTGTATTTACCAGCGAAAGCTGACGTATCGTCCAAAGACTATATTGCACGTACAATATGAAATAGGCCGGAAGCTTCTCGGTAGTGAATAAGAGGATCTTGCAAATCCTTAGATCTGCCCTAAAGTCTGTTTTATATTCTTTCTTTGTACATTTTATGATCCGCCTGTGGTTCTTCTATTACGAGCCTGTATATTATTTTATTTCAAACATTTGGTTTGTAATAGTAATTTTACTCCAAGACTTCCGCTGTGCCGTGTTTAATTGACAATGATGTTATCAACTGACGTCACGATACTCCCCACCCGGGCCCACCGGTGTATGGATTTGGGCTGGAAATCCGGGGTGTGACATGGGATTAAGAACTAGAAGGATATGAGCTTGATTATGGTTAAATTACGTCGTTTGTGAACCTTAAAAAGAAGAAAAGGATGAGCTGGGAGAACACGCCGTAAGCTACGGTGGTCTGGCCGTAACTTACGGCCAAGTAGACAAGAAGAAACAACTACTGCCAGCCATAACTTACGGCTGGGTCTCCAACCAGCATTGTTGTTTTCTTCGTTTTCTTCGATTTCGGACCTTGTAAACCCTTTTTCCAAGCCCCGTTAAACTTCTATAACGTATCTAAATCCTACCAAATAGCTTGGTGAGTTACGGGAGAGTATGAATTCGTTGTTAAAGCTCCCGAAATGTATTCCAAACTCATTGAAGAGTGTTTATGAGGTGCGGTGAGCGTGTCCGTAAGTATGTGTGGGAATGAAATAAGTCTAAAGGCATGTATGAGTATGGGTATGGATTTACCTACATATTAACAATAAAATTCATAGGTAAGCATGATTCAGAAATGAGTATGCACGTAGGTTTGTACGTATAAGACTTATTTATATGGATGTTGGTGACTAGGATATGTTAGTATAATCATATGGGAATGTAAGTGGTATGTAAGAACTTGTATATATGTATACATGGCTTCAATATGTATGAGAATTAACGTTACTAGTTATTGTCCTGAGAATGAAATGAAAGTGTACGTATAGTATTGTTGACTTATGAAGACTTGACGATTGGGATGCAAGATCGTACACAGAGAGATAATCGAAAGGATTAGCATGAATAGAAAGAATATGGAGTGATCATTTAATTACGAATGTTTAAAATTATGAATAACATCACCAAACATTAATAATGCGGATGTATGTGGTGATTGCAGGTTGCACGGAACTATTATCACTAAGGAATTTAAAGGGGTGAAAATCGAGTCAAAGAGTAAGGATTGTATGGGAAGAGTGGTCTCATAGCTTGTATTTATGTATTACATTAACAAGTTAATCAAGAATGAATGTTGTAAATCCTTTCAAGAAAGTGTCCAACATTTTATAAATGAACCTTCAAGTATGGCATGTAGTTAATAAAGAAAGAATTTTTGAGTCGGTATTTCCTCTGCGTCTCTTATGGTCAAAATGTTTTAGGGTGTTACATCTATGATGATATAAATCTCAAAAATAATTGAGTTAAATGCCTGGTTGGTCCATGTGGTTTTCCATTTTTGCAGAGTTGGTGCTGAGACTTCAATAATTACATAGTTGATCCTAGTGGTTGTAATTTTTGCACTCGTGTAGTCCTTATCATTAACTGATGTTAGATTTCTTTGTAAAGTATGTTTGAAATGGCATAATTGCTCCTAAATAACTAAAAATATAAAGATGGGCTCACCCCTCATCTTCTTCCTCCTCTCTCGATACTCTAGAAGCTACTAAAGTATGTATATTGGTTGAATGCTACAGAGATCGAAAGTCCGTCAGCACATTATAAGCAATATTCGACGAATGATTTTGGGATAACGGGTCACGAACTTGTGATTGATGTTAGTGGAGGTTTTTCTTCTATACGTTCATGGTGGAGATTAAGCAAGGAGGTGTGACAAAGAAGAAATGGAATGGGTAGTTTGTAGTTAGGTTTATTCTTTTTTTATACAAGATTTTAACATTTTTTTGAATGATAGTAAAAAAGACTAAATGTGTTACTACCGGGTAAATAATACCTAATTTTACTAAAGAAATAAGTAAAGTGAAATTTATCTACCATCATTGTAAGACTTGGAATGCACACCATATAAATCGTAGTTGTATATTTTACCGTATACACTGGGATATGTAAAATGGTATGAACAGAATAGCCACAACAAAAACACCAAAAATAGCGACAAAACAAATGACAGAAATCTTATTAGTTTAACCAACCCAAAAATACCCAACCAAACCCTAGATCTCACAAATTATGAGAACTGTAACAATACAACAGAATAGATGATCAACTGATGATAATCAAATGATCTGTACAACTTACAACAACAAGATCTTAACCAAGATCGAACAGATGAACAAATCAGAACAAGAAGTACAAACCCTAATCGCCTTGGAGAGAGAGAGAACAAAGAAGTATCCAGATATTTTTTCTCACACTGCACCCACTCTTTTATATAGGAGACAAATTACATAAACCCCTTGATGTTTAGCATTTACTCCTTTGAAACATAAAAACGCAATACAACTTACGAACCCTTGCACTTTCAAACCTGCACACTTATAACCCTTGTCAGTTACAACAACTTGTAACAAACATAACATCCAAACTAACAAATGTTGCAACATGAATTACCATATTACTATATTTTAATTTAACAGGATACAATGCACATCATAACAAATATTACTAAAATTTGTTCATTGAATGTGGAGAGACCGAACCATTTAACCCGAAAAGAAATATATAATTTGGTTTTATATTCTTGGATTTAGAATTAATCGAAGCATTAGATCAATCCAACTTTTAATATGATTTTCAGTATTTAGCTCTAGATTAAGCAAGGTACACAAACCAGATTTTGGGCCAACCGAATTGCTAGTTAAAACTGGTTCTAGCCCAAGCCGGGTCGGACAATACTGGTTCAAAGGAAAAAAAATGAACAGGTTCAGACCGATTTGGGGGCGGATTGAGTGATAAAACAAACGGATCGAACTGGATTGGGACCAGTTCTGGGCCAAACCGGTTCGGATTGAAACCAGTTTCAACGTATGTATTCTCAAACCGGTATGAGACCAGTGGATTGGATCTGTGGCGGGTTTCACCAAAACCGGCTTGCCAACATATCAAACCTTGTGGACATGTTCAGAGCATGACATCTCTAGACCTTCCTAATTTATCTGGAGCACAACAACTCTGGAAACAACATTGTACCTAGATTATATACATTAGATCAATCTCATAAGTCCCATCCATCTCAAACTCATCATCATCGGCCCATTAATATTGCATGCCATCGTCGTGTGCTTGTTCCAAGTGGATGAAGTCTCGTAAATTCCTCAAGCTAGTGGTGAGATTGTACTCAACTGATACTACCACACGTGGAAAGTATAGATCCAAATTTCTCAGCATCATACTTGAGATGCACATCGTTGGATGATTCAGAAAACTCGACACTAAATGGAGGTGATAATTTGCGCCCTATCGCTGAACCACACTGTAAACACGAGTAACTTTACGAACTGCTCTACAAGAATTTATGCTTTAGATTATTAGGAGTGTTTTACTCACCATACACAATATTTGTCATCGCATCCTTTACCAACCTGGCCCAACAACTCAATTTGCAGATAGCCACCAATACAGACCACGGGCGCAGGTAAGTTGAACGTTTGTAAGCAATTTTCCTGTTTCCATGAAGTTTTTGACGAAATATATTACCAAAAGATACACGAGTGCAACAGTGGCTAAACGGGTTGGATGGGTAACTGTTTATAAGAGGTTCAGGTTGAAACAAATAATATGATGCTTGAAAATGACTTTTACATGTATCAGTTCATTTCTCGCGAGTAATAATATATGAAACACGAACTCACTTGTGCCACAGTGAACACTAAATGGGTTGGATGAGTGACAGGATAAAATGGGTTCAGGTCGGAACAAATAATATAATGCTCGAAAATGATTTTTACATGTATCAGTTTATTTCTTGAGAGTAATAATAAATGAAACACGAACTCACCTGTGCCACAGGGAACACTGGTGACGTATATGTCCAGATAAACTTGTCATCTGCACATTCTTATTATTCGGATCCAGATGAGTATATTGGGTAACCAAACCACCCTGTATATATGAATGTCAGTTAGATGGGTATGGACATAACGTAAAAAAAACCACTGCAGCCAACACATACATGAGAGTTACATGCATAAATAATACATGATTAGTGGTATGAGTATAGAAAGTGTAATTATAATGCACACCAATATGCTGCCAGTGTCGAGAAACAACAGATGCACGAACGACACTGGCAACTAAGGGAGTGAAAAACAAATACATGTTTTAATACAATTTTCTTTTCAACTAAATATATACCTGTTATGAATAGAAGTAAACAACAATGGTTTTTACAGATTACACGCACTGATGTTTTTTGGGCAGACTCTTGTCACGGCACTGGTAGAAACGGTGAAATAGTCACAGAAAATGAATATCAGTACCCATGTTGTATGACGGTATCGGTTTAGTTCGCCATTATAAAAAAATCAATATTATTGGATTTGTTCCCTTTAGTTAGGTATCGGTTCGGTTCGTCTAGGTAAAACAAAAGTTCAACTATATTGGATTTGTTCGCTTTTGACTAAAGGTTTTAACGAAACGTTGATAAAAATAAATTGACGAGAACAAACTAAAACGATGTTAGAAGGTAAATCTTATCAGTTTAGTTCATTCATTTAACAATTTAAATGATGGAAATCAATTTCTGCTGCAAATTTACCCATTATAAATTAACAACATTGTGATGCATAGAGTAGTTTTACTCTATGCTTAGGAAGGTTTTCAAAAAAAGTTTGATATAATTACACTTTTAAACTAAAACTATTTTGGTTTTTTACTTTTAATCCCAAAGCTTTCTATTTATGTCAATTTAACCTAATAACTTTTTTACTTTCAACTTTAATTCTGTTTAACGTTTTGTTCTAAATTTTGCGAGTTAACACAACGCAACGTTCATGTGTGGTTCAACGTTTTTACGTTTTTTTTTTACGTTTCGTTCTAAATTTTGGGAGTTAACATTACGCAACGTGCGTGTGTAGTTCAACGTTTTTATGGTCGTCTATTTTTTTCCCGTTTGATAGATTCATCGTGATGCACGAGTCCTAAATCAACTTAGTTATTATTTTCTATGTTTTATGTTTCGATCTAATTTCTCCGCATTAACACGTTGCAACTTTAGTATTGATGATCGTTGGCAGTGTTGTAGTCTTGGTACTATTTATCATGGTTTTACACCACACTGCAACGCAGGGATTAATACTAGTTTAAAGGTCAATTATGATATAACTAGTAAAAGTACTCACTCGTGCATCGCAGCGGAGTTTTATATCGATTGAAAACTATAAGAAAACAAATATTAATAGTGGTACCGATAATAGTGACAGCGGAAACTATGTTGTAAAGGATATCTACACGTGTTTTACATTAATCGAAAAAAATAAAAAGCGAATACCGATGTCAGTCTTGATAATACCGACACAGGTACATACGTTGTTCGGTTAGTGTTGGTTTGGTTTGTCATGACACTGATACGGTATGATACTTGGTATAGTTTATGATACTAAAAAATACTTTATTTCAGATACAACTATGTTTTTATCAAAATTTATATCATTAAGATCTCAACCATGTATTTAAATTATTAATTTATAAAAAGAATAACGAACACAAATTGATAAAAAAAAAACATAAAATTACCAAAAAAAAAAGTAAATGGGTTTAAATTCATGAATTAAATGCTACATAGTAATTGGAACTGAATTCATGAATTATAATTGAAATCTGATTTGTAGAATTGTTATTAGAGTGAATTTCAAATTTTGTTCTTTATATTTATACTTATTTTTAGGTTGTGTTCTTTATTTTTAAATTGATAAGTTTTGTACTTAATATTTCAAAATTGTGCACGATTTATCCTTTGGCCCTAACCCGGTTTATTTTTTCAATTAAATCTGATCACATGACTAGCACATGAGCACATATTTGTCTTTTTACCATTACATGGACTATTTTGTAAATAATGAAAAAGACATATATATAAAAAAAATCTGTATTCTCTCTCTCTAACCTGCTCTCTCTCTTCTTCCTCTCTCTAACCTACATCTCTCTAACATTTCAGACTACCATCACCACTTCCCGGTTGTCACCACCACCACCACCACTTCCTGGTTGTCACCGTCACCACCACCCGGTATCTCTCTATCTACCTATCTCCCCATCTCTCTAACTATGTCCATCACCATCAACACCACCACCAACAGCCACCAACCACAACACTGTCATTCATCGCTCATGCTCACACTACCGCCACAACTACCAAACGTCGATGCCAAACGCCGCCGCCAACCACTTCGATTAGGTGGAGATTTGAAATTAGATTGCTACATTTGAAATTTAGTTTCATTGAAATTAGATTGCTGAGAATGCATATTCAGGGTGCATCTACATTGAGAAAGATTATTGGGGATTCTGCAGCTTGTTTGATTTTGTTGAAGCTGCATGATTAAACAGGTTCGTTGTACATATTCTAGGGGGTTGCTGTGATGGTACATATTTGGTGGGGGGCTACGGTTAAGGATGTGGGGGGAGGTTTAATCGAAGGGTTGGAGGTTAGGGGTTGAATCAGTGGGCTAATGGCGGGGAGGTGCGGTTGTGGGTGGTGGACGTGAGGGGGGCTAGTGGCGGTGAATCTTTTTTGGTGGTGGCTGTTTTATGGTTGTGGTTGCAGATGGGGGAGTTGTTGGCTAGTGGTGGCGGTGATGGTTGTTGAAAGTCATTGAGGGTGGTGGTTGTTAGTGATTGATTGGGACTGTCACACCCCAACCGATGGCGGAAACATCGGAGTGAGACGAAATAGATTGCTCAAGGCATCATAACACTATTTGCGACAATATTTAAATCAAACCCATTTCATTTCATAACAAAATTGTCAATTACAACACGAAATTCAAATACAGTAAGTTCAACAACATAAATCTTAACATTCTAGATGTGTTTTTATGCCGTCCCTACTAAGTTTCGTCATGATCAACATCCTTAACCTGCAACACGTTAAAAGTATAGTTCAACACAAAGTACTGGCAAGTACACAAGTTTGATATAGCATAAGTACAAAAAGGTTTAAACGAATCCACATGTTAAGCTAGCATACTAGATTAATGTAAACATGGCATGCGATCTATAAGTCAACCCTCGCGTGTCACCGAAAAATAGAATAAACTTAACATGACCTCAAGAATACGGGCGGTGCGTTACTCCTATAGCGCTATACATGTTAAGGGGGAGGCTCGTACGTAGTTAATGACAGATAGCATCATATAAGAATGTTCCAAGTATACAAATCGTGTATCAAATAACTATAGCATATATGATGGATTGTTTGTGTGATTGCATAAAAGTATAAGTGTGATTGTGTGTATTTTGATAGACTAACATGTTGCACCCAAAGGTGTAAAGCGTAAAAAGGGTGTTCGAGTGTACTCACGGTTTTGCAAGCTTCCACTTGGTATTTCCGTAAAGTGTTGGGGGAGTTTGGAGGATGGGGCACCGAGTTATCTTTGAAAGTCTTGGACTTTCAGATGGAAAGAGAGCTTTAGAGAGAAAGAGAGAAGTGTTTGAGGTGTGAAATGAGAGTGGAAGGAGGTGGGTATTTATTGTTGAGGTTTGGGGGGTTGTTAGTTGGGTGCATTTAATATAGAAAACACAAATTGAACCAATCCATGGGCTAGAAACCATTTTCTCCGAATTATGCCCCCTGAACTTAGTTTTTCCTTCATTTCATGCTCTAACTTGATATTTTTGCATGTTTTTAAATGTATAATATGTATGTAAGTATATTTTGAGCATTGAGTATGATTGTATGAATATTTGCACATATAACAAGTACCGGTTTGTATGTAACATGTATCAAACGATTGAATGCATGTAAGATAAGTATGTATCAAGTATGAATTTTATTACGATCAAAGTCTCGGATTACAAGATTGGAAAAAAATACGAATACGATACGAATACAAGTTTTCATAAATAGAAATACGATTAAACTTTCTAATTAAGGAAAGTACGAAAAAACGAGGCGTTTTAATCTCCCCTCCTTTAGGGAATTTCGTCCCGAATTTATTCAAGAGGAAGACTTTGGAAAAGATGTCATTTTGGTGAAGACGTTTGGCCAAAAATCATGATTTTGAAGTTTAAAGTTTATAAATGTGTAAATATATATCAAATTTTTGAAGGATAAAAACGGTAGGTTCGTGAAAGCACTTTGTTTTGACTAAGGTGTATAAGAATAAGTAAAAATGTGTATGTGTGTGTGCGTAAATAAGTGAGCTTGACTGAGTCGGGACAACTCTTTGGAAGGAATATTTTAAAAGAGTGCGACCTAAGGGGAAGGTTTTAGTATAAGTACGGATGTATTTTGATTAAAATAAGGGGTCCACACCATAAGTTGTAAGAAACGTTCTGGCAGTTCTAAAGTGTATTAGTAAAATCACTTGTTGTAGAAAATGTTTATTGGGGAGAAACTAGTAGTAGTAAAAATATTTACGGTTTATAGAAGGTTTTGGCGGTAATAGACCGACTAATTGAAGTTTGTGCGTAGATAAGAGTGGAAGATTGTTTTAAAAGAAAAGGAACATTTTGACAAGATTGAGCAGGTGGGGATGTTTATAAAAATGGATTGAAGGTTTAGGCTAATTCAATGTAAATAAAGTTTGGATGAAAGGTTAAGGGAATAATTGGGAATATTGTGGTATGGTAGTGAATGAACCAGTTGGTAGGTGTATGCGAGGGGTAAAAATGGTATGAATATCGGATAAAATGCGAACATGGAATGTTGAGAGATCCTAGTGATAGTTGTAGCGGTTAAAGCTAAGGATCTTGAGAATGAAGCTTTGTCATGGATAATCGAGTACTAATCATTTCGAAGTGGGGTCACCAAAGTTTGTTATGAATCAAATGTATTTAACAAGGTCTGGGAGAACACCAAATTTCTCATGACACGTTTTGCGAAAGTTTGGTAACATGGTAAGGACACTTATATATAGGAAGTACTAGTGGTGTATCCACCATGTTCACACCATGTTACATCTGTTTTGCTATTCGGTGTCATGTTACGTTCCGTATTGTGATACACAGTAGAACCCACTGTGGTTTTCATGCGCCTACCAATATAATCTCGTGTGCACCCGCGATTATTTTGGTTTGTGCATGATCCGCATAGTTTGTACTAGTAGTGTACGGGTCAGGTTCCATTTTAGTATTACAAGCAAAATGGGTGTAAGATAGCACATAAAAATTAAGTATGTAAGCATGATTGTATGTATGCACGAGTGTGTCAAACTTAGGCTAAACCACTCGGGTTATGCCTACTTATAGATTTCAAGTATGACTACCAAGTAGTGCGAATGTATAAATTTTGAGCATAATTGAAGACAAATACGTATAACATTAGCATGCAGTATAGAACACATAAGTCTAGTACATAGTTTGAGTGTATAAATAAAAAAGTAACAATGATACGTGTAGGATTGCTATGAAATATTGACTGGATAAATTGAATCATGTATGATGATATGCATGCGTATGGTTGCTTGAGTCAAACATTGAGTTTGTCAGACCCCAACCGATGGTGGAAACATCAGAGTGAGACGAAAAAGATTGCTCAAGGCATCATAACACTATTTGCGACAATATTTAAATCAAACCCATTTCATTTCATAACAAAATTATCAATTACAACACGAAATTCAAATACAGTAAGTTCAACAACATAAATCTTAACATTCTAGATGTGTTTTTATGCCGTCCCTACTAAGTTTCGTCATGATCAACGTCCTTAACCTGCAACACGTTAAAAGTATAGTTCAACACAAAGTATTGGCAAGTACACAAGTTTGATATAGCATAAGTACAAAAAGGTTTAAACGAATCCACATGTTAAGCTAGCATACTAGATTAATGTAATCATGGCATGCGATCTATAAGTCAACCCTCGCGTGTCACCGCAAAATAGAATAAACTTAACATGACCTCAAGAATACGGGCGGTGCGTTACTCCTATAGCGCTATACATGTTAAGGGGGAGGCTCGTACGTAGTTAATGACAAATAGCATCACATAAGAATGTTCCAAGTATACAAATCATGTATCACATAACCATAGCATGTATGATGGATTGTTTGTGTGATTGCATAAAAGTATAAGTATGATTGTGTGTATTTTGAT
Organism: Scalesia atractyloides; assembly: GCA_947069175.1. Lineage (NCBI taxonomy): Eukaryota > Viridiplantae > Streptophyta > Magnoliopsida > Asterales > Asteraceae > Scalesia > Scalesia atractyloides. The sequence goes on along the minus strand of CAMTDV010000007.1, from coordinate 13,716,448 downwards.
AGACTAACATGTTGCACCCAAAGGTGTAAAGTGTAAAAAGGGTGTTTGAGTGTACTCACGGTTTTGCAAGCTTCCACTTGGTATTTCCATAAAGTGTTGGGGGAGTTTGGAGGATGGAGCACCGAGTTATCTTTGAAAGTCTTGGACTTTCAGATGGAAAGAGTGCTTTAGAGAGAAAGAGAGAAGTGTTTGAGGTGTGAAATGAGAGTGGGAGGAGGTGGGTATTTATAGTTGAGGTTATGGGGTTGTTAGTTAGATGCATTTAATGCAGAAAACACAAATTAGATCAATCCATGGGCTAGAAACCATTTTCTTCGGATTATGCCCCATGAACTTAGTTTTTCCTTCATTTCATGCTCTAACTTGATATTTTTGCATGTTTTTAAGTGTATAATATATATGTAACTATATTTTGAGCATTGAGTATGGATGTATGAATATTTGCACATATAATAAGTACCGGTTTGTATGTAACATATATTAAATGATTGAATGCATGTAAGACAAGTATGTATCAAGTATGAATTTTATTACGATCAAAGTATCGGATTACAAGATTGGAAAAGAAATACGAATACAAGTTTCATAAATAGAAATACTATTAAACTTTCTAATTAAGGAAAGTACAAGAAACTGAGGCGTTACAGGGACGGTTGTTGACGGTGGCGAAAGATGTAGAAAGAGAGAAAGGGGTAGAGAGATAGAGAAATAAATACATATACATATATACTATATACATATTATATTAATATATATTATATTATTTTTAAAATTTGTTTTTGTCTTATTTTTAAAATATTTTGAAATAAATCAGTAAAAAGACTAAACTACCCTTGTATGAGCTACTTTAACTGAAAAATAAACTGGGTTAGAGCCAAAGGACAAACCATGCACGATTTTGAAACATTAAATACGAAACTCATCAATTTTAAAGATAAAGGGCATCACCTGAAATTGGGTATAAAGATAAGTGACAAAATTTGAAATTCACTCTTGTCATTTTGACCGGTCGCGCATTCTGGTAGTGTCAAGACTTAAACTAACTCGAATTTGTACCATCATATATCTGACCTAACTCATTTCCGAACAAAACTTACGTGAAAATGTAAACCAACTGGACAACATACATAAAATAAGCACGGAAACGTATTATATTTAACCTGACTCATTACCGAGAAAAAATTACGACAAAACGTAAACTAAATTGAATTTACACCGTAACGTACTTAAATAAAGCATGTCATAAAATAATATTTTTTAAGTAAAGAATGCTGCTGTGCTTGTGGCGAAGTTGAATTATAAAATAACTCAAACTTATATACCACCAAATGAAAACGTATTATAGATAACAAAACATAGACCAACTAAAACGTATTACATTAAAATAAATACGTAAACATATTATATTTAAAATCCATTACTCCAGTAGAAATATTATTAAAAAAATTTGAAACACCCTAAACGCATTTTGTCCTAAAACGACGCAGCGGAAAATACCTTCTTTATTGACTATCTGACTCAAAAAAAAATACCTTCTTTATTGACTATTTGACTTACTTAAAGATTCATTTATAAATTATTGGACATTTTCTTTAATTAGATTCACTACATTCAAACTTGATTAACTTGCTAATTGTAATACATAATACAAGCTATAAGACCACTCTTCACGTATAATCATTGCTCTTTGACTCGATCTTCGTCCACATATCTCTCTTGGTGATAATGATGATCTGACTAATATGCGGTCACCATACACACAACCAACACATTAGTAGAGGGTGACATCTTACACAATTAAATGGATATATAATAAATCAATAACAACATAGTATTCTATCTATGTATACTTCTCCATAATTATATCCTTCTAAATTTGTTCTTTATACCGGACTTCACACTTTCAGAAGCCCGACTCTTACATACCTGCATTCCTGTTTCATTCTCATTAGCAGTACAGTTAGTAAGACATAATATCAACGTATTGCAGACCTCCATCTTCGCGTAAGCACATACCACTGATCTACATTCAATAAATTACACTTCCTGTTTACACTCGCACGCATCCATATACATACATACATATCGCATACAAACGTCTCACGCCTACGGATACACATGACATGTACCCACTATAACTCTATACCTACTACTTACATGCAACTTATGTTTGCTTGTTCACATGCAATTACCATACTTAAATCGTATACTCTCTATTTATCAATGTTCGTACGTGTAAATAAGTTGATTCTTTCATGCCTATAACACATCTACTCAATACGAGTTTTAATCATACAATTACATAACTTGGTGTTGGCACCCACACATGAAACCACATTCACTATACGTATATCAAGACTCGTACTTTCACTCTTACTTTATTTTTACAAGCCTAGCATCACTTAATAGCCTTAAAAACATCTTAGAGGATACCGGGTTGGAGCTGGAATTAGTCGATACAAGAAACACAAATAATTAGAAAGTTTGGTAAACCTGTCGTAAGCTACGGCCTGCCTACCATAGCTTACGGTAGCCATGTTCTGCCAAAATTTAAATCCTCTATCGTAAGCTACGGTTAGCTACCGTAGCTTACGGTAACCACGTCCTGTGAAAAATTAATTCCTCTACCGTAAGCTACGGTTAGCTACCGTAGCTTTCGGTCAGCTGCTGCTGATTTGGGGCTGCAGCTTATTTGACCCGTTTCGAGTCCCGTTCGTTCATTCCTATTCCGATTCATTTCAAATTAAACATTTAACATCTACGAGGTTCCGTTCCTCTTTACACTACCGTAGACTCACTTTAACAGTAAATTCTACATGTGCACAAGTCCAATTGTACTTTAATTATGTCATTTAAGCGATAGCTTACTACTTGGATTTGCTCCATTCGGTTTATATCATGCAACATCCAATCTAGTTGACCATTATCAACCCAATGTCATCAAACTCATCTTAGTACCTCCATTGTTCTTACGTTCCCACTAGCTTCTCCAACAATTAAAATAAAACATTTCCCTTAAAGTATCTAAAGAGTGATTCCGGGAATCACTTACCTTAGCGGCCGTTTTAGCATTTGTTACCTTGCCTCCTCTTGACCCGTTAGCCTTCCATGCTTCCATCCATCTTGACATGATCCCTATACTTTCATGTCATCACAATCACATTCTTGTTAGCATATACGATTGTACATTTAATGATCGTATCAAATGTATAACTCACATTTGACTTTCATAAGTCAATCCTAACAAGCATAAGGCATATACTCAAAATCACATCTTTTCATACTCATATAATTCATTAAGTCATCACATATAATATATACTGATATATCACATACCGTATGGCTTTCTATAATCTTACAATTGTGATAACAAGTCTAACCATGCTTCTTATGCGCAGTTGACTTTCAGAAGTCAACGTTTATCATATGAACTTTCGAAACAACCTCATATATTCGTGTCATCATATTAGGCTATATAAATGACGCTATGTACATTTCATGCTCATGATGCAATATATTTACCACACATGATCACTTAGCTATGTCATGGCCATGTATAACTAAATCAATACCAACTCAAGCTCTCATGATTCTAAAACTGTCAACCACATTCAAAGCTGGCAACTTAACATAATCTCAACATCAATAGTTACTTGTAAGTCCACAAGCTATACGTTTCGTACACATCCGTTTCTACGCTATCGTTAAGCCACTAATCCAACTCATGGTATGCACCACCATTCAAACATAGGGTACTAGTTTTCTAACACATTCTTTTACCAAATCTCATCATCAACTACATTTCACATATACTTATCAAATACCTTCCTATGTTTGTTTTATTATCAAGTATATCATCATCACTTTCTGTACATGTTCACTTATTATTTGCATACAAATCTCATCTAATAATCTCACCTATGCATTTCATCAAACACTTGGTGTGCGTACTACTTTCTAAGCATAATGTATAAGTATTTCATGTCTAATCTTCCTTATTCACACATAATTCATCAAGTCTTCTTATTAATCAACAAGTATCATTCACACATAGACATCAACATAGTAAAATCTTTAGTTCACTCAACTCATTTATATTAGATCATAAACCATCAAAAACCCAAGTTCTTGAACATGGGTTCTTTCGTTAAAACCCCTAATTGAGATGATTAACTCATTATTATCACTATATTAAGTGCATCTAAACCCAAATTCAACCATTCCATTCTTCTAATTCATCCAATTAAGAGTAATTCATCAAACCCACTAGAATTGCAACTAGGAAGGTTTTAAGAGATAATTTTTTTATACTTACATGATGATTTGAAGATGATAAACACTTTGAAACTCATGGATTACACATGCAAGCCTTCGAATTATTCCTCTTTTTCTTAAATTGATTCTTAATAACACACACACACACTCACACACTATTTGTGTGTGTGTCGACACACACTTCTGCCCAAAAATAGGCTCTTCCCCTTTTCCATCTTTTTATTAAAACATTTTCCAACTTATCCCCTTTTAACCCTTCTAGTTTTGATTGTTATTTGTTTAGTCAATAAACTTTATTATTAATATCTAGCTTGTATTTATAACCAAGTTAACTAACTTAGTTACCTCCATATCCCATTGTGTAAAATAAATCATGCTTGTAATTTAACATTTGTGTTTTTGGGGCGTTACAAATTTAACAAAGCCCCTTTAACTTTACTAAATCTCTACTATTTTTGAGACCCCTTTGCTGGTCACTTTGCAAAGTCTAGAACAATCTATACATTACCTATTTCTTATAGACCAATACCATACTTCTACTTTCTTTGATGGTGAAATTTGAAAACAATACAATTTAAAATTTTATTGACACACTACAGTTTCTTTTAATTTCTGTCGCCTATAGCATTTAAACTCAATGCCTACCCTCTCAAACTCAGGTATCTAAAGACTTTGCCTTCACCAATAGACCACCATCCCATTGGTGCACTATTGTGTTTTTGAAGTTGTTTTTTACTATTAATAATAATAATAATTTGGTTTTATATGTTTGAATTTTAGAATTAACCGAAGCATTCGGTTCAATTTGGGCAGGCCCCTAAAAGATAACTAAATTTTCCAAAACCAGACCATTCTATATATACACCATTCAACTTGTAATATGGTTTTTATTATTTTAGCTCTAGATAAGCAAGGTACACAAACCGACTGGATTGCAGGCCAGTCAAACCAAGTTAAAATCGGTTCAAAGAAAAAAAAAACCCGAACCGGTTCAGATCAGTTCGAGACTGGTAAGGAGCCTCATAAACATGTTTGTAGATGATAGCTCCGGACTTACCAGTTTCGAGCCTCGATCACAGAACAAGCATTTAGTGCCATGAACCTTACGTGCTCGAAGCCTTCAGATATAACCCCATGAATACATACTTCACGAAGCCTAGTAACAAAACATTTCAGCACGGGAATGCTAACATCGACAAGAAATGAAGACTCAAGAAGTTTGGTAGTACCAGAAGAAACTATACATACACACGAAAGCACATTATACCTGGATTATAAACATTGAATCAGTCTCATAATACCCAATTATCTCAAACACATCATCATCGACCCATTCATATTGTACTCGACTGATACTACCACACATGAAAGAATAGATCCAAATTTCAGCATCATACTTCAGAGATACATTATTGGGTGTTTCAGGAAATCTGACACTAAATGCAGGTGATAATTTGCGCCCTTTCGCTTCAACAATGAGCCACACTGTAAAAACGAGTAACTTTACAAACTGCTCTAAAAGAGTTTATGCTTTAAATTATTAGGAATATTTTACTCACCATAAATAATATTGTCATCGCATCTTTTAGCAACCCGACCCAACAACTCAACTTGCAGATAGCCACCAATATATACAACGGGCGCAGGCAAGTTAATGTTTGTAAGCAATTTTCATGTTGCCATTAAGTTTTTGATGACATATATTACCAAAAGATACACGAGTGCAACAGTGATTAAATGGGTTAGATGAGTAACAGGTTATAATTGGTTCAGGCTGAAAAAAAAATAATATAATGCTCGAAAATGATTTTTACATATATCAGTTTATTCCTCGAGAGTAATAATAAATGAAACACGAAATCACTTGTGCCACAGGAAACATTAGTGACGTGTATGTCCAGATAAACATGTCATCTGCATTTTGTGCCTCAATGAAATCATAATTTAACTTTTTCCAAGATTTCGGATGACCCATTCGGAATAGCACAAATCCAAATGAGTATAGCAGGTAGCCAAACCACCCTGTATATATGAATGGCAGTTAGACGGGTATGGACATAACGGAAAAAAGATGGCGAGGAAAAAACAAACCTGGCCAGAGGTGCAATTTAATTTCTGTTATAACACAAAAATTAGCAGTCAATTTATATATGAGTGTCTCAGGTGTTTCTGGATCATCACTTCCTTTACTTGACCAATAACCCTACGTAAAGTATCCCAGATGCTTTCTGCAGGGTAGGCACACGTGCTCGAGGTACTCACGGGATTAGCAATGCAATTAGTCAGTGGAAATGCTGTGATGGCCCGCAAAAGAGAAGCATAGGCTCGGTGTTCTCTCTTGCCCGAGTTGTCATGACTTGGCTCAACTACACAGGTAATGGTAGCAAGCTCAGGAAATGTTCTCAGACAGAGCTGCTTACAAAGTCCATTGGAGACCACTGCAGCCAACACACATTTTTCATATATGAAAGGTAACTGTTTTATACATCACTCATTGCATAAATATATATAAAGTCTATTACACACCAACTTTCTGCAAGTATCGAGAAACAGCAGATGCACGAACGAGGAGGTATGGTCCCAAATGACATACCCTGACCAAATTTTACAAGGATAATCTCGCGCGCAATGTGTAATGGTGCGCCTTCCTTGGAACCAATAGGTCATACAATGAACCTTGTACACTCAGCGCAACGATGAATTAGACCGGCTTCAATAGGTCATACAATGAACCTTGCGCACTATGTGCAACGGCGAATTAGACCAGCATCTATAGGTCACACCATGAACCTTGCGCACTCAGCACAACGGTGAATTAGACCACCATCTATAGGTCACACAATGAACTTTGCGCACTCAGCGCAACGGTGAATTAGGCCAATACAATTAAGTCACACAACGAGTCTTGTGTACTCGCCACAACGGCAAGGTAGACTTACGCGCGCAGTACTAGACCCTGCGCACAACAACATTCATCTGAGCTGTGAATTCCAAAGCCTTTCAAGGACAAGACACACATGAGAAGCGCCTTATAGTCTTGGGACAAAAGTATATACCCCTGACACACTACGCTGGGGGGAAAACCTTGACAGCCTCGCAGAAGGGGTAGCACTAAGAGATGTTGACCATACCTTAGGATACGAAATGGCAAAACTGTGACCAAAGGTTACCTGGCAGGTTGCGTGTGACAGTGCCCATGACCAGTGAGGCAGGCGTCAGACCATACACCAACCACGTCTCTGCCAGTGACTGTTCCACCTTCTCCACTTTCGGCTGGCAACAGGCCTGACACCAGAAACGACTGCCTTTACACGTGGCACCACTCAACATCTGACAAAGCACACCTCCTGACAGTGGACATTAATTCTCCTGCAGGGAGCATTTAATGTCTGACGCAGAGGGACAAAAAGGATGTCTCTGGCTGTATGGGCCGGGCCCAAGGCCCACCAGCACTTCTTCTGAACATACCTCTTTCGGCTATAAATAAGTATCGGATCTCCAGGTAGACGGGCTTACTTACTTACAGGCTTACACAATTGCAATAATTTACGCAACACACAAGCTTCTGCTTATACTGGCAACTGCTTACTTACCATACCACATATACTTATTCTCACGCCGGAGTGTGGTCACGGAGAAAACCAACATTTTCCCCGTGGCGAGACTAACGGCGTTGCTAGTTTTGCAGATCAGCTGGAGCGAGTTTACACCCCAAAAAGTGAAGTGAGAGGTAACCTTTTATGCAGAAACACCCTAGTTGTGACGTATATATTCCTGGATATCACTAGGTTCAACCAGTGCTTCTTCACACACTTTTCATATATGAAAGGTAACTGTTCTATACATCACTCATTGCATAAATATATATAAAGTGTATTACTCACCAACTTTCTGCCAGTATCGAGAAACAGCAGATGCACGAACGAGGTCAGCTGAACCATCAAGGCACGTAAGTATTTTGAGTGCCATGTCAGGTTCAAGCCTTTCCAGGAAATCAACAAGAGTCCCCATATTTTGTACAGTCACCTGAAATGAAAAATGCATCAGCTTTATCAGGATTTCAATTTCCTTCTCTGCCCCTTGAGATCCCGTCTGGAATACACCCACATTGTCTTGGGCTGGTCTTGAACAGATCTAACAAAAACCTACATGTAATAAAATCAGCAGTATAGCTTGATCAATGTACACCTAACATAGTTTACACAATTTCTTGCCATGTATACGCGCACTGAACCAAAAAAAAAACTTGTCTGAACCAGCCAAAAACCAGTCTAAACAAGTCAAAACTCGAAAGCAGCCGAAAAAGTCTTAAACAGCTAAAAATGGCCCGGAGCAGATGTGCACCTTGCCTGTCTCCGGTGACACACTCACCCTTTGCGCCTTGAGTGTGCCTTGAGCCTTTAACAACTTTGACCACATAACATTATGAACAGTTATCAGAGTGGACATAGCAAGCAGACTGATGAAGCAAGTAAACATCATCATTAACTGAAGTCTCTTTTAGTGTACCCAAAAATGTATTCCTTTAAACAGGCATTTAATCAAACACTTAGGGGACAAACTTTAGAGCTCACTATCAATATTTTAACATCTCAATTCTGGTTGATCGATTAATAACCAGGTTAATTTCAAAACAAATTTTAAAATTAAATGTGGCATCCGTACTTCCGAAACCCTAAAAAAGTTGCAAATTTCCGTTCGAACTTTGATTGCTAAAAAGGTTTAAGTTTCAACGTCAAAATTGACGTAAATGATCTGGTAATTAGCGTTAAACTAAAAACAACTAAGATGATTCACACAAATTTCCATACGAACTCCTATTCAACCCAAGGTTTCATTCAAGAATAGAAGTGTGAGGTTTTGTTGTCACCATATATTCAAGAATAGAGACGAGTCTTTATTTCTACTTTTCTGAAAGTGGGCTATTATTGCATTTGTAGGGATAACAATTTTTTAACAAGTTTTGTGTCATGTTAATACGATACAAAATAATAAAGTTAAAGAGGTTTTGTGTCGTTAACCTGTTTAGATTCGTATTTAAACAAATTAATGACTTGTCTAAATTCGTATTTAAACAAGTTAAAGACCTGTTAATCTGTTAATAAACATATCAACTTTTTAATTTTAAAAAATATATCATATGCCTGAATACGTGATGACTTTTATGAATTTTATCTTGAAGATGTGAAGGACTATTAATCCACTATTATGTTAAAGTTTATGTATTTATATATTGATAATTAAGACTTTTGTGATTTTTTTGGCAATTTTTGTTGTGAATTTTAGGCAACTTTTGTTTCACTAAACAGGTTTCTAAATATATGATACTTACCGTGCCCCTAATCAGGTTTTATCTTGTTAACTTGTTTCTAAACAGGTTGTATTAGTGTTTGGAAAAAATGACAATAAGTTTTCGTGATGTGTTCATGTCTCATCTTAGGTCATCGTGTCTTATCGTGTTGAATCTGAGGTTTTTTTCAAAAACCGGTTTCGGTTATTAACCGAACCGGTTTTTCTCTTCAAAAACAATAACCGGTTTTTTTATAACCGGTTCCGGTTACTAGCCGGTTTTTTTAACTCAAAACAATAACCAGCCCAACTGTTCAGGGCCCGTTTTTAACCGGTTTATGATATAAAAAACCGGTTTTTTCCGGTTTAAACCGGTTATTTATAACCGGTTTCGAAGATAAAGATCACTAACCGGTCTATAACCGCCAGTTCGGTTCAGTTCTAAAACCAGTTATAGAAAAACCAGTTAAAAAAACCAGCTTCGGTTCTAAAACCGGTTTTTTGTACACCTCTGCTCCTAGAGTGGAGGTCCCAGAAAAGGTAGAAAGATACCACTTAGTAATAAATGAATACAATATCAAAGGAAATCGAATTCAATACCAAACAGTAAACAGGTTGAAAGAACGCTTGCAAACAAGTTGAGGAGAACAAGCTAAAACGATAAAAAAAATATACTCGTCGATTTAACTGCTATTTTAGTTAACAATTAAAATGATGGAAATCAATTTCTAATGCAAACTTTAGAAAGATCAATTATGAAGAAAATTGAAAAGCACATGAGAATATGAGATGGAGAATTAGAAGGCCACGTTGTAATGTAACATTAGTTGAACTAAAAATGAATTGGGCTCATGATTATTCATGTGGGCTGCATAAACTTAACCGGGTTTAGCAAAGCTTGGGTTAGTCATCGAAAGAAGCAGCCCACAAAAGGAGATGACGGCACAATGATCGAAAGGGATCGATGGTCAGTAATTCGAGATGATCCATCTGTAGTACCAGAAGAAACTATATATACACGGTGTTAAACCACATACGAAAGCACAATGTACCTAGATTATAAACATTGGATCAGTCTCATATTTCCCATCCATCTCAAACGTAACATCATCGACCCATTAATATTGCACGCCATCCTTGTGTGCTTGTTCCATGTGGATAAAGTCTCGTAAATTCCCCAAGCTAGTGCTGAGGTTGTACTCGACTGATACTACCACACGTGGAAAGAATAGATCCAAATTCCTGAGCATCATACTTGAGATGCACATCGTTGGATGATTCAGAAAACTCAACACTAAATGAAGGAGATAATTTGCGCCCCATCGCTTCAACTTGAGCCACACTGTAAAAAAGAGTAAGTTTACAAACTGCTCTACAACAACTTATGCTTTATAGTATTAGGAATATTTCACTCACCATATATAATATTTGTCATCGCTTGATTTCTGAACCCGGCCCAACAACTCAATTTGCAGATACCCACCAATACAGACTACGGGCGCAGGCAAGTTGAACGTTTGTAAGCAATTTTCCTGTTGCCAAAGATTTTGGATGACCCATTCGGAATCGCACAAATCTAGATGAGTATATCGGGTAACCAGACCACCCTGTATATATGAACGTCAGTAAGACGGGTATGGACATAACGCAAAAAAGATGGCAAGGAAAAAACAAACCTTTCCGTAGACGCAAGTCAATTTCTGTTACTACACAAAACTTAGCACTCAAATTATATATGAGTGTCTCGGGTGTTTCTGGATCATCACTTCCTCTACTTAACCAACAAGAACCCCGACATATAGTTTTACGATAAGAACCCTGACATATAGTATTCTTGATGCTATCTTTTGGGTAATCGGTGCTCGAGGCACTCACAGGATCAGCAATGCAAAAAGTCAGTGGAAATGCTGTGATGGCACGGAATAGAGAAGCATAGGCTCGGTGTTCACTCTTGCCCAAGTTGTCATGACCCAGTTCAACTACACGAGTAATGCTACCAAGCTGAGGAAATGTTCTCACACAGAGCTGCTTGCAAAGTCCATTAGAGACCACTGTAACCAACAAACATTTTTCATATATGTAAGTTAACTGATTTATACATAACTAATTGCATAAATATATAGAGTGTAATACACTAATACATACCAACTTTCTGCCAGTATCGAGAAACAGCAGATGCACGAACGAGGTCAGCTGAATCATCAAGACACGTAAGTATTTTGAGTGCCATGTCAGGTTCAAGCCTTTCCAAGAAATCATGCTTTGCCTTGAGATCCCGTCTGGAATAGACCTGCATATTCATGATCTGGTCCTGAACAGACCTAACACAAACCTACATGAAATGAAATCAGAAGCATAGCTTGATCAAAGTACCCAACATAGTTTACACAATTTCTTGCTGTTTAGTTAAAGGCACACTGAACCGAAAAAAAGTAGTTACAAATGGTCTGAACCAAGCCAAAAACAGTCTAACCCAGCCGAAAACAAGTCTTAAAACAGCTAAATCTGAGCTGGAGATGCGCACATTGCTTGTCTCAGGAGACAGGCTCACCCTTTGCACCTTAAGAGTGCCTCGAGCCATTTCATGCAGGAAACCTTATCGAGATTATTATCCTTATGCAGGCAACAATCTAAAATAACAGTAGTTATCTGAGTGGAAATAACTTCAATTAACTGAAGCAAGTAAAGATCATTAACTGAAGTCTCTTTTAGTGTTACTTAACTTCAATTACTCGATTTACTTCTAGGTCTGTACAATGTTAAAACCAATCACCCAAAAAATGTATTCTTTTTTCTTTTTTGATACGACTGTGTTTTCATTTTAAAGCCATGATGTCTAATATTACAAATATACTGTAACTTACATCGAGATAGAAGGTAAATGGGCAATAAGCTGTGCCGCTACCCCTTTTTTAATAGCAAAACTATGTCTTTTAAAAACTACATCCATAGAACTCGGGTTTGAACTTGACTAAGACCATCACCAACGCAAGGTGATAAATGCATTCATAAACGTGCCTAGTCAGCTGTCACATCATATTTACACTAAAATACACATTTTCTCTCCAATCCTACAAGTATCTTTACCAAACTTATATTTCCACATCGGCACCACTTTTACATTTATTTTTAGTAACTAAGTTATTTCTATCAATACACCAGGTTAATTCTGGTTGATAGATTAAAAACCAGGTTAATTTCAATACAGATTTAAGATTAAATGTTGCTCCGAAACCCTAAAAAAGCTCCAAATTTCCATTCTAACTTTGATTGCCAGAAAAGGTAAGTTTCAACTACTAATCAGCGTTAAACTGAAAAAAACTACGATGATTCACACAAATTTCCATACTAATTTCGATCAACGTCAAAATTCGAATATTACGGTGAAACTACATAAATCGACATAATACATGGAAAAAGAGATGTAAACGTATACCTTTTGCATTGCTGTGAGAACTGAGAACGAATCGGTTGAAAAGGAAATCCGGAGTTGATGAATATTGAAATTACATACCACAACTTTAGTTTCCTTTTATATAATAAGTTCTCCGGCGGGTTTTCAGTATAGACATTGAGAAACGGCCACTCTCCAGAGCAAGCAGAATCGGTATGGTTTGTTATGGCGAGTTTTTTTATTTTTTCCAAAGTAATGTTTAGAGGAAAACATTTTAGGCTTTATTTAAAAGTATTTTAGAAAAAAGGACAAACTCTCTCACTGCACGTTCTGGCCAATTTATTTTGCTATTTTATTAAAAAAAAGTTATCCTTTTATTTAATTAACCATATATTCGTATTTTCATCTTAGTTTTTAATCAATCTCTATGAGTTTTTTTATTTACTTTTATTACCAGCTCAATTTAAATTTGTTTTTTTACATCTTGTGAGTTTTGTATTTTTATTTTTATCAATAACCAGCTCAATTATAATTCATTTTTTATCAACCCATGTCAAATAGACATTATAAATCATCTCAAATAAATCTAAACTAGTATTAAGCCCCCCGCGTTACGGCGGGGGTGTAAAACCGTGACAAATAGAACCAACACCACACTACAACCAACGACTACCAACATTGAAGTTACGGCGTCTTAATATGGAGAAATTAGACCGACATATAAAACAGAGAAAATAATAACTAACTCGATTTAGGACTCGAGCGTTGTGATGAACTTGTTAAACGGGAAAAAAATAGATGACGTAAATACACTGAACCACACACGTACATTGTGCCATGTTAACTCGCAAAATTTAGAACGAAGCATATAACAAAACATAAAATCGTTGAACCACACACATCATGCCATGTTAACTCGCAAATTTAGAACTAAACGTAAAACGAAAATTTTGCAAAATAAGAAAAACATAGGAGATCAAAGTTGAAAATAAACAAGTTGTTAGGTTAATTTGAAACAACTAAAACTTTTGGGTTAAAACAACAAAATCAAGTAGTTTTTGGTTTAAAATGAAATATCAATTTTTTTTTTTTGAAAAACCTCTCAAAACATGAGGCACAACACCTCAAAGCATGAACTTGTTGCTAATTTAAATTATGTAAATAGTGAAATGAAAAGCATGACAAAGCTAATCAAACATTAAACTTGACCCACTACCAGTTTTAATATCAAACACAAACAAAACTAAAAAAATGCCAAATAATTTCGAGTCACAATCGATCTCAATTTCAAACAAACTAAAAGAAAACATGTCAAATAACACACGACCGGCTTAGTAATCATTATTCATTCTTCTAGACTTTAGATGAACATCATGCCCGATTGTGACCAGGTTGTCTACAAATTCCCCAAAGCAAAGTCCTTTTCTTCTCTTTAACATCAAAAAAACTACTTGGAGATTTTTTCCCTTTTGAGTTATCACCTCAAATATTCCTTTTTGTCGGTTAAAAGATCTTATTGAATGTGCACTAGCTTTTGACATCAAAGCAACTTGTTTTCCAGCCACATGGGGAGTAGAGTATACACATCCCCGTTAGCTTGAGCACTAGATCCCATAGGACGCCTCACATCAAAATAGTGAACCAATCTATAAAATGTAAGTTGAACACATGCAGTGATTGGTAAAAAACGAGCACCTTTAAGTACATTGTTGAAAATCTCTGACAAGTTTGTAGTGAGCAGCCCATATCGCTTTCCACCATCATGTGCAAGTGTCCATTTATCAAGTGCATGACTCTCAAGCCATTGACGAGCTTGCCTATTTATTTTCCCAATTTCTTCAATAATGGAGTTGAACTTTTGAATTTGATTTTGACTCCCGGCACGGTAAGCTAAAGTTTTCAGTTTTGAGTTGTGAAACTTATCATTAAAGTTGTTGACAAAATGCCTTAAGCAATACCTATGAAAAAGCTTTGAAGTGTGAGTTGAAAAATCAAAACGATGAAGGTTAAAAAAATAAAAAATACCTGTGAAAACCCTGTGGCTCCAACCAAGTTGATCCTTGCTCATTAACCGTTTTTAGAAAAGTCAAGTTTAATGTTTGATTAGCTTTGTCATGCTTTTTATTTCATTATTTAGATTTATTTGAGATGATTTATAATGTGTATTTGACATGGGTTGATAAAAAATGAATTATAATTGAGCTGGTTATTGATAAAAATAAAATAAAAAACTCACAGGTTGTAAAAAACGAATTTAAATTGAGCTGGTAATAAAAGTATATAAAAAACTCACAGATTGATTAAAAACTAAGATGAAAATACGAATATATGGTTAACGAAATAAAAGGATTACTTTTTTTTTTAATAAAATAGCAAAATAAATTGGCCACTGAACGTGCAGGGAGAGAGTTTGCCCTTTTTCCTATTTTTTTAATAGATGAACATAACAATAAAAAGTAAACAAAAAGTAAAGGAAAACACTATATTGGTAAATACATGAACACAAAAATGGTAAATACTTTTCTCCTAAACATCACTTTGAAAGAAAGAAAAAAAAAACTCTTGTATGACAGTGGTAGAAATGTCATAGAAACAAATATCAATACCAATATCTATTTGACAGCGTTGGTTCGGTTTATCATGATAAAAAAATCAGTTATATTTGAGCTCTTTTTACTAAAAGTTTAAGTGAAATGTTGGATAAAATAACAAGTTGATAATTCAAGTGGCTGCAGAAACTAAATTGGGTTGGCCATCGAAAGAAGCAGCCCACAAAAGAAGATGAGGGAGGGGTTAGCAATTAGGATCATATAAAATAACTAAAAATCTCTTCAAATTTTTTTAACAGCAAATTTAGATTACAGATAACAAGGTTTCTTAGCCTTATCTCATCGTCAAGATGCCATAGGCAAAAATTTCTCCATATTAAAATTCAAATCTTATCTAGCTTTTTAACATCCTTATCTCAGATTCTTATCGTTGTATATGTATAGATTTTAAAGATTAGTAATTTTCAACGAAATCAAACCTTAATTAGGTGAGTATTTCCCGTTCTTAATCAAAGCGTGGAGCCTCAATCCCAGAACAAGCATTTAATGCCATGAACCTTACGAGCTCCGAGTCTGGAAATTAAACCCCAAGAAAACATACTTCAAGAAGCCTAGTAAGTAGTAACAAAACATTTCAGCACACAAATGCTAACGACAAGAACGACCACCAAATAAGTTTGTAGTACCAGAAACTAGAAACTACACACATATACACCATGTTATGTTACACAAGAAGACACATTGTACCTAGATTATAAACATTGGATCAATCTCATCATTCCCATCCATCTCAAACTCATCATCATCGACCCATTCATATTGCACGTCATAGTCGTGTGCTTGTTGAAAGCACATAATTAAATTTCAAAGTTAAAACCCAACATTCTTTTAAACTCATTAACTTATCCTATATAGTCTAGGCCCATATAAACATGTGCTGAAAGTCTGAAAATTAAAGAGGGCGGCGAATTGGCGAATGAGCGATAATCGCCTGAGGGCCCATCTTCTCTACTAGCCCAGCACCCCCCCTGAATTCTAAGGGATTCTTAGGGACGGCTTTGCACGACTGACACTGCCACATGTGGAAAGAAGAGATCCAAATTCCTCGGCATCATACTTGAGAGATACATCGTTGGGTGGTTCAGAAAACTCGAGACTAAGTGCAGGTGATAATTTGCGCCCTATCGCTTGAACATGAGTGTACGCTTTGAAAATATTAGGAAATATTATTCACCATATATAATATTTGTCATCGCATGCTTTCTGAACCCGGTCCAACAACTCAATTTGCAGATAACCACCAATACATACTACAGGCTCAGGCAACTAGAACCTTTGTAAGAGATTTTCCTGTTGCCATAATGTTTTTGATGAAATCTATTACCAAAAAAATATACGAGTGCAAGTCTATGCTTTAGAGGTGGCTCAATGGTTTGGTTAGATAACAAGATAAATAATGGTTCGGGTCAAAGCAAATAATATAATTTTAAACCGGGCAAACAGAGTTGCACTGTGTTAGCCTGACTACAAACTTGCATTTTTACCTTTTTTATGTTAAAATCACCAATGCTTTATGTATGGTTATAAATCTGAATTATTACAATACTAAACTAGCTTTTGAATAAAGCACAATCTATAAATTGGGTGATTTCCATCTTGTCATTTTTTCTTTTTTTTTTAATTTGACGCTGCTAGTTGCATCCAGAACTAGATTTTTCCATATAGAAGTTCATTTCTCGGGAGTAAAAATAATTGAAACATGAACTCACCTGTGCCATGGGGAACACGGGTGACGTATATGTCCGGATAAACTTGTCATCTGCACATTCTTGTGCCTCGACGAAATCATAATTTAACTCTTTCCAAGATTTTGGATGACCCATTCGGAATCGCACAAATACAGATGAGTATACCGGGGAACCCCAGTCAAACAAATCTGTATATATATATATATATATATATAAATGTCAGTTAGATGGTGTGGGCATAACTTAAAATAGATAGCAAGCATAAAAAAACAAACCTTGGAATGGATGCAAGTTAATTTCTGTTATAACACAAAAATTAGCAGTCAAATTATATATGAGTGTCTCGGGCGTTTCTGGATCATCACTTCCTCTACTTGACCAATAAGAACCCCGTCGTAGGAATGAGTTTATCGGGACCATAGGATTAATGATGCTTTCTTCTGGGTAGCGATCAGTGCTTGAGGCACTCACGGGATTAGCAATGCAATTAGCGAGAGGAAATGTTGTGAGGGCCCGGGAAAGAGAAGCATAAACTCGGTGATCTCTCTCAATCTCACCAGAGTTGTCATTACTCGGTTCAACTACACGAGTAATGGTAGCAAGCTGAGGAAATGTTCTCATACAGAGCTGCTTGCAAAGTCCATTAGAGACCACTGCAACCAACAAACATTTTTCATATATGAAAGTTAACTGATTTATACATCACTAAAAGCATAAATATGTATATAAAGTGTAATGCACACCAATATTCTGCCAGTATCGAGAAACAGCAGATGCACGAACAAGGTCAGCCGCATCATCCAGACACGTAAGTATTTTGAGTGCCACGTAAGGTTTTAGCCATTCCAAGAAATCGATCTGACTCTCCATGTTCTGTGAGCCGAAAATAAAAATACAACAGCTTTATCAGGATTTCAACTTACTTTTCTTCCCCTTGAGATCCTTATCTGGAATACACCAACATTGTCTTGTGCAGGTCCTAAACAGATCTAACATAATTTTACATGTAATGAAATCAGCAGTACAGCACTATAGCTTGACATAACATTGTTTTAACAGTGCCTTGACTACATTTCAGTAGGGGTGCTAAACACGTCGTGTTCGCGGGTTGGCGGGTCCAAATGGATCAAAACCAAAAAAATTGTGTCAGACATATGTATCTGAACACGGCACAAATATTCATGGGTTGACCCGAAAGGGACCTATTTAACCTGATTTTATTTTATGACACAAGGCACATTTTAAAAAAAAAACTAAAATTTATAATATAAAGGTGTTAAATGGGTCAACCCGTCTGGTTGATACGTACCTGACCCTGACCCATTTAACTAAATGGGTTAGCGGGTTCAACCTGAAACTGAGCAGACTCGTTTAGAAACCGCAGGTTGTTAGGGATCAATCACCTAGAAACGTCTTCCACTAAACAGACACCCAAGTTCATTATCAAATTTTTACCATCTCAATTCTCAAGATAAATTTAAGGAAAAAAAAAACAATTAATCATATTAAGTGTTGCATCAACCCTAAAAGGCTCCAGAACAAGACAATCACACAAATTTGCATACTAATGAACTCTGATTCAACATCGAAATACTTAAAGGATCGACGACATTACCGTGACTACAGAAAATGGACATATGGATTGAAGAAAATACATGAAAAGAAAGAGATGTAAACATATACCTTTTGCGTTGTTGAAGGTAAGAAGGAATCGCTTGAAAGAGAACTGTAGAGAAAGGATTCAACTGATGAGAGTCTGAGTTGCAGTGGAAAGGCGTTTGGGAGGGGGACTATGAAAGTCAAGGCCGTCGAAAATACCGTCACATTTTTAGGTAAAATAAAAGAAAGAAAAATGTGGGGATAGTCCTTAAAACGAACCGGGTTAGTTTTATCAGTTAAGTGTGAGTGAAATTACTTGAATTTTTCTATACTAACAAATAAAAAATATTTTTGACACGTGTTATTTACTGGTGTTTTCCCACCTTATTTTCCTATTTATCTCTTATATTAAATAATAATAATTTTTTTAAACAAAGAATTAATAAGAATAAATATTTATATTTTATACATAATTTTAAACAAAAGTTAGATAAGGATAAACGTTTGTTTTTGTTATAATCATGTTATTATGTATATAATTGTAGAAGATGTTAACTACACTGAAATTATATTGACATGTAGGTGACTCAAAAACTTAATCTTATCCAATTATGTTGAATGTGATGCCATCTCATTAATTAATATATATTTTACATAAACATCAAAATTAATATTATTATAATTTTCATAACTTCTCTATATATTTAATAATTAATTATATTTTTAAGGTAGCATCCACATATTTTATAATTAAAATAAATAATAAAAAGAATTAATCTTTATGAAGTCATATGAGTTTGGTATCTGTGTCGCGTGTATATTTACTAGACGTCTATAATTAATTGAAAAGTTTAAATTGAAATAGTCCATGATATCCAACTACGATTAATAATTTAAAATTATTGTAAGATGTAGCTTCAACCGTATTAACACGCAATGAAATCCAACTACAATTAATTTCTCAAACAACTTTGGAAGTATCTAAGGGGTTGAAAATGTAATCGCTAATTATGTTCTCTTCAAAGACAATTTAAAAAAAATATACGCTCAAATCACATAAAAAAACTGACCCCGCAACGCGAGAAATTAATTCTAGTTAACTAATTATCCATTATCCAATTATCCGATCCAAATCCAAATCCAATCCAAATCTATTAATAACACAACTTAAAACGAAGTTACATACACTTTCTGATTTAGTTTTTGTTCTTCATGGTTGGATTCAAGTTGTTGTTGTTTGATTGGGTCACTATTCTTCAGATTTGATTTGCAAGGTTCAGTATAGTTAATCAAAAATCAAATCAGATTTGTTGGTTGATATATATATTATCTATTATCTATTAACACAACTTGAATGAATAGTATTTTGAGTCGTGGTTCGATTTGAATGGGCGATTTGGGGAGTTCTTCACAAGTCACCCGCTTTTTTCCCATTTCGTGATACTGTATTCGTGTCACTAGGTTAATCATGGTTCTCTGACTTGTGTTTGGCTCTGTTGCGTAACTGTTCAAATTTGGTAAATGAAATTGGGATTATGGTTCTGTACCGGCAAATAGATTGAAAACAATCAAGTCTGGCCCTATTTGTTGGAAATTTAGTGAAAAGAGCATTTTTCACAAATATAGGAAATGGGTATTTCGTAATTTTGGACGATAAATAAATATTATAAACTAAGGTTTATATAGATATTTATTTCCGGGTTTGTGTTCTATGTTGGAAGAGCTTCGCAACGAACTAAACCACGTCCAAAACGGAGCTAAGATAAATGAGATATCGATGCTCAAAGTTTGGTGTTTGAAACATTAAATGCTGAAATAAATGGGAAAGTAGCATCTTGTCCCACATAGGAGGAGTGATGAACTTAAATGGGTATTTAAGTGGGAACACTCCTTCCTTATTGTTTCATGGAAGCACACACTAAGTGTACTCGCGAAGGGTGCGGAGCACCCTAACTCACACTCCGCGCGTGGCGTGGGCGATGGGCGCAATGTGGCCCTTTGATGGCGCACTTTGCACTTCGCACTTCGCAACGCCGAGAGCCGCCTTTGTATTTTTTACCGCGCACGCGTGGCTCAGCAAAGGCTGCAAAGACCAGGTGGCGCAGACCCTGAAAGGAAACGTGGCAAGGGGCCCGTAGGTACACAGGTAGTGGCGCATGGTGCAGGCAGTCCAGGTTGCACAGCAGATGCCTGACGTGCGCGCGCGCAGCGCACCAAAGTGAACCAGTATGGCGCGACTGTGTGGCGTGACCAGATGGGTTCCCTGGTGACGTGGCGTGCGCGCGCAAGGGCTGGCGCACCAGTAGGCTCGCGCAAGGATATGAGCCATACTGGCGCACGCGCAAGGATGTGGAGCAAGGATGCGCGCGCAAGGGCTTGCGCATCAGTAGGCTCGCGCAAGGATGTGAGCCATACTTGCGCACGGATGCTCGCGCAAGGGGTTGCGCACCAGTAAGCTCGCGCAGGGTTGTGAAGCACACTGGCGCGCGCACCAGCAGGCTGGCGTATGGAGGCGCGCGCGCGACCTGCTGCTTCCAAAGTTAATGACAGATCAGTTACACTTCAGCAGTTGAAACAGACGAGTCAAGGGTCTTGACCAGGAATGTAACTGACGAATTAAAGTGCATTAAAGACGTTTAATGAAATTTAATTCGTTAAGTTAATTCCTTTTGACTGTTTCAACCCAGATGCAGTATAAATACAGCATCAACTCAACACTAGAAGATAACACAGAAACATCAACGAATTCTCTACAGAAAAATCAATTCCTTCTCATTTCTTGTAGCAATGTACACCTTCGGGTTGTGGCCATCTCCGGCAGTGCAACTGCTTGGGCTGTTGTATCCTGGAAACAAACGAATTCTCCGGAAAGACTCGAAATTCCGTGTCGAACACGATCCTCAGCCAAGGACGATTTTTCTGTTTAAATTTTGTTCTTGTATTTTCATTATTTCAGTTGTAATCCGTATTGTAAATTTTTTGCTTTCTTTATTTTTCTGCTTGTGTAATTCAGTTAAATAAAGTTTTATTTATTTTATGCGAACGGATTCCTACACTATTTACATACATGAGTCTAAACCCGTTGAATGTGGTTTGGTTGGGACTGACTTCGATACGGTAACCCTGAATGGATACTGTTCGTAAGTTAATCGTTGTTTTTGCAACACCCGTTGCAGCCATTATCAACCCAGTTGTATTTTACCCGACCTGTTGGAATTAAGGGTATATGGAACTGAAAGTTGTATTCAGCCGTTGCGTTTGAACCTAAACCCAATCAAATATGTTAAGAAAGAGTTTATTCAATAAAGTACTAAAATATATTTTTATCCTTGAAAAATGATCGAATTTAGAAGAAATTCATATCTGATGACTTGCTTATGTGTGATTATAATTTAGTTTTGACACTTGAAGTTATGAGGGCTTAAATGATTAAGATTGATGTTATAGTGTGAGGGTGGTGAGAGTGTGTGGGTATTAATTAGTATTTGTTTATCAATCTGTTATCAAAAACAATGGATCACATAAGTTGGTTGCGGCCGAAGAAGTCATTGGAGAAAAGCCCTTCTGATGAAAGCTCGGGCGAATCCATGTCTTCTTATTCTGAGAGATTCTCCGGTGATCAGGTATATTCAGCTCATCAATCACGTTTTTATTTTCATTTTCGCAGCACAGTTTACATCATTATCCCAATGTCAAGGTTACGTGTTTGAGAGTCAAAGCAGATTTCTTATGTATCTAAATATATAACAATGTTTACTCGACATGAAGACAATTGCATGGGCATTATAACAGGAATGGTAAAAAGAATATGAATATTGGAATGAACTGAAAGAGTTCTTATTGTATTTTCAGATGATTACAGTGATGAGGAATAAGCTCAATATATACAAGTTTCCAATGGCACTATTTTTGGATATAAAGTTGTATACGGCTGTCACTTCTTGAGAAATAGAAACCATGTAATTTGTCCTCCAAAATGGGAAATGATGTGATTGAGAGATAACCTTGCTGATCCCATGATTTCATCCTAATCATATAATTTCTTTGTTTTAACCCTCCCCCTCAAGTTGAATAGTGGGATTTCCAAAATTCAACTTGCCCAAACACTTTTGTAGGGTCCTTTCGCTAACAGCTTTTGTTAAGATATCTGTAAGTTGGTCTTCTGACCGAACGAACGGTAGAGTTATAATCCCATCTTCCAACTTTTCTTTGATGAAGTGGCGATCTACCTCTATGTGTTTTGTGTGATCATGTTGTACAGGGTTTTCTGAAATCTGAATAACTGCCTTATTATCACTTATGACCTTGCTTGTTTCTTGTGGAGGATATCCTATCTCAGTTAGAAGTCTTCGTATCCATAGAACTTCGGTTATTCCTCTTGTTATTCCTCGGAATTCAGCTTCGGCACTTAATAGAGCTACAACCTTTTGTTTTTTGCTTCTCCATGTGACAAGGTTTCCACCAACCAAGGTAAAGTAACCTGATGTCGATCTTCGGTTGTCTTTATCTCCTGCCCAATTTGCATCTGTGTAACACTCCGTTTTCATATGCCCGTTTGGTCTGAATAAGACTCCATGGCCACTTGTTCCTTTGAGATATCTAACAATTCTTGAGACTGCATCCATACGAGATCTTTGCGGTTGATGCATAAATTGACTTACTACTCCAACCGCATATGCTATGTCAGGTCGGGTGTGTGAGAGATAAATCAGTTTTACCACCATTTGTTGATATCTTTCTTTGTCAGCTAACTTGCCTTTTCTTCCATATAAAGTTTCTGATTTACAATCATAGGAGTATCTGTCTGTTTGCAATCTACCATACCGATCTCTGCTAGTAAGTCGAGGACATACTTTTTTGACACATGAAGATACTTTGTTTTGATCTTAGAACCTCAATTCCAAGGAAGTACTTAAGTCTTCCAAGGTCTTTCACTTCAAATTCTGTAAATAAGTTCTCCTTTAGTTTGGTTATTTCTTCTTTGTCATCCCCTGTAATAATCATGTCATCGACATAGATTATTAAACAAGTTATGAGATTTTTTTCTCTGTTTGAGAAACAGAGTATGATCTGAGTTACTTTGTTTGAACCCGTATTTCTTCATGGCTAGAGTAAACCTCCCAAACCATGCTCTTGGAGATTGTTTTAGACCATAGAGAGATTTCTTTAAAAGACATACTTCTCTTTCTCCAAATTTCTCAGTGAACCCAAGTGGAGCTTCCATATACACTTCCTCCTTAAGTTCCCCATGTAGGAAAGCATTCTTTACATCAAGTTAATGAAGTGGCCATCCTTTGTTCGCTGCTATGGAGAGAAGAACTCTTATGGTATTAACTTTTGCTACAGGAGAAAAGGTGTCACACCCCGACACGCAGCGGAAAAGGTGATCGGGGCATGATTGGGTTATCATCAAAAGCTCATGACATTTATTTTAACGTTTCATATTCATTAATATAATTTAATGGAAAATTACAATCATAATTACATTAATGACCTAAACATCAATCTAAGCTTCTTTGTTTTCTTCTAAGGCATTTCCTATGTTTTCCTTGCTTCATCCTGTTCACCTGTATCATGTGTAAAAGGGTTTTTGGATCAACAAAAAGTTGGCGAGTGAATCTTATGGAAAATATTTGAACAAGTTTATTTAATTGATTATGAAATAAAGTGCACAACCACACATGAGTAAAAATAGATGTAAACTTATTCGTAAATTAATTTAATATTAAACAATACACACATGAACAATAATGGATTGATTTTGAGGCACGCGTTGCTCAACTCGTCTACCACGAGGAACTGATGGGCCTAATGAATGAATTGCATAAACATGATAATATGAAAGACATAACTACAAACAATATAAACTCAAAAATACATACATGAACAATAATGGATTAGTTTTGAGGCACGCGTTGCTCAACTCGTCTACCACGAGGAACTGATGGGCTTAATGAATGGATTTCATATAAGTTAACAAAATGAATTACATAGTTACAACAATATAAACAATCTAAGTTTAGATCACGATATGGTATGGCACAAGTTTAAATAAACGAGTTAATTATTTTATGACACATGACACACCCCAAAACGTGTAATTAAAAAGGGGGAGTTGTAAGATTCACTCACAGTGGGTGCGTTCGGTTGATGATGTTGAATGCACGCGAAGTGGTTTTAACCACGAGTGAAATTAATCTAGGTAATGGCATTATGGTTTGGTAAGTAAACGGATTTTATTAATCCATTTTAGTAGGATTGTTGGGTGTATTTTTGTGAGTTTAAGGCTATTTTCTAACCTTAAAAATGTTATTCTTAAGTATTTTTAATTGATTTTTAATTAAAATAAATAAATAAAAATAATAAAAAAATTTGACTTTTTTGACCGTTGACCGTTGACCTTGACTGTTTGACCGGTTCGAATGCGTGTAAGTGTGCGCTGAGTGAGGCTCGAACCCGAGACCTCCCGTACGCGTGCACGCAGCTCTACCAACTGAGCTACGTGTCTAACCCGAAATATTTCTGTTTTTAATTATATTTATATATTAATTAGATTAAACAGAAAATCCTTTATTTTAAAAACGATTTTAATCCAAAGACTCGGTGCGCTCCACAGGTCTTGAACCCGGGACCTGTGGCTTATGCTAACACACAGTCCACCGCTGGACTGTGTGTCCAACTTGTTAACTAAACTGATTTTTATTATTCTTAAATACAAACTAAGTATTTTCATTTCTGACTTATTTAAAAAGTTAGATATTTGTCCGGATCGGTGCAGAAGACCGGACTCGAACTCGTGTCCTGTGATTAAACATACACACAGTCCACCACTGGACTGTGTGTCTAACTTGGTTATTATTCCGGTTATTAATAAACTTAACATGTAACAGTGGTGACCGGTTCGGCTAACAAAAAAAAAGGCATTTTTATTAAGGCAGCATGCGTGGGACAAGATTCGAACTCGAGACGTTAGTGTGTTTAATGTGCACACAGTCCACCGCTGGACTGTGTGTCTAACCCGAGTAATAACTTGATTTTAATTATACTTATATGTTACCGAACTTCGTCTTCTTCGTCAGTTTTAACCAGAAACGATGACTGACTGGTTCGAAGTTTTATTCAGGTTTCTTTAGCGTTTCATGATTAATCATAGGTGAGATATAAATAAAAAGAAAGAAAAATTAGGCGTAAGGTATACCGACTGGACTCCTCTGTTTTTCCGACAGAACTCCGGCGACAGCAGGTTCCGGCGTCGTGTGTCTTGCAGCAGCGATTCTTCAGAAAGCTTGAAAAGAATGTGGGTGACTTTAGTAAAAAGCTCAGGGGGTTCAGTAAGGCTCAGAAATGGAGGGTTCGGTTTTCCGGCGATGAGCAGAAGATTTCCGGCGAGTGAGTTTTCGCCGAGAAAGGGTGCGGTTTTGAGCGAAAAAGTTTGCAGAGGTTCGAGGGGGTATTTATAAGGCAGGTTATCGATGAATTTGGTCCAATTTCCGACTTGATTCATCGGTTAGAAAATCTCCGGCGGTTATAGTTTGTGTCGCGGACTCAGGCGTCGGTTATAACCGATGTGTGTTTAAACGTTTACGTTATAACTGAAAAAGTCGTAAATTATTGGCGAGTTTGCCGGGATTTCCGACGACTGCATTTGGGCGCCGGTTTTTGAATTCGGAAAATCATGATATGAATTAATTGATTCTAACATTTAACAAGAAACATCAGTGGCGCAGTGGTTTAAGTGTTGAGTGTTAAGTTGTGTTGACCGGCTGACTGACCCGGGTTCGAAACCCGGCAGTGCCAAATCATTTTTATTTTCTTATTTTTAACAGTTTTTCAAAAACTAATTATATATTCCCATATGATAATTGATTATGTATCGTTTAAAATTATTTTGGGCATTAAATTCGCAACGAAATTTTTAACTGATTGTTCGGTTAATAAACGGAGCGGGTTTGGTAAAATCCGTTTTTGACGGATGTTACAGTATCCCCTGCTTTTTAGAAATTTCATCCCGAAATTTAAATAGTGATATATTTGACTAAAAGAATGATGGCGTTTAGTTTGACAGTTACATGCTTAGAAATGAAAGGTTTTAAGTTTTTGTTTGAGGCGGTAACGTTCCTTGTAAGGGTTAAGTACCCTATTACAGGAATCGCTTTTTGTTGCCTACTGTATAAGTATTGATAAGCAAAATTGATTCGCTAAATATGATATCATGCATAAGAGTTTGGATATGTTTGAAAGGATATGGTTATATCCTAAGGCAAAACTTCTAATACTACAACCTACATGGAACATAAATAAACACAACAGCTAATATTTGAACCCACATTCTGATAGCATATATGTTTGAATGGTGGCAGTTCCTCTCTCTTTTGTTATGATGGAGAGGTTAGTTTATGTAGAAATGGAACACAATCCAATCTCTTTAAATAGCAAGATGATATAAATGTAACACAAATTTCAACCAAGGCAATACTAAATCCTACATGGAACTTCTCATAACCGCCTGATAATGCCTTTGATCCTTTGGCAAGAATACTTATATATAGGAAGTACCAGCGGCGTATCCACCATATTCTTGCCAAATTTTCATTGGTTTTATCCACAAGTTATGATTAGTTACCAAGAAGCTACTAAATCCTACATAGAACTTCTAATAACCGTCTGACAATGCCTCTGATCCTTTGACAAGAATACTTATATATAGGAAGTACCAGCGGCGTATCCACCATATTCTCGTCAAATTTTCATTGGTTTTATCAGTGAATTATGATTAGTCCTATGTGACTCTACAACCAATACAACAAACACAAAATACTGAAAATGAAAAAATGTCTGTGCGATCAAGGCTCAATCAAACGGAGCCGATCGTATAGCATGTACTGAAAATGAAAATGTCTGTGCGATCAAGGCTCAATCAAGCGGAGCCGATCGTATTGCATGTACTGGAAATAATAAACTTAATCTAAACAACAATCACACAAACAGCCTATACATGGAACCTCTCATAACCGCCTGATAATGCCTCCGATCATTTGACAAGAATACTTATATATAGGAAGTACCAGCGGCGTATCCACCATATTCTTGTCAAATTTTCATTGACTTTATCCACAAGTTATGATTAGTTCTATGTGACTCTACTACAAACACAACAACCACAAAATACTGATAATGAAAATGTCTGTGCGATCAAGGCTCAATCAAACGGAGCCGATCGTATTGCATGTACTGAAAATAATAAACTTAATCTAGACAACAATCACACAAACAGCCTATGCATGGAACCTCTCATAACCGCCTGATAATGCCTCCGATCATTTGACAAGAATACTTATATATAGGAAGTACCAGTGGCGTATCCACCATATTCTTGTCAAATTCTCATTGACTTTATCCGCAAGTGATGATTAGTTCTATGCGACTCTACAACAAACACAACAACCACAAGATACTGATAATGAAAATGTCTGTGCGATCAAGGCTCAATCAAACAGAGCCGATCGTATTGCATGTACTGAAAATGAAAATGTCTGTGCGATCAAGGCTCAATCAAACGGAGCCGATCGTATGTGGGCACGCCAGGTTCAACCTCATAATAAAATGGGGAACATACTCAACGCTCATAATGTAATGGGGAGCGGCGGCCTATGAAATTGCATGTACTGAAAATAATAAACAATAATTACTCTAACAGTCTACACATGGAACCTCTCATAACCGCCAGATAATGCTTCTGATCCTTTGACAAGAATACTTATATATAGGAAGTACCAGCGGCGTATCCACCATATTCTTGTCAAAGTTTCATTGGCTTTATCCTTAAGTTATGTTTGGTTCTATGTGATAAAGAAAAACATAAAACTAAACGATTGGAGTTGAATCTGGATTTCCGGTGAAGAGGACTATTTGGGTATCTTCGTTTGGGCCGTCATTATCTTCGACAGGATTGGCGTTGATGTTGAAGACTCTTCCTCTTGCTGGTGGCCTAACGGTTGGGTTTTCTTGGTTTACTT
This sequence comes from Scalesia atractyloides, assembly GCA_947069175.1. Classification (NCBI taxonomy): domain Eukaryota; kingdom Viridiplantae; phylum Streptophyta; class Magnoliopsida; order Asterales; family Asteraceae; genus Scalesia; species Scalesia atractyloides. Next base: position 13,687,578 of record CAMTDV010000007.1, on the reverse strand, counting down.
GGTTAACTGGGTTTGATTGGGCTTGAGCGTTGATGACGTTAACCAATTGAGGGCATGTGTTTCTAAAGTGGGTAGGGTCGCCACAATTGAAACAAGCTCGAACATATGGGAACATGGGGTATTGGGGTTGTTGATAGGTTTGGTTCATGGTTTGAGTAGGGGGAGAGATTTGGTTTTGAAAGGTGCGGCAAACCTTGCTCAAATGACCATAGCGTCCACAAGTTGCACATAGTTGACAAGGTAAGGTAAGGGGATGGTGGTAAAAACAGTTGTTGCATCGAGGGTGAGGCCCAAGATATGGTTTCTTATTTGGGTAAGTTGAGTTGGGTGCCACTTGAGTGATTGGGATAGCTTGGATGGGTATGGCGTGTGAAATTGGTTGGTTTCGTTGGATAGTAGCGAAAAGTTGCCCGTCTCTTTTTCTCTTAGAATTGGGTTGAGAAGGGGATTCGGTTTGGGTGTAGTCGGAGGTTTCAATCGATGCTTTATCCTTCTTCTTCTCCTCCTTGAAGTCTTTGTTCCGGATTCGGTTCTCGGTGAGCTCTGTAGCTAACTCCATTGCTGCTTCCAAAGTTGCAGGCGTGGTACTTATTACAGAGTCTTGAATCTTTGACGGAAGACCACGAATGTAGTGCTCGATCAAACGGTAAAGGGGAGTGAACATGTTGGGAACCGTTTGATGTAACTCGAGGAATCTTTTGTTGTATGTGGTGTGGTCTCCTTCCTTTTGCTTCAACGAATAAAATTCATCTTCTAATTTCTTGATTTCGCTCCTTGGGCAAAATCGTCTGGTCATGATTTCCTTCAATTCATTCCAAGTTAAAGTCATAACGTCTTCAACACCTCGTTTGGCCTTCTCTGTATTCCACCAAGTAAGTGTCGCATGATTTGAAATGCTTGTAGGTGCATTTAGTGGTATTTGGGGGAGAGTTGATAATGTTTTGGTTTTCTTGATTAACAGGATTAGTGGTAAGTGCTTGTTGTACTTGGATTACAATGTTGGGTATTACGGCAGCCATTTGTTGAGCGATTAGCGCAGCCATGCGCTCGCGGGCTTTTCCTGCTCTCATCTTCCTACGGGCGAGGTTAGAAGACATATACAAGGAATACATGTCAAGAGTATGAGTTGGATGTTTTTGGGTTCATGGGTCGCACTAGGAATGAACATTCATAAAATAATTATAGAAAAATAAATCTACTACATCCATAGGATGTCTTGGGCTTTGCTCGCCATTAGGCCCTACAAGCCGCCATACTTCACCTTTGTAATCATGTGGGCCCCCATGAATACCGGTTTTTCATATGGTTCGCATGGGTTTGCCTGGTTGCGTACACTAAAACCCGGAGAAAATCGAGAAATATGTATACAACGTGTGATATTCGGAATGTGTCCAGGTGTAGACACGGTGACACCTCAAAGTGGGGTTAGTTCGAACGACGTTTGGTGTGGCATGCTTTGGCCTAATAAGTCCTTCGTACTCTCATCATTAGTCCCCAGGTAGGCAAACTGGTCCGTTATATTGGATTTATAACCTAGACAGGACGTTCCGACTACCGGTACTTGTACCCTTCCAGTTACTACATGCCCGTCGCAGAACTTACTTTGATGAGATTTGAAAATTGCAACAAAATCTTTGAATAATGAGAGTATGAAAATGAATTGAATATATGAACATTGATATATGTATAATGAATATGTATATAAGTATGTATGTTTGACAGTAAGTATAAACAAATATGAAACAAATAAATATCACAAGTTTGTATGTAACCACCTAATCAATTAAAATTTAGGCAGACTATAGTATAGGCTCTAAGAGTCTAATAACCTATCCTATATCCCTATAGTCATGGCTCTGATACCAATCTGTCACACCCCGACCCGCAGCGGAAAAGGTGATCGGGGCATGATTGGGTTATCATCAAAAGCTCATGACATTTATTTTAACGTTTCATATTCATTAATACAATTTAATGGAAATTTACAATCATAATTACATTAATGACCTAAACATCAATCTAAGCTTCTTTGTTTTCTTCTAAGGCATTTCCTATGTTTTCCTTGCTTCATCCTGTTCACCTGTATCATGTGTAAAAGGGTTTTTGGATCAACAAAAAGTTGGCGAGTGAATCCTATGGAAAACATTTGAACAAGTTTATTTAATTTATTATGAAATAAAGTGCACAACCACACATGAGTAAAAATAGATGTAAACTTATTCGTAAATCAATTTAATATTAAACAATACACACACGAACAATAATGGATTGATTTTGAGGCACGTGTTGCTCAACTCGTCTACCACGAGGAACTGATGGGCCTAATGAATGAATTGCATAAACATGATAATATGAAAGACATAACTACAAACAATATAAACTCAAAAATACATACATGAACAATAATGGATTAGTTTTGAGGCACGCGTTGCTCAACTCGTCTACCACGAGGAACTGATGGGCTTAATGAATGGATTTCATATAAGTTGACAAAATGAATTACATAATTACAACAATATAAACAATCTAAGTTTAGATCACGATATGGTATGGCACAAGTTTAAATAAACGAGTTAATTATTTTATGACACATGACACACCCCAAAACGTGTAATTAAAAAGGGGGAGTTGTAAGATTCACTCACAGTGGGTGCGTTCGGTTGATGATGTTGAATGCACGCGAAGTGGTTTTAACCACGAGTGAAATTAACCTAGGTAATGGCATTATGGTTTGGTAAGTAAACGGATTTTATTAATCCATTTTAGTAGGATTGTTGGGTGTATTTTTGTGAGTTTAAGGCTATTTTCTAACCTTAAAAAATGTTATTCTTAAGTATTTTTAATTGATTTTTAATTAAAATAAATAAATAAAAATAATAAAAAAATTTGACTTTTTTGACCGTTGACCGTTGACCTTGACTGTTTGACCGGTTCGAATGCGTGTAAGTGTGCGCTGAGTGAGGCTCGAACCCGAGACCTCCCGTACGCGTGCACGCAGCTCTACCAACTGAGCTACGTGTCTAACCCGAAATATTTCTGTTTTTAATTATATTTATATATTAATTAGATTAAACAGAAAATCCTTTATTTATAAAAACGATTTTAATCCAAAGACTCGGTGCGCTCCACAGGTCTCGAACCCGGGACCTGTGGCTTATGCTAACACACAGTCCACCGCTGGACTGTGTGTCCAACTTGTTAACTAAACTGATTTTTATTATTCTTAAATACAAACTAAGTATTTTCATTTCTGACTTATTTAAAAAGTTAGATATTTGTCCGGATCGGTGCAGAAGACCGGACTCGAACTCGTGTCCTGTGATTAAACATACACACAGTCCACCACTGGACTGTGTGTCTAACTTGGTTATTATTCCGGTTATTAATAAACTTAACATGTAACAGTGGTGACCGGTTCGGTTAACAAAAAAAAGGCATTTTTATTAAGGCAGCATCCGTGGGACAAGATTCGAACTCGAGACGTTAGTGTGTTTAATGTGCACACAGTCCACCGCTGGACTGTGTGTCTAACCCGAGTAATAACTTGATTTTAATTATACTTATATGTTACCGAACTTCGTCTTCTTCGTCAGTTTTAACCAGAAACGATGACTGACTGGTTCGAAGTTTTATTCAGGTTTCTTTAGCGTTTTATGATTAATCATAGGTGAGATATAAATAAAAAGAAAGAAAAATTAGGCGTAAGGTATACCGACTGGACTCCTCTGTTTTTCCGACAGAACTCCGGCGACAGCAACAGGTTCCGGCGTCGTGTGTCTTGCAGCAGCGATTCTTCAGAAAGCTTGAAAAGAATGTGGGTGACTTCGGTATAAGCTCAGGGTGTTCAGTAAGGCTCAGAAATGGAGGGTTCGGTTTTCCGGCAATGAGCAGAAGATTTCCGGCGAGTGAGTTTTCGCCGAGAAAGGGTGCGGTTTTGAGCGAAAAAGTTTGCAGAGGTTCGAGGGGGTATTTATAAGGCAGGTTATCGATGAATTTGGTCCAATTTCCGACTTGATTCATCGGTTAGAAAATCTCCGGCGGTTATAGTTTGTGTCGCGGACTCAGGCGTCGGTTATAACCGATGTGTGTTTAAACGTTTACGTTATAACTGAAAAAGTCGTAAATTATTGGCGAGTTTGCCGGGATTTCCGACGACTGCATTTGGGCGCCGGTTTTTGAATTCGGAAAATCATGATATGAATTAATTGATTCTAACATTTAACAAGAAACATCAGTGGCGCAGTGGTTTAAGTGTTGAGTGTTAAGTTGTGTTGACCGGCTGACTGACCCGGGTTCGAAACCCGGCAGTGCCAAATCATTTTTATTTTCTTATTTTTAACAGTTTTTCAAAAACTAATTATATATTCCCATATAATAATTGATTATGTATCGTTTAAAATTATTTTGGGCATTAAATTCGCAACGAAATTTTTAACTGATTGTTCGGTTAATAAACGGAGCGGGTTTGGTAAAATCCGTTTTTGACGGATGTTACAAAAGGTTTCAGAATAATCAATCCCGTATGTTTGAGTGTAGCCTTTAGCTACTAGCCTGGCTTTATATCTTTCAATTGTACCATCGGGTTTGTATTTGATTGTAAAGACCCAACCACACCCAACAGTTTTCTTTCCATATGGCAAGACACATTTCTCCCATGTATTGTTTTTTGTTAATGCCCTCATCTCTTCCTCCATTGCATCTTTCCAGTGTTTTGTTTTCAAAGCTTGTTCGGTATTGGTAGTGATTTCTTCAGAGTAAAGAACCGAAGAGAAAGCTTTGGCCTCTTTGGAGAAATTCCCTTTGGCTATGTTGGCTATAGGATACTTACATCCCCTAGACTCTTTTTCTGGAGAATATCTCTTCGGTGGGACGCCTCGGTTCGTTCTCGGTGGCGGTACATATCTTTCTTGTATGTATGAATTCTCTTGCTCTTAGATATGTTCATTTTGCTCCGTTGATGTACCTTCTTGTTCCTGTATACTTTCACCTTGTTCTGCTATTTCGTTAGTGGTATTGACAGGATTTTCAGTAGAACTAGGAAAAGTACGACTTACCTCGGGTATCAGGTTGGGAGTAGATTCTTGGGTGGCACTGATGTTCGAGCCTTCTTCTTGTGTGGATGTCGGATCCTCATTTTGGATACTTCGCCTCGGTTCTTCTCCATCGGGAACATATTTCAACCAACTCAGGGTGTCTACAGGTTCTCCTTCCTCTTGGTTCCTATGTTGGGAGCCATAATAATACTTGGTTTCAAGAAAATCACAGTTCATAGTTGTGAACATGTGTCGAGTTTTTGGATTATAGCATCGGTACCCCTTTTGAGTTGTCCCATACCCAACAAACACGCATTTTTCAGCACAGGGATCAAGTTTGGTTCTATTTGATTTTGGTATATGGACGAAAGCGGTACACCCAAAAATTCATGGTTCAGTGGTAAGTATGGATGGAGGTTTAGTAAATCTGAAAAGACTTGTAAGGGGGTTTTTGATTCTAGAATGTGTGTTGGAAGGCGGTTAATAAGGTAAGTAGCCGCAGCAAGGGCCTCTGGCCAGAACGTCTTTGGAACCTGTGACTCTATCAAGAGGGCTCGAATTATTTCCAGCAAGATGCGGTTCTTTCGTTCCGCAACGCCATTTTGTTCGGGAGTATGAGAGCAAGTGGTTTGGTGAATTATGCCTTTGCTTTTGCAAAAAAAGTTCCATATTTGTGTTGACAAATTCACCTCCATTGTCGAATCAGAGGATTTGGATATTTTTCTTAAATTGGGTTTGCACCATGGAGTGAAATGTAGTAAATTTGTCAAAGACTTCAGTTTTATTTTTTAAGAAGTATACCCAGGTCATATGTGTACAATCATCGATAAATAAAACGAAGTAACGAAAGTTTTGTCCCCCAATGATTGGGGCAGGACCCCACACATCTGAATGGATTAATGAAAAATGTAAGTCAACCCTTGTGTTATTTGCCACGCCCAATTATCATACCCGTCCTGATATCCTGTAAGACAACTCCTTTGTTACATGACTTATAGATAGGAGTTTATGTGACAAGTAGGGAACATATAGACAATTAGAGAGTTTGAGTGTTTGAGAGATTTCGATAGTTCCTCCGTTTTTTACACTCATTTTCCACCATTTGCTGTTTGTATGTATGATTTTGTAGGTTCAGTTGACGTGGAAAAATCTGATAACTCATACGTCATGGTATCGGTGGCTCCATAATCAAATATCCATGAAGGTTCTCGGGTTTTATTATAGTCTTGGACTATATTTGCAATACCACTAGCTTTAGGGTGTTTTATGCAATTTATAAAACTTTTTATTACAAAAGGCATAAAATTTGTGGACTCAAAGTTCACAGAAGGTAAATTGCAATTTGTTTTGAGGATAAGAAGGGGATTTTGAGGATCTCCTCTCAACCCCTGTAAACTCGTCATTTTCTTCATCTCCAAGAGCCGCAACCAATCCCCCAAATCCGGCATGGTTACCGTCGCTCGTACTGGCGTGGTCTTTGTTACCCATCGCAGCGGCAGCTTTACCTTTCTCATATCCAGCGGTTTGATTCCCTTCTTGTGGCCATCGGACCACCACTCCGGGTAACCCACAAGCTTGAACATTGCTCCTTGGTATGTTTTGTCATTCCACAATGGTCACACTTCAAGTGAGATTTGTCTTCTCTGGTCGACGGCCCAGATTTTCCATCGAACCCTCGATGGCCTCTTGTTGCAAGCCCTAACCCTTCTGTCTTTGTGGCCATTAATCCCGCCGCTATGCCTGTCGGAGTATCTTTGGGAGTTGCTCCCAAGATATTTTGGTGAGCAGCTTCCTTACGGACCGCGGCGTATGCCGCCTCTGCAGACGGAAGGGTTTGACTCCGGAGTATTTCCTTTTTAATCGGGTCATATTTCCGGTCTAGTGCATTTAAAAATTGAAAGAGTTTTTGTTCTGACCTGATTTTGGAGTAAGTCTTGATATCTTCGTGACACTTCATGGGATTCGTATCAATCCTGTCGATTTCTCCCCAAATCCCCTGTAGTGTGATCCAAAAACTTTCAAGGGAATTACCATTTTTCTTAATGTCATTTGCTTTGACATGAAGATTGAATGTTTGCAACTTATCTCTTCCGCTGCTGTAGGTGACCATAGAGCATCCCATAGTGATTTTGCCGTGGGAAACTCAGTTAGGTTGCCGGCAAGCACCGGTTCAATGTTTTGTATCAACCTCGAGAACACGACTAAGTCGTCCTGTTCCCACTGTTCATAAGTTTCATCACTTTGGTTGGGGGGTTTGAATCTAAGTGTTTCAACAGAGCTTTTGATTTTCCACCTATGGCAACCCGAATCATTCGGGTCCATAGTGAATAATTTTGGCTGTCGAGTTTAAGGTTGATCAGCAAGCTATCAGAAAGTTTGGGTTTTGGTTCGGTATTGATATCGTTTTTGAGTAGGTTGGCCAGTCGTATGGATAGGTCATTACTCGTGTTACCGTTGTTGGACATGGTGACACGGGTTATGATTGATTTGTAAGCGGGGTAGATGATGAGCCGATTAGTTTAAACCATGCTCTGATACCATCATAACAGGAATGGTAAAAAGAATATGAATATTGGAATGAACTGAAAGAGTTTTATTGTATTTTCCGATGATTACAGTGATGAGGAATAAGCTCAACTTATACAAGTTTCCAATGGCACTACTTTTGGATATAAAGTTGTACACGGCTGTCATTTCTTGAGAAATAGAAACCATGTAATTTGTCCTCCAAAATGGGAAATGATGTGATTGAGAGATAACCTTGCTGTTCCCATGATTTCATCCTAAGGCCACTCGGTGTGGGGGCCGTCCCAGGCCCGTCTTTGGCCGACGACGCCCCCAACACCGCGCCGGGTGGCCCGTCGGCGTCTTCGGGGTCCCTCTGCGGACGATGGGGACGGGTGAAAGTTCAATATATTTTAAATATATAGCCGATCCGCATCAAAATAAGACATGCAAGGTCAGATCGGGTCGCCGGAGGTTTGCCGGAAACCTAGCTTGACGGCCGGATCTAGGTTTACCTGGTACAAACGTGTAGAGAGATAAAAAGAGAATGATAGATGGTGTTATTGATGCCATGGAGGATGTGGCGGTGGCATGTGGAGGTGCCGTGGCGGTGACGATGGCGGTGGAGGGTGAGAGAGAACGAAGGATAAGACAGCATCAGGTTCTTGCCTGGCGGTGACGATGGCGGCGGAGAGAACGAACGACGGCGATGGCGGTCGCAAGGGCCTTACCGGAGAAGCAAAAACCGGCCACAAGGTTCTTGCCGGAGAAACTCTTTTTCTCTCTCTATAACTTGAAAGTTTGCTGACGTGGCGGGTCGTCACCCATTTCCAAGCTTCCATCCCTGGAGGGGCGTCCTCCAAGGTCTTTGACGCGTTTGCTGACGTGACGGGTCATCCTGGAGAGAGACCCGTCACCCACACCGAGTAGCCTAATCAAATAATTTCTTTGTTTTAACAGGGCAATGTACGAAAGGCAATAATGATTAATTTGACTTTCAAAACTAGAAGTATATTCAGTAATGGAACACTACTATGACAGCTCTCGATTTACTTTGCTCTTACAGAATGTGAACATGCGATTAATGCAATCGCATTTGGGAAGAACATTCTGAATTATCACTGGTAGGTGTTCAACACTTAGTTTTATTATGGGAACATCTTTAGAGGCTTCAGGCATGAATTTGTAACTAAACTACTCCACTTTTGACTTTTAAGATTTGGATGACATGTATTTTGACTCCAAACTTATGAAATCCGGGTTTTCTAATATTTTATTTGTTGGCTAAAATAAATATTGGAACTATTGTCACAGATGATGGAGGGTGAAGTTGAGATAATCAACAAGTAAAACAACACCATTGCCCGGGGCAATGTAAATCCTTTTCCAACACTTCTCATGTTACTGGTGTTTCAGAGGTTAATCGGTTTTCGCCAATATTTACAGGATAAGGCATTAGCGCCACAAAGAAGACTAGGTACCAGACGCATGAAGAAAAAAGACTTCTGTTGTGATCTATATGTTAAAACCATACTATAATTCACATTAACAACTTTTGTGTATAAACTTTATTCTCATAAATAAAATGTTCAAATCGAGAACGATTTGGTTTAGCGTGAGCGTTGGTTTAGCACATTGCAACGCTCGCGTGGGTATGAACCTAGTTATAATAATAATTTTAAATAAAAAATTAGATAGAATATAAACATTTATTTTCATTATGGTCATATTAAATAATAATAATAATAATAATTTAAAAAAATAGATAAGAACAAATATATGTTTTTTCGATAAATAATTTTATTATGAGTAGATATATGTATTTTGGAGTTAGGTGATTGAAATAATGAAAAATTAGGAATCAAAGGTTCTAGTTTACATATAATTATCGTGTTATTGTTTTCTTTTCACTAGAATTAAACAATTATTATAGGTCGGGACATATGCTTCTATCAAATTGAAAGTGTTTTTTGGACGCATCGCTATAATGGTTTGGACTCACTGGTATAATTGCACAATTCTTTCAAATGTCAAATCTAGAAAACTTGGATTCACCTTTGTAATGTTAGATGTACTTTTATAATTGGTTTAAATCCATCATTTATCGCACATTGTATTAACATTTAGAAACAACATCAAACTTAAATATAACAATTCTTTACTCCATTCAAAGAAAACTTAATTCTTGAATTTACAAAATTTAAATATAACAATTCTTTACTCCATTGAAAGAGAATTTAATTCTTGAATTTTCAGTATATTTCATAAAAATGATGAAATACATAAAAACGTGGGATCGATCTCCACCTTTTTGTACCGTAAACTCTCTTGAATACAAATTTGAGACGAGTGTTTTATGAATGAAATAAACAAAATAAGCATGAAGGTGCATAAAACTAACTAAATAATTGTATCTCGTAATTTGAATATATCATAAAAAGGAGATTTAACCTCATGTAATACATGTGTTATAATCTAATAATAAATAAAAAACAAATTAGAATGTTATAATAAGTAAATAGTACACCAAATTTCATATTTAAAAGATAAATCTTGACGACTGTATGTGTTAACATATGACATTATATTTTATTCAAGACGTGCAATGTATGAGTTTTTTTTAAGATATATCTTTTTTATTATTTATTATATAAAATTACATTTATGCAAACTAAAAAAATAAAGTAAAATGTTATAATAAGTAAATATTACATCAAAATTTATTATTAAAAACAATCTTGACGATTGTATGTGTTAACATATGATATTAGAGCATTCACAATGAATTCTCTATCCATATCCATATATTTCCACTAAAATTAACTACTTTTTCTCTTTCCTTTTTAATTAAATAATACTTTTATACCTTTATCATTACATTTTCTCTTGTAAACCTCAAAAACATCAATTCTAGAAACATAATTGACCAAGGTTAACTAACCTAGTTAAAAACTACAAGATCTAGTAATTTGACAATGAAATTAAGCCTTTATAAATAAAAGCAAATTGCAAGGGCCAATATGATAACTAATGTTTTATAAGTAAAACAATTAAAATAAAAACACACACTAGTGTGTGTTTGGTGAACGACCAGGAGAAAGGGGAAGAACACCTCTTCACCCTAAAATCATATAATCCATCAAATTGAAAGGCAAAATCGGGTTTAAACCTCGTGCATGAATCGAAACATTGATCACCTAATCCAGGAGATCACATGATATGTCAAAATTTCTTATTTGATGAGGTAGAGAAATTTGATGAACTTCTTGTATTTTGATTCTTGGGTGAATTGTTGAGATATAGTAAAATCAATGTTATATAAATGCTTTGAATCATAAAAACTTCATAAAATCGAGAAGAAATTAACATGAACAATGTGTTAGATTGATTACTCATGTGTATGAGAAGTGGGTTTTGTTGAAAAGTTAGAACCCATGAATCTAGTTAGTTAAACCTAATGTGAACACATGATGAATTGAAGATATGGTGCTAATTTAAAATTTTTATTAAGAAACCTAATTTGACAAGTTGAAAATCTAATGGTTAAAAAATAAACTCCCTAGTTGGGTTGTAGGTCCACCTTGAGGATCAAGTTAAACCTGCTTTCTTGTTCATGCAACACACATACAAGTGCGAAATCCAAGTATGCATGCAAACCAAAGCAAAGTAGAAGACACACAGGATAACCAAAAATTCAATACCTTGATTAACTGATGAGAACTAGTACAAACATATACAAACAATGTTCATACAGACTCTATGCATTCACTCTATGCTCTCAAGGTCTCAGCTTAGTATCCACTGGTCACTCGCATGAACTCTCTCACACATGCAATCCCTTTACTGAGGTCATGTCTACTCATATAGTGCCAACACCAAGCAAAAGTACGAAGTATGTTACTGGTCATACGAAACACCAAAGACACGAAAGGCATTCTCCAAATAGACTCGTACGAATGAACTGGCTGGCACGAAACAATAACCTTGCTCGTACGAATCAAGCTGAAAGCTTGATTGTGTAAGCTTGGTCGTACGAACGGTGTGACTCGTACGAGTAACTTCTTGCTCGTATGAAGGATTCCCATTCGCACAAATGTTTTCTTTAGAGATTGTGCCGTAGACATGACGTACCTCGAGACTCAATAGTATGCACATATGCAACTGTTGCACACAGACATTCTAATCGTCGTACTAGATCAAGATAGGAGGATATCTTGATCTGGCCGACACGACCAATCTATACAGACACGGTACATAAAGACCGTACAATTACAGACGTAACTAAGAACAAGTTACAGACACAAAAGTGTATCAACAAACTCCCCCTTGGCTATTGCTTGGTCTTTGATCTTCATTTCTTGAACTGCCTGCTGTATCAACAAACTCCCCCTGAAGATAATCAATCCATAGTTGATTTAGGATCCAGGTCTTCATTGTTTTCCAGACACATCAAACCTTTCCTGTTTCCTCTTGATTGTCACTTGAGGTAACTGGATCGGTCACGAACTGCTGCACATTACAATCTACCACTGGTGGTGGAACAGAAACCTTTGGCCGCGAGGATGAGGCCAAAGCAGTAATAATACCAGGGTCTTCAGAATCCTGATCACGTTTATGCTTGATCTCCTGTGCTTTGCATCTTTCATTCCACAGAATGTTCACTCACTTTCTGCTCATTTCAAAGACGTCTTTAATACATGGAAGCCTTCCACCAGTTTAGCACTACAAGAATGATACCATTCTTTCAAGTCGTTATGCTTAGTAGACAATGTTTTTGCAGATCGTTGAACAGTCGCACTACGTTCTTTCAGTCGGTTTAACTCAATACCCCTAGAGTTATCAGCTGCTCTCATCTGTTTTAGCTGGCTTTTTGCATCTGCAGCCTTCAGTTGCTCATTTTCTTTCCTTAACTGTGCAATTACAGAATCCTATTTTCTAACAGTCTCTTTCAAAGAATTTATCTCCAATTGTTTCTTGACAGCGGTGTTTCGGTTTGAAGACATAAATTTTGAGTGCTTGTTAATCTGCATTGCCGCAGCTTGCAACCGAGTGAACAGAAATTCCACCTTCTCATCTTGATCCATCTCAGAGAACAAACGACTTCCTCGTTTAGACTTTTGATGAGTTATGGGTTGGGACTGTTGTACTGAAGAAGGCGTAGGTTGCAATTCAACTGGAGTATCTTCAGCTGAAACTCTTTCAGCTATTGTGGTACTTGATGGTTGTGGTTCAGGAACTGTAGCAGGTTCTGTCATTACAGGTTCAGTCTCCTCTATTTTAAAAGTAGACTGAGTTTCTACAACTGGTTCCTATACAGTTTCTTGATGTGAGGTTGTAGGTTGTATGATTTCAGGTTGAGCTAAGGAAGTATTCGTAGACGAACTCCTCTGTTTCTTTCTATTCTTGTCTCCAACTGAAGTACCTACATCATTAGCACCACAATTACCATTAATATCACCATCATCACCATTTCCCTTTTTATGACCAAATCTATCTTTGACATTTTCTCCAAGATAGGTTCTTCATTATCAGAATCACTGTCATCATGGCGCCACTTGTCATTTTCTGGTGCAACATAATCGTTGTTTGCCAGAAAATAGATCAATCTTCGAGGAGGTGTGCTTTCCTTGTAACGTTTTGCTGCAACACCTTTAAAGATTTTCAATGATTGTTCCATCATAACTTCTACTTTTAGAACATCATTGTCATTCTTTGGAAGTTTTGGGTGTTGCGTATTTATGATCATCTGAAGAAAACGGGGATACATCCAAAACTTATTTCCACCATAACCAGTTCTACTCAGGTACTCCTTCATGTTTGCGAAAATATACTTTGAAACACTGAATGGTTTGTTCAATGTCAAAGCTATCATCATTCCAACCAAGTAATTATTTGCCATGTCATAACCACTTCGTCTATTGCTCAAACACTGAATTAGAACATGTAGAAAGAACTTGTATCGAAGTGGTAACCATACTTTGTTGATTTGTCCTACCGAAAAGTCTTCGACACACTTCATACGCATCAAATATCCACCTTGACACTTCAACGCCACTAAGAATGGAGCTTCAGGATCATCACCAAGCTGCAATACTGAATTAATGATTTCGGTAGTCACGTCTACATCCAAGTTGTTTACTTTTCCGTGGATGACTTCCTTCCCATTAACTTCAATGACTTTAGCTTATCCCAAAATTCCTTGATCAACGTCTTGTACACTGTAGTCTTGTGCGTGATAGCATTATGTATCCTTGAGTCGCGCAAAAACTTCACTATACCGTTGTACTCAGCAAATTTGTCTTCCAGATCCAAGTAGGCTACCATGTTATGTCTCGGCTCAGACATAATTTCAGCTTCTGACTTATCAGTTCTCTTAGTTGCTGGTTTTCTTTTATGTTCTCTTTGTTCCGTTCTGTACTCAAAAGTCAATTATAATTAGAACATAAATTTATCAGGGAATATACGCGAGAAATTTATTTCAATTTTTGTATGTATGTATTCCCTGAACGAAGAAATACTTATTCATACGAATAACAATCAATTCATACGAAAACAAATGATTTGAACAAACAAATACCAAATCAAATAAGTTACTGATTCGTACGAGTAAGTGGCTCGTGCGAGTCAAAGCTTACTTCGTGCGAATTAAGGTTATTTGTTTGTGAACCCCACTTTAAGATTAGATTATCTCTGAAAAACTTATTTTTCGTTAAGGATTTCTTTTCTTAAAGTTTGTTGTTCTAATGTCAGTCGTGGTCTTAAGTTATTCATCTTCAAAGTATGCCAAACATTTTTAAGAATACCTTAAAGAAATAAAAAACAGCTTGAAGGGAGGTGTAAGGATGATGTGAGTAAAGTGAAAGTGAAGTTCCACCACAGAACTTCATTTCCTTTTATACCACATCATAACTCACACGTAATACCCTTGGATCGTACGAAGCACTGTCCTTCGTACGAACCATCATTGGTCCATTCGTACGAGATACACACACTCGTACGAAATACCTCTGATTCGTACGAATCCAAGTTTTTCTTAAAACTGGATTTCAGTTCTTCGAGAACCTTAGGTTTTTCGTTGACCTGTTTAGAACTTTGCACATATCCACACAAATCACAAAGTTATGTTAGGAAAAGTGCTTTTAAACAGATTTTGTTTCTTTGAGATGGGTTTACTCATTGTAAGAAAGTACTTTTATGAAGTTGTGATATTTAAGCGAATGGTTTTTAGGGCAGATCTTGGTAGAAAACCTTTGAGCTTCAATTTTGACTAATTCAAAAAGGAACTTAATTTAACAATAATATAAACTAAAACTAAAATAACTACTAAACTATAAACTGTATATTTACCAGGTAATCTTTTTTAGAGTTTCAAGGTAAGAGAATCATACCAGCTTTTTAATCTTGTCAAAAACAGGTTTTGCTAAAACATCAAATTAAATAAATAAGTATTCTACTACGATTATCGGTATTGTTGTCCATGTAAGCTCAACTTATCAGATGTAATCATTATTAAGAGATATGATTAATGTTGATTTATACTTGCTAGTCGGTGTTCAACCACTTCACGACATATTCTCGTATCAAGATATGCTCGAGAGAAAATCTTACCGGTGAGTATACTGCTTATCATATGTTTTGACGTATATGATGTGAAATACTTACTTATTTTGATTGAAAACAAGCCATATGTGATTAAATCACTTATTGATGAGGAACTTGATTTTCATAAGCATATAGGGCACGGGAGTAAGTCCGTGAACAGGTTAGTACCATCGTATCGACAAAGAGACGAACTTAGCTCCCGCATAAAGCTGTGATATTTTATCACTTATTTTTGGGTGAATGTGATATTTTTATCACTTATTGAAGGTCGTATGCAGTATTTATACGTGAGTATGGTATCATGGAAGTTCTATACTTGTGTCACCGTTGTTTTTCGGAAAAAGATTCAACCATGATACCTAGATGATACGTCAGCATAAAGACCGCATATCTCAGAACCTCGGCACAGTATCAAACGAAAGTTCAATACCAAGACCATATGTCAGTGAATGGTTCCCACCTGACTTACAGTCCGGTAAGTTTATATCAACCTGCACATTTTAATCTGATTGTGAGCCTACCGATACATCATAAGTAAAGTAACTTATCAATTTTCGTTCTTTGTTCTTGACTGTTTATGACAGATCACCGGTGTATTTGATCATCTACAACTTATCTATCCAAGAAACTCAATTTTGATTTTTGGATTTTCTATTGTTTTTGTATTTCTCTGAAAATTTTCCCCCTTAAATATAGAAGGTAAATAAAATAAAAGACATATTTTTGTATTTTTCTGATGTTTTTGTATTTTCTTGAAAACTCCCCCCCCCCCCCCCTAAAATATAAAACTAAGAAAAATGAAAAATCTTTTTGTAGTTTTTAGATTTTAGAAAAATATTTACAAAAATTGTTTAGCCAAAGAAAATTTACTCGGGTTTCACCTTGATGCCAGTGACCAAAAGAAGATAATCAAAACGAGATTTGTCATAAGCTTTGGTAAACAGGCCGGCAGGTTGGTGATCGTTGTGGATTTTAATAACATTGATAAGTTTCACTTCATAACAATCTCGTATGAAATGATACTTAATCTCAATGTGTTTGGTTTTTGAGTGCTGTACAGGATTACGAGTGATCTGTAAAGTAGCTTCGTTATCAACAAAAATAGGAGTAGTTAGAAACTCAAAACCGTAGTCGCGCATTTGCTGTTGAATCCATAGAACTTGCGAGCAGCAACTAGAAGCCGGAATATACTCAGCTTCACAGGTTGATGTAGCTACACAAGTCTGTTTTTTGCATTGCCACGTGACTAGGAGATTTCCCAAAAACTGACATCCTACTGATGTTGACTTTGCATCAATCTTGCAGCCACCATGATCAGAATCACTGAATGTTGTCAGATCAAAGTTATCATCCTTAGGGTACCATAGACCAGTGTCTAGGCGACCCTTCAAATAACGAAAGATCCTTTTCACAGCCATCAAATGAGAAACTTTTGGACTGGACTGGTAGCGCGCCAAAAGACATGTTGGGTACATTATATCGGGTCTTGAATCAGTAAGATACATGAGAGATCCGATCACAGCACGGTAGAGAGATGGTTCCACATGTTCACCCATTTCGTCAGGAGTAATCCCATGATTCTGAGCTAATGGAGTTCCCAAAGGCTTTGAGTCTTCCATTTGAAATCATTTGAGAATATCCCCGACGTACTTGGTTTGATGGATGAAGATTCCTTCCTTTGATTGATGAACTTGCAAACCTAAAAAGAAAGTCATTTCTCCCATTGCGCTCATCTCGAACTTCTCCTGCATAACCTGCTCGAATTCTTTGCACATTCGTTCATTGGTAGACCCAAAAATAATATCATCAACATATACTTGCACTAGCAGCAAATCCTCGTTCCTTTCCTTGATGAAGAGAGTACAGTCGATCAATCCTCGTTGAAAACCATTCTTCAGAAGATAGGTAGAAAACGTTTCATACCAAGCCCTTGGAGCTTGATGAAGACCATATAACGCCTTGTTGAGAAGCCAAACCTTATCAGGATGGACTGGACCTTCAAAACCTGGCGCTTGCTCAACATATACCTCTTCCTTAACCACACCATGAAGAAATGCACTATTCATATCCATTTGATAAACGGTGAACTTCTTGTAGGACGCATAAGCCAAGAAAATTCTTATGGCCTCAAGTCGTGCAACCGGTGCATAAACTTCATTGTAACCAATGCCTTCAACCTGATTAAATCCCTGGACAACCAATCACGCTTTGTTTCTCACAACAACACCTCGGTCATCCTTCTTGCATTTGTACACCCATCGTGTACCAATCTTCTTGTAGTTATCAGGTCTGTCAACTAACTTCCACACACCCAACTTCTGAAACTGCTGAAGTTCTTCCTGCATGGCTTCAACCCAAGAGTCTTCTTTTATTGCCTCCTTCCAAGATTTTGGTTCAACTTGGCAAACATAACAGGCAAAAGACCAATCATTTTGTCCCCCAGATTCTCTTATTTCTGAATATAGGCCAGCATTCTAGTTGTTTCGAAGCTGATTACGTGTCTGCACACCACTCTGGACATCTCCAATAATATTATGCTGAGGATGGGTATTATGAATTCGAGTTTCTGGAACATCAGGAACTCGAGAGTTTATACCCAAGTTATTGATATTCATATCAGCATTCTGGTTGTTTCTTCACAGGATGAGATTTTCTAACTTGCTTTCCTTTCTGACACGATATACAGACGTCTTGAAGATGAAAGTTCTTGACTGGTACACCATTCACAAGATTATTCTTCACCAAATAGTTCATTTTCCTCATGTGAATGTGTCTTATTCGTCTATGCCAAGAGATTGATTCCTTTTCGGTGGCTTTCGAGACAAAACATGTGACTTGCGCAGACGTTGTAATAGCTTGGCTCATATCAAGAATATACAAGTCATTGATTCTTGGAGCCGATAAGAGAATCCATTCTTTCGGGATCTTGAATCTGGGGTTCAGCACATAACAACCGGTATCATCAAAATGTACCGTGAACTTCTTGTTGCAGATTTGAGAAACGCTAAGAAGATTGTGATCAATTTGTCGCACATAATTGATCTTATCAAAACTCACAACACCATTGGAGACCATTCCTTCTCCAGTGATGTATCCACCTTTATCACCAGCAAAGGCAACATAACCCCCGAATGCTTTTCACATCATACAGGAGTTGTAAGTCGCCCGTCATGTGCCTCGATGCTCCACTATCAACAATCCAATGACTATTCACAGTTCCTCCTGGAACACCCTGCACATTTCAAAAACCTGATAAGTTTGAGATGGGGACCCAAGCCTTAGTGGTCTTGGGTCGCCCTTTATCATCAAGAAATGTGATTTCTATTTCCTGATGATTTGCAAGTTGTGAGCCTCCTCTTGAACCCTCACCGGTCTTAGGTTTCCAAGATTTTTTAAATTTACCAGAATTACTATTATTTACAGTTTTAATAATTTCTGGTTTTATTAAATTTGAAGATCTTGGATTCCTTTCTGAAGAATCCGGTTTTAAAGCTTTTTCAATTGCTTTTACTTGTTTACGTCTTTGTTTTTCTTCTTGTTCTTTAACAATTCTTTTGTCTTGTTTTGGAGAAACAGATCAACGTTGGCAAGTTGGTTCAGGATGGATTCTTTCCACAAATCTTGGTTTGGCTGGATTTGTATAATTTTTGATAATGTGGCCAAATTCTCCACATTTGAAACATGTTCTCCTTTCAACAAAATTGGGAGATTGTGTTTCACGGCTTAATGTTGAACTTGTGGGTCTTGAGGTACTGGGTTCATTTTCATTGCACCCATTTGTATGTTGAGTGTAATTATTTTGACTGTTTCTTTTCAAAATCTTGACTTTGTTTACAAAATCTATATTAGACTTGCCTTCAAAGGTCTCGACTTTATCAGTACCCGTAGAACTCACAAATTTAACATTCTTAAGCTTCTTCTTGTAGCAGAGCCTTTTGCTTCAACCTTTGGTTGTGGAACTTTAGACTTTTCAACTCGCTTCTCTTGTTTTTCTCTTGAAAATGATAATGGTTGTGATTTGGTTGGCTTTTCCTTCTCAAAAAATTTGGTTGTTGAATTTTCAAACACTTGACCTATAGAGATTGGATTTACGTTTTTTTATTGGAAAATCTTTGTTAGAGTAGATTTTCTTATCTCCAACCAGAGTATACAACACATTATCTGTTTCATCTGTAGACACTTTTGTCTTGACAGATTTCTTAGGATCATTTTCTTGATTTTCAACAGGCTTAGTATAGGGAGCAGCAGAGAGTTCTACTCCTTTCCTTTTATCAAGAGATTGATCCTGATAACTTCTGATTGATTCATCATCTGATGTATCATCTTCCTCTATTTCAGATGGATTTTTATCAACATCAGATGACGAGTTTTCTTGTTTTCTTGGTCCTTGTGAGGAATTGTCTAGCTTGAACCCTAATCCTGCTGCAAATTCTTCAGGATTAAGTGGTACGGAGGGTTCAAAGCAAGGTATCTCCTCTTTATCAGGCAATTTGGTATAGTTGTGTTTCATCGGGGGTGGACACGACTTATACCCAATGCATTTAACATCTCATTTTAGTTTTTGAAGATCAATGATATGATCAAGCACATATCGAGAGTTAGAATAACTGCCCAATTTAAGCTTGATCGCATCATATTCGCATTTGGCGATGGCTAACTCTTTCTTTGTTTCTTCAAGGAGAATAATGTAGTTATTAATTCCTATCTGTTTATTCATAACTGTTTTTGTTAATTCAGAAACGCTTTTCTTTAGAGTTTCTATTACAGATTTGAATTTTTTTTCGTTTCGAGTTAAAGCCAAGTTCGCCTCTTTGGATTTAGATAGTTAAACAACTAACTTTTGATTACGACTGTTGATCGTTTCATATTTTGTTTCTAATTCAACACAGTCATTGTAAACTTTAGGAGATTCAGAATTTACCTGACTTGTAAAACCGGCAACATTCGCCATGAAGGCAGTATGATGAGGAAAGGCTGCACTATCTGTAAAGAATCTTTCTGTATCTGTTGATGCAGCTTCAGCTTTCTTCATTAAACCCACCTTTTCACTTTTTATCTTCTCAGCTTCATTCAACAACTTTCTGACCTCAGCATCATTTCCTTCTCTGATCTCTGTATCAGATCCATAACCACCCGAACTTGAGCATTCTTCATCAGAACTACCAGTATACCCTAAAGTATCATCATCATCTGAGATATCAATGCTGTGAGTTTGCTTTATTCGGTTGATGATATTGGTGTAACATGTAGTTCCTCCGTTACTCTCATTTCCCAATTGAACTGACCAATCGCATCCTTCGCCGGCTTGAACAACTAAAGCTTTACTATTTGAAGGTCCAGATTGATTGGTGTTGTTTGGGTAACCAAAAACCACTATTCTTCTATCATTGCTAATTTGGGCGGTATTGGATGGTTGTGGTTGGTTTCTGAAGGGGTAGTGATTTCCTTGTTTGCTAGGCCTCGTGCACTCACGTTTGAAGTGCCCTATTTCTCCGCAGTTGAAGCAAGTAACGACATTCTTATCAAAACCATATTTTGTATCATTCTTGCTCTCCAAACTGGTTATTCCTGTTCTGCTCATGCAATCCTTTGCTCTTCTAACCGCACTAGCAAACGCCCACTTGATATCCATTAGCTCCATCTCATCTTTATTTATCTGCTGGTAGTCTTCATTTGTCAAATTGATGTTTCCAATTTGACCAGCTACTAATCCTCAGTAAGCACTGACCATGGTGTTTAGAAGTTCCATATGCTCTTGAGCAACTTCTACGCTGACCTTGGAAAGATGTGATGTGTCAAGTCTGACAGTGTTGGGGTTTGCAGATTGAAAGTTGTTTCCATAGAAAGCCTGTTGAGGAGCTTGTTGTGGAACTTGAGGTGCTAGATCTCGTGGTTGTGGTAGAAAGGCTTTCGGATCAAATGCTTGTACATAAGCTTGAGTACTTGAGCTTGCAGACTGATTTGTTTGAACAGGTTGTGGTAGAAAGGGATTCACATTTTACACAAACGCGTTTTGAAGCTTCGGTTGCTGACTTGCAGTGATACCTGTATTAATACCTCCGAAGTACATCACAGGGTTTTGTGGAACAGTGACTCTTTGTGCCTTTCGAAGTTCTTCTTCGTTCTTGTTCTCCAGTTTCTGCACAAATTCATAGATACTGATTGAGTCCAAAACACTTATATGTTTTAATAAGTCAATAAATTGACCCATTTTGGCGGTAATGCATCAGCAAAGCGCATCACAATTTCTTACGGAGATGCAAACACTTTGTAAGAGTACATTTCGCTAAGAAGATGGTAAAACCGTGTGGTCATATCATTCAACGTTTCATTTTTCATGAACATAAAGCCTTCAAACTCCTTCTTAAGCAGATCATACCAAATTTTCCTGGTTGCAGCATTCCCCTCTCCTTCAGGTATCCCACAAGTTTTTCGTGGTTGTCCAGTACACAATCTGATTATAGATATCTTTATGGAGTGCCTGTGTTAGGATAACAAAAGCCTTTTTCTCTAGATCATATGCCTTTTTGTCACTTTCATCTAGATTAGCTAAGGAGGTTGGATTCGATCCGGCTTCTTCGAGTGATTCTTTATAGGGTGTAGTAAAACAGGTCCACAATTCTGTGTTCTGACAGAGAACATAGGTGTGAAAACAACTTTTCCATGAAGGATAATCGTTCATGTGGTTTAGCTTCGGTGGACGGTTATTACTCCCAGTTTCACTGTCGCTCATTAGAAGAGTTTGGATGCTCTGTGTCTGGTTTGCAACACACGCCCATTGATTTGCGAAAATCATGGCTGTATGTTGAGGCATCAAAGACTTAACCCATGAGGTTGCGGAACTTTGCGAAGACTCCTGATTTGAGTTTGAACCACTACTCCAATCCCACGGATTAGAACTCATTATATTTTCTTGATTATGAAAAATTGGAAGGTTTAAAGTTTGAAAATAACAGTTCCCTCTTAAAAATTCACAAATTTGAAAATATTTGAAAATCACAAAGCTTGAAAAACTGAAATACGAAAAACAACCAATGAAGAAGGTTATTCGTACGAACCAATGTTTCATACGAATAGTTGTTCTTCGTACGATCAAGATGTTTCGTGCGGATGAGTTTCTTCGTGCGAAACAGATTGATCGTGCGATGACAACTCTTTCACACGGATAGTCTGGTTCTTCATGCGGATGGGTATTTAGACATGTGTTTTTCGTACAAGAATCTTTTTGCACTGTTCTGGGCTCTGGTTGGTGAAAACTATCCTATTATGCACAGACTGGTTTTCGAAAGTGTTCTGTTGTCCACACAATTTTAGTTAAAGAACACAAACATTCTATAAGCTTTTCAGTTTTATCAGTCAAGTCCAGAAATTCAGAGATTTGGTCAACCCTAATATTTCGGTGAGTTTCTTCTGCAAATGTGTTCAACTTGAACAAGAGAAATTTTAAGAAAAACCAGATTTTAACATGTCTCCATGTATTCTAACTAGATTTTTATGAAAATTTTCTACATGCAATAGGTTTTAACCAAGTTTTAAGTTAGTTATCTTTTCAAAACTTAAGTTTTCTGCTGGAAGTTCAAGAACACTTCAAGAAACCTTCAAACTAGCTCAGACACACACTAAGCTTGGTTTTAAACAAGGAAGAGAGCCAAAGCTCTGATACCACTTGTGGGTCCACCTTGAGGATCAAGTTAAACCTGCTTTCTTGTTCATGCAACACACATACAAGTGCGGACTCCAAGTATGCATGCAAACCAAAGCAAAGTAGAAGACACACACTATAACCAAAGATTTAATATCTTGATTAACTGATGAGAACTAGTACAAACATATACAAACAATGTTCATACAGACTCTATGCATTTCACTCTGTGCTCTCAAGGTCTCAGCTTAATATCCACTGGTCACTCGCATGAACTCTCTCACACATGCAATCCCTTTACTGAAAAGGTCATGTCTGCTTATATAGTGCCAACACCAAGCAACAGTACGAAGTATGTTGCTGGTCATACAAAACACCAAAAGACACAAAAGGCATTCTCCAAATAGACTCGTACGAATGAACTGGCTGGCACGAAACAATAAACTTGCTCGTACGAATCAAGCTGAAAGCTTGATTGGGTAAGCTTGGTCGTACGAACGGTGTGACTCATACGAGCAACTTCTTGCTTGTACGAAGCATTCCCATTCGCACCAAATGTTTTCTTTGGAGATCGTGCCATAGACATGACGTACCTGAGACTCAACAGTATGCACATATGCAACTGTTGTACACAAACATTCTAATCGTCGTACTAGATAAAGATAGGAGGATATCTTGATTTGCCCGACACGACCAATCTATGCAGACACAGTACATAAAGATCGTACAATCACAGACGTAACTAAGAACAAGCAAGAGATGAGTGTATCAACATGGATTAATTTAAAGCAAGAGATTCATGCCCATAAGGTGTTTGAGAAAACGCCTAAATGAAAGTTAAATGTTTGAAAACCATGATAAAATTTCATGCTAAATTAATGGCAAGTTTATATGTTATGAAATGAGCTACGGAATTCTATTGATAAATGGGTTGTACTATTTAGGTGATTCAAGTGAGAATCCGCGGCTCAAGCCGGCACGGACACACGCTTAAAAGGGAAACTTTAAGGTACGTGGCCTTATATTTCGTATGACTTTTATTAATAATCTATATTGATTAAATGTTAGTTAATGAAGTAATACTCATGAAGTTCGGTTCATTCATAAGTGATAGACTTCATACGAATGAACTGAATGAATAAATAGCGGATAACAATGGTTTTGGTTAGTTCATAAGTGATGGGATTCACTGAACAACCTAAACTAAGCGAATGCGTAAACCGAGTAAAGGAACGCAGGTGATGAACAATTAATTTAAGATATAGATGAAAATAAACTTCTTGTTTGGTTAAAGTAACCAAACGGGTCGAAAACGCTAGCCGGGTAACGGAAGTGTGAATGCTAGTCTAGTAAACTTGGAGAAGGGTTAAAATCTGTAAGGAATTGATCCTTACTATGAAAATGTGGGTAATATAGCTAAGTATGATAACGGGTCAAAATAATTGCATGAACTAATCTTACACCGATTGTATAAAGTATAAGAACTCATTATTTCGAATGATGGATTTTGAATCTAAAATGTGGGTGATCGGTTTACGATCACGTAGAAACAAATTTGAGGTCAAACGGATCAGTATTGAAAAAGATATGTAAGTTTTCACGAAAAAGGACAAAACAGGAAATTAAGAATCTGCAGGTCACTACCGTAACCTACGGTACATCACCGTAGGCTACGGTGATGAAAGAAAAGACAGCAGAATGGACACGTAACCTACGGCTGAGCGTCGTAGGCTACGGTTGAGCTTTTCTGCCCCATTTTTGGTGTTGTATCGTAAGCTACGGTACACATACCGTAGCTTACGATGGGAATTGTCAAAAAAAATTGTTTTTGTCGTTTTGTGTAATTTGGTTCGTTAAATTACATTTCAAGTATTACTTAACTAATGTTAAGGTGCTATTTGACGTATAGGTATTTCAAATAATCATACGGATGAAGATCAAGCCTACCCAAGAACCGAACACAATTTAATGATCAAGCTTCCGTGTTTGTTTAAATGTTTTGTATAACTAAACTTCGACTAAACTTCGTAAACAAGTAGTACGTTGTTTTCAATACCTAAGAAGTTTTATGTAACTTCTAATTATGTATAATATTTTGTATTAGCATTATATATAAATATTTACATACTGCAAGAATTTATAAAATCCTTTATGTTTATAAGTATGGGTGTTTCATCTCTCTCCTTTACTCACAACCATTTCTAAAAATATTAAAAGATTTATAAGGTTTTCTCTTTCTAGATTTTTTCGCCCATATATTTACAGATAAACAGTAATTTTCCCATATATTTTCTCTCCTCTCCACACACAACCACTCAAAAACACTAACAACCATTCTTTATAATATAACTAAGGGAAAATTACGAAATTGGCCAAAGATCAAGTTGGCTTACGAAATTGGCCACTTCATGC
This sequence comes from Scalesia atractyloides, assembly GCA_947069175.1. NCBI lineage: Eukaryota > Viridiplantae > Streptophyta > Magnoliopsida > Asterales > Asteraceae > Scalesia > Scalesia atractyloides. The sequence continues at coordinate 13,662,384 of CAMTDV010000007.1, read as the reverse complement.
GCTGTTGGAAAAGCGCATCCCACATCTTATGCGTCCGCCAATAGAAGTGTGTCACATGTATAATTTGACTGGAGGAGTCAGCCGCCAGCGCATCCGGCTTAAAAGGTACGTGGAGTGTTTGGCTCCGCTGCATCCCGAGGGGCTTAGCTGGCTGGCTAGTGGCTCTTTGAGTGGCTCCTCAAAGGGGATCCGGGTGCATCGGAGGTGCTTGTGTGGCTTTTTTTCACACATTTTGTTTAACATTTTTGGATTATTTGTAAATTATAATTTTAACCCTATAAATACAACCGAAATTAGATGTTTTATATGCAATCAATTGTATACAATGCCTATCTCTAGTCCTTTCAATAGTCTCCAAATAGAAATGCAGGTGTTTTCATGTTTTGAAGATGACGTTTTCTTGAGCTTTAGAACTGCCAGTACTTACGGGTGACGGTACCTGGCAGATAACATGGATGTGATCCATGTATCCTTTTAATGGGCTCGCATTTAAGAAAAAATGTGAAGAACTCACCTACAAAGGAAACTTGGAATCACACCGTGTTATCGGATTTCCCCTTCTTCCTATCCCGCCCAAGTGTTCAAGAACTCATCTACAAAGAGGACTTGAAGACTAAACGTGTTGATTATCGCTGAATAATATATTGTTTAATCAATTTTTATTGGTTAATTGTGTTTGTTGTTTTAGTTGTAAAATTAAATAAACTTGTACGGTGTGTATTTTTGTATTAAGTTTATTATATCTATGAAAATATACATTTCTATCCATGGCTCCATCTATATATTTCCCATTTAAAAAAATTAGTAGACCACTACACAAATAATTAGAAGATATGGGTGGTGGTGAATTCGGATCATCAAATGGTAGACCACATTCTCCGAGGATGTTTGGATAAAGAGTTCATAGACTCAGCAATATTAGATGTCATATAATGATATCTTTTCCCAGGACAGTGTGCCCTTGACCATTTGTCAAACCCAATGTTTATAAGAATGTTTCGTATTCTTGGAACTGCGGCACATAGCGCGTTGACGGATTCTTCAAAATCGAAGATCCTGTAAGATTTGTAGGTCTTCCACCAAAGACTCTCGTGTTCCTTTTTTTGTCTGATGGTAAACTAAGGTTGACCATCAAATGACGACAACACAACCCGTGAAAGACTTGTGGAAACACGTCCCGTATGGCTAATTGTATAGAATTTGCGTGGTCATAAATGATTGCCAAACTGGATGCTCGCCAATATAATCTTTGAGTTTTGAAAGGAACCAGGGCCACGAGTCACCGTCTTTAGTTTTACCAATGCCATAACCAATAGGCAAAATCTGATTGTTTCCATCCATACCAAGAGCCAAAAACATTGTTCCTTTAAACTCACCCTTCAAGTAGGCCACATCTATGACAATAACCGATCTTAAGTTTCTGATAAAGCTCCGAATCTGAAAGCAATACGGTATTATTAATTTTTTTCTCAAATTTATTTATTTTTAATTTCATTCTAGTGTAACATTTTTTGGATTAAATCTTTAAATAATAAATAATCTAATGTTTCACTTACACTGCACCTATGGCAATAAATACCATTTCAAAACGCCTATCAAAATCAGTCAAGATGTGTGTCACTGTGCCTGGATTAGCCTTCTCCAAGTTATAGCAGTAGATAGGAAGTTCGGCAAAAGAACTTGCAGCACTTCCCTACAAAAGTTCTAATGCGTTACATTTTCCTCGCCACACTTGCATGTATGATAAATGAACTTGTTCTTTAATTCTAAGATCCTTTACTATTTCGAAGGAACGGTATATGCGTCCACAATCTTGTACTTGTTCTTTTAATAAGCTGCCCACCACCATTAGGTTTGCCTGACGCATGTGTAGATGTGTCTGAGTCTTAGAACATGTATATTTATTGTTAAAATGTTTAACATAGAAAACATCACAAGATTGTCGACTAGCTACCTTGAAATTCCACTGACAATTTTCGGCAACATAACATGCTTCATAACGAGTGGTTGATGATCTGTCTACTTTATACGAAAAACATTCAGACAAACTCATTTTTTCTAATTCGATTTCATTTCCTGCTTGTTACGGAAGATATAACCTTCGTAAAACCGAGATTTATTTTCAAAAAAAAATATCATTATCATTCAATTCTGGTTTTTTTGTTGTATTAAATTCATCGTTGGGAGAAAAAAGTTCATTAAGATCGGGACATTTAAAATCGTTGAATGGACCACAAGAAGATGAACCAACACCAACTTCTTGCATCACATATAATTTAAACAACTCATAAGGATTTTTTTCCGCAACGTTGAAAAAAAGGTAAGATCAGAATCATCAGTTATATCAATAGGATCGGTAAAGGTTGACATTTTGTAAGATAATCGTGAGATGTTTTGAAAACCACACAACTCACTGACATTGTTAAAAAATGTATTATACGAAATTCTAGTAGGAGTTTCAAAGCCACGTCTAAATGAATCTGCTTGGAGTATGTATTCAAGCTTCCCGTCAACGACTTCCCACTTGCCACCAGTGTAAACAACAAATCGAACAACCATATCACTTGAAGGTAAAAGTTGAAGATAAAATTCTTTAGCAGCAAAACTTGGAGATAAAGTTTTACAATTTTTATGAGTAATGGTCCTTATAATTGAAAAACGTGTAAATAAATAAGTATTTTTTTAGTTTAAAGTGTCAGTAGACTCCTCACAAGCGTCCTTTTTGGTTCTAAAACGTCGGAAGACATAGATTGCCTTGGAAGCATCAGCGACGCATGGGAGGCACAGCGACGCATGGGATGCGTCGGAAAAAAAGCTCTTTATTAGTACACAGGGGAAGCGTTAGCGACACATAGGAGGCATCGCAAAAGGCCTTCCTTATTAATACAGGAATGCATCAGCGACGCATCGTTCCATACTGACACAGGGATGCGTCAGCGACGCATGGGAGGCCTCTAAAACGACGCATCAGAAATAGGGATGGGAGAGGTCCTGCCAGACGCTTGTCTGGAAGCCAGACGCAACCTGAGAAGGATGCGTCCGGCCGACCCATCAGATGCGTCTTCTTATGATTGCCAATGATTGGGACACGTGTCACTCATATAATAAAGGACACAACAATCGGCCCTACAGACGCATAAGCTGCCTCGGGACCTGGGATGCGCTCTTCTAATAACGTATAAGGTGGCCATTTTGGAGATTAGGATTGGTCTTTGGCCAATTTCGTAATTTTCCCTATGATTAAACCCCTCACATATTTTAAGGTTTTCATTGTGAATGCCCTTATATTTTATTCAACACACGCAATATACGAGTTTTTTTTAAGATATGTTTTTTTATTATTTATTATATAAAATCACATTTATACAGCCCGTGTAATACACGAGATTCTAACCTAGTAAAATATTCAAATTAAAAAAAAAACACGTGGGACACACCACCCCTACCGCCACCCTTGCCCTTTTCCCCACTTTCTTTTTCTCTGGGAGCAAGCAACCACCACCAACACCATTCTTCATTCATCTTCATATTTATCCACACACAACACCATTCTAACATTCAACCACCACAATTATCAAAACAACATTCAACCACCACCAATTTCATAAGTTTAGGAGTATACAGATTTCATGATTCAAAGTTAACGGCGACGAAGGTGGTGTAGCAGTCGGGTGGTGGTGCCGGTTCGGAGGTTGCATTTTCACGATCCGGTAGTTGCAGTATTTCCGGCAATGGAATAAGCTGGCCAACCCCCCCCCCCCCTCTGTTCTTATTCGCTTACTACTTCAACCCTGTGGCCAGATCTGAAATCCGTAAATGGGACACCACCAACCATCGTTTCAGATCCCACTCGAGTTCAGAGAGAGATTGGAATGTTTCAGGGGTCCCCTCGTTTTTCCGGCGAGTAAAGGGTGGTCTTCTCCAATTCTGTTGAAGGAAGGATAGAGAGGAAGGTTTTCTGAGAAAAAAAGGCTGTGGGTCACACATATTCGAGTTTAGGAAGGATGGAGATCTGGATTTGCAGTGGTGGTTACGGTGAAGTGGGGGTGGGTTGATGGTGGTGGTGAAAGGTGATGATGGTGGTGGGTGGTTTAAAGTGGGAAGATGAAGTGAGCGAGGTGGGTGGTGGTTCCACATAATGTTTAAATATTAATTAAATTTTTTAATTTTTTAGTTATTAATTTAATAGTAAGGGTGTTTAGGTCATTTCACATACACTTAGTTGATAAAACTAACCCCGATCCCTTCATGGACTATCCGAGAACGAATGTGCAAAAGTTGGGGACTATTGTTGTAGTTTTAAAAGTGTAGGAACTATAGGTGAAAACGGATCAAACCACAGAAATTATCCGGGCATTTTTCTCGAAAAAAACAAACACACAAGTTTTAACTCAATATATAAAGTATCAATATATAAAAGGTGGGGACTATAGTTGTAATTTTCGAAGTGTATGGACTATATGTGAAAACGGAGCAAACCACATAGACTATCCGGGTATTTTTCTCGAAAAAAACAAACATACAAGTTTTACTTCAATATATAGAAGTATCGATATATAAAAGTTGGGGACTATAGTTGTAATTTTAGAAGTGAGGGGACTATAGGTGAAAACGAAGCAAACCACAGGGAACACTGTTGATGTGATGTTTTTCAATTGTTTACACCTCCTATATACCATCTAATCTTACACCTATAAGAATATAAACTTACACCATTTTATGGTGGGAGGCAAATATTAGACGACTTAATCATGGTGACAGTGCATGCGATTAATGTGTGGAATTGTGTGACAATGTATGAGAGTTAGGGGTGTGAAATGTTGACACGATACGAACTTAACACGAAATTTGCGGGTTAGAGTTTAGTCTAAATGGATTCGGGTCAATTTCAATTGAACCCGCAAACACATTTAGATAAATGGGTCGGGTTTTAGTCGAACCCGAAAGGTTAACCCTTTTAGCCCATTTATTTTGGAAATATTAAAAGATTTAAAACATATTCAGAATCTCTTTAGCTCTATTAATATAAACCAAAACTCGAAATTCAGCGCGGGAACACAAACGTCTCGAAACAGGGTGCTTAATTATTTTAGCTCAAGAATCAAAGTCAAAAGTCGACACGAAATCCCTGAAGAAGTTTAACAAGAAACTAGAAACTACATACGATATTATGTGCGACAAATGAAAACACATTGTACCCTGATTATAAAGATGGATCAATCGTATTCTCCATCTGTCTTAAACCAATCATCATCCAATTTTATATACACACACACACACACATATATATATAATATATATATATATATTATATCGTTATCTAAGTACCAACACTTCATCATCCAATTTTATATATACACACACACAATATATATATATATATATTATATCGTTATCTAAGTACCATGAATAGTAACTTTATTTTTATAGTAATATATAGCTTTTTAATATTTTATTATTTTAATATATTATATTTTATTATTATATTTATTTTTAATATATTTTCATTTTTTCCTTTTATTATTATATTTACCTCCAACGTATTTTTATTTCTTATTTTTCTAATACCATTTATTTTTGTAATAATATAAATTTAATATTTTTATTATTTTAATATATTATAGTTTATTATTAAATTTATTTTTAACATATTTTTATTTTTTTATATATCGTTATCGAAGTACCATGAATAGTAACTTTATTTTTGTAATAATATATAGCTTTTTAATATTTTATTATTTTAATATATTATATTTTATTATTATACTTATTTTTAATATATTTTCGTTTTTTTCCTTTTATTATTATATTTGCCTCCAACGTATTTTTATTTCTTATTTTTCTAATACCATTTATTTTTATAATAATATAATTTTAATATTTTTATTATTTTAATATATTATAGTTTATTATTATATTTATTTTTAACATATTTTTATTTTTTTCTTTGTTATTATATTTACTTTTAACCTATTTTCATTTATCTCTTTTCTAAAATCATATTTCGTTTATCAGAATATTTTATTATTTTAATATATTATAGTTTATTATTATATTTATTACATATTTTCGTTTTTTTCCTATTATTATTATATTTACTTTTAACATATTTTCATTTTTTCTTTTCTAAAACCATATTTCATTTCTTATTTTTTTTGTTTCTAAAAGGTTCTTTTTTTTAAATCATCTTTACTTTATCAATTATTTTAATATTTTTTTAATAACTTAAGTACGTAGTTGTGTTTAAATTTTATCCTCGACTGGTATAAGTTTTATAAAAACGAAGTTGTATTTAGAGTATTTATTTGGTAGCGTAAAATGATATGATGTTAAAGTAAATCGATTTTAACGATTTGGTTTCTAAATAAAATACTTCATTTTCAAATAATGTTTGTTTTATCTTATCATTTGCTCCGTTTCGCCGTAACGCGCGACGTAAAAAATACCTAGTTCATATTACACACCATCATTAATGCTTATAGTATGTCCATACATATATATATACACACACATGGGGTTCTAGAGTGAACACTAGTATTTGTGAACTAAGTGAACAAATCATGGCCATTGATTTACACACGTGTATGGCCAGGATTAGTTCGCTCAGTTTACAAATACACTAGTGTTCACTGTTTCACCTAATCCTATATAGTGCCTAATCCTATATATATTATAGAGAATATATTTGACCAAGTTTATTGACTTTGGGTGAACCAAGTGCTTCTTTGTTCTATGAGTGTTTATATACATAAGCAAATGAACATTGAACTCAAAAGTCGTTAAACCAATTCTGCTTGTCTTTTCTCTGAGTTCACGTTTTTTTTTGTCATTTTTAAACTAAAATTATGCAAAAGGTGTCGTATTTTGTTCTGTTTTATTTATTTTTGGGGTCAAATAAACATAGTTACCCAGAAAACATGTCGGTTTATGATACCACTTTTTAGGAAACAAACGGCGAAGTCCAAACCATAAAACCAACCATTAATAACGGTTCGGTTTTAAGTTTTAACGGTTTGGGTTCGGTTTTCGATAATCAAATATAGATACTAACGCTTTGACCTAAAATATGTCAAAAGCGGACTGTGATCACCTCTACTAGCGGTTGCTACTTGCGCTTGTACGAATAAGTTCAACAACCTTGGACGGTCCTAATATTCTCCCAACACTATTATCAAGATCCAAGTCCAACCACAACAGATTTTGGTAGAAAGACATCTCAAAATACCCAACAAAACTTTACCAACAAAGACCCAAACTTGAAATTATACACGATGAACACCTACTTCAAGAAGTCTAGTAACAAAATATTTATAATTTGTCTACACCGAATGGCAAACAAAGAAGCTTGTAGTATTAGTAACTATATACAATGCTATGCTACCACACAAAAGCACATCGTACCTAAATTATTCATATTCCACACCATCGTCGTGTGCTTGTACTACAGTGTACCAAACTGTTACTACGCATAAATAGACTATCTCCAAATTCCTTAGCATCATACTTGAGATATACACTGTCGGATGGTTCAGAAAACTCGACACTAAATGCAGGTGATAAGTTGCGCCCCTTCGCTTGAACATAAGCCACACTGTAAAAACAAGTAAATTTACTAACTAGTAACTACTCTACAAGAATTTCCGCTTTGAATTTTTAGAAATATTTTACTCACCATAAATAATATTTCTCATCCAATGTTTTCTTAATCCGGCCCGACAACTCGATTTGCAGATAACCACCAATACAGACTACAGGCTCGGGCAACTTGAACCTTTGTAAATGATTTTTCTGTTTCCATAAAGTTTGTTGAGGAAATATATTACCAAAACATGCAATTTGCAGATTACCCTTTTTGATGCTCGAAGATGATTTTTACTAGTTCTCGCCTTTTCAAGAGGTAATAATAAATGAAAAACGGACTCACGTATATGTCCAAATAAACTTGTCATCTGCACATTCTTGTGCCGCAATAAATTAACTCTTTCCAAGATTTCGGATAACCCATTCGGAATCGCACAGATTTTGAAGATTGGATTGAGAAATCCGACTCAAACAAACCTGTGTATATGAATGTCAGTTAGCTGGTGTACACAAAATTTAATAAAGAATATGACAAGTAAAAAAACAAACCTTGAAATGGATGCAAGTAAATATCAGTTACAACACAAAAAGCAGAAGTTAATTTATATATCGTCTCGGGTGTTTCTGGGTCATCACTTCCTTTACTTGACCAATAAAAACCCCGACGTATAGTATTCCAGATGTTTTCTGCAGGGTAGTCACCGGTACTCGAGGCACTCATGGGATTAGCAATGCAATTAGTCAGTGGAAATGCTGTAATGGCCCGGAAAAGAGAAGCATAGGCTCGGTGATCACTCTTGCCCGAGTTGTCATGAAACTACACGAGTAATGATAGCAAGCTGAGGAAATGTTCTCATGCTTGCAAAGTCCATTAGAGACCACCGCAGCCAACACTTACATGAAAGTTACATGCATAAATAATACATGATTAGCGGTATGAGTATAGAAAGTGTAATTATAATCCACACCAATATGCTGCCAGTGTCGAGAAACAACAGATGCACGAATGAGGTCAGATGAATCATCTGTAAGACATGGGTCACAATTTTATAATAAAAATTATATAAATAAATATAAAAATTGTAAAGATACTCCCTTTACATAATTTTGGGAAATTGTAGTACCCGTACCGTGTACAAATCGTACAAAATTAAATATGATATACAACAGATTTAAATAAATCGATTCAAATCGTTGTCTTCAACAAGAGCCTTAACCGCGTCTTCTTGTATGGTTCGTTGTGTGGGCTTCAACGAGGTCTTGAACCACATCTTCTTATACAATAATTTCCTACAAAATGAACAAAACAAGTGTTGACAGTTGTGGCTGAGGCACGTGTTCAACGCGCTTCCCTTAAAACAGATTTCGCGCCTCTATTAAAGATAACGCGTCTCTCTCCCATGGTACAACAACCGGAGCAGTCTGTACTGCCGGAAATGGCCATGCGCCCGAGGTTACACCGGATAAAATTATAGTGTTAGAACTTGTGGAAAAATAATGATATGAAGAAGATGAAATTGAGTAGAGAAAACTTATCTCTCTAATTACCCAACACATGGGTATTCAAGTATCTCTTCTTTTCCAAGAACTCTCCATGAATTCATGTGTTTTCTTGCATTACTTCTCTTGTATTTTTCTAGCATTTCTCTATCTCAAAATGAGGCACATAGCCTACTATTTTTACAAGAGTTGAGAATAAGTGATATTGGAGACATAAACTCTAATAATAACACATAAATTGACATAAAAACTCTACTCAAGAGTTTAATCTTTAACTCACTATATGAAGAGTTTAATTAGTAATTATAATTTTACTAAATTATAATTTCACTAAATTACTATCCATTCACACTACAAAAAATTTCCAATAATCCACCACATGAATGAAGATCGTTCAAAACACATAAAATTTCCAATGAAACCTCGATAGTTGAGTATTGTCGGATAAGTAGGTGTTCCCTTTGAACTTTCTGTTGTGAAGCATACTTAGTCTCTTAGCGGTTTGTAGACGCGATGTCCTTGAACAAACCCCCATTTGTGTAGACGACAATACACTTCACACAATACTCTCCTTAGCCGGGTCATCCCTTCATAGTTGTGTCCAATAATGGTCGTGGAACACTTTCCTGGTTCTACGAGAGCTCTAGGAATTGTGCCCCCAATTCCATTCGAAGCGACCCCATTTCTCTCTAACATAGGTGATTCTCCTTAAATCATTAAAAGCATCATGGTTACCATGATTATGCAAAATCATTTACCACATAATATGCTTAGCCTCACAGTTTGTCACTGAATTCTATAGGAATGAACTAGGGCGTATTTAAACACCCTTTTATCGTTTAGGGGGTATATTTAACCATATATACTAGCTTATGCATATCAGCTATGGCCCCATAGTGACCAACCTTAGGCAAATGAATTTGTTGTCCTATTGAACTTAGATCTTGGGATCTCCAGTCAACTAAGTTAGGTTTCCTTCACACACCCTTTTCCATGGGCTTTAGTCTCATTCCACAACTTGATCTCTAATAAATCCTCAGGTTGTTGGATCTATAACATTATCTTTGTCATTGACAAGTCACTGAAGATAACTTTGCAGTTGAGATCAATTGTCATGACGTGTTTGTAACTCGAAAGTTAACATTGCCTATTGTCAATTTCTAAGACTATAACCTCAGTGGCCACCTGAATCTGGTTATAATATTTGTCTTATAATGATACATTTATAATTTAAGGCAAACACATCTCCATTATGCACTATGAACTTTGTGTCTTCCACTTAGTCGTCTGTTTGCAATGTTAGATTAGATTACAAAATCCTTATTACCAAAATATTATAGTACAACTGCAAGACACCCCCACATTTAAGTGTTATAGGATAACATCCAGATGGAGTAACGAAAACCATTTCTACATACCCTTATAGGGTTGTTTTTTTAAATGGATCCTCCCCTACATTTCTTGCCATTTGATTAACATTTCCGTAACTTCACTTATGACGACCTTTATACACATATGATTGAACAAGATCAACCTCTTTGTATCAGTGAAGTTAATCATATTGCATTAGCTTACATAAGCTTCCGAGCTGACCAAAACAACACATGCCATTGTCATAAGTTTGTCACCAACTTAGAATAATTCTAATTTAACATCTAGAATAAGCCTAGACAAAGAGTTCTCCTCATTAGCTTTTCGAACAAAATCTTCAAAAGTTACATGTATTTTCCTTATAATGAATGAAATTCTCCCTCAACTTTGTCTATACACAAATTCTTTTTGTGTTCATACACATTTGAATGTTTAGAGTTAATTAGTCTCCATCAAGACCCATAATTAACCAAGTATTAGTCTAGCATGCTTTAGACTATAATACTTTAACATGTGAACAGAAGATGCATCATTCTGAGTCTTCCTGGCCCCAAGGGTATCATAATATCACTTTGCAACATTCATCCCTTGTTAAGACAAAATAATGAGACTTATTCATAATCCTAAAACATCAATATTTAGGAAGGTCTTACAAATTAGTGTATATAGCACATAGCTAAATTTTATCATTCAATTAAGGAACATAACTTGTTTACCTTTGATCTCCAACGCTTTACCATTGACTCATAAGTACTTAAACATAAGTCTTAATCCAGGTCACTAAGTGAACACACTCATCACCAACAAGATGAATGTTCCTCGTTTACAATCACTATTATGTGGATAGAGTCAACTAAATCCACACTCAACAACATGACATTCATAATTTTGCCATAAGTGATTTGCACACATATATTGTTATTCATTAGAAGATATGTATATATAGGATACTCTCCCAAACGAAGGTAAAATTTCCATATTCAAGTGGTAGACGCATCTACGTATAAATCTCGCAAAATTTATTAAAAGTATAAAATAACATATAGTACTTTTACTTTCATATATTAGAATTAAAACTTGTGAATTTTTTTCAAAGACTTCTAACGAAGTATTTCGACATGAATCTCGTTTGTGTATTTCATCTCAATACACTCACTACTCACTCGTGATGTGGTTATACATTTGACGTTTCGTCTTTGACTTTTAGTCAATGCAACAACTCTCAAGTTGTTTATGTCCAAATATTTTCATGTACTATCCGTTTAAATCCATATTATTTTAAACGATGTATAGTTGACATTCTAATTACTTTACACAAAAATAATTTATACATCACAAACATTAGTGATTTATTTCTTTGTAAAAAATTGCATGTGTTACCTGAAGATATTGAACACAACACAATAAAATACATTGGAAACTAAATCATAAGTGTCAAACACTTTTTAAATTTAAACGGTAGCATAGACGATCTGTAGGCATCAAATATCAAAGTGCTTTTATCTTCAACACTTTATAATCTGACCAAAATCTTCTCAACGATATCGCCCCATGTAATGTCTTGAGATACCCCTTCAATAAGACTTTATGCATTTGTAAGTACAATTTTCTCATTTCATCTTGAAACTTTAAACTTGTACAATTCTACATAAAAGAACACCAAGTTGTTACAAATACTACATTTAAATGGTGAACTTGAACAACTAAAATTGTTCACAACAACACCAAGTCGTTTTACACCAAATAATATCCATGAGATTGTTACTTTGTTCACCATATGCTACTTCTAGCAAGAGTAGCGAACCATTTGAATTATTAATACTATGCAAAACTTTGTTTTAAAAATCACTCTAAAACATTTCCTTAGTTTTGCAATATACTATATTAATAATATCAACCATTTCTCATCATTTTTAATGCACACAAAAGCAATTAAATGTTTACATAAAACATTTTCATTCATTATGGCTAATATAATGAACAATCTCTAACCCTGTATTTGTGATACACATTTTCTAACACACGTGTTAGAAAATTTAAGTCATTATATATATATATAAGTCTTATTTGTTCATATAAATCCATGGGTGGATGAAGAGTCTACTTTAAGTAGAACTTTATTAGAGACATAAAACTCTAGTCAAGTAACATAAAACTCTTATTTAAAGACATCAAAATTCTACTGAAGAGAATTTAACGTTTAAAAAAAACGTATAGTTTACACCCATAATTTCGATCTAACACACAAGTTAGAGAAATTTAACGTTTACAAAAAACGTATGGTTTACACTAATAAACCTGTTCTAACACAAAGGTTAGCAAAGAATTAATGATTCCATAATCGTTTCAAAACCAAACGATGGAACCAAACTATTCGTTTTGTACCACGGTATAGGATTTAAGATACTAACTCAATCTCAATAAATCCAAACACAACAAATTGTACTACATACATGTTGAAAATTTTTGTAGTGTGAATGGATATTAATTTAGTGAAATTATAATTTACTAAAATTATAATTACTAATTAAACTCTTCATATGGTGAATTAAAGATTAAACTCTTGATTAGAGTTTTTATGTTAATTTATTTGTTATTATTAGAGTTTATGTCTCTAATAAAATAACTAATTAAGTGAGACTTTTCACTTATTCTCAACTCTTGTAAAAATAGTAGGCTATGTGCCTCATTTTGAGATAGAGAAATGCTAGAAAAATACAAGAGAAGTAATACAAGAAAACATATGAATTCATGGAAAGTTTCTGGAAAAGAAGAGATACTTGAATACCCATGTGTTGGGTACTTAGAGAGATAAGTTTTCTCTACTCAATTTCATCTCCTTCATATCATTATTTTTCCACAAGTTCTAACACTATAATTTTATCCGGTGTAACCTCGGACGCGTGGCCATTTCCGGCAGTACAGAATGCTCCAGCTGTTGTACCCTTGGAGACAGACGCGTTATCTTTAGTAGAGGTGCGAAATCTATTTTAAGGGAAGCGTGACAACCGTCAACACCTGTTTTGTTCATTTTGTAGGAAATTATTGTATAAGAAGACGTGGTTCAAGACCTCGTTGAAGCCCACACAACGGACCATACAAGGAGACGCGGTTAAGGCTCTTGTTGAAGACAACGATTTGAATCAATTTATTTATTAAATAAGTTGTATTTCATATTTAATTTTGTATGATTTGTACACGGTACGGGTACTACAATTTCCCAAAAGTATGTAAAGAGAGTATCTTTACAATTTTTATATTTATTTATATAATTTTATTATAAAATTGTGACCCATGTCCTACAAACTTAAAATATATTTTGTGAGATTGTTGCTACAAATTTAAAACTTTATTTATTAGGATTTTGGGTTCAAGAAAGGATTTATAATAAAAATAAATTTTTTTCGAGATTATGATCTTATAAATATTTTTTTTTGGGAAATATGTATGTAGTACAACTTGTTGTATTTGGATTTATTGAAATTGAGTTATAATCTTAAATCCTATACCGTGGTGCAAAACGAATTGTTTGATTAAATCGTTTGGTTTTCAAACGATTATGGAAATTTTTTCTAACCTTTGTGTTAGAACGGGCTTATTAGTGTAAACCATACGTTTTTTTGTAAATGTTAAATTTCTCTAAATTGTGTTTTAGACTGGAATTATAAGTGTAACCATATGTTTTCTGTAAACGTTAAATTATCTTGAGTAGAATTTTCATGTCTTTAAATAAGAGTTTTATGTTACTTAATTAGAGTTTATGTCTCTAATTAAATTCTATTTAAAGTAGACTCTTTATCCACCCATGGATTTATATGAACAAATAAGTTTTATAATGATTTTTTTAATAATTTATTTCTACAGGAGCGTGTTAGAATTGGGTTCTTTATACAAACTGATATGTTTTATAACGATTTCTGTAATCGTTTATTTCTAACGAGTTTGTTAGAACCTATTGGTATGATAATGGTTATTATAATCGTTTATTTCTAACAAATATGTTAGAACATATTTGATTTATAACAATTTTTGTAATTGTTATTTCTAACAAAAGTGTTAGAAACAGTTTATAAAAAATTATTTTTGTAATCATTTGTCTTCTAACATGCGCGTTAGAAACGGTTCATGAAAAGTGTTAGAAACAGTTTATAAAAAATTGCAAATGATTTTTGTAATCATTTGTCTTCTAACATTCGTGTTAGAAACGGTTCATAAAAAGTGTTTGTTTGGAAGCAATTTTTAGTTGTTTATTTTTAAATATGTGTGTTAGAAGTGACTTATTTATATGAACCATATATGTGTTTATAACAAGTCGAGTTAACATTTAGTGAAAATGTTAATATTTCTAATGTGCGCGTTAGATTTTTTTTCCATTTTAACATGATTGTTAAAAATGGTTAGAATACAAATGCTTTGAAATGTTTTATGCAAACAATTTATATAAGTAATTTGTTGTAGAATTGATTTTAGTGAATATAAACACATTAATGCTTTGCATGGTTTATAAATAAAAAGTCATATATTGACGTTGATGTTTGATTGGCTTCAAGATTTAGATCACCATAAAGTGATGGTGTTGTTGTATGATTTATCACTAACTTTAATTTGTGATTTCTAAATTCAAATGGTCATGTTATATATATATATATATATATATATATAATGACTTAAATTTTCTAACAAGTATGTTAGAAAATGTGTATCACAGATACAGAGTTAGAGATTGTTCACTATATTAGCCATAATGAATGAAAATCTTTTATGTAAACATTTAATTGCTTTTGTGTGCATTAAAAATGATGAGAAATGATTGATATTATTAATATAGTATATTGCAAAACTAAGGAAATGTTTTAGAGTGATTTTTAAAACAAAGTTTTGCATAGTATTGATAATTCAAATGGTTCGCTACTCTTGCTAGAAGTAGCATATGGTGAACAAAGGTCGTCATAAGTGAAGTTACGTAATGTTTATTAACTTCACTGATACAATAAGAGCCTTAACCGTGTCTTCTTGTATGGTCGGTTGTGTGGGCTTCAACGAGGTCTTGAACCACATCTTCTTATACAATAATTTCCTACAAAATGAACAAAACAGGTGTTGACGGTTGTGGCTGAGGCACGTGTTCAACACGCTTCCCTTAAAACAGATTTCGTGCCTCTAGTAAAGATAACGCGTCTCTCTCCCAGGGTATAACAGCCGAAGCAGTCTGTACTGCCGGAAATGGCCACGCGCCCGAGGTTACACCGGATAAAATTATAGTGTTAGAACTTGTGGAAAAATAATGATATAAAGGAGATGAAATTGAGTAGAGAAAACTTATCTCTCTGAGTACCCAACACATGGGTATTCAAGTATCTCTTCTTTTCCAAGAACTCTCCATGAATCCATGTGTTTTTTTGTATGACTTCTCTTGTATTTTTCTAGCATTTCTCTATCTCAAAATAAGGCACATAGCCTACTATTTTTACAAGAGTTGAGAATAAGTGAAAAGTCTCATTAATTAGTTATTTTATTAGAGACATAAACTCTAACAATAACATATAAATTGACATAAAAATTCTACTCAAGAGTATAATCTTTAATTCACCATATGAAGAGTTTAATTAGTAATTATAATTTTATTAAATTATAATTTCACTAAATTAATATCCATTCACACTACAACAATTTCCAACATCATCCAGATAGGTAAGTATTTTGATCGCCATGTCGGGTTCAAGATATCCAAGAAATCGATACCGGTCTCCATGTTCTGTGATAGACTTGAAAAGAAATATACACCAGTGTTTTCAGGATTTCAATTTACCTTTCTGCCCCTTGAGACCAACACAGCAACATTCTCTCAGGCTGGTCCTCAACAAATCTAACCGAAACCCACAAGTAGTTTAAAGGTAGGCATTTAATCAAACACTTGGAGTTCATTATCAAAATTTTAACATCTCAATTCTGGTTGATGGATTAAAGACCAGGTTAATGTGAAAAAAATCTAAGAAAAAATACAATTAATCATCTAATCTTCTAATTGATGTGGATCATCTGGTAATGAACGTTAAACTGTAAAAACAACTACGACGATTACAAATTTCCATGCTGACTCGGCATCACAAAACTTGCAGTCAACGTCAACGATCAACGACTTTAGCATGAAAGTAGAGAAAATAGACGTATAGACTGACGAGATAAACCAAATCAGAGGGAGAGTATAATATACCTTCTAGTTTTTTGTGGGGACTAGGTAGCATGAAATATAACATGTTTCTAAAGGAAAAAAAAAACAACAAAAAAAAAAGAAAGAAAAAATGTGCATAAACACCCCCTACATGATACATTCCCTCTAAGGGAAAAAGTTGCGAGCCTGAAAGGAGAGGGTGTATTTATCAGCTAAAAAAACGGCACGAGTTTATCATGTTGCGTTACCAACTTACCACATGTTTATATATGTTTTAGTTATATTTTTTAAAAATAATGAGTTGCGAGTAGTAATGTATAAAATATTCGAAATACAAATATGCATGTTATCAAACGTATTAACATTTAGTTTTTTTTTAAATTGACTTTTATTTTTAACAACGACGTTTAGATTAAATGGGTGACCGTAGGTAGGCTTGTGAGACCGACCTTGATTCAAGAACCCCCAGTGTTTTCTCCATAGGGGGCATAACACCTGCTTAACGGGCCTAAATCGCGTCCTTGGAGGAACCATAATCCATGATACCAGTTGTGTCGCCATAAGAGTCGAAACTCTTTAGCGTAACACAGGTTGGACAAAACTCCCGTGTGTCTTGGATTCAAACTGTCGACCTCCAAAGATGTTTATCATTTTCGTTATTCTAATAATATATTGTAATGCGTTATGAATTCTGAATATGCCGTTACAAAGTGTTTATATTTTGTTCTGAATATATGTTTTCATAAAAGTCTTGTTCAAAATCAAATATGTCAACTATAGTTAAATAATTTGTTCTTTATTGTGATAAATCAAATCAATATTGTCTAAACAACTTGGGTATCCGGGCCAATATTTGTTTTCATAGTTTCCGATGTTTATTTTAATGGTTTTTATCAACATAAAACACGTGTTGATAACCTTTTAGGCATATCATGACCTTTGTTTTTGGTTGCTATATCGAGTGTCGATATTGTAATGAACCAACCTAATTCCCACCGCAATGCGCACGGGAATTCCAATATTTTATAAACAAAATTTTGATTGTTTTATATACAATTTGTATTTGTGTTGTTAGTGGTAAACTTCTAACTTTGATGTAGAAAAATACAAAAATCTATGGTTTATTGTGTAGGTTTGTGTCAACTCGCAACTTGCGGATATACATTTTGTGTTCAGGTTCATATCATGAGTGTATGATTCGTGAACATGACTTGTTTAGCACCATTAGTGAAAGTATAAATATAGGGTTTTGCCTCATATTTAACCCAATATATTTCTTTCTAGGATTGTGAAACCCTAGTCAAACTAATAAGATTGGTTTATCAATGAAGGTTTTTTCTTCACCCAAGATATATGGATTATTTTATCACCTTTGTTAACAAAATATTCATACAAAACAAAACACCGAATTAAATGATGGATGAATCTAAATTACTTTTCAGACGACATAAGATATTGGAGCAAATTTAATTTTCCATTGGATCAAAGTTTCAATCATCATGATCATGAGCTTAAAGGATAGTCTTGACCAAGTCAGACAATTCCTCATCATGAACTTGGATTTAGTTACAAACATCCATTAGAAAAGGACTAAAAGTCGTAGCCTCTGTACCACTCTCCAACAAGTCAATCTTGTGATATGAATCATGAATTCATGACAATACGCACACATTTGTGTACATGCATATATTTTTTGAAAGTGTATATAGAAGTGAGATATAAGGGGAGAAATATAGAAAGGTTTTACAAAGAGGGCTACCAAAGTAGATTGAAAATAATGGGTAATGAGGTCCATACTACAAGAGTATTCATCTAATAGGGAATACTCCTTTACACATGATAGAAATTGGTCAAAACCAAATTCCTTGGTAGGAAATACTCCCTTTGACGAGCCCTCTCAGCATACACATCAAACCACCCATTACTTCGTTCATGAACACCCCATTCTAAATTTAAAGAGCTTACATTGGAGTGACTAAGGGGCGTTCAAAACCAGATATTCAAAAATTCGGATATTCGAAAATTTTCCGATACCTGATTTCACCATTCGTATCCGTATCCGTATCCGAAATTCAGATATCTGAAATTTCCTATCGGATAGTGAATCGTATATCTGAAAATCCAATTTTTTATTTAATTATTTTTTAATATTCGAAACTATATATTTCGGTTAGTTTCGGATATCCAAATATAAATTTCGGATATCTAGAATATCCGAAAATTTTAATCACTACCCGAATCCGAAAATTTGGATATCAGATTTTTTCAGACAATTCAGATTTGGATATCGGATAATTCGTATCGGATATTTAGATACGAATAATTTTGAACACTCCGGTGACCAACCTCATTGATCAAGTGTATGTTCCATACCGTATTGAACATGAGCTTTTAATAAAGCATCTCTTACTTGGAAAGTGGGAATCCATATACTTTCTAAAATATTGTATCAAGATTGAAATTGTATTTTCTATATCTATTCTAAGCCAACTATTTTAGATGCATCTTCATCTTCACCTGGATAGTACAATGTTTAATAAAAATGTTTCATTGTATAGATTGTATTATACATTTTAGGTAGTTTTTATAGTTTATGCATTTTTATAAAGACTCGGTATAAGGCCGTAATATCATACCATAACCCAACTGTTGGTAACGGTTCGGTTTTAATTTTACGGTTCGTTTTCGGTTTTCGATTATTAAAAACTGGTTCTAACACTTCGACTCACAGTTTGACCTAATAACCGTCAAAACCAAACCGTGAACAGCCCTAGACTAGGAGACATTAAAAACCAAGGACTACAATTGAGAAGTTCATATAAAGAAGGGGCGTTTTGAGCATACCTTCCAAAGTTAGAGCATATATCGGGCTCACTCAATACTTTATGGGCCTTCAACATGTAAAAAAACAAGCCCAATAATCATACGACACCGTTTTGCAACATCTAAAAATCAGTCTACACTCAGCACAGTCCTGAACCAACAGGCGACTGAAACCCTCAACTCGAAACCCTACAAACCCTACAATAATGGAGACCGAAGAAGAAGCATCTGGAACGATGACCGACGAGATCTACACGAACGGCGGCGACGACGAACCGTTATCACAGCAGCAGCAACGGCGGCCGATCATCAGTGGCGAACAACTCGACATCGAGGCGTACGCCGCCTTATACACCGGCCGTACGAAAATCTCGCGGTTAATGTTCATCGCCGATAAATGTGATAACGTTTCGATGCAGTTAGAGGCGCTTCGAATGGCGTATGAGGAGATTAAGAAGGGAGAGAACACGCAGTTGTTTAGAGAAGTTGTTCAGAAGATCGACGGGCGGTTAGGTCCGAATTATGGTCCGGATTCGGGTTGGATGGATGCGGTGGATCGTAGGGCGGATCAAAGGAAGGAGAAGCTGGAGAATGAGCTTAATGCTTACAGAGTATGATATTATTCACTTTAAGGTTTAAGTTTTTGGATTTGGTTATGTGTTAGGATTGAATACAAATAGATTTAACTTGCTTAGGATATGAATGACTAGAGTAATTATGCTAACAGTAGAGTAATTGTTAATTTATTATTACTTTACTTCATTTTTTGTAGTGTAGTTGCTCTGGTTCAAAACCATAGAGTAATAGAAATTACTTTAATTATTTGTACGTGTAGGAGATTTAAGATTAGTTTCATTTGTACATGACCCTATATTCCCATTCATCAACGGTTTAATATTGTTATAGCTTTTTTCTTTGAGCTTGTTTGAGAATTCTATGATATAGGAGTTTCGGTTTTGAAGGAAAAAAGTAGGAATAGCAGCCTAGAGATTTTGAAGTTCTTAGTTTTAGAAACTTTGTTTAGGTTTATCGGGTTCTAGTACATTGTATATTGAAAGGGGAAATTGTTGAAAGTTGTTCCTGTTGATTGTGATTGTAGTTGTTATGGAGCCTAAATGCGAGTGAAGTTGTAATAATGTACAAGTTTTATAGGAAGTATGATAAATGGGCGCAATATACATGAGTCACGTCAGGGTTTTTGGTACTCATTATTGTTTGTGTGGGTTCGAAGTTGGATACATTTGTGTTATGCCAAGTAAAAGAAAGCTATTTGCTTTAGGGGAACCCGACTTCTGATGATTGCAGAAGATAGGAGATAAAGCATAACATAGTTGTCAAAGATGATCATCTAGCGCTCCCAGGCGACCAAAAGAGTACTTTTTATCCTAGGTAAAAAAAGCCACGATCTTGGAATTTGAGACCATAATATACCATAGTTATCAAAGGCGTGAGGCGCACTTAAGGCGCTTAGGCTTCCTCTTGGGGCCTAGGCGAGAGGCGCAAAAAAGCACGAGACTGAGAAAAAAAAGTGCAAATAAATAAAAACATAAAAGATAATATTATGTATTGGAAAATAACACTTTCTTCAAATATTAAAAGTATTTCAATACCATATTAAAGTACCCAATCATTTTAAATTACCAAAATATCTCAATAGCAAATTGTTCATATTTGAAAAGGATAGAAGTTCAAAAAATAAAAAAATAGTAAAATTTTAAAGCCAAAATTCCATCAATTATCAAAATGATCGAAGTTGTCATCGACAACAATCGCATGATCTTTTAAAGCTACATTCACTAGTCTTCCTTAGAGTCTTCATCAATTTCTTGAAGACTTGAAGTAGAAGGTGTTAAAGTAGACGACTGTGAAGATCTTGTTTGTCTACCCTCCCCGCTTCGCTTGCTACTCCTACATCTCAGGTCAAATTTCTATCATTATCAAAGACTTTGTCTTCGGTCATCCAATCATCCTTCCTATTAACCGCTCATTGCTATCATCGATTTCATTCAACTATATGGGATCATAGGCCACATCCGCATTGTGTCTATTTTTAAGCATCTTGTTGTATCTAACATGCACAAGATCATGCAATTTCTTGTGTTCTAGACGATTCCGCTGTGAGCAAGGGATGGTGAAGTTGGCAGTTCCATCTTTTCTTGATAACTCCGGGCACAACAATATAATCCTTGTTATCTTCTCCTCCCAAAGCTGATGCCATTGCAGTTTTAGCTCTTTCCATACCTTTATAGACATAACCCATCGTGGGTTTTTTCTTGTTGTCGACGGGTCTATGCACTCGAACAAGAGGACCCATGATTTTCAGAGTGAAATAAACATCGTTCCAGAAACTAGGGGTAAAAACAATGTCATTTGCTCTTGCTCTTTTACGTTCTTGAGCTCACTTACCGGTTATCCATTGTTCACGTGCAAACATATTTCTTAGTGTAGACTTATGTTTTTGCAAACTTTGCAATGTAAGAAACGTGGTTGCAAACCTTGCTACTCCACGCCTTGTTAACTTATTGTTCTTTTGTAAATTCTCTCATCATGTTAACACATCAGTACAATTATAAATATAACCAACAAGGAAAATAGCCTTTTCAATTCTTTTTTTTTCACCTATGCAATCTTACCGAGATCTTCAAACATTTTACTAAGCACTGAATGAAATCGATGATAGTACTGAGTGGTGACAAGAAAGATGGGTGAAGACGGAGTTTTGATGATGATGGAAATTTGACCTGGGTTGTCTTAGAGCAACAAGCGAGGCAGGGAGGGTAGACAAACAAGATCTTTACAGCCGTCTACTTCAAGGACATTAATTGATTAAGACTATGAGGAAGACCAAGTGGATGCAACCATAGAAGATCATGCAATTAATGTTGATGATGACGACTCCTATGACTTTGATAATTGATGAACTTTTGGCTTTAATGTTTTACAATTTTGAACTTTTTTGTTTTCAAGTATGAACAATTTGCTATTGGTATATTTCAGTAATTTAAAATGATCGTGGTACTCTATTATGATAGAGATTATGGTATTGGAATACTTTTAGTATTTGAAGAAAATGTTATTTTCCAATACATAATACTAAACTTTATGTTTTTATTTATTTGTGCTTTTTTTCCTCAGGCCCTTTTTTGCGCCTCTCGCCTATGCCCCAGGCAGAGCCTAAGCGTCTTGAGTGTGCCTCATGCCTTTGATAACTATGAAGCATAATGAGGAAGACATATTCAAACAACACCAAAGCAATAAAAGCTGCTTAAATAGCATTGTCTTGACTCTAGAGTTTACAGTTTTATAACCACATACTTGTCTTTCTTTCCTTCTCCCACTATGATACATGTTTGGATAACGAAGAGATTGTAACTCTATAGCAGAAAAGTGGTGATCGAGCAAAGGGAGAATGAGGAAGACATAATACGAGGTGGCATCTTTGTAGCTTCATCATAGAAAAATTAGTCGAAGATTCTTTTGAAATGGCTTACAACTCTTATTGTTCACTGTTACCATCTCATTTTCCCCTATTAACTAAAGCACGTTTTCTTTTCAATGTAATCTTAACCATTTGTTTGACCAATGGTTCTTCATTCCACTGCAAGGAAGTGGGGTGATTTAGAGTTTGCTTCGCAAATATGGGTGATCAAACTGGTTAGATTGCATTGAAAAGGATATGTGCTTTTGTTAAGAAGGGGAAAAAGAATGAGATGGCTCGCAATAAGAGAAATGAGCCATTTCAATAGAATCCTTTGACTTACTTTTTCATCACGTTTGTATGATGAAGCTACTATGATGTCACTTAGTATTATGGATTTTCTTTTAAATGCTTTATCTTCTTCCTTCTTTAATCATTGATCACCACCTGTTCAAGCAAAGACATAATTAATAGGACCCATTTCTAAATGGCGGTTTGCTTGGTAGATATTGTAACCCTTTAGCAGAGATTGTGTAGCTTGTAGCTTGATAAAGTATCATCTTTTAAATAGAAATCACGATCCGTGAACAAATATGTATTTACGTGTATATGATTGAAGGTGGTACTTGGTAGTGCTTAATAACTTCAGTGGGATTAGATATATCTAACTGTATGGTAGATTTAGTAATCTATTGACTATATAATCCATGATCTATGATGTTTAACATGCTTGAAGATGTCTGGGAAACCGGTATTTTTTTGTAAATATATATTTATCTATCACTGCATGCCATTGGCTAATTTTCTCCTATTGTTACAGACAAATTTGATTAAAGAGAGCATAAGAATGGGGTACAATGACTTTGGAGACTTCTACTATGCCCATGGTGCACTTGGGGATGCATTCAAGAATTACGTCCGCACCCGTGATTATTGCACAACTTCAAAGCACATCATACACATGTGTTTAAATGCAATTTTGGTCAGCATTGAGATGGGCCAATTTGCGCATGTTACAAGCTATGTCAGTAAAGCCGAGCAAAACAAAACCGATCTTGATGCCATCACGGTTGCTAAACTACAGTGTGCTGCTGGACTTGCTCACCTGGAGGCTAAGAAGTACAAGCTTGCTGCCCGCAAGGTTTTTCTTATCTATTACATTTGATTATCAACCTTACCAATTTGTCGCACAATCTCATCAGTGTTTTGACAGTTCTTGGAAACTGCTCCAGAATTGGGAAACAACTACTCGGAAGTTATTGCGGCTCAAGATGTTGCAACGTATGGTGGACTTTGTGCTCTTGCAAGTTTTGACCGTGCAGAGCTGAAGGCAAGTCTTTTATAGTTCATTACTTTAGCATCTAACTGTTTGATAATATTATATACTTAATGTATATACATAGGTGTGTGTTTAAATGAGAATTATTAGGAAGCATTTTTTCACTGACTGTTTGTTGAATCATTTTACTTGTAGTGTATTTGCTAGTGAACAAAATGTTTTCCGACGGTTCTCAAATATTTAGTGATTCTTATTTGAGCCCAACAATATATGTATAGGGGGCCGTTCAATACATGGTCGTTCTTAAGTAGAGGACTATGAGAATCGTGTAAGGCATGTTCATGTTCGTTTATTCAACTTTAACCGAAAACGAACATATAATCAAATGCATTTTTTTGTTCATGATCGTTATTAAGGAAATGGGTATGTTTATTTTTGTTCGTTTAAAACCTAAACGAACAGTTCACGAACATAAAAAAAAACCTAAACGAACATAATTTAATAAACAACAAATAACACAGATGAACATAAGTGAAGAAACATATATGAACACAATTTACTAAACATAAACAAACATAAAGTATTTTTTAATGTAAATTAGTGATTAATTACGATCAATTCTATTGAAAAACCCATTTTTATTACTAGAAAGCCTAATTACCAATTAGTTATATTTATATAGGTAGATAGAAAGTTCCTTTTATTTATTATATTTATATAAATATAGCTACTTATGTATTTAAAATGACATGAACATAAATGAACGAACATAAACAAATGTAAATAAACGAACATAAACGGATGTGCGCGAACATAAATGAGCGAACAAAACGTGTGTTCATGTTTGTTCGTTTAATTAAAGGAACAAAAAGTTGTGTTCATGTTCGTTCATTTTTAAATTAACGAACATAAACGAACTTCCCGCTGAACAAGTTCACAAACAGTTCATGAACGTTCGGTTTGTTTTCAGACCTATTCTTTCCTTCTCCCACTATACCTGACAAGCAGTATCTACTACCTGCAAGTGTTTATGCGATTCTCTACTAAAAACTGTTTTTGTATTGGTCGCGCCTGTATACACACATACATATATAGGTCTAATTTAGTACTCTCGTTTGGCAGGCAAAAGTAATAGACAATATTAACTTTCGTAACTTCCTAGAGTTGGTGCCCGAAGTGAGGGAGCTTATTCATGACTTCTATTCAAGGTATGTTTACAAACCATTCTATAACCGCTGTCTATTTTACATATTAAGGATTAATTATATACTGACATTGCTGCAGCCACTATGCATCGTGTTTAGACTACCTCGGGAACCTTAAAGCAAACCTGCTGCTGGACATCCATTTGCATGACCATGTTGAGATGCTATATACTCAAATCCGTAACAAAGCCCTAATTCAGTATACTCATCCATTTGTATCGGTTGATCTGAACATGATGGCCAATGCTTTCAAAACGACTGTAGCGGGGCTACAAAAAGAACTCGAGGCCTTAATTACCGACAACCAAATTCAGGTAAGCATTTTGAATCTTGCTTATTCACATATGAATTTACATGCTAATTTATTGAAACGGTGTTGTTACAGGCAAGAATCGACTCACACAACAAAATTCTGTATGCTCGTCATGCAGATCAAAGAAAAGCCACTTTCCAACGAGTATTGCAGACCGGGGTAGAGTTTGATCGAGATGTTCGGGCCATGTTGCTAAGGGCAAATCTTATCAAACATGATTATAACCTCAAGGCATCAAGGAAGATTTGAAACCCTTATATTGCATACGTTCACAGTGTTTATCGTTTTAGAAAAAATCTTGAAATGAAATGAAATGCAATCACATGGTGTTTGGTTCTTTTAGGGTTCTTGTTTTGATCATGTTTAATGCTGTAAAAAACCCAAGAGAGGTGTTTGGGGGTTGTTGGATAAGACTTGTTGCATGATCTCAGGTTAACATTGGTGTTTATAAGTTCAGATTGGATTTGCAGCGTTATGAAGTTTATTACAACTGTTGATGAATATCTGCTGTTTGTGCCGATTAAACTTCATAGGATTGTATCTGGTACATTCAACCATGTACTCAAACTCCCAAACTATGTTCAAGCAAAGATTCTAACCTGCCTCTACAAGCTGTTAATGAAATTTGCAACGTGTCGAGAAGCTATTATGATGATTATGTCGGTTTCATTGGCAAGTCAAAAGCGTTCAGCAGGTTTTATTGTGTTATACAAAGCTATAAACGGGATGGCTTGAACACCCAAGTTATGTTATCTTTCTTTCCAAATTCTATGATTAAACAGTTAACTCATTAATATTTTACAACGGGAGTTGGTAAAAATGGGTTTTGATACGAGTATATGACATAATCGATTACTCGGTTAGATGAAAATCCAGGCTCCAAATAGCAACCCAGTTTGGTGTATGGCTGTATAGTTTGCCGTTTTAAAAAAATGAAATCAATACTAAATACGCTACGAGCTGGCCGTATTTTAAACTTTTAGGTTTTCTGATATTACCATAGTACACCCAACCTTAGAATCTTGAACGAGTGAGTAAAATTCACATCAAAGTGGAACATGAAAACTCTCTTTTGTTAACGAACCGAACCGAGTCAAAATAGACAAACCACTGATATCGTTGTTTATTTTTATAGTTTTCGACCATCGTAAACATGTGTATAACGACTTTACTTTTTTAGAGTTACACAAGACAGCTTTTGTGTAATTAAGCTTTGTTGTGCATTTGTCATTTTTTTAAACTTTGCAAAATAATGTTTTTACTGAAAAAACTAGTACCGTTAAACAACATCAATAACTGATATTGGTATTCACCTTTATGTTTTTTCGATGCGAGTCACTTTCTATATTTCTCACTGCTCATATATAAACGGTACCATGTGTTAACGAACCGAATCGTAATCAAATGGTCCCAAAAGAAATAGAAAAAAACTTGAAAGAAATTTGAAGAGAATATTAAGAGTAACTTTTCTGCGTTTCTCCTAACATAAACCTTTTGCCTAAGGCTTACAACTAAATGAAAATAAAGCATGGACTAACTCGGTTAAATCCCACTAACCCTATTACTTAGAATGAGAAATAAACAAAACATGAACTATAGAGAAATTGTGGGTTTCATGAGTAGTGGGCAACGCCATTCGTACAGTCACACCACCTCCTTTTCATTCTACCACTTGATTATCCCCCAAAAACTCATTCAAACAATGCCTAAATTCCGGTGTGCATAAAATGTATCAACTCAGACAATCACACTCATAAATATAAACACATAATAACTCTTAAAACTCAAACCTAACCTCCTAGAAACTCCAATTCAATTCAAATCCTATAATAACAAACCTAAATTCAAATAACCAACTAGTTTCACCTTATGCAAACTCTCGGGCCACTGAATCGGAACACGATAGATACCCTTGCGGCGGAGGGATCAAACACAACGGCACCTCATCCACAACCAGTCCACGGCGTTGCTTCGGATCCGTAGCATTGGAACGGATCAAGGCTTGGGTGCCGGAGGCTGCGAGTGAGTCGCCGAGAGGAGTGAATATTAAGAGGAAGAAGAGGATTACGATTGCGAAGAAGATCATGGAGATGAAGTCGAGAAGCTGCCATTTGGTTCGAGTGGGGGTGGTGTGGTTTTTGGGGGATGTGAGATTGGTGTGCCCCATTGTTGGGGGATTGAGATTGGAGGATCAAGATTGTATCATAGAGGAGGAGATTTGATGGTTGAAGTTGAAGAGACTGCAGAGTGAAGAAGAAGTGTAGTCTTCTTAAGCACATGTTTGTATCTATCGTCTCGTCTACATGTGATTGATTAGAGGGAAATTAATTAATTAATTAATATAAAACGGGTCAGTTTCGGGTTGACCCATATTAAAAGCGGGTCGGGTTTGGGTTGACCTGTATAAAAACAAGTTGACCCATTAACCCATTTAACTATTTAGAAAAAAACTTTTATATATATTTTTTTCGTTTCTATTTTACATGGTTAGTTATAATAATGTTAGTTTTTACACATTATATTATTTATTTATCGCACTCATGCTCATCATTAAACATGTTATCGATAAACTGCTTAAAACCCAACAACTCGCTTATAAATCGTCAACTTGTATGTCTCATTTAAAAATACGGGTTAAATGGGTATGGTTCGGGTTGACCCGAATTTCTATGAGTCGGGTTAGGGTTGTAACCTTTGACCCGAATAATAATATAGGTCGGGTTCGTACAATATGATAACTCTATTTGTACGGGATTTTTACCCATAATGTATATACTGTACGAATAGAATAATTACGAAAATGCCATCACGCTTTTTTACTTTTCCACGCCATTCGTACAGTACGATAACTCTATTTGTACGGGATCTTTAGCCATAATGTAGATTTGTATTACTTTACAAGAAAAGTTGATAAATGATTTGTTTTGGAGAATGTGTTAAAGTTAGAAAGTAGGTTATGCTATTATAGGCTATCACTTTGTGTGGGGATACCGACAATAATAACAATCGGTACATCTGTATTAAGTAAATCCCACAAATAGCAAAGCTATTGGAGTAGGACGATTCCCACACCTATTTTAATTGCGTGTTTTAAATGCTGATGATGGCATTTGCTTGAGCTTTAGCATATTCTTATTGTTTAACATTGTTCATGCCTTGGGTCTTAATTAAGTGTTTATGACAAGTACATTATGTACAAATGATGGTTTGGTCCTCTATTATGTGGATGTATGGATCATTCTAATCATAGTTATATTTAAGCACATTATCACAGCGATCTAGACTACACTTATAAAATTTAAGAAGTTGAACACTTCACTAGTACAGCAGTACTCTGTAAATACCGTCCCAGTTCATCCTTTTTCATTAGATTTGGAATGTGATATGGTTCTGGATGGCAGGCAGGCCTTTAGTCTTTTATAAAGTACACATTTTTTTTGTTAATGCTTCAAGAATTCGTTGTTTCTCATTCATAGCCAAAGTAATCATCGTTTCTATTGTATTATGCTGTGATGTTTGAGTTGATACGTGATCAAGCTGATACATTTTAGTTTATCTGATCAAATACTTCATGTTTAAGCTGTTTCGTTTTATGCTTGCTATTTCTCCAAGCAAAATTACCTAATTTTCTTCAAAGATATTTGAACCTGTTCGTGTAAGGTGCTCTGAAGACTTATTATTCAGTTGCTATTATCCGAGTTCAAACCTTGCCTCTTTACTGTTTTCAAGATACTTTTAATCAGATAACTTGCATGAAAACATATATGATTTGTAATATACAAATGTCCTTTTCTTTGTGTGCAGATATGGCATGAAAACATGCCGTATAATAAAATAGCAGACAGGAAAGGTCATCAAGGGTGGATGAAAAAAGATGGTCCATACTTCATCCTTCCTGGGGGTGGCACTATGTTTCCCGATGGAGCCACACAATATATCGCCAAGCTTAAACAATATATTCCTATTTCGGTGGGACCCTCAGGACCGCTCTTGATATGGGATGTGGGGTAAGATGTGTTGTATATGCTATTTTCTTTCTTTAGAAACCATTCAGACGTTCAGTAGTGTACTAGCGTTTGGTAGGATGGAATCAGATAAAGAAAGGAATGGCTCATTCTATAACTGTAAGGAATATTATTTCTTCAGTTTAGTTGATTTTCATTTTGAAAACACTAATTAATTTACCTTTTATTTTTTGTTTAAGAAACAACTAGAAAAACTAGATGAAATTTATCTTTTTATTATATATTTTTTAGGTTTTAGTGAACTTTTATTATTTTAATTTGTATTGTTATGTTCATAGAAAGTTCATAAACTTTTTTTTAAGAGCAAAGTACACAGGTAGCCCCTGTGGTTTTCAAAAATATTGGATTTGGTCCCTAGCTTTTCAAAAGTACATCGATGGTCCCTGTGGTTTGCACTTTGTGACGCATTTCGTCCCCAGCTAACAAATTTGAAGGTTTCAGGAGGTCCAAGTCACGGACTAAATGCGTTATAAAGTGCAAACCACAGGGGCCATCCATGTACTTTTGGTAAAAATTGGGGGCTAAATGCGTTACAAAGTGCAAACCACCGGGACCATCCGTGTACTTTACTCTTTGGAAAACCACAGGGACTATCCGTGTACTTTACTCTTTATTTGGAAAACCACAGAGACTATCCGTGTACTTTACTCTTTATTTAATGATGTAGAAAGTAGAGATAATTGTCATTATATACTATTAAAAGATTATATAAAACTTCATTTCATTTCTGCTCAACTATGATGAAAATGGAATGTAATGATATGTTCCCTTACATCACTAGTTCTTAGGTTTCTAATTTTTTATCGTTCAATTTTTTTCAGGTTGCTAGCTTTGGAGGTCACCTACTAGAAGAAAACATGTTAACGCTTTCTTTTGCTCCAAGAGATTCACATAAATCACAAATAAAATTTGCGTTAGAAAGAGGAATACCGGCATTTGTTTTAATGCTCGGCACTCGCCGACTTCCTTTTCCCGCATTCTCATTTGACTTAATTCACTGCTCTTGTTGTTTGATCCCTTTTACTGCATATAGTGAGTGTGCTTCAACTTACAACAAATAACATGTGGAGTAAAATGTCATCTTCATCCAAGAGGTTCGTCTACTTTTGTCCAAAGGTTTGTTTTTCCGCATATGGATCCAAAAGGTTTAAATCTTGCCATTTTTATTTGACTTGTTAACTCCATCCATATTTTAACGTCAAGTCAGGGGTATTTTCGTATTTTCAAACATTTTTGTGATGATTAAAGGGTTTTGGGTGGGGAGAAAGTCAACAGAGGTGGATCTTTATTTCTTATGGTGTTTTTATTTTAATAAAAAATGTCTAAAAAGACGGAAATGCCCCTTATTTAACGGAGAAAAATGGATGGAGTTAACGAGTCATATGAAAATGGAAAGATTTCAAACCTTTTGGATCCAGATGTGGAAAAACAAACCTTTGGACGAAAGTTGCAAAAGTAGCCAAACCTCAGGGACAAAAATGGCATTTTACTCGACATGTGACATCACATATTATTTTTCTGACAATAGGATATTAAATTTGCAGATGCAACGTATTTTATGGAAGTTGATCGATTACTACGCCCTGGTGGATATTTAGTAATCTCGGGTCCTCCGGTACAGTGGACCAAACAAGATAAAGAATGGGCCGATCTACAGGCGGTGGCTAGAGCATTGTGCTATGAATTGATTGTTGTTGATGGGAACACTGTCATCTGGAAAAAGCCCGTTGGTGAATCATGTCTCCAGGCCCAAAATGAACTTGGGCTTGAATTGTGCGATGAGTCTGATGACCCTAGCTCTGCCTGGTTCGTAATTTGAAACTCCTTTTACAGGCCAATACGGGGTTGGTTGAAACATGCCACTTCCTATAATGGGTCGAAACGGGCCTTATCAGGTTTACCAATAAACACTTCATGTGTTAGTTATGGTTACAAAAACATTGCTATTACACTAATAGTAATATAATGTTTTAGTAACTAAACCTGACTTAGGCGAATTGCAGTCTGTTCAACCCATTTGATCCATTCCTCTTTTGGGTAAACCTTTTTTTAATTAAAATGCCCTTTTCGTCCCTGAGGTTTGGCCAGTTTTGCAACTTTTGTCCAAAGGTTTGTTTTTCCGCATCTGGATCCAAAAGGTTAACTCCATCTGCGGGAAAACAAACCTTTGGACGAAGTCGCAAAACTGGCCAAACCTCAGGGATGAAAATGACATTTTACTTTTTTCTTAATCTGAGCTGTTTGAGATAATATATTGTTAATGATGCCAGATATGTGAAACTGAAAAAAAGTGAGTCAAACATCTAAAATGGGTCAAAACAGGCTGCATCGTGTTGACTCGCAAATAATTAATGTGTTAGTTATGATTACAAAAACCATGTTCTTTTACAATAATATATAATGTTTCAAGTAAAACAGTTTAGGAGCTTGTATGCAACTAAACCAGACTTTGGGTGATTTGCAGGCTGTTTGACCCATTTGACCCGTTCCCCTTTAAGCTAAACTTTTTTTTTTTGGATTTGACCCATTTGAGACTATATTGTTAATGATGGCAGGTATGTGAAACTGAAAAAATGTGTGAGCCAGATATCCACAGACGAAGAACTTGCTGTTGGTGCAATTCCAAAGTGGCTAGAACGACTAATACAAGCTCCATCACGGGCCACACTGATTAAAAACGGAAATGACGTGTTTGATGCCGACACACGCCGTTGGGAAAGAAGGATTTTTCACTATAAGAATTCATTAAACTTAAAACTGGGGACTCCTGCAGTAAGAAACGTGATGGATATGAATGCCTTTTTTGGTGGTTTTGCTGCTGCTTTAGCATCCAATCCGTTGTGGGTGATGAATGTTGTTGCAGATCGCACGCCTTCAACTTTGGGTGTCATTTATGATAGAGGGCTTATTGGTGTTTATCATGATTGGTAATTTTCTTATAGTTTGATTTTGCTTTAAAACTATTATATTCGTTTTTTAATACTTGCACAACTTTATATCATTATTTTGTGATGTCTCTAGGTGTGAACCTTTCTCAAGTTATCCTCGAACTTATGATTTCATTCATGTGGTTGCAATTGAATCCCTCATAAAGGATCCAGTTACCGGCAAAAACAGGTAATGTATTGTTGTTTGCTACAATTTATGATCTTATAACTAAAACGGAGCATATCATATTGCTTTTTTTAATTTCTTTTATGTGTCCATAGTGTAAGTAATGCTGGATAAGTCTATACATTTTTGAATGATTAAATCCCTCAACACATAAAATAGAACGTAAAACTTATTATTTGCATGATAAATTCTCACTTGTTATGTACATATATAGAGCAATGGACGCATTACAGAACCATTTTTAAGTAGATAATCACATAAGCACTTGTAAAGTGCATTGAAGATATAGTGGAAAAGAGGTGGTTGGGCGTATGGCTGTAAACGAACGAACATTTAGTGAACAGTTTGTGAACCGTTCGGTTGGAAGTTCATTAATGTTCGTTCGTTAATAAATGAACGAACATGAACAAGAAATTTCGTTTGTTAAGTGAACGAACATGAACAGAGGTTGCGTTCATTCGTTTATGTTCGTGAACGCTCTGTAATGTGTTCATTTATGTTCGCTTGTTTATGTTTAATTGTTTATATGTTGTATTTTTGTTTTATTGTTTTCATTTAATTTTATGAAAGTTAAGGGATTTATTCAGTTTAGGGACTTATTCGCACAATAATGACCAGGCTTTTCAAAATTATACTACTATTTTTATAATCCCTTTTTATAGAGTTATGTGTCCATAGTGTAGTAATGTTTGGTGAAGTTGATATACTATTAAAACTTAAATTAGTCTCCAACAAAGTTCTTTCTTGTGAATTTGATCATTGCAACACTGGTTCTTCTCTTTATGTTGCAGATGTAATCTTGTGGATGTGATGGTGGAAATGGACCGATTGTTGCGACCCGAAGGAACCGTTGTGGTTCGTGATTCTCCTGAATCTGTTGCAAAAGTAGACCAAATTTGTAGTTCCTTAAGATGGAAGTCTACCGTACACGACAAGGAACCAGAATCCCAAGGGAGGGACCGAATTTTGGTTGCCAAGAAAACTCACTAGACATTACCTTCTTCTTCTTCTTCTTCTTCTTCATCATCATCATCATCATCTCATTAACACATTTTCTTTAGATGTAATATATTATGCTATTTGTCGGAAAGTCCTTGTATGCATCAATGCACCAGATTTCATGTTCTTATATTGTTTTTTTATATCTTTTATGTTGAAGAAATAGTTATGTTAGAGCTAGAAGGAGAGATGTACGAAAGGGACGATGATATAAACGTAGTATACTCGTGGTCGCACATTGGTATATATTTATATGTTTCAGTTCTTGGATTTGCTTGTAATATATTATTTGTAAGATGACAAGATAGTTCAGCAAGAAATAAGCAGAAATTTGTCCATATTGTTTGATTTATATGTAGTTTTGTGTGTGTGAGTGCAGTGATATAAGTCTTGTGGGCCATACAGAGCTGACATTTGGGTTGTCATGTCCAATTGCTTATTATGCAGGCTGTGTTCAGACTTTGGGTTGATTTGTTAAATCCGTTTAAAAGATATCTTTTGTAAAGTCGGCACGCTAACTCATGTATGACTATCTCTAAAATCCTTGCTAATCGCTTAAAATGAGTTATTGGTTCGGGTATCTCCGACACACAATCAACATTTCTAAAAAATAGAAATATTAACGAGATGATTTCATGGATAAAAAAATCCAAGAAAAAAGCTTTAATTAAAGTTGACTTCGATAATGCTTATGACAATGTTCATTTGGAAGTTTGTGGGAGACATTTTGGATCAAATGGGTTTTCCTCTAAGGTGGATTAAACGGGTCTTTGGGGTGTTGGAGTCGGCTAGATCCTCGGTTCTAGTTAACAGGGCGTCTACTTTTGATTTCCATGCTTCAAAGGAATGAGACAAGGTGATCCTCTAATCATCTTTCTTGTTACTTGTTGTTATGGAGACTCTTGCGTGTACGATGAAGAAAGCTTGCTCTTTGGGAGCTTTTGATGGTTATCGGATGCCATAAATGGTCCTTTGATATCACACCTTCTCTACGCAGACGATACCATCTTTGTAGGTGATTTTATGCTGTTTCATATTAAGAATGTGGCTCGGTTGCTTACATGTTTCCATGCATCCTTGGGGCTAAAAATCAATATGTTAAAGCCAAGTATTTATGGAATTGGTGTGGAGGATTCGAAGATTGATTATGTGGCCTCGGTCTTGGATGTCAAACCAGTAAAATTCCATTTGTATTATTTGGGCCTTTTGGTGGGAGCGAATATGAACCGGATAACAAATTGAAGATCCATATATGACATTGTTGAAAACCGGCTATCAAAATGGAAGGCATGCACTTTGTCTATAGGTGGAAGGGTTACTCTAATCAAGTCGGTTTTGGAAAGCTTATCAACATACTATTTCTCTTTATACAAAGCCCCGGTTGCGGCGATGAAGGGATTGGAAGCTATCATAAAGAAATTTCTTTGGGGTGGACATTAAAGTGGGAACAAGGTCCATTGGGTTTCTTGGATCTTGTGGCGAGTCCTATAGATAAAGGCGGGATAGGCTTACAAAAACTCAAAGATATAAATGATGCTCTTTGCTTAAATGGCTGCGGAGGTTTAAAACAAAGGAAAGAAGCTTATGGAAGTTGATGATTGAGACGATACATATGAATAAAAAACTGGAAGTTCAATTCCTAAAAATCTGGATGCCCTGTCCGAGTCCGAAAAAACGCCCCTTAGCCCGTGTAAACTATTTTTTTGCCGCTCAATGTTATTATTATTTTTTGGTTGAAACTAAAATAGATGCTGAAGTCTTGTGCTGGGTGAGTAGACGGTGCAAGACCCCTAACATTATTTGCTTTCTCAGTTAGGGATCTTTGGGAGCATCATAATTTCATTGGCGCGGGAGAGAAAAAGAGGAATGCTGTGCATGGTATTATTAAAATTGGTTGTTGGTGCATTGGGAAGGTGAGGTGTGACAAGGTTTTCTTGAACAAGGATAGGAAAGTTTAAGAAATATAAAAAATAGTATCAAAGCATAAGGTTTTCTTTGGTTTAAAAATAAAACTAGGTTCAGTCTATCTTATGGACGGATTGGTGTAACTTTGATTTCTTGTAGGCGATGAAGTTGGTAAAACTTTGCAGCCTAGGCCCGTTAGCTAGATGGTGTCTGTGAATGAAATTGATCTTTAAAAAAAACCCTCATGTATGACTAATCTAACTAACTTATTATAACCTAACAACCCATTGAGCATGTTACAACCCGCCAACTTGTTTCTCTTTTTAATAAATGGGTTGTTCGGGCGGTGTTTGTATTACGCAATACGATCTAAGTATGTCCATAAAGCTAACGACTTCAATACAAATAAATATATGGATTATGTTCGGGTTCATCAATTTAACCTGCGAAAATAATTTGTGTGTTTGACACCCTTCGCCTATTAGTTACAATGTCTCATTGTATTTATTCTTCTAATTTATGGGTTGTGCATTCTCTCCCTTGATTTGTATGATAAATGACCTCTTTGATTCCCTTTTCTCCTCTAATAATTTTCTTTTCCAAATCTAACAAAATATGTGCAAGTTATTGCACCATGAATATGCATAATGGCTGTTCCATGGTCCAAATGTGAACATGGGTTTGCTTTCAAAATCACATCTGGCTACATGTCATGTTTTAATAGGTTACGCTTAGTCGGACACAAATGTAAATTAAAAAAAATATCGGAACTGAACCATAGTGTAAAGTATCAGAGCAATACAATAAGTATAAAACCGTATTTAACAAAGTAAATACATATGATTCGGATCATACCAATAAATGACCCCTAAACCCTAATCATGTTAATGACATTTAAAACTAGACACTTATAAAGAGACTATACAAGTCCTTTTGGTTCTTCACATTTTTTTAAATTTCAATCTGAATCTTCGATTCTTTCTACATGTGTGTGTATATATAAATATGAAATTATCTGAGAAATACAAAGTATGAGAACGATAGAACCATTTATGATTCTTGGATTAAAAATCAAAAAAGAAAAATTCACTTGTCACATTATAACTTGTATGTATGAAGATACCTACTAGAATAAATTATTTGAGAAATATAAGTCTTATGTTTTTCCCAAGTTTGATGAGTTGCATTCCATATGTTTTTGATGAATATATTGCATTCCATATGTTTGATGAAAGTCCATTATTAGTTTCTAAGCATTTAGTGTTACTACTTTTTGAAATGTGAGGGTTGACAACACGGCAACGCAAATGCATCCTGATTCATAGATCTCTCGGTTCGAGAAAAGAAAAGTCGATCAAACCATCTCTTGTGGCTCTTTTTTCAAATACGATAGGTTGATCATATATTTTTATTAGAGTTCTATGATTTAAAGTATCCTTTCTCTTATTTGATCCCTTTGAATTATATATATGAAGTTGCGATCGGATCTAGTTATTACAAAGATAGTTCAATACATTTCTTATGTGCATACATCTAGTCCATTATTATGAGTTGTCATCATGGGACATAAAATCACTAGGAACTTCTAACACTCAACTCACAAAGATCGATATAACAACGATAAACATAAGTAGAGAACTCGATGTTGAACCGCATTTCACTACCATAGAAGGTGACCCAACCAAAGGCGAACAATCACCATACACCCAATGCAAGGCTGCTAATAATATCGTACAAATTGCAGTAAACTTGCAACCCATCAACATCTGGTCAAGCTCAAGCTTTTATATCTAATATAAAAAAATTCATGATATTGTTGTTTTGATTAATTCTATCTAAATTTACATGAAATGTTTGTTTAATCGTCTTATGTTGGCACGTTTGACCTGTTTCATTTAAGTCGCAATATTTTGACCTGTCTAATATTAATTCACTGCATGTTGACATGTTTGACCAGTTTCATTTTAAGTTACAATATTTTCAACCTGATTCGAGTCAAACAAGGTCAAAATATAGTGCCACAAAATAAACTGGTCAAATAGATCAAAAACACAATGAATTAAAACGACACACATTAAACGCGTCAAAATTAGGTAACAAAAATTAAACAAGTCAAACATGTAATAGTTAGCTAACTAAAAATGTTGAAGCATACATGATATTTACAAAAGAATTTGTCATTTGATGAGTAGTTGTACAAATAATAAACTAAAATATATAGGTACATAAACTATCTTTATAGAGAACCAGATTCTAATATAACATCTTCACAATTCTAACAAGTGCAGCCACAACTGCTGATGTAGAGAACATTACAACTAACTTGTTTAACATGTTTATGAAAAGTCGAAACCATTTCATGTGTACTTTATTGAAATCTTTTCCCAAATGTAATTATGTAAAATAAAATCCTTAATAACCTTGAGAATCATATGTAAAGTACTTCTTAATCCTCATTTATGCCCTCATTAATAGCGGTTTAGAACAATAGTAACAAAACTGCACTTAATGGATTCGCTCATGAATCCACACCTCTAAGACACTAAACATATAGATAAAATTTCTTTGCAATTTGCTATTGTTTAACATCATACCTGAGCTTCACAATTCACCAAAATACATTTAAATGGGAAGGATGTGATCTTTTCTTTCATTATAAACAACCTGATATATGTCAATTACAACAAAGTAGGCGTATAAATTTTAGTGTTTATTATTGCTTATCGAGTAATGGTCATATTAACTCATACGGGGATGGAATATAAACTGTAATCTGAGGCCAATAATACATGTTTATTACATATATGTGATAACATATAGTTATTTTTTTTAATATAACAAGACTATACTCCAATTAAAGATAAAATAAATACTCATTTTTGTTGTGTATTTTTTTATAAAAAAATTATACTATATAATAAAAGAAACCAATGAGTGATAAGGTATCATTGATTGGAGTAATCAACTTTTGGGTTTTCCCACCTTTTTTTTTCTTGCTTAATTATAGATTATTATCTTTTTAACAAAAGATATTATTATATAAATATTAATAACGATATACAAAATAGAATACATCCATATCCTTATTTTATATGCACGTTTGATTTAACATGAATTTTAATAATCTATATTTATATATATATAATATATTATTAACTAAATAAATTTAATATGAAACTAAGTATGAAATTTTTAAATAAACGTATATTTTTTTTACTTAAAAGCTTCACCAAATTCAAAATTATGTTTGTTAATAAATTTTATAATTATCACGTCAACGTTTATTTTTTTAAATGCATATGTTGACGACTGTATATGTTAAAGGTCAAACTATGTTTTATTGTTTTAGTATAATACCCGGGATTATTGAATCGTGCAAAGTATATGTTATTTTAAAGACAAATACCATAAAAGACCAATATATTTTCTTATTTTTATCATAAAAGTCCCTTAACAATTTTTTGCATGTAAAAAACCAATATACTTTCTGTCTCACAAAAATCTATCCACATCTTTTTTGAACATTAAAGTCTCTTCAGTGAACAGCATATGGCAAAAACTTTTTCTTTTTTAAAAATTGCTACATAAGGTTATGTTTTAATCTAAAGATATGTTTGAAATTCATAGGTCATCGCTATAGAACCGAAAACAGTTACAAATGAAATTCAAACAAAAAAGGATTAAACCCGAACCAAATAAAATGAATTTGGTTTATATGTAGCCCAATAAACCGAGTAGCCAAAGTAAATCATAATTTATATTTAGTCGAATAAACCTAGTTATATGAATTTGTTGTATTTGGTTGAAATCGAAACCAAACCAATTCGAATACAATTTGTTATTCAGTTTTGAAGTACTTAAATTTCAATTAGTTTGGTTCAATTTTTAGTTTAACCCAAAAAAAAATAAACCGAATAAAAGGAATCAAATAATCGAATAAACCGAAAAGAGCCGACGAACACCTCTAATGGTTCCAAATTGTTTAAACTATTTTGTCATAATTTGTTCAAATTTAACATGTGAAGGGACTTTAATGTTTCAAAAATTGTTGAGTGACTTTTTCAAAATAAAACTGAAAATATGATGGTTCTTTATATGCAAATAATGGTGTATAGATTTTTATAAGAAAAATAAAAAAGTATGTTGATTTTTTATGATATTTTCACTATTTTAAAACATAACCTTTTTGTTACAATATATAACATTATATTTGTTAGCCCGTGTAATACACGGGGTTTTAACCTATTAATAGTATATAATTAAGTTATGAAATTTCAAAACATAAGGGGAATTAGTTTAAAGAACTTAATTATAAAGATTAGACATACAACATTTTTGTTAATGGCAACAAGAAATTTCATTCAACCAATAAAACTGCTCCTTAGCAAGTTGCTAAGCGGCACAGATTACAACAAACAAAATATGAAGAGAAAACTTAATAATTTACTATCCTTTACATGTTATATGTAAAACTATACCAATCGCTCCAAGATATTGCTGTGAACTTTGTTCTTTGCCTCACCCGGCTATATGAAGTTTCCTTTATTTCATCCACTATCTTTCTTATTTCTTCATTCCTGTTGTTAAATGTTTTGCCATTCCGAGCTAGCCATAGATTCCATATCGTATCCTGTCTCGGCTCCCTGTTAAAGCATTCACCTGATGCAACTAGTGGGGGACCCATGAAATTTTTTTAATGAGGTCCCATTTTTTCCGTGTACAGAATTTTGACAACGAAACATCAAATTTTCGGGTCGGGGCGACCAACTAATTCTTAGACCTATATACCATTAGAAGTGCCTAATGATTCAAACAAGTTCGATTTTTAAAACTTTTTTTCACAATTTTATTGTTGACGTATTTATTTTCTTAATCAATTCAATCGATTTGGAGTAATGTCAACATTATTGTAGACATTGGATCAAGAAGTTCAACAACAAAAAATAGCATTAGTAATAATCACATACTTCAAGATTAGGCAAATAATATACTTCTAAAACATGCAATGGGTTATTTTGAATTAAAAAATTAGTAAATAGGATCCGCATGTTACGATGATACAACATGAATAAATATGCAAGTACTCGTGTTGGACAATATATGTCTTATTTTTGTAAACCTTACTAAGATAAATGGAATATGCTCTTATGTATGAATCATTTCTAGTAGCTAAGTAGATTGACCTGGAGCAAGTAAAGCTAACAGAAAAGAAATAGTAAATATGTGAGTGAAGAACTTTTAACTAAATAGACATATGTTTTTATTTTTAAAAAAAAATAACATACCAACATATTAAGTTTAAATCCTTGGGTTTTTAATTAATAATATGAAAGAATGCTTACGGCTAAGATTTTATAATCCCATCCAGTTTTATTCTAATATGTAAAGTTAACAAAAAATACCCATGCTTAGACATGTACAGAGCTACGGAGTAATGGTGGCAATTAATAATAGTGGGAAAATCAACAAAAAGAGTAGGTAAAAAGACTCGAACCAGTGACATTTTAGTTAAATTAGAAGGGATTTACCACTACAACAAGCTAGAGTTTCAGAAATTTGTTCCCTTGAAATATTTTTATAGGGTCTTTTAAAGATTTTCTATATCGTTTCTACTACTTTTTAAAAAAAGATTGGGATCCAGGGACCCGACCCACTAAATGTGGGTCCACCCCTGATGCAATATTTCCTTTATTGATCCAGTGCTCCTTCCAAATGGCACCTGTAACCAGTTGTATATTCTACTCCATACCATATCGGCAAAATTGCGGCATTTCCCTATTGATATAGACTATCGGTTTTTACTTAGGAAATTGGTTTTTATTTTGATATCTTCCT
This sequence comes from Scalesia atractyloides, assembly GCA_947069175.1. Taxonomy (NCBI): domain Eukaryota; kingdom Viridiplantae; phylum Streptophyta; class Magnoliopsida; order Asterales; family Asteraceae; genus Scalesia; species Scalesia atractyloides. Next base: position 13,620,844 of record CAMTDV010000007.1, on the reverse strand, counting down.
TGTATACATAAGCACACACAATAGTGGTAAAATCAGAATCAACAAATATGTTAAAAACTGCAAAACACAATAATACATTTGTATGTGATGCCACAATTGATCTCACCTATTACCTTGATTATCTTCAATGTATTATGTATAAATGAATTATGCGGTTATAATAAACTTAACATATTTTTGTTCCACAAAGACGTGTCAATATGTATTTATGAATCCATGTATGTAAATGAATACATTACGTCTGTATAATATTATGTTAACGGATAAACACATCTTCTATTCTATTTTAGTTCACTGTATTTCTTTACCAAAGGTGGAACATAAACTTGTAACATACTATTTTGCTTTTAAGTTCTATATTTTCATGAGCAAATAAAGAATAAACTTTTAAGATTAACAAGTTTTTTTCACTTGACATCAAATTTAGTATTTGCCTAATTATATGTATAGTAAATAATGATCATTTTACTTATCTTGTTTCAACAATATTGATTAAATTTTCAAATTTAATAAAACAATGAGAACCTATTTATATTTTTATTCTTATTAAATAAATAGCACATTAAATATTTCAACATATAATGTTAAGTTTTCTTGATGTTGGCCATTGATCATAATTATTTCCATGACCACTCTATTCTATAGAGCGGATGATCCCAGCCCCTACCATATCTTTGTATTATAGGTCATTTTCAAACTGTTGGACAAATATAAAATTCAACATTATAAAAATGAGAATAATAATGACCGTACACAAAGGTTATGTTGTCAGAATTGGTCCTTGTGATTGGCATAATTCTACAGTTGTACTTTTGTGAAAGAGAAAAAGCGATTAGAATGCTATTAACATCCTTAAGGTTATCGTTACTTTTTGTTAGTTGAATGCTATAAGTTCTTAACTAGCATCCTTACTTTTTATTAAAGTTTTGTATTGTTTATTACCCAAAGGCTTACACTACCTGTTGTGGTAGCCCCTAGCGTGTGGTGCTAGCCATGAGGCTGCCACGTCATGGGTAGGCGTCTAATTAACGTCATTTGTCACAATATTAGACGATAAATCTGGGTGCTTACTTAAATCACAACGGGCAGTGTTATGTTGAATACTCATGCACTTGCACTAGGTAGTACAAGTAGAAATGCAAGAAAATCAATAAATATGGCTAAACAATTCATTGAAAAAACAACTAATGAAATAAAGATTCCGTTGTTGTGTTAACACGCAACGTCATTTGAATTAGAATTGTGCTTTGCGGGACCATTGATGCTATCAACTTCATGACTTAATGAAATGCATATAGACATCTTCTTAAGTGATAGTCATTCACGCATAATTGAATATAGGACACCTACGTCCTATATCATCCACCTTGTTACACATATATCTTCATCTTAATACAGTGACGTTCAAGTCCCTAGAGCCACAATAAATTATCATGGCTCTTCGCAACCCTAATACATTTAAATAATATACTTGGTGTGTCTATATATGGCATAATTATTCTTGCAATAATATATATATATAAATACATGTAATTATAGCTTTCAGGCTTTATGAGGGGGCCATCATAGCTATAATTTGAATTCAAAATCGTGCAACTTCAAGATTTGTAAAAGCAACAACTATGCAACAAGATTGTCAATGTTTATAGTTTGATAATAGATAACAATGTTATAAACTTCTAATATCGAAAAGAAATTGTATTGTACAATTCACTGCAACAGTAGTATATTATATACTCTCATTAAGTAAATCTTTTGATTAGACAAACGAACACGAACAAGAAATTTTGTTAATTAGAATGTAGTTCGGCCATATAAAATGACCGAATTGCCCTTCTCGTTAACAAAAAATAGATGAAGTTAGACCAGTGGACTAAAATGGCAACGGTGAAACCTTTTTGTACCCACAGACGAAAAAGAAACCTTTGGACTAAACTGGCAAAATGACCCAAACCACAAGGACTAAAATGACATTTAAATCTATACTATATTAACAATCATATCCAAAGGGTAACTTAAGGTAATTTGCCAATTCCTTTAAAACTCATTTAATGCATGAAGTGCAACATCTTTAAGTACAATATGTTTGAGCGGCCAAATTTTGCATTCAAATTTTCAATTCCCACTCATCCCAATTCCCCGTACACCCCTGCCACGGATATACATCAAAGGTTTTCTAGCTCAGATCTCCCATTTTCAAAATCCTCTGGCCTCTTTCTCTCTCTGGCGATTTAAGAACATCAAGGCGATTTCACAAGATCCAATCGATAGATCCAAACGATTTGAGATCTCTTCACTGACCCTCTCTGATTTTCATCTCATCTCAGGTTCAGATCTCTTATTTTCATCTAAATCTCTCTAGATCCAAACGATTTGAGATCTTCACTAACCTTCTCTCATGTTCATTTCGTCTCATCTCAGGTTAAGAGCTCTGATTTTCATCTCATTCTCTCCGTTTCTTCATCCATTCAAGATCCAGATCTTAGTGAGTACCAACATTTCCTCTCTCATACGGTAATTATATTGTTTATTTTTCAATTTGTAAACAGAAGTTGAATGGTGCAAATTAAGGTAAGCTAGATAAAACCATTTATTAATTCAAGATAGAACTATGAACTTTATGGTAAAACAAAACCTGAATCTTGAACCTTCTTTGTTTACTATCACACCCGGATTTCCAACCAAATCCATACACCGGTGGGCCCGGGTGAGGAATATCGTAACGTAAAGTTGATATCATCATAGTCAATTAAACACAGCACATCGAAAGTCTTGGATTTAAATTACTATTACAAACCAAATGTTCGAAATACAAAATAATATACAGGCTCGTAATAGAAGATCCACAGGCGGATCATAAATTGTACAAAGAAAGAATGTAAAACAGACTTTGGGTAGATCTAAGATTTGCAAGATCCTCTTATCACTACCGAGCACTTCCGGCCTATTTTCGTATTGTACATGCAAACTTAGTCTTTTGAAATACGTCAGCTTTTGCTGGTAAATACACCAAACTGACTCATTTTGAAAACATTTAGATAAAATGTTTTAAGTACATATCAGCACAAAATCTTTTTATAACTTGGGAAAGTTGACGTTGCAACCTTGTTAACAGATTCACATGTTTGTCCATACATACAGGGACCAGTACGAAAACCAAGACATGATTAACTACACACTACTTATGAACTCACGAAGGAGTTATCCCTAATGACATGGGTAGTTGCATTTGAGCGTCTGTCGGGTGTATGCCTACACCCCGCGCTAAGTTCGTGTTCATTATCTAATGTAATGAGCCAGGGATATCCAGGACACGGTAGTTAACCCCCGATGTTTAAGTTATCAAACAAAACTGATTAAAACAGAATATGCGGATTTACTAGCCACAATCCGGCATTCAATTGATCCCATTTCCGACCAAGTGGTAATAGTTTACCGTAACCCAAGCCCGTATAGGGGAAATAAGTCGAAAGTATTTACCTGAGCTATTCTTCGTTTAAACGCAAGATTTATTAACTCAACCGTACACAAAAGTACTAAGTGTAGATAACATTTACCGGAATGTCTCTAGTCTGGATTATGGCATAAGCTAACCAATTAAATACGAACGGTCTTATTTAAGTCATAGACTTAGACCGAGTAGCGTATTTGATCAGAACGTATAACGCTAGATTAAACGATGATTGGATAGAATGTAGTATAATCCCAACAAATACCTTGACTTGTGTAATATGGATAAACTATAAACATTCTGGATTTTGAGACTTAAATGACAAGGTTAGACCCGTTTCGGTTAATTTTTGTAAACTAGTTACTTATACTTAAGCGTACGCATATCAGCGATCTCGGGTAACCGGATAAGTCATGGACAAGTTATATATGCCATTATATTTTAAATAAGTTGTAATATCAGTAGGATATCAACTTTTATGCCCGCTAAGGTTTTAAAATGAAACTATGCCTCATAAGGGCGTTTCGGTAATTTCATATCGTATAAAAGGAACTTGAATATAATTTAATGTTATAACTATAAGTATTATGGAAAAATAACTTATTTATGATATAATATCAGTAGGATATTAATTATATGTGTAATTTATCTTTTATGACCAAATTATGCACCGAATGGGCATTTTGGTCATTTTACACATAGTTTATAAATTATTTAGGAATCTGAGTTTATATCTAGTACCTAATGTAAAAATATTTAAAATAAGTTCTAAATCAATAGGTAACAAGTCTTGGTTGATAAATATGGTTTAAAACCATACTATGCGCCGAAACGACGCTTATGTCGTAAAATGACGATTTATGCAATGATCAATGAAAACTGATGTTAAAGTCAGGCTAGCATGTTTTAGATATGTTATTTAATATAACATATCAGTAGGTAAAAGATTTACATTGAAAATATATGATTAAAACCATTTTATAAGCCACAAGGGCCTTATCGTCATTTTATCGATATAATACAAGGACTTGTTCATAAATTCAGTTTATAATCTGGTTTGACATCCCAAATAACCATATTTATAATATTACATTAGTAGGAAACTCATTTTCAAGTTCATTATCATTAAAACCTATTTTTATGCAAAAAGGACATTTTAGTCAAAATGGCATAATTACGAAACTTGTGCATAAACTCAGATTCTGATTCTGATCATGTAATATAACCTCAGAGGGTGATGCTACATTATATTATGATCATAATGCAACTTTAGATCAGTATCTAACTAATCTAAATCAGGTCAGAATCGAAAGTCAAAGCATAAGTCAAACTTCACGACTTTCGGTTGCGAACCGACCCTGGAACTAAAATTGACGAGCCGAACATGTTCTTACATGTTCTAAGACTTATTACCAACTTGTTTAAGTGTCAAAACAGGTTTCATAACATATATAAGATCAAATTATAACATTTCCGAAAATGGCGTGTTTGACTTTTTAATATAATAACTTTGACCCGTCAATTGGTCTAGCACGTCACACCCTGACCCGCAGCGGATATGGTTGTCGGGGCATGATTGGGTTTCCATCAAAGCTCATGACATTTACTATAATTAAGTTTCATAGTTATTAATTCGAATTTAAAAGAGAGTATCCCAACAAACACATAAAAACATACAAACACAAGAAAAATGTTCTAGACAAGAAAATGTTTTATTCTTCTTCTAAAGCCAAATACTAAGTGTTCCTCTCTTCAGCATATCCACCTGTATTATGTGTAAAGTAAAGATTTGGGTCAACTAAAGTTGGCGAGTGAATCTCATTTAAACATTTGAAAGAAATAGTTTTATTGGTTATTTTAATAAAAATGTGCATAAACCAAATATGAGCATACGCATATGTAAATCTATTCACAAACCACACAACATCAAACAATGTACACCATCAGCATGATAAATGATGAACTGTGAGATCAAGGCTCAATCAAACGGAGCCGATCTAATAAGGCACGCGATGCTCAACTCGTATCCAACGAGGAACTGATGGGCCTAATGTGAATGATTGCACTGAAAGGAGAAAATGTAACCATATATAACAACAAACAAACAATACATAACACGTTAGATCATATAATGGTAGAAGCACAAGTGGTTGGATAAACAAGATATGTAAACGACACATGATACACCCCAAAACATGAATAAAAAGGAGAATTTATAAGGATTCACTCACAGTGGGTGTGTTTCTTGGGATTGATGACGATTGCGCACGATTTAGGATTCAACCGACAAGGGAAACTAACCTAAATAATCACGTAATAATTTGATAAATATATAACTTCTATTTGAAATTAATATTTCTAATTAATGCTTTTTATTGGATTTTTAGATTTATTTTTGTGGTATTTATTACAATTTTTAAACTTAAAAAGTCTTATTTTTAGGTATTTTCAAATTATTTATTAAATAAAATGATAAAGAAAATGGTTATATAAAAAAATATACCCTCAACAGGTTGACCGGGTCGACCGGTTTGACCGCGCGTGTAATTGGCTTTGTGTGAGGATCGAACTCGTGATCTCTCGTATACGTGCACGCAGCTCTACCAACTGAGCTACGTGTCTAACCCGATTACATATATATACTAGTTAGCTTAAACCTTATTTTGTTTTATTAAAAAGGTTTATTAATTGCCCAAAACCGGTTACAGAAGCCAGAATCGAACTCGGGACCTACGTTTCGTGTGCATACAGCCCAATCAGTTGGGCTGTGTGTCTAACCCGTATAACCACTGATTTATATTAAATTTATATACCTGTTATGAGTTGATCTGATTAAGTTTAAAAATGTTGGTTTTTATTTCAGAAAGTCGGTAACATGAGAGACTCGAACCCGAGTATCTACGATTGCATTACACACAGGCCACCACTGGACTGTGTGTCTAACCCGGTTAAACTTATGATTTTAATTACATTAATACACTACACAACTTCATCTTCTTCATCGATATTACCCATAACCCATAACCCGACTGTTTATCCAATTTAGATTAATTGATTTATGATAATGAAACATAAAACAATTGAAAATGAAAGGATCAAAGTGTTTTATACCGAATTTGCGAGATCTCCGGTTGGATTCCGACACGGTATGATTTTCCGGCGAAGAACAGGATTGAGTAGAGATGATAGTTTTCGGAGAGTGAAGAGAGTGAGCGAGTTTAAATGGAGATTATGGTGCGATATTTATAGGCCAAATTATTGACAGATTTTCGGTTTCAAAATCTTGATATTGAAATCATTGATTTCAATCGGTTATAAGTCAAATTGGTCTTGATTTCGTGATTGTAACCGATGTTTGATCTCGGTTACTTATGTTTTCACAATTGAAATCAAAGATTGAGCTTTATTGCTCGATTGGCGGTTACTAGTTTTAGGCTTCAACTTTTGCAGGTTTTCTGGTTGGTTTTAATATAAAAGTTATTTGTTTTTAAATTCAACACAACAGTGTGTGTAGCTCAGCGGTGTATGCTGTGTGTGTGTTTGATGGAGACCCGGGTTCGAACCCCGGCTGCCCCTTTTCATTTATTTTCTTATTTTTATAAACTTTTATTTATTTGTATTATTTTTTTACTTTTTATTTATTTAATATTTTAACTATATAATTTAGTTATTAGTCACAAAAATAATACGGGTTTGAACGACAAATAAATGCGTATCGAAACTTCGAATTAAATACTTGAATTATTTAAACGAATCGGGTTTTGGAACCCATGTTACAACGGATGTTACATAGCAAACGTGATCTTCAGGAGGTACCCTTTATAGGGACTAACACCTACCTTATTAAGATCACTTAGCCATGTTCGTTACGAACAATGGCTGGACCATAATGGTCTTAACTGAAAGTCAATGTGTTTTCCGTAAAACGCTTGACTTTTGGCTATAAAAGCCCATAAACAAAAATGCAAGAGGAAGGATGTCACACCCCGACCCGCAGCGGAAAAGGTGACCGGGGCATGATTGGGTTATCATCAAAGCTCATGACATTTATTATACGTTTCATATTCATTAATACAATTTAATGGAAATTTACAATAAATATTACAACATGTTCTAACTATCAATCTAAGCTTCTTTGTTCTCTTCTAAGGCATTTCCTATGTTTTCCTTGCCTCAACCTGTTCACCTGTATCATGTGTAAAAAGGTTTTTGGATCAACAAAAAGTTTGCGAGTGAATCCTATGGAAAACATTTGAACAAGTTTATTTAATTGATTAAGAAATGAGTGCACAACCACACATGAGTAAAAATAGATGTAAACTTATTCAACAATCATTAGATATTAAATAAAGCACACATGAACAATAATGGAATGTTTTGAGGCACGCGTTGCTCTACTCGTCTCTCACGAGGAACCGATGGGCCTAATGAATGAATTGCATAAACATGATAATATGAAAGACATAACTATAAACAATATAAACTCAATGATACACATATGAACAATAATGGATTGGTTTTGAGGCACGCGTTGTTCAACTCGTCTCCCACGAGGAACTGATGGGCTTAATGAATGAATTTCATATAATTTGACAAAATGAAATAAGTAATCACAACAATATAAACAATCTAAGTTTAGGTCACGATATGGTATGGCACAAATTTAAATAAACGAGTTAATTATTTGAGACACATGACACACCCCAAAACGTGTAATTTAAAAGGGGGAGTTGTAAGATTCACACACAGTGGGTGCGTTCGGTTGATGATGTTAAATGCACGCGAAGTGGTTTTAACCACGAGTGAAATTAACCTAGATAAATAGCATTATGGTTCGGTAAGTAAACGGATTTTATTAATCCATTTTAGTAGGATTGTTTGGTGTATTTTTGTAAGTTTGAGGCTATTTTCTAACCTTAAAAATGTTATTTTTAAGTATTTTTAATTGATTTTTAATTAAAATAAATAAATAAAATAATAAAAAAAAAATTGATTTTTTTTTGCTACAGTTGACCGTTGACCGTTGACTTTGACTTTGACCGGTTCGCTTGTATAATTGTGCGCTGAGTGAGGCTCGAACCCGAGACCTCCCGTACGCGTGCACGCAGCTCTACCAACTGAGCTACGTGTCTAACCCGAAATATTTCTGTTTTTAATTATATTTATATATTAATTATGTTAAACAGAAAATCCTTTATTTTCTAAAAACGATTTAATCCAAGACTCGGTGCGCTCCACAGGTCTCGAACCCGGGACCTGTGGCTTATGCTAACACACAGTCCACCGCTGGACTGTGTGTCCAACTTGTTAACTAATCTGATTTTTATTATACTTAAATACAAATTAGGTATTTTCATTTCTGTCTTATTTTAAAAAGTTAGATAATTGTCCGAGTCGATGCAGTAGACCGGACTCGAACTCGTGTCCTGTGATTAAACATACACACAGTCCACCACTGGACTGTGTGTCTAACTTGGTTATTATTCCGATTATTAATATACTTAACATATAACAGCGTGACTCCGGTTCGGTTAACAACAAAAAAAACGTTTTTATTAAGGCAGCGTGTGTGGAACAAGATTCGAACTCGAGACGTTAGTGTGTTTAATGTGCACACAGTCCACCGCTGGACTGTGTGTCTAACCCGAGTTATTTCTTGATTTAAATTATACTTATATGTTCCGTAACTTCTTCTTCTTCGTTGTGTTATAACCAGAAGTGATGACTGACTGGTTCGAAGTGTTTATTCAGGTTTCTTTAGCGTTTTATGATTAATTACAGATGAGATATAAATAAAAAGAAAGGAAATTAGGCGTGAAATATACCGACTGGCTTCCTCTGTTTTTCCGGCAAAACTCCGGCGACAGCAACAGGCTCCGGCGTCGGGTGTCTTGCAGCAGCGAGTCTCCAGAAAGCTTACAAAGAATGTGGGTGACTTCGGTATAAGCTTAGGGGGTTTAGTAAGGCTTAGAAGTTAAGGACTCGGTTTTCCGGCGATGAGCAGAAGAATTCCGGCGAGTGAGTTTTCGCCGAGAAAAGGTGCGGTTTTGAGCGAAAATGTTTGCAGAGGTTCGAGGGGGTATTTATAAGGCAAATCGTCGATGAATTTGGTCTGATTTTCGACTTGATTCGTCGGTTAGAAAAACTCCGGCGGTTATAATTTGTGTCGCGGACTCAGACGTCGGTTATAACCGATGTGTAGTTAAAGTTTACGTTATAACGGAAAGAATCGTTAAGTTTCGCGAGATTTCCGGGATTTCCGACGACTGCAAATTTGGGCGCCGGTTTTGAATTCGGAAAGACACGTTATCAATTAAATGATCCTAACATTTAACAAAGAACATCAGTGGCGCAGTGGTTTAAGTGTTGAGTGTTAAGTCTGTTGTTGAACCGTGACTGACCCGGGTTCGAAACCCGGCAGGAACAAAACATTTTTATTTTCATATTTTTAACAGTTTTTCAAAAACTAATTATATATTCCCATATAATAATTGATTATGTATCGTTTAAAATTATTTTAGGCATTTAATTCGCAACGAAATTTTTAACTGACTGTTCGGTTAATAAACGGAGCGGGTTTGGTAAAATCCGTTTTTGACGGATGTTACAAAGGAACACTTACAAGTGGTTCCTAGAATGCAATAAAACTAAGTTGGATGCTCCTTTCAGTTAGGAACTTCTAGAGGAGGGAGATAAAGTTGTGAATGAGAAAGGTGCAAATTCAAATGGTGAACCTTGGCACCTATTTATAGTTGGAGAGCTTGAAGGAGGTGATGCCAGGTGTTAAGGGGTGAAAGAGGAAGCTTACAAGTGTCTTAAAACGTGGCATAGCAGTTTGGAAAGCCATGGTTTCGAATCAAATGGTTTTTGGCAATTTGTGTGGAGACCAAGTCAATTTTCTGCAGACACAGGCCTCTCGCTCCCCGCGAGAGGCAAAAGCCCTGCCTCTCACACCCCGCGAGAGGCACAAGCCTTGCCTCTCGCGCCTCGCGAGCGCTCCATGGCCAGTTTCAAAGTTTGACACTTTTAGCCCCTTAACTTATAAAACCTTCTAAAATACTTTTTTAGCATATTTAGCCCTCCGTAACCAATATTTGGCATACCCGAGAGTATGCCCGGACATTGTCGAGCTCTCGGTTCGTTAAAAGGTCACTCAGAGGTATAAATTAACATGTTGACACTTTTAACCCCTCCATTATCCAACTTTCACATATATATGGATTTAATCCCTCTCGTCCAACAAATGGAACACATGAGAGTTAGGATTTCGTAAAGGGTTATTCGGAGGCTCACTTTAAGCATGTTGACATATCAGTCACTCAGAGGCTAGGCATGTTGACATATCAGTCACTCAAAGGCCGTTGTTTGAGCATGTTGACACCTTTAGTCCCTATTAGTCTTTAAATAGACTAAATAAAAATACAACACGTGTCACTATACTATTGGACACAATTTTACGAGGTGTTACATCCTCACCCCCTTAAAAGAAATCTCGTCCTCGAGATTTTATTCAAAAAGATGGGGTACTTTTGTCGCATAGTGGACTCAACCTCCCATGTATACTCGGGACCTCTAAAGGCGTCCCACTTAACCTTTACTATAGGTATTAATTTCCTTTGGAGCTTCTTAACCTGTCGATCCTCGATCGAAATTGGTTTCTCAACAAACCTCAGGTTTTCATCAATTTGCACATCTTTGTGCGACATTGCTAGCGACTCATCGGCTAGACATTTCTTAAGGTTAGATATGTGGAACACGTCATGAATTCCACTAAGCTCCTCTGGCAGCTTAAGCTTATAAGCCACAGAACCGACACATCGATCACCTCGAATGGTCCAATATATCTCGGGCTTAACTTGCCCTTCTTCCCGAAGCACATCACACCTTTCCAGGGTGATACCTTCAATAATACTCTGTCCCCTAAATGGAACTTAAGAGGTTTTCACCTCTTGTCTGCAACTTTTCTGCCTATCACGGGCAGCCTTGAGACGATCACGGATTTGCACAATCTTATCCGTGGTCTCCAGGACGATCTCAGGTCTTGATAGTTGGGCTTCCCCAACTTCTGCCCAACATACGGGCGTTCGACATTTTCTCCCATACAAGGCCTCATAAGGAGCAGCCTTGATGCTCGTATGATAACTATTATTGTAGAATAATTCTATTAGGGGTAACTGGTCATCCCAACTTCCACCTAGATCAATCAGACATGCCCTAAGCAAGTCTTCCGATGTCTGGATAGTACGCTCACTTTGACCATCAGTCTGCGGGTGGTAAGCCGTACTAAAGTTTAATCTTGTGCCTAAATATTGTTGGAAACTTTTCCAAAAATGAGAGGTATATCTAGTATCTCTGTCAGATACAATAGATACCGGCACACCGTGTAGGGACACAATCTTGTCCACATACAACTTAGCCAATTTGTCTGAATTATACGTTTCCTTAATTGGCAAGAAATGTGCTGGCTTAGTCAACCTATCTACAATGACCCAAATAGTGTCATTTCCATGTTTGGTCTTAGGTAACTTGGTAATCAAGTCCACAGTTACCATTTCCCATTTCCATATGGGAATTTCCAATTATTGTAGAAGACCTGACGGCTTCTGATGTTCGGCCTTAACTTGCGAACACGTCAGACACTTAGCTACATAAGTGGCTATGGATTTCTTCAGACCCATCCACCAATAATTCTTCTTTAGATCCTGATACATCTTGTCACCTCCTGGGTGAACTGAGTATCTTGTATTATGCGCTTCTTGGAGGATTAGATCTCTAAGTCCTCAAAAAATTGGAACCCAGATTCTATCATTTAATCTAAGGATTCCATCCTTTCCAGGCGTTAACTGATAAACAGTTCCACCTAATCTTTCATTAGGAGCATTAGCCTTTAATAGAGCTTGTTTTTGTGCATCTAATAGCTTCTCACTTAAGCTATTTCTGAGCTCAATGCTCTTGGCGTTAATCCTTATAGGCTTAACCCGTTCCTTGCGACTTAAGGCATCAGCAACTACATTTGCCATGCCCGGATGGTAGTGAATTTCACAATCATAATCGTTAAGTATTTCCATCCAACATCATTATCGCATATTCAATTCCTTCTGATTGAGCAGATGCTGGAGAGTTTTATGGTCAGTCTATATAATACACTTTGTGCCATATAAGTAATGTCCCCACAGTTTTAGTGCAAATACAACGGCACCCAATTCCAAATCATGGCTGGTGTAATTCCTTTCGTGCACTTTCAACTGTCATGATGCATAAGCAATTACCTTGCCTTTTTGCATTAGCACACAACCCATGCTAGTGTGCGAAGCATCACAATAGACTACAAAATCCTCAATACCCTCAGGTAGAGATAACACATGAGCATTCCTCAACTTGTGTTTTAGAATCTCAAAGGATTCTTGTTGTTTCAGACCCCAAACAAATTTGACATTCTTACGTGTCAGGGTAGTTAAAGGAATGGTTATCCTTGAAAAGTTCTCAATGAACCTTCTATACTAACCATCCAGTCCTAAGAAGCTACGTATTTCTGATGGGGTTTTGGGTACTTCCCAATTCATTATGGCCTCTATTTTGGCGGGATCTACTTGGATACTATGCTCACTTACAATGTGTCCAAGGAATTAGACTTCTCTAAGCCAAAACTCACACTTAGAGAACTTAGCATAAAGCGTTTCTTGCCTTAGCAGTTCATGCACCGAAGATGTTTCTCATGATCAACTTGATTACGAGAGTAGATAAGTATGTCGTCTATGAAGACAATGACAAACTTATATAAATATGGTTTGCAGACTCTATTCATGAGATCCATGAATGTTGCAGGTGCATTTGTGAGCCCAAAAGGCATCACTAGAAATTCAAAATGACCATATCGGGTCCTAAAGGCAGTCTTAGGAACATCCTCACTCCTAACCTTCAGCTGATGATATCCAGATCTTAGATCAATCTTGGAGAAATAACTAGCCCCTTGAAGTTGGTCGAATAAATCATCGATCCTGGGTAATGGGTAACGATTCTTGATTGTTATCTTGTTCAATTTGCGGTAGTCAATGCACATCCACATTGAACCATCCTTTTTCTTAACGAAAAGAATTGGAGCTGCCCAGGGGCGAGAAACTTGGCTGAATAAAGCCTTTCTCTAAGAGTTCATCTAATTGCGTCCTTAACTCCTTCATTTCCGTCGGTGCTAACCGATATGGAGCTTTGGCTACCGGTGCTGATCCAGGTAGGGTATCAATTCTAAACTTCACTTGCCTATCTAGAGGTAGGCCAGGAAATTCTTCAGGGAAAACATCGAATACTTCGAGATAACCGGAAGGTCTTCAATACTTGGCTTAGGCTCATTAATAGTTACTTGTGCCATATAAATGACACAACCTCTCCCCAAACATTTGGATGCCTTAAATAACGACACCTCGTCTGGCAATCCATAGTGCAAATCTCTAGGGATGGTGATCGTTTCACCAGATGGGGTTTTAGTTTCGATGAGTTTCTTATCGCAGGCAATATGGGATTGGTTATGGGATAACCAATCCATGCCTAAAACTACATCGAACCCTGCCAATTTCATTGGTAAAAGAGCGATGGCGATAGAATGATTCTTAATGGATATAGAGTATCCATCAAGAACGGAAGATATTGTCTCTAACGTTCCATCATCGAGTTCTACCTCATAAGTTATATCTGGAGTTCTTATGGGCAAGTTTAATAGTTTACTAAACTTATGATCAACAATAGATTTATCTGCACCCGAATCGAAAAGAACTCTAGCTTATACATCACTGATGAGGAATGTACCTGTTATGACGTTATTGTCATTAACGGCCTCCTTGGCATTCATCTGGAAGGCACGAGCATTCCCTTTCTTAGCCTCTCTAGGCTTTGCATCATTACCTTTGGAGATCTTGGGGCAGTTGAACTTAATATGCCCCTTTTCATTACAGTTGTAGCAGACGACATTCTTAAGATCCTTGCATTCTATGGTTTTATGCCCCCTTTTTCTTACAGATACCACAGGGTCTAGTTTGTGGATAAATATTACACTGTCCCCAATGTTTACAGTTGCAATTTTTACATGTCGGCATTATACCTGACTTATCTTGGTTCATCCTGAACCCAAATTTCCCTTTATTTTTCTTATTAAATATTTGGGAGTTATCATCCTCACTCTTTCTTTTCCCGTCAGTCTCTGATTTGACTAACTTCTGCCTCGCTACGTCTAAGGTGAAGGAGAGAGATAGGTCAACAGCAGACCTACAAGTACTAGGCTGAGCAGCCTTTACCATGCCTTTTATCTCAGGCGCTAACCCATTTATAAAATGCGCAATCCGTTTGGTTTCATGGGTGATTAAATATGAGACTAACCTAGACAGGGAATTGAAGTCAGAAACATACTTCCGACAGTCTAGGTTCTTCATTGAAAGAGTCAGAAAGTCTGTCTCTCATTTCTCCACCTCATGAGGTGGGCAATATGTTTCCTTGATTAAATCAACAAACTTAGGCCATCCTAAGTTGTACTGGTGTACTTTTCCTGTAGATTGGATCATGGCCTTCCACCAAATCAGTGCATCGTCCTTGAAGGATTGTGATACAAACTTGACCACATCCGTATCAACATAACCGCTGATATCTACGATTGTCTCCATCTCATTAAGGCATTTCAAGGCGTCTACTGCTCCTTTTTCCCCATTAAAATCTCGGGGCTTACAGGAGACAAAATATTTGTAGGTACATCCATCTTTAGAAGAATGGGACCTATCAGCAAATTCTATTTTCTTTGGTTCACTCTTTGCATTTGAAGAGTGAACTAAGCTCTCTTTATGAGCTGAGGATGGCGCGATTGAATATGGTTTGGAGCAAGTAGCACTCGACTCCCTAAGTTTTTCTATGGCCTTTTCCATGGCCTTTCCCACAGCTGCGTCTATGCGCACTTGGAAATCTTCATTATTAATGGCTATATTTTCTGCGTTATTAGAGTTAACATCCCGGTGGCTACTTTGCGCCTCATCCGAGTTGGCCATTTCTTTAAAGCTTTGGTTCTAAACACCAAATTTAAATTTCTTTTAGCTATAGTATTAATAACCATATTGGCTGTAAACATTGGATATGACAATCCATCGCCTAATCAGGCTAGTGTGAATAACATCACAACTCTTAAGCTTATTATATCTATTTTTGGCCTAGGTCTCAAAAGGACCATCAAAGGCAAATTACAATCTGGACACAGTCCATATATTATTAGACAGTGGATCGTAATGTCACTACTGTCATTGTCATAATTGACAATTATATGTAGCTCATAGGCTTGTCACGAAGGACGTTAAAATATGGCACATTGGCCTGTCGCTAATGGACATAAAATACGACACATTGGCCTGTCACTAATGGACATAAAATATGGCACATTGGCCTATCACTAATGGACATAAAATATAGCACATTGGCCTGCATCTCTAATGGATGTCAATTATTATCATCATATTAATGATATTAGCCGGGATCACATTGATCACATAGGCTATAAATAGGTTTTAGGACATAGTCCATTTACCTAGACGGCTAGTATGGTTCCTCAAGCCACACTACCAGGAGTATGAACATTCCTGAATGTTAACATAAGAGTAACTTAATGGTTGATTAATAGTCCCTGTCATATTCGATCTTAACGACTTGGAGGCTTGAACTTAGTCCACCACCTCTGGATAGAAGGATAACTTCCCTTAACTATAATGATAGAAGTCCCTTTCATCCTTAACTATCATTTATAAGCTGGCCAAATATGTGGCCTGTGCCACTTGGCTAATCAAAACCATTAAGATCTTTTTGAAATTATTTAGCAGAGCAAAAATTTCGAATAAAATCGAGACGCTCGCTTTGAAAAGGATGAATACATATATATAATTCAAAAATACTTCATTAAATTCCAATAGAAGTTACAATACTAGAAACAATGAAATAAACTATCCATGCAAGGACTAAAGAAATAAAAATGTCCACACAGGGACTAAAGAAATAACAATGTCCTCGCAGGGACTAACATATATTATTAGAAAAGACTTCACTCATACTTCTGTCCCTTAACCAGTTTGGAGAGTTTCTTGAAGAACTTGTTCGTCTTCTTCTTCGTTCTCTCCACTTGTTGTTGCATTTCTTTCATTCGTTCTAAGGCCTCATTGATGGCCTCAAGTGGCGGCGGAGGTTGTGGTTGTGGTTCACTAGGATACTTATACCCATAACTTGGATATCCAGTAGATGGATAAGCAGGTGGGAAGGGAGACGGGTAAAGTGCGTTATGCATGACCGCTTGCATGTAAGGGTCATGTGACCATGCTTGGTAATCAACAAGTGTCGATAGGTTAAAAGGATCATATCCCGACATATCCGGATATATTGGAATAGCGTTATTATAACCCAATGGTGGTGGTTGAACCATTGGTGGTGTTGTTTGTAACATTCGTTGTAAAACGGGTTTCAAAACCCGCTTCATAATTCATGTATTTTATTTGAAGTCTCGTTACGTATTTATTCACCAATGAATCCGAATTATTTATTTATAGTCAATAAATAAATTAAAAGAATTGAATAAAACTAATAGTAATATTGATAAATAAAGTGAAAATAACAAAAATAAGTAAAAAGGGGAAACTGGGTTTCGAACCCGGGTTCCCATCAAATTCACACACACAAAACACCACTGAGCTATACACACCATTTGCTTTTAAAACCGAAACAATTAAATTTTATACCCAACCAAATGTCAACCTGCAAATTGAATTTTGGCAAAATCAGTAACGGCCGGCAAGCTCAATTCGAGCAATCAAGCTAAATTATTGGTTTCCGATGAGAAAGCCTGTGTAATTGATATTGAAAATCAGTTGTAACCACCAAATTGGAATCAATTTAATATGAAACCGATTAAGAATCAATGATTTTAAAATCAAGATTTAAACCGAAATCAAGGCTACCATTTGCCTATAAATAGCAACTCCAAAGATGCTCAAAACTCGCTCAAGCACATTCGGACACTCTCAAAACTCTCTGAAGTCTTGCTGCGAATCACCGGAATTCTGTGCATCACCGGAATTTCCTTACTATCATCGGAGACAACCCTGGAGTAATTAAGTCTCATCATTTCGGTACAATTATCTGATTTCTGTTCTCCTTTCAATTAATTAGTGATCTGTTAACGCAAAGCAACCCATTCTTCAAATTATTTGAATCGGGTTCTGTAAGTATGTTTTAATCTTGTAGAAGATGAAGTTGTGTTAACTGATAAATATAATTAAAATCTTAAGTTAAACCGGGTTAGACACACAGTCCAGTGGTGGACTGTGTGCAATGAAATCGTAGATACCCGGGTTCGAGTTTCTCATGTTACCGACTTTTTGAAATAAAAACCAATCATTTTAAACCTGTTCAGATCACCCTTCAACTTGTATATAAATTTAATGTAATTCAGTGTTTATACGGGTTAGACACACAGCCCAACTGGTTGGGCTGTGTGCACACGAAACGTAGGTCCCGAGTTCGATTCTGGCTTCTATAACCGGTTTTGGAAATTAGTAAACCTTTTTAAATAAAAGAATATATAATTAAATCTAGTTTGTATATATATGTAATTAAAATGAAGATTATTTCGGGTTAGACAAGTAGCTCAGTTGATAGAGTTGCGTGCACGTATACGGAAGGTCACGAGTTCGAATCTCACACGATGCCAAAAACACACGCGATCCAACCGGTTCGACTGGTCAGACCTGATAAGGTCTATTATTTTTTTTATTACTATTTTCTTTATACTTTTATTTAAAAATCCTTTAAAATACTTAAAAACAAGAGTTTTCTAGTTTAAAAATTGTAACAAATACAATAAAAATAAAACCTAAAATCTAATAAAAAGCATTAATTAGGAATGTTAATTTCAAATAAAAATTATATATTTATCGAATTATTATGTGATTATTTAGGTTAGTTTTCCTCATCGGTTGAATCCTAACTCGTGCGCAGTCGTCATCAATCTCAAGAAAACGCACCCACTGTGAGTGAATCCTTACAAATTCCCCTTTTTATTCATGTTTTGGGGTGTATTATGTGTCATTACATAATTTTGTTTATCCAAACACTTGTGCTACTACCATTTCATGATCTAACATTTATGTAATGTTTGGTTATTGTTATATGTGGTTACATTTTCTCATTTCAGTGCAATAATTCACATTAGCCCCATCAGTTCCTTGTTGGATACACGTTGAGCATCGCGTGCCTCATTAGATGGGCTCTGTTTGATTGAGCCTTGATCTCACAGTTCATCATTTATCATGCTCATGTGTTCATTGCTTGATGTTATGTGGTTTGTGGATAGATTTACATATGCGCATGCTCATATTTGGTTTATGCACATTTTTATTAAATTAATCAACATAACTAATTCTTTTAAATGTTTAAATGAGATTCACTCGCCAACTTTTGTTGACCCTAATCTTTATTTTACACATGATACATGTGGACAGACTGAGGAAAGGAACACTTAAGAATTGGCTTTAGAAGAAGAATAAAACAATGCTTGTCTAGAATATTTACGTGTTTGTATCGTTTTACGTGTTTGTTGGAATATTCTCTTTTAAATTGAATTAATAATTATGAAACTATATTATAGTAAATGTCATGAGCTTTGATGAAAACCCAATCATGCCCCGACTACTATATCCGCTGCGGGTCAGGGTGTGACGGTGTTGGTTACACCATAGGTGACGCATTATAGGGTCCACCCATTTTTGAGTCCTCTTGAATGGTGGTGTAGTGTTTAGGCAATGGTGGTAGCGTACCCGACCGTTGACCTGCACGTACGGACATACGTGCTCCTCATTTCCTCCTCGGCGGGCTTAGGTGGCGGCTGATTATGTTCCACTGGTTCCATGTGAACATCTTCTTGTATAGGAGGTGGTTGAGAGTGATGGGAAGGAGTATTGGCAAAGGTAAATTGGTTCCAGTATTGGTCCCATTCATTAGGACCTTGATATGGCGATCCGACATATGAGTTTGAATCGCTCGATATCTCTATGGGGTGCGCATTGAACCTGACGGCGTCATCTCTAGATCGGAGTCCTCGTCCATTGGGTTTGGCTGATCCAACTGAGTTCGATCAGCTGGGGGTGTGTTAAAGTACTGGTTGGGGTTGAATTCATCCTGATAAGAATGATGGGAATGGTGAGAGCGGTGTGAATGATGTGAATGCTACAAGTGATAAGAATTTTGGGTATAGGAAGGTGAATGTTGCGACAATGGCCATGAATCCCCCGAATCTTCATACGGGTTCGGGTGATGTGGATGTGGAGGGATATGTCCTGACGGTCCTCCCCTCATTGGTCCTTTGCCTCTTCCTCGTACACGTGGCGGCATTTTCCTGTTAAAAATCAATTCAAAAACAATACTAATAACTTAATAATGAAATGAGTAATCCTAGGTCAATGCCGAGACTCGGAAGTCTAAGGAATGTGCTTGTGTAAGTTTGAGATTAAACACAAAAGGATAGTGTTTAATTCTCTCAAACGTTAGCTTTGATACCAACCTGTCACACCCCGGATTTCCAACCAAATCCATACACCGGTGGGCCCGTGTGGGGAATATCGTGACTTAAAGTTGATATCATCATAGTCAATTAAACACAGCACAACGGAAGTCTTGGATTTAAATTACTATTACAAACCAAATGTTTGAAATACAAAATAATATACAGGCTCGTAATAGAAGATCCACAGGCGGATCATAAATTGTACAAAGAAAGAATGTAAAACAGACTTTGGGTAGATCTAAGATTTGCAAGATCCTCTTATCACTACCGAGCACTTCCGGCCTATTTTCGTATTGTACCTGCAAACTTAGTCTTTTGAAAATACGTCATCTTTTGCTGGTAAATACACCCAACTAACTCATTTTGAAAACATTTAGATAAAATGTTTTAAGTACATATCAGCACAAAATCTTTTTATAACTTGGGAAAGTTGACGTTGCAACCATGTTAACAGATTCACATGTTTGTCCATACATACAGGGCCCAGTACGAAAACCAAGACATGATTAACTACACACCACTTATGAACTCACGAAGGAGTTATCCCTAATGACATGGGTAGTTGCATTTGAGCGTCTGTTTGGTGTATGCCTACACCCCGCGCTAAGGTCGTGTTCATTATCTAATGTAATGAGCCGAGGATATCCAGGACACGGTAGTTAACCCCTGATGTTTAAGTTATCAAACAAAACTGATTAAAACAGAATATGCGGATTTACTAGCCACAATCCGGCATTCAATTGATCCCATTTCCGACCAAGCGGTAATAGTTTACTGTAACCCAAGCCCGTGTAGGGGAAATAAGTCGAGACTATTTACCTGAGCTATTCTTCGTTTAAACGCAAGATTTATTAACTTAACCGTACACAAAAGTACTAAGTGTAGATAGCATTTACCGGAATGTCTCTAGTCTGGATTATGGCATAAGCTAACCAATTAAATACTAACGGTCTTATTTAAGTCATAGACTTTGACCGAGTAGCGTATTTGATCAAAACGTATAACGCTAGATTAAACGATGATTGGATAGAATGTAGTTTAATCCCAACAAATACCTTGACCTGCGTAATATGGATAAACTATAAACATTTTGGATTTTGAGACTTAAATGACAAGGTTAGACCCGTTTCGGTTAATTTTTGTAAACTAGTTACCTATACTTCAGCGTACGCATATCAGCGATCTCGGGTAACCGAATGGGCATTTTGGTCATTTTACACATAGTTTATAAATTATTTAGGATTCTGAGTTTATATCTAGTACCTAATGTAAAAATATTTAAAATAAGTTCTAAAATCAGTAGTAACTAGTCTTGGTTGATAAATATGGTTTAAAACCATACAATGCGCCGAAACGACGCTTATGTCGTAAAATGACGATTTATGCAATGATCAATGAAAACTGATGTTAAAGTCAGGCTAACATGTTTTAGATATGTTATTTAATATAACATATCAGTAGGTAAAAGATTTACATTGAAAAGATATGATTAAAACCATTTTATAAGCCATAAGGGCCTTATCGTCATTTTATCGATATAATACAAGGACTTGTTCATAAATTCAGTTTCTAATCTGGTTTGACATCCCAAATAATCATATTTATAATATTACATCAGTAGGAAACTCATTTTCATGTTCATTATCATTAAAACCTATTTTTATGCAAAAAGGGCATTTTAGTTAAAATGGCATAATTACGAAACTTGTGCATAAACTCAGATTCTGATTTTGATCATGTAATATAACCTCAGAGGGTTATGCTACATTATATTATGATCATAATGCAACTTTAGATCAGTAGCTAACTAATCTAAATCGGGTCAGAATCGAAAGTTAAAGCATACGTCAAACTTCGCGACTTTCAGTTGCAAACCGATCCTAGAACTAAAATTGATGAGCCGAACATGTTCTTACATGTTCTATTACTTATTACCAACTTCTTTAAGTGTCAAAACAGGTTTCATAACATATATAAGATCAAATTATAACATTTCCGAAAAATGGCGGGTTTGACTTTTTAATAAAATAACTTTGACCCGTCAATTGGTCTAGTAAACGCGATCTTCAGGAGGTGCCCTTTATAGGGACTAACACCTACCTTATTACGATCACTTAGCCATGTTCGTTACAAATAAATGCTGGACCATAATGGTCTTCACTGAAAGTCAAGACGTTTTTTCGTAAAACGCTTGACTTTTGGCTATAAAAGCTAATAAACAAAAATGCAAGAGGAAGGAACACTTACAAGTGGTTCCTAGAATGCAATAGAACTAAGTTGGATGCTCCTTTCAGTTAGAAACTTCCAGAGGAGGGAGATAGATTTGTGAATGAGAAAGGTGCAAGTTCAATGGTGAACCTTGGCACCTATTTATTGTTGGAGAGCTTGAAGGAGGTGATGCCAGGTGTTAAGGGGTGTAAGAGGAAGCTTACAAGTGTCCTAAAATGTGGCATAGCAGTTTGGAAAGCCATGGTTTTGAATCAAATGGTTTTTGGCAATTTGTGTGGAGGCCAAGGCAATTTTCTGTAGACACAGGCCTCTCGCGCCCCGCGAGAGGCCCAAGCCTTGCCTCTCGCGCCTCGCGAGCGCTCCATGGCCAGTTTTAAAGTTTGACACTTTTAGCCCCTTAACTTATAAAACCTTCTAAAATACCTTTGTAGCATATTTAGCCCTCCGTAACCAATATTCGGCATACTCGGGAGTATGCCCAGACATTGTCGAGCTCTTGGTTCGTTAAAAGGTCACTTAGAGGTATAAATTAACATGTTGACACTTTTAACCCCTCCATTATCCAACTTTCACATATTTATGGATTTAATCCCTCTCGTCCAACAAATGGAACGCATGAGAGTTAGGACTTCGTAAAGGGTCATTCAGAGGCTCACTTTAAGCATGTTGACATATCAGTCACTCAGAGGCTAGGCATGTTGACATATTAGTCACTCAGAGGCCAAGTTTAAGCATGTTGACATATCAGTCACTCAGAAGCTAGGCATGTTGACATATCAGTCACTCCGAGGCCGTTGTTTGAGAATGTTGACACCTTTAGTACCTATTAGTCTTTAACCAGATTAAATAAAAATACAACATGTGTCACTATACTATTGGACACGATTTTACGAGGTGTTACATTTACAGGTAGATGAACGCCGCAGCCAGTGCAGCCGCAACAAGTTTACACGGTAAGCGATAGGTGCACTTCCCCTAAAATGATTTCATAAACTATATCTCAAGAAATAACAATACTATTAATCGTTATTGTTTTTCAGATTAGATCAGCAACTGAGTCTAGCACGTCTGATTATGATGAAGAGAAATTGAAAAAAGGTTTAAATTGCATGATATGTTTTCTTTGCTTTTGGGGGGAAGATAGGTGGTTCTCTGCTAGGGCTTCCAAAACACAGGTTATTGGCGGCAACCCGCCTTATTTAACATATATAAAAACTTGATATGTTAAATATGGTGGACTGTTGCACATAAACTGTGTTTTGTAAGCTCTATGGAGAGAAGCACCCATCTTCCCCTTACAAGGCATAGAAAATTTATATATGTAATTTGTCAAACTACTCTAAATTTAGTAAAAATATGCGTTGGATATAAAATATATGTTGGAATTGAACCCTACAAAAGAACTGAGATAGAAAGCAAAAATATACTACAACCTCTGATCCAAACAATAATGTAACATCTGCCCAAGTCAAGGTCTGCTGAAGACTAAATGTCCAAGGTCTGCCATAGCTAAACTTTGTTGAAGACAAAACTTTGCTGAAGTCTAAAGCTGAAGGTCTGCCAAGGCAAAGCTCTGCTAAAGACTAAAGTTAAAGGTCTGCCAAGGCAAAGCTCT
The DNA here is from genome assembly GCA_947069175.1 of Scalesia atractyloides. Classification (NCBI taxonomy): domain Eukaryota; kingdom Viridiplantae; phylum Streptophyta; class Magnoliopsida; order Asterales; family Asteraceae; genus Scalesia; species Scalesia atractyloides. Next base: position 13,596,979 of record CAMTDV010000007.1, on the reverse strand, counting down.
GCTGCAAATCAAAGCTAAAGGTTTGTCAAGGCAAAGCTCTGCTGAAGACCAACAGAGGATGTATCATCAGTGTTTTCTATCAGTCCTTGTAATGTTGAGTTTATAGCAGTGGTTAGCTTAGCAGATGTTGTTAGTTTGTTATTTTTGTTAAGTGTCACTTTCATGCTGACATCATCATAAGATACTCAGTGGTTAGGATTGTTGTATAAATAGAACAGTGCATGTACTGTTCTATTTGATCACTTTCATCGATTATCAATATAAGCTATCTTCCTTACATTCTGTACGAACAAATCAGTGATCTTAGGCTGAGGTGGAGATTGTGAGTCATATGCAAGTAATCATAATTACGAAAGCATGACAATGAAAACAATCTCTCAACTGTTATGAATTAAAGCAAACTTGACATGAATGCCCACTGATGCAAACCACTGACGCACTAACCACTGATATTATAGTCACTAACCACTGATGCAAACCAATGATGCAAGTCCATCTGATTTATCTTCTTTCATTTACCATTTTTAGAACTTACATAAACAATTTCAAACTTAGATCCTAACAATATACAAATAATAATCCGTAGTTAGAATCTAACTTCATTTGAACCATTCTCAATATAGTCAACTTTTTCTCACACCTGCCTTTAACAACCTTCATTACTTAAGACCATAAGTATCAGTCCTTGTAATCCTATCCACTGACATAAATGCAAACTTGACATAAATGCCCCGTGTACTTATAAGAAAATAAGTATCAGTCCTTGTAATCCTATCCACTGATATAAATGCAAACTTGACATAAATACCCCCTGAACTTATAAGAAAATAAGTATTAGTCCTTGTAGTCCTATCCACTGATCATAAACCATTAATGCAAACCACTGATGACAAATCACTGATGACAAACCACTGCTAACACACCAACGGTAGTTGTATAGCAAAACCACTTATTCAACCACTGACTCACTAACCACTGATGTTATACTCAGCAGTGGTTGTCCAACAGTGGTTGTCTATCACCAATAGTGTTTACCTACCATCTGATGTTATTACTCCAGGAAAATATATCCGTTCCCGAAAGTGTATCCTCTCTTCCTACTTCCACTGTTGGTGAAACCACTGTTTTCCCAATCCACTATTGGTGAAACCACTATTTTCCCAATCCTCCGATCATTCCTCTGTTCAGAACCACTGCTGGACTCCAGCAGAGGTTACCAAACAACTGTCATCCATTACTCAATAGAGTTTACACGTGCATAAATGATTTTTCTTCGCCTCTAAAGACGGATTCTTCATTTTGGACTATCGGTACGATGTTTTCGTTTTAGTTTTTTTAAATTTTAACATTTGATAGATGAAATGTTTGAAATCAATACATTATTTGCGTATGTTATACTTTGTTTGCTAATTGACCACTAATAAGTTATATCAGGAATTTAAGGGTAAAGTCCGAATTTTCTTCATTCGATATAAATAGTATTACAGATTTTGAGTTTGAAAAATATTAAAAATTACACGCTACAATTAACACTTCCTAGGATATCTATGACTCTCGCCTTCTTCCAAGCATTTCATTTTTTCTTTTAATTTGAAGATCAACTAGCATATCACAAGTCTTCTGATCCTGTTTCAGCAGCTGTGTGATAAACTCTTCTGCTTTATCTTTGAACTCTGATGGAGGAGAATGGACAACTTCATCCAGCAGTGCAATGCTACTCCAGGTTTGCTTATAATAATTGTCACTCAGCATAGCAACTTTTTGGTTGAGTTCTTCATTTGTCCTCTGTTCTTGGAGTGACCATCTTGAAAATTCCATTTTAACAGCGTTAGTATCTGCCCAGTGGTAGAAGGATTTGTTTGCCATTTAGAAATAGTGTGAGTGTTTTTGGATGGTTTGTTTTTGGATGAACAAATTTCAAAAAGTGAATTGTTGATGTTTTCAACAAAGCCCATCATGAGCCTTTTATAGTGTTTAAAATATTTGATATGTTAAATGAAGAGATTACTTCTAATGATGATAACCTGTTTTTGAAGGTTTAAAGTTTGTCCTTTGGGTTTTTAGATATTTAATTTTACTTGTTTTCTCATGAAAACTCATTTTTGAAAGGTTTTTGCATTAAATGCACAAGGTTTTTGAATATAAATGTACATGTTTATATTGAATGTACACGTTTCCCTCTTAAAATCATTAAATGTACATGATTTTAAATATAAATTTTTATTTAATGTTGCATTTAAATCTGACCATTGGGCTGGTAGATATTTCACTATATAATACCATTGCCCATTCAAATGTTTTTTCATCATACACCGATTCATTCAGTGAAATAGAAGAGCAATTGTTATTGTTTTGCATCAGTTCTTAGAAATACATTAAAATGGCATCATATACTTCTGCACAATCTGATGAATTAAAGCAACACTTTATTAAACAAATCGAAGACCAAGTTTATGTTGATAGGTCTACTCTTCAAGAGCTGAAGAGGTGTTTTAACGGACTGCAACTTGGTCTGCTGACGAGAGACCAGGTTTCGGGAGACCTGAGGGCGATGCCGACGACTTCCGTTCGTGACCTGTGTGTTGCAAGTAATATGAGTGCGGAGATAGAGATCTAGAGTTCATGACATAGATAAAGGACATACATCGAGAGGTTCAATGCTCGATGGAGTTGAAGTTAAAGTTTCTTGAATATTGCTATTAGAGTTTAAATGTCTGAGTAGTTTTCTTTCCCATATGTAATTGTTAGTATTTTAATACTTATTTTTATGAGTTTAAAGATTTATTGTTTCAAAACCACAATAGTTGTATAGCAAAACCACAGACTCACTAATAATTGATGTTATGCTCAGAAGTGGTTGGCTACCACCAATAGTGTTTGCCTAACATCTGATGTTATAACTCCATCAGAGGTTAGCAACATCATCAGTGTTTATCTAACATCTGATGTTATTACTCTATCATAGGTTAGCAAACTCATAAAGGTTTGGCAAGGATTCTTTCAGATGCTAGCTCATCAGTAGTTTGACTTTATTTCATCATCTATTATGACTATCTTTTATTTAATTTGCAAGGTATTTGACACTTTATCAATTTATAATGAATAATGGACAATCAAAGCATCTTAATCATTTTAGTAGTTCTTAAACTCGCTAAATGTTAGTGGTTTGCCGCCTCATAAGTTTCGTTTAAAAATTGGATGCCCAATAATATTGTTACGGAATATCGATCCATCACATGGCCTATGTAATGGCACGAGCTTGATATGTAAAGGCTTCATGCGAAATGTTATTGATGTAGAAATTGCAGTCGGTCAGCATGCTGGTAAACGAGTATTTTTGCCAAGAATCCCTCTAACCCTTTCTGAACGAGTATCTCAATAAAATTTTGTTGAAAGAGATGGACAACATTGTTATGCTCTCTTAATAATGACCTAAGAATGTTGTCCACCTCATTTAGTGAAACATTATGGAGAACAAAACTGATGTTATAAGAAACGAGGTTTGCCATATGGTATTTAGTAAAATATGGCGTTTGCTTTTGGTGTAATCAATGGAAGGGCCTGAGGTTGTTTATATAAGATGTTTTTGGCACTTAGTTTGGGCGGAAATTTTCTATAAGTTACTGTTTGTTCAGTAATAAAGATGGCACGCCCCATCATTAAGTTATTGTTTGTTCAGCTTTATTTGTTAAATCTGCAACACGTCAGTCGCATCCACTGATCAGAAACCACTGATGGCAACCACTGCTAACACACCAACAGTAGTTGTAAAGCAAAACCACTGATGTTATACTGTCCAGCAGTGGTTGGCTACCACCAACAGTGTCCGTCTAACATCTGATGTTAGTAACATCATCAGTGTTTGCCTAACATCTGATGCTATTCTCTTGCACCTTGTTTTATACATTTCAGTAATTATTTGGAGTTAACAATAATACGTGATTAAAGGAATTTTATTATAGTTTTGGTGTTTGGCGTTTGTGGCATTTTATAAGTAATGAGAGAAATAATATATTTTATTAGCTGACAATTAGATAACAAACCACATAAAATGACACCAAAAAAGATACTAGAAAAGAAAAAAAATTAAAAATGCTAATCCAATTTCCCATCCAAATCTTCACTGCCATCAGTCTCTTATTCTTGAAGTTTTTATCTTCTGAACCTTTGAATTCCTTAGATAGGTGCCGATTTCCTACACAGCTGAAACGCCCTGCTCTAGGCGAAGCTGATCATTCAACAAAAAATATGGCATTTTAGTTTTTGGTGACATCTTTTGATGTTGATTGGTGAAGTGGTTTTGTGGATGGTGGAGACATATATCGATGCCGTTTTTGTGGATGCTATTATTTTGGGTGTGATTGTGAGTGGGTTGTTCGTTTTGATGATATTTGGCCATCATCATCATGCTCATCCCACTCTCCATCATTTAAAATGGAGTCCAAAATAGCGTTTACACTAGCATAGGTCTCTCCTTCTCGTCCAAGCCTTCCTCAAGAACAAAGCAGACAAATGACATATCACTGTCATCAGTCTCTTTATCTTGAAGATTTGTCCATCTCATTCAGCAAAATCTTTTAGAACACACAGCTTACAGGTTTGCCATCTGTTATTTTGAACTTTTTGGCATTTTAATTTGAACAAGGTGAGGTTTATCTCAATAAAATTTTGTTGAACGAGATGGACAACATTGTTATGCTCACTTAATAATGACCTAAGAATGTTGTCCACCTCATTCAATGAAACTTTATGGAGAACAAAACTGATGTTATAAGAAACGAGGTTTGCCATATGGTATTTAGTAAATTATGGTGTTTGCTTTTGGTGTAATCAATCGAAGGGACTGAGGTTGTTTATATAAGATGTTTTTGGCGCGTAGTTTGGACGGGAATTTTCTATAAGTTACCGTTTGTTCAGTAATAAAGATGGCACATCCCATCATTAAGTTACTTTTTGTTCAGCTTTATCTGTTAAATCTGCAACTTGTAATCTTATCCACTGATCAGAAATCACTAATGCATACCATTGATGACAGACCACTGCTAACACCAACAGTAGTTGTATAGCAAAACCACTAATGTTATACTCAGCAGTGTTTGGCTACCACCAACAATGTTTGCCTAACATCCAATGTTATTACTCCATCAGAGGTTAGCAACATCGTCAGTGTTTGTCTAACATCATCAGTGTTTGCCCAACATCTGATGTTATTCCTTTCAAACTACCATTGATCAGAAACCACTGGTGCAAACCACTGATGTCAAACCACTGCTAACACACCAACAGCATTTGTATAGCAGAACCACTGATTCAACCACAGACTCACTAACCACTGATGTTATACTCAGCAGTGGTTGTCCAGCAGTGGTTGTCTACCACCAAATGTGTTTGCCTAACATCTGATATTATTACTCCATTAGAAGTTAGCAACATCGTCAGTGTCCGTCTAACATATGATGTTATTACTCCATCAGAGGTTAGCAACATCATCAGTGTTTGTCTAACATTTGATGTTATTAATAGTGTTTGTCTAACATCAGAGATTATACTAATTACAATTATTTAATAATATTGCTTATTTTACTTACTTATAGTTGACGATTATACTAACATCTGATGTTATTAATAGTATTTGTCTAACATATGATGTTATTAATAGTGTTTGTCTAACGCTGAAGCTACAACTAAAAAAATTAGGAAAAGAATATCACCAAAGAATTGATAAACTAACTGAAAAACAAGTACCAACATATAGAATAAGAAAACTAACTTAAGTACTATACAATATATCACAAGACGAGTGATAAACTAACGGTAAACGAGTATTCTATTGTAAATCGACACTCCCGCCGCATCGCGCGGGTAAATGACTAATACTACAAAACTCTGAAAAATAAAATATTTAATAAGTGTCGGTGTATTAAATATTTTGATCTTGAATGCTTGTTTGTGTTCATGAACATTAATTTCCGCTCATTTGTGTTCATCAACATTCATTTTCGTCTGTTGCCTAAAGTTAACAGACAAACACGAACAAGTACATTTCCTTAACAAACAAACACAAATATAAAATCTCATTCGATAAGTGTTATTACAGTTTATGAACACATACATATTTCTTAACAAATGAACACGAACAAAGTCCTGTTCGTATTCGTTTAGTTTGTTTCCAGCGCATTTGAGATTTTCTTGTGGAACTCTAGAGACCTTAAAATCAAAATATATTCACTCTGGGTATTTCTTAATGAAGTGTAATGAATGCATGAACAATAGTTGCACCACTTGATTTTGTTTTAGAACAATATATATATATATATATATTTAAAATATCAAGTAAACATTCTTTTGAAAGGCATCTTGTCATAACTCTTCTGTGGAATAGTAAAATCTTACATAATTGCCCATAATAAAAGATGTATAGATAGATATTGATGATGTTGTAGTTGTGTTAATAATAGTTGTACTAATGGTGTGGTTAGTGTTTATAGTTTGTAAGTTGCTCTCACGTATTAAAGAGTTCCACATGCTTTAAAGTAGAATCCTTACTCTATAGGGTAGGGAGGGAGATCACATTTAGCGTTTAACTTTAGTAGTGAACTTATGTCATGCAAAGACTTCATGATCTTTAAATCAAGTACCAATTAGCATGGTTCGGTTTGTTTGGGTTAAAATCGAGCATAAATTTCAATTTGGGACCAATTCAATTAGTTAGGTTATTGAAAATATGGCTTGATTAATTGCTACTATTTGTCGTGACGAACTCAAGCTCATTCGAACAAGCGACGATTAATTTGATATTTTAAAAAATACAAAATGTTTTTTATAACATATTATTCACAAAACATAAAGATGATATAAATGTTGGTTTTACACATATAATCATAAGTTATTATAACAATATACATAAGCAAACCATCAGTGCCTCAGTTGTTTGTTATTGTGGTTTGTTTTTCAGTTATTACACATAACCTGAACTTATTTTAATTATTTATCTTGAACTTAAATTCTAAAACTCAAAATTTTGAATCTAATAAACTTTTTTTCCTTTTTTTTTTAAAAAATTCTTAAAAAATCTAGCAACATATTTAGGTGACCACTTAAAAAAATATTCAATAACAATTTATATCACATGTACATTTGAGCCATAAATGGGTCAAAAGCTACGCTTTCAAAAGCAACCGGTTACATATATTATAAGATGTGATGTTTAGAAAACCGGTACTAGAGTTAAATCCGAGACTTCGATGGTTCATCGATCTATCTTCGCATGTCTCACAAACCGGTCAGCCGGTAAAGGAATATGGCAAGCATCGGTAAAGGGAATAAGGCAAGTATCAACGGCTTTCCATTAACTTGGCCATTTTTCTAGGGTCATGATCAATTCGCTTAAAACCGACTGGTTCATTACAACCTCTACGTTGTTACAACGTAACTAAAGGGGCATCGCCATAAATGTAAACAAAAAATGGAAGCCGTTCTTGAAAAATTGGCTTCTTTGGTCTTGTCCTCTGAGCATGGGTTGGAAATAGATTTGATGACTTAAAACTTTAAGCCTTATAATCAACAATTCATGAAAACGACTAAAGATAATATAGCTTTATCACACTAATATATTTTGATAAAAATAAAATAAAAGTTTTGGTAAACTAAGAGTAAAATAAAAGTTAAAGCAGCCTTAATTAAAGAAAATTTTCAGGTTATCTACATTTTGGGTTGTGTTCGTGCTACGGCTTATCTGGATTTGACAAAAAAAAAATGAATCGAACCGCTAGTTATGGTTCCGGGAAATCATAACCTAACCAATTAGGATGTGTGGGTTAGTTGGAGCTACGGTTTGGTGGTTTTGAATTGATTTTATTTTTTAGAAACATTGGTTTGTATTAAAAAATGTTTAATATATAGAAACAGTCTAGGTTTATAATTTATAATACATGTTTATAAACTATGTATTCCAAATATGTATAACAGTCCATCATGGCCATGTTCTATGTTCATAGAATCGTTATGTAGTAAGGTGATATATATATATATATATATATGGGATGGTTTAAATGAGAACGCTAAATATCTCGGAGAACCGTGAGAACGAATGATAAAACCACAAGAATTTGGTCAAAAACAAGTGAAATTTAAAATTTCTTTTTACACTTGTCATTATTATTCGAATACAATTCTAGAAATTTAATTTACACATTTAAATTTATGTAAATTCGGAAATAAAGAAAATTTACACATGTGTAAGTTTGCCATTTACACATGTGTAAAAAATCTAATAAGAGTGATTTTGCGAGGAGAAATGAATTATTTGATGTTGTAATTTCTTTTTTTGATGTTGTATTTTAATTAAAATGATGATTGTATTAAAAATGATTTTTATTGGTTTTCTCATTCGTTCTCACGGTTCTCGCAATATTTAGCATTCTCAAGATAACCTTCTCCTACATATATATATAAGATTAAGGAAAAATTGCACGAACAAGTTGTTTGGTAAGGTGATATTTCAGTTGTGCTCACTATGTTAACACACCATTAACATACATACGAACTGGTTTCTCTTTAAAATATCCTTCATGATACATGTTGATCGAGAATAACGTTGGATAATTTTCTGCATTTTAAAAATGAAAATTTTGAACTTTTAAACACTACGTGAAAAGGATCGAAGTAAAATGAAGATTGATAAAAAAAACTTACCATACACGACATCGACTTCATAATCATCTCCTTCTTCTCGTATATGAAATTCACCTCCTTTGTTAGCCATTTGGGTTCTCGAATGCTTTGGGTTTAATCAGACTAGGTTTATGAGTGACGATCGGAATTGAGGTTGATCGGAATTCTTACCGTCGGGGTTTGGTTTTAGACGGAGAGCCTGAGAGGTTTTGAAAGTTGTATTGAACGAATAGGTCTGTGTGTTTTATATGGGTTTTATAACATCACTATGGCATTTAACCATGAAAATTAACGAGGTTATTTATAAAGGATTAAAACGATAAAAAATTAAACCTAAAGGATGATTTTAACAAGTTTTAAATATAAAGAATGAAATCTATAAATTTATGAAACTTAAAAGGACATTTTGTGCATTTTACTCTTTGTTCTATCAATCTTGACTTCAACCACCAACGGGCAAGTCAAAAAATGAATTATTATCATTATTATTATTATTATTATTATTATTGTTATTATTATTATTATTTTATTTTATTATTATTTAAAAAACAAGTCGCCTGCGCTAGTAATGTTTCAGAGCATCTAAAAGTTACATCACCTTCTCAGTTTTACATCTATGGTTCATCATCTATGGTGTAGCGGTTGTTCTTACTTCTTAGCAACTAACTTTTCAGTAGGTTTTAAAAGAGTTTAATACTATTTCGATTAGCATGAACGTGGGCTAGGGGTAAATTGACTAAGATATTTAGATCGGTTAACGAGTAGAGTTGTAAATGAGCCGAGTCAAATCAAACTAGGGTGGGCTTAGGCTTGGCTTGTTTAAAAATCGAATCGAGTCGAGCCAGCTCATTTTCTTAATGAGCTGGAAAGTTGGGCTCGGGCTCAGCTCGTGACGAGCCGGCTCGTTTGCTTAAAAAAGTTTATATTTTTGTATTTTTTTATACATAATGATATACATAAAAATATAAAATAACAAATAAAACATTATTTAGACTAATACAATAGTAATTTTGGGCAAACTATAAAGAAAACACACAAGAAAAGATTCTACGTTACTTATCTTTATATATTTTTTTAAAAGTAATTTTGGGCATACTATAAAGAAAACGAACAAGAAAAGATTCTATGTTACTTATCTTTATATATATATATTTTTTTTTAAAAATCAACATTACTAGTTAAGACTAACAATCTTTTTCTTTCGATAAAAAAAATTAACCATGTTACTGATTAAACAACATTTCTTAAATGTATTAGAATATACACGGGTTTAATTTAAACGAGCCAAACGAGCAAGCCACGAATCGAACCTACCTTGGCTCGGGCTCGGCTCGTTTACAAACTGACTTGAGTCGAGCCAGCTCGTTTAAAACCGAGCTGACTTCGAACCAAGCTTTTTTTGAACTTTTTTCGAACGAACTTCGCCTCGAGCCACAGGCTTTTTGAACGGCGCTATTCATGAGTGACACTAACATGTAATTGTAACTAGTTTTTTTACGTCGCACGTTGCGGCGAAACCGAACAAATAATAATGTAAAACAAACGTGATTTGAAAATAAAATATGTTGTTTAGAAAGCCAAACTATTTGATGTAACACCCAAAAAACGGGTTGGTAATCGAACCACGTTATTATTAAAAAGCGGGTAAAGAACCGTTAGCAGTAAAAGTTAACCTTACAACTTGAGGGACCAAAGCTGCCAAAAAGGAAACTGTGTTTTGAAACACAAGAATTAAAACACAACACACATAGAGTGTGTGTGTGTGTGTGTTTGTCGTCCTCAGGAGAAAGAACAAGGGCAAAATCCTTGTTCAAGCTTAATCCACCAAATTGAAGATCAATTCGAGACCCAAATTAGTGCATGAACCCATTATAACGATCACCTAGACAAGGGGACCATAAGGTACGTCTTAAAACCTAGATTGGTGAAAGTTGCAATTTGAGACAAGTAGATTACTTGCAATTAGATTGTTGGATGATGATCCAAAAATGAAATTAGACGTAGATGTATGCTAAATTTCGCTAAACATAAGAAAATTATGAAATGTGATAAAAGGTTACTTGTAAGTGATTAACAAGTAGACTATGAAGCGGGTTTTGATGATATGATGAAGTTAATGATAAACCTATGTATAGAATCATTGTACATGGTAGTAATAGGAAGATACTTGAACAATTTAAGTGTTTGAGTACATGTTCATACTTGCCATGAAATGAGTTTCTATACGATATGAAGAAATTGATGATATATTCATGTTAAATGATGTTTGAAATCATCATGTATTTATGAATATTTAAAGTATTTGGTTAAGTTTGATGTTTGGGTAAATTCCATATATATGATGCAAAGGGTTGTTTTATGGTGATGAAACAATCCCAAGTTCTTGTATGAGATTGATAGATTAGCATACAATGATTGAAATTATGTTAAATTAAAGTAACAATTGTATGGACTTAATAGAGAAATTTAGTTAAAACGGTGGCCTAGATATGACGCCTACCAAGTAATTGACAAAATGCCTAAGAAAGTTCGTTGAACCTGTTTGCGCATTTACATATGTTAATAGACAGTTGACTTTTAAAAGTCAAACTGGTCTCTAATAAGATCAAATGGTAATTTTGATATAAAGTGCGTAAGATGGGATAGTCGCAATAGAAAATGACTAATCTAAGCATTTTGCGAATGATGAATGATAGTTTGACGCTTGACATGCTAGGTGGAAGTTTGGGAGAAAACGAATCAAGTACGCGTAAAAAGCATAATCGGATGCAAGGTAAGTACAACTTACATCTTTAAGTAGGACACATACTAGTAGTATTGGTCAAGAAAAAGGTAGACTAGTATTTAAAATATGATGTTTCGATGCGAAGTGATTCGAGTCGGAACAAGCAAAAATGGTATGAAACCATGATTTATGGTAAAAAGAGTAAAACGGTAAATTAGTCATGTGATGGTGTATAAATAAAGAGTTTTTGAAACCTTACCTTATGGTGTAAACCATAATGGGTAATAAGTGGTAAAATAATAATCCGGTTATGAGTTGATGGATAAATAAAGAGTTTTGAAAAGAAACCATATGGCGTAAGTTATAATAGGTCAAGCGAATTAAGAAAACGATTTTTAAAGTAATATGATCACACAGTGTAAAACGAAATGGGCTAAATGAGTGAGATGACAAATAAATATCATCTCACAAAAATAAAATGGACGTTTAGGCCAAGTGGGTCAAATGGTGATATTGTCGCCATTTGACAATAATGATTGTAACACCAAAAAACGGGTTTGGTAATCAAACCACGTTAATATTAAAGAGCGGGTAAAAGACCGTTAGTGGTAAAAGTGAATCCGTAAACAAAATAACTAGGAACAAATTAACCTAGTTAGTAATATGGAAATAGCAATAAACAATGAGTTGTAGCTTTTAATAAATAAAACCTCAAATATAAGGGACCAAAAGGGGAAGGGTTGAAAATTGAATATATAAAAATAAAATTTAAATAAAACACTACACACACAAAATGTGTGTGTGTAGCGACCAGGAGAAAACAAATGGGGTAAACCCTTGTTTTGCTTAAATCATCAAATTGAAGGATGAATTAAGCTCGGAATTGATGCATGAACGCATATAAACGATCACCTAATCGAGGGGATCATAAGGTATGTCTCAAAACCTAGATTGGTGAAAAATCATAACTTGAGATAAGTTGAATACTTGCAATTAGATAGTTGGATTATGATCCAAAGATGATATTACGAGTATGTGTATGCTTGATTTCGTTAAACTTAAAGAAATTGTGCACTATGTGATGTAAGATTACTTGTTAGTGATTAACAAGTTAATAATGAAGTGGGTTCTGGACTATATGATGAAAATTGATAATGTAGGAATGTTTATGATCATCATACTTGTATGTATGTGTAAGATACTCGAACAAATTAAAGATTCAAATAAGTAATCATACATGACTTGAAATGGGTTTTGTATGATATAATGAAACTAATGTTATGTCTATGTTAAAAGAGGTTTTAGATCATGTTGTTTACTAGTTAGTGCGTATAATTTGATTATATAAGGGATTCGGATGAATATCTAGTAATATGATGAGATGAGTTGTTTGTGATAATGAAACAATTCCAAGTTCTTGTGTAATTATCGATAGATTAGCATATGATTGTAGAAACTATGTTAATTTGATATTAGCAATTGCGTAAACTTGGTTTGGGAAACGTAGCTATAGTGGCGGCCTAAGAATAGCGCTTACCGGATAATTAACGAAATGCCTAAATGAGTTGTTAAACTTGTTCGTGGGTTAGTATGAGTAAATAGGCAGTTGACTTTTAAAAGTCAAACTGACCTATATCAAGATCGAATGATAAATTTGACACAAATCTGTAAGGTGGAATAGTCGTGTTAGATGATGACTAACCTAACCATCTTACGAATGATAAATGATAGTTTGACGCTTGACAAGCTAGGTGGAGGCTTGGGAAGAAGCGGGCCAAGTGGAACTAGTACGCGGAAAAGGGCATAATTGGAACTCAAGGTAAGTAAAGCTTACATCTTTAAAATAGTAGATATACTTATGTAGTTGAACAAGCAGTTTGGGTATTCGGGACGAGATTTCGAAATATAAAGTTCCAACACGGATAGATACGGGTTGGAACAATTGAATATGGTATTAAATCATGATTTACGGTAAAAAGGGTAAAACAGTAAATTAGTCATGTGATGACGAATAAATAAGGAGTTTTGGAAAAAGATACCATATGACGTAAGTCATAACGGGTCAGGCGAATTAAGAAACGATGTTTAAGTAACATAATTATACAATGTAAAACGAAATGGGTTAAATAGGTGAGATGGCAAATAAGTGCCATCTCATAATGACAAATGGTCATTTAGACCGAATGGGTCAAATGGTGATATTATCGCCATTCGACAATGATGACTAATACCTCTTGTTAAATTTTTGCGTTCATAGAAAGAATAGAGCAGGATATTAGAACGGATCAATGTAACATTCGTCAAAAACAATGAGTGAATCCTAAAACCCGACCTGTTTTTGTAACTCGTTCCGTTTTCATATTCCACGTAATTTTGTTTAACGTTTAAGCAATAAAATGTCTTAGATTCTATGTTTTGATCATACATGTTATCCTATCAGGTGATTTATAGTCTTATACATGTTTTAGACAACCTTGTAAATTCATTTCCATGTATTTTGAAGCAACCCTCCATATCTCAAGGTCTAAAACTAAGGTTTTTCTTAAGTTAATCAAAACTTTGGAGACCTCGTGAACATACCTAACACGTCACATCCTAACTTTCTTATCATTCAAACTTCATTATATACATGCCTTAAGATAGGACATTGTGTTTTGGAGAGTTTAGATATAAATGATCGCAAGTGAAAAGCTTTACATGTCTTATTCTTAGTTTTGTCATAAGATGACTTTCGGGTGACTTTCTTGCTAACTTTTCTCCATCCTTGCGCTATCATTCTGGTCCATTCAAAGCTCCAAGATATACTTGGTATACTAAGGATCAAGTAGGTTCAAATGGTGCATAAAACTGAGCTCCAGCGTAACGGAAATCACAAACACAAGTTTTAGAACATAACCCTCGACCCGCATCAAGACCCAAGGTTTAAGCCCAATTCTCGACACCATGGATGTTAGACTACTCTCTTCCATATGATAGTACTCTGAAAATAATGAACGTAGACGAAAACCGTGCACGAAACGGAGTTATAACGAAGCGGGAATCACGAAAACAAGTTTGGTGTTTGTTGCTGATTTGAAAGACGCGAAAATCTTGTTTTAAAGTCATCCCACATCACCCCAATCACCATTTTGTGCTCCATTCACACCTATAAATACCCTTGCTTGGTTCTTTATAGCTTGTAACTCCTAGTTTGAGTATAAACAAGTGGAATAACCAAATTTGGTGGCTCCACAAGCACAATACCCCTTTGGGTGTGGTGTGTAGTAGTTTTTATTTCCGCTTTCGACGAGGAGGTGCTGCCCTTCAAGCTCTTCTCATTTTGTAAAGTTCTTCTCTGAGGTAATCTTCCTTTCTTTGTTTTTTTTTTTTAATATTCTTTTATTTATTGCTTTCTTAGTTTAATTAGTTTAGTTTAGGTTCTTAGTTAAGGAGCATTAGGCTCGTTAAGGTAGCCTAGTTTAGGCTCGCCTTTAGGCTTTTCATAGCCTTGTAGAGGCTCGTTAGCCTCAACGAGTCTAACATATCATGTTCGTTCATTTAGCTATGCCTAGCATAACGTTTCCTTTTTTTGTTGCATTCGTTTGTCTAGCTTAAATCACACTTATCAATTGGATTTTCTCCTTATTCTCGTGCGGTTTTTCACAAAGGATTAAAAACGCAAACACAGTGAGTGAATCTTACAACTTCCCCCTTTTTTATACGTTTTGGGGTGTATCATGTGTCGTAATTTACTTTATTTATACAAATACATGTGCTACCACCATTATGTGATCTAATGTGTATAATTGTTTGTTGTGGTTATGTGTGGTTACATTTTATCATTTCTGTGCATTCATTCATTTAAGGCCCATCAGTTCCTCGTGGGATACGAGTTGAGCATCAGGTGCCTCATTAGATCGGCTCCGTTTGATTGAGCCTTGATCTCAAGTTCATCATTCATCATGTTCATATGTTCATTGTTGATATTATGTGGTTTGTGATTTAATTATATATACATATGCTCATATATGGTCCATGCACATTTTTATTGAAATAACCAATTTAACAAACTTTTTAAATGTTTAACTTAGATTCATTCGCCAACCTTTGTTGACCCAAAAACCACTTTTATAGATGATACAGGTGAACAGGTACGAAGAGAAGATTGGACATAGGATGGGCCTTAGTTAACAAGAAACGAATTAGTGCAATATACTTGTTATAAACATCGTCTTGTGTTTGTAATTGTTTATATGAATTATTTGTATTGTGAGACACTTGATATGAATTAATGAATATTTAAAACAAGTAAGAGCAAGTCATAAGCTCTCGAGTTAACCCAATCATGCCCCGATCACCTATTCCTCTGCGGGTTGGGGTGTGACAATCAATGCTATGAGCCGAGCCAGGTACGTGTAACGGGTCAAACTCTCAACAAGGACTTTCGCATTTGGTTTTGATGTTACGAAACTAATTAGTAAGGACATGTCAAAATGTTTAACGTAAATAAAGTTTTCATAAACTGGAAAATTTTGTAGTGACGTGTATTCGTACTTACTCGTTTAAATGCAAAATTTTTATAAAATTTCAATATATTAAGATAGGGTATTACAATGACTAATGGTCGCTTGTTGAGTTTTGAGCTCACAGGAAAAGTAGCATACGGATTGCGAAGCTTAATATTGCAAGGTATTAAAACGGGTCAATACTATGACCCGAGCCAGGTACGTGAAACGGGTCAAACTCTCATCGAGGACTAAAGGTCTGATGAGAGTTAATTGAGACTTGGATGAACATTGGATTGCCTAAAGAGAGGTATATCTAATAATTTAAATTCTAGACATTACGTTCTTAGAAACATAGTGAAAATTTAATAGAATATGAGTTAAAGATGCTTGTTTGGTCAAAATATACATTTAAATGTCCTTCGTCGTAAAAATGACTAAAATTTGACCAAAACTCCCTTGTATGATAAATCGACCAAATGACCCTCGAGGGTAGTTTAAAAATGAGTTTTATAAGAAATTACACCCTTGCGGTAGTGTAATAGTAAATGGATAAGCCGTTTGTCTTAATGCCTCATATTGGGTCTTTTTCGTAAATTGTCAGGGGTAGAATTTGAAAATACATCATTTTCTATAATCAATCCACCACAAGTATAGTTGTGGTGGAAAATAAATAGATATCTTAGTATGGAAATGAGAAGCAAGATATGGGGAAGTGAGATTTAAGCTTAAGGGCTTAAATCTCTTAACGGGTCAAAATAAATATATGCATAAACCGGGAATGGGTCCGTAATTCATAAGGATTAAGAATCCAGGGTTTAGATTTCAGGTTAATTATGTAAGAAAACATTTTACAGATATTTAGAAACAAGTTTCATAGGAAACAGAAGAAAATGTAACAAGTTATGCAAGTTTTCGTAACAAAAACGGCAAAACGGAAAATCTTGCGACAACCCACCTTAAGCTACGGTGGTCAGCCGTAGCCTACAGATGGCAATTGTGGAATAAAAATAGGAAATAGTATTTTACGGACGTGTCACTGAAAGTTCCGAGTTGTGATTTAATAGTTCGGGACTTGAAACGGGTCGAACGGGCAATTAAACAAATCTGCAGCAAAACTGCTGCAGAAGGTACCGTCACCGACGGTACAACTGGGCGTCGCCGACGCAACTCTATTGTCCCGACGCATTAAAATACTGCCTACGACAGTCTTGACCCGACGCATTAATCTGAATGGCGTCACCGACGCGGCTGTATGCTATCGCCGACGCTACCTCAGAAAACTATATTTTCTGGTTGATTTTTTTAAGTCAATTATGTTATGCTTTCGGAAATTTGCTATTAAACAAATATTTGCAAATTTCTATTTTAGGGTAATCGCAAGTACCTCCCGATGACAATCAAGCTCAATGAAGAACCGAACACGATCAAAGATCAGGCTTCCGCATTTGGTTTCAATGTTACAGAACTAATCAGTAACGACATGTCATAATGTTTAGTGTCGATAAAGTTCTAATAAACTCGAAAATTTGTAGTGACGTGTATTCGCATTTACTCGTTTAAATACGGAATTTTTAATAGAAATTTAATGTTTTGAGATAGGTCTTACATTAGAACGGTTTAGTTTATCATTGTGCCGTTTTATGATACCGAATAAATACTTTATTTGAGTACAACTTCGTTTTTAACAAAACTTATAACGGAATGTCGAGAGAAAAAATAAAGCAAACTACGTACTTAAGTTTTTAGAAAAAAAAAATTATAAACATAAATTATCAAAAATGTATCAAATTATTTGATAAATTAATAAATATTCTAAAAAAAAAGAAATATTAAACGAATGGTAAAAGAAATATATGGTTTTCAAAATGGAAAATATGTCATTAAATTAAATATAATAATAAACTATTACATTACATATATATTAAAAAATAATAAAATATATATATTATTTTAAAAATAAAGTTACCATTTATGGTCATTCGTTAACTCTATATATATATACTAGATTTTTTTCTGTCGCACGTTGCAGCGAAATGGAGCACATGATAATGTAAAACAAATGTATATGAAATTATAGCATGTTGTTTAGAAAAATAAACCGTTAGAATAGTTTCAGTTTATCATCATATCATTTTACAATAAAATTAAATACTTTATTTTAAATATAAATTCGTTTTTAATAAAACTTATACCAATCAAGGGTAAAAACCATAACTACGCAATTAAATTTTAGAGAAAATGTAACGTACAAAGTTATTAAAGAAATATTAAATTAATTGATAAAATACGATGCTTTAAAAAAACTATTAAAAACAAAAATGAATGATAAAGAAAATATGGTTTAAAAAAATTAAAATACGTTAAAAGCTAAAACTAAATAGAAAAAAAGAGGGTTAAAAGCTAAAAGTAATAGGAAAAAAGTGAAAATATCTTAATGTAAAAGTAACTATATAAAATAATATAATGATATTATAAAATATTAAAAAGCTGTATATATTATTTTAAATTTAAAATTACTTTTCATTATGCTTCGTAATATATATATATATATATATATAAGTAAATGGTCATTAACTTTATATAGATGGATACAAGTGATAACAACAAAAAAAATATTAAGTAAATGATCATTAACTTTAGATGGATATAAGTGATAACAATAAAAATATTAAAAATAAGATAACTACTAAAATGGGATAACTAGTAACAACATAAAATTAATTAAATAGTTTATTATGCTCTATGTACCAGTATATAGTTTATTAAAATGTAGTATTTCTTTCATATTTTCAAATTAAATTATCGGTACTATTGGACCCGGTACCAGTATTTGGTTTTATAGTTTTTGATGAGCGTAATAACACGTTTCGATATCCTTTTAGGGTATATCACGATTTTATTTTTTTGTTTTCTCTTTCGGTTATCATAGCGAGTGCCGATACCGCAATAAATTAAATTGATACCGATCGAGTTCCCGCTGCATAGCGCATGAGTACCCACCAGTTAGAAATAAATTAGAAACCATTAAATAAGTTACTTATTTCCTACGCGTTAAAGTGAATACTGTACGTGTTAAATAGAGGGAAAAGAAACTGCCCCGTGGATATAGATATACACAGTAAAACTATTTTAAGAGGTATATATAGATAGATAGATACAGTAAAACTAGAATATATAAACTTAAATATGTCAACAATTAATGAAGCCAAGTTGAAATCCATGACCGCAATTTTAATGTTCATAACTCAAGTCCCCCGTGAATAATAGCTTTTTAGTACCATTAATGTAGTTATTTTTTGTGCATATTATAAAATTGTCAAAAAGAAACACCGAATAATTTATATTTTAAAGTTATTGCTATTACAAGTGTATAACTAACACGTGATATTAACTACACCATCATAACATGTTTTAACATGGGGTATAATAATTGATATTTGGAAATTAATATTTGGAATTTATTTTCCAAACATTTAACAATGCACAAATGATATGCATGTTTTATAGTTCCTAATATATAATCACCAAAAATATATTTATGAATATAATTAACTGGGTAGGAAACACTTTTATTTTAGAAAGCCCTATACAGAAATATAAAGGGACAACTATATTCGTTAAATTAAAATTTGTTCATAAAATTAAGTTTGTTAACATGACATATAAAAAAAATGATACACCAAAGGTTTTTCATGTATGATATATTTTACACAGGCAATTAATAAACTAAAGTTACTCAGGCAGTTAATAAACTAAGTTTGTTTAGAAAATCAACACGTGTTCACCTCATTTGTTTTTGATACATTTGGTTTCTTAAAGCATTCACATCCTATCCATCATATTTTACCATATAATTACACTAAAAACAACTACAATTTATCTCTTCTTTTAATTAAATAATACATTTTCTCTCTTTTACTCACAATCACTTTCAAAATATATTAAAAAATTATACAAGGTGAACAATATCCCTTCAAATATACAATGAACAGTAACATTTTCTTTTTCCTTCACTCACAACCACTTTTTATAATATAAAAACTCATTTCACAAAATTTAGGTATAGAATGTGAATGCTCTTAGCCTCGGAGGCCATGGAATTCAAGACAGAGTCCAACGAGCCGTGAATAATAATTTGTCGACTCATAAGAGTCGTTTCGTCTTTAACGGGAACGGTTTTACAATTTAAAATAGGGTTGCGGAGTAGCATGATGCCCGTCTACTTAACATGCTTTTATAATTTATTGTTTTGGTGTTTTAATGGTTGATACAAACCTATTAAGTTCAAAAAAATAAACTAAAGTTACACACGATAAAATAGCATCTACAGGAACATAATTACAACAAAGATAACACAAAAAGATCGCTAATGTTAGTCATGTAATGTAATTTATTGGCAATGAAATTTATTATTAATACATATGCAAAAGTACAAGTTAAAGGGAAAAGTGTAGAAAAGCAAAAAACTAAAACAAGAAATAAGAAAAGACTTTGAGAGAGAGGAGAGAGAGAGAGAGGAGTGAAGAGAAGAGTCAACCAAACTTTTTTTGATTGTTTTGTTTATTTGTAAGGCTTCCAAGGCTCCACACACATTATCTTCTTCTTCCTCACTCTCACTCTCTCTCTCTCTCACGCACACACTCTCTCTCTCTCTCTCTTCCTACAAAATTCAAGAAATCTTTTTATATATTTCTTTTATCTCTCTCTTCAAGCTCATGATCCAAAACCAAAAGTCAAGCATGCAGATAGCTCTTTCTCACTCTCACCCTTTAGGGTTCCAAAACCTCTAAACATAATCTCTCTCTCTCTCACACACACACACACACCCACCACCAAGAAACCAACTTTCTCATTTTCTTGTCATTTTTCTTGCTTTCACTTCATATCTTGAAAACTCTAGATCATCTTTTTGATGCATCTGTTCAACAATTTCGAAAAAGATTGAATCTTTGAAGTGGGTTTAGGTTCTTGAATCATAAAGTTGGTTCCTTTATTTAAAAACAAAATAGTGAAGTGAAATTTCATGAGTTTTGGGGGTTTTCTTGATAACAGTCACGGCGGCGACGGCGGTGGTTCCGGTGCCAGAATCGTCGCCGATATTCCCTATAACATGTTCTCCAAATCAATGTTCTCTTCCCCTGGTCTTTCACTTGCCCTTGTAAGTTGTAATAATAATAATCTCTTTTATCTGAACACATTAAATCACACAACTTTTTATTTTTTGTTTTTAATGATTTACTTTTTTAGCAAACGACGATGGAGGGTGGTGGTGGTGGTGAGATTGGAAGAATGCCGGAAAGTTACGAGACCGGCGGTGGCGGCGGCGGTAGACGGAGCCGTGAAGAGGAGCATGAGAGTAAATCCGGTAGTGATAACATGGACGGTGGTGGCTCCGGTGACGATCCTGACGGTGATGACGGAAAACCACCGAGAAAAAAAAGATACCACCGTCATACTCCTCAACAAATTCAAGAACTTGAAGCGTAAAGATTAATTTTTTTTATATATATATTTACTTTCTTGAATGAAAACTTTTTTTTACAAAGATTTGAACTTTTTTTTTGGGTTTTTTAGATTGTTTAAAGAGTGTCCTCATCCTGATGATAAGCAACGGTTGGAGCTTAGCAGAAGATTATGTTTAGAGACGAGACAGGTCAAGTTTTGGTTCCAAAATCGTCGTACCCAGATGAAAGTAAGAGGAAAAAAATGAAACCTTTTGATGTTTTTAGTGATAATATTGTGAAAAGATTGAATTTTTATGTTGAAAATTTGGGTTTTGTTAGACACAATTAGAGCGGCACGAGAACTCGATTCTCCGGCAAGAGAACGACAAGCTTCGAGCGGAAAACATGTCGATTCGAGAGGCAATGCGGAACCCTAGCTGCACGAATTGTGGTGGGCCGGCAATGATCGGTGAGATTTCGTTAGAAGAACAACATCTTAGGATTGAAAATGCTCGATTAAAAGACGAATTTGATCGGGTTTGTGCGCTCGCTGGCAAATTTTTGGGCCGCCCGGTGTCCTCGATGAATCCGCCTATGCCGAACTCGAGTTTGGAGCTTGGAGTTGGGGGACACCAGTTCCACCAACTCCAAGGCGGGGGTAGCGGCGGAGTGCTTAGTTCAAGCACCTCGCCACTACCTTTAGGGCCACCGGATTTCGGTGTGGGGATTTCTAGTGCATCGACGGTTGTATCGTCTTCGAGAGCGAGTAACAACATGATGGGGATGGATCGTTCTCTAGAGCGATCGATGTATCTCGAGCTTGCCTTGGCTGCTATGGATGAGTTGGTTAAGTTAGCCCAAACTGATGAGCCTCTTTGGCTCCGGTCTTTGGAAACGGGCCGTGAAGTTAAGAACCAAAACGAGTATACTAGGGTCGTTACACCATGTATCGGGTTAAAACCGAATTATTTTGTTTCCGAGGCATCGAGGGAGACCGGAATGGTGATCATCAATAGCTTGGCTCTTGTTGAAACTCTAATGGATTCGGTAATTTCGCGTTGATCATTTATTATTATTATTATTATTATTTCTTGTGAATTATAATCTAATTCTTGTTTATGGTTTCTCTTAGAACAAATGGGCAGAAATGTTTCCGTGTATGATTGCTAGAAGTTCAACAATGGATGTGATTTCAAATGGTATGGGAGGAACAAGAAACGGTGCACTTCAATTGGTAAAATTCGGTTCTAAATCTGTTTTTCCGTTATATACAATTGTTCTTCTAACCGAAACTTGTTTTAGATGCACGCCGAGCTACAAGTTCTGTCACCATTGGTTCCAGTCCGGGAGGTCAACTTTCTTCGCTTTTGCAAGCAACACGCGGAGGGTGTGTGGGCGGTGGTTGATGTGTCAGTCGATACTATTCGAGATGGCCAACCGGCTTTCTTGAGTTGCAGAAGGCTTCCTTCCGGTTGTGTTGTTCAAGATATGCCTAATGGTTACTCTAAGGTAATCTCGAGTCCACTTTTGACTTTGAAAAATTGAAAGCTTGTATTGATGTTTATAGTTTTGTAGCTCGAAATGCGTCGTATGATACACGGCTATCTATAGCATAATATGGCTGTCGTTCCTTAACTACACGGCGATTCATATGGATTCTGATGTTTAAAATCAATTGGTTTGACTCTTAAAAGTCAAAGTTTTAATGCTTTAGCATTTATGGAGTTCAACAAGTAGGTGTGCTTGGCCTTGGTCTTAAATGAGTTTGTTGTCATACATCATCACACAACCTTAAAACTTAGTTCAGAAACATGAATGCTTACCTAAATGTGGTAAAGTACAACATTGAATGCACATCATACATCTTGTTAAGCATGATGTACAAGCTTTAAAAGTACAAATTCTTATATATGTGTTGCTTGTACAGGTTTAGATGAACATTTTACAACTTAACTTGCACAATGTTCACATTTGTTTTCGAGTCGTGATATCGTTTAGAAGCACAATGTACAACTTTAGATGCACAATGTACACATTCTTTCTGAAACATCTTCCACGCGTGTGATTTTTTACGTCTAGGAACGTTTCACACAACTTACATCGATATAAATCATTTTAAAAGTTTTAGACTCGAGTCGCCACTCTCATTGACAAGATTCATTTCCTCATGAAAATTATTTTATAGCGTGAAAACGAACCTTCTGAAATGCTATTTTATTCAACTTAGATGCTGTTTTTGACTTACCAATGCATATGTACTCCTTAAATCAAGCATATGGAATATCACAGTCAATTACTTTATATCATTTCCTGCAGCTGTGTTATATAATATAGAATAGAAACATCTAAACACTTGATTTCCCGCGCATTGTGACGTATTTATTATTCAAATCGTGTGGATCCCGATCGCTTTTAGTAGTTAATATCATCGGTCTTGTTAAGCAATTGTTTTGATGTTTCTGTTCCAAGTTTTCTGAGTTTTTTCCGGCTTGTTTTCGATCCTGTTTGACCATTTTCATCATTTTCTTCTTATTTTAGTGCATAAATCTTTGTGAAAATATAAAAATATTGTCATTTTCAGGTTACTAGAATTGATAGTACGGTTTCCATGAATATATTAGGTCTCTCATTGAGCCCATTTCCAATATTTGTCTTTTTTCTTAATTTTAACTTATTAAATAGTTCAAGGATCTTTTAATTATTAATAATAAAAGCTACTTGTCAGTTAAATCTTGTTTTATTAATTATTTCACTGTGTATGTCGTCTATACGGATTTGCTGATGTATCGGGATTTTTTCAGGTTACATGGGTGGAGCATGCGGAATACGATGAAAATGATGTTCACGAGCTTTACCGACCGTTGATTCTCGCCGGGATGGGGTTCGGTGCACAACGATGGGTTGCCGCCCTACAACGACAATGCGAGTGCCTCGCGATTCTCATGTCATCTGCAGTGCCTACTCGAGATCACACCGGTATGCATTTATTTGATATGGTAGCAGTACAACTGTACATGCAGTCATGCATATGATACAACTGTTTATGTGTTATTGTGTTACGCATGCAGCGATAACGGCTAGCGGGAGGAAAAGCATGTTGAAACTAGCACAACGAATGACGGATAATTTCTGTGCTGGTGTGTGTGCATCAACGGTGTACAAATGGAACAAGCTGTGTGCAACTAACGTTGATGAAGACGTACGGGTCATGACCCGGCAAAGTGTTGATGACCCAGGTGAGCCTCCGGGTATTGTTTTAAGCGCGGCTACCTCAGTTTGGTTGCCTGTGTCTCCTCAACAATTGTTTGATTTCCTTCGCGATGAACGGCTAAGAAGCGAGTGGGATATCTTATCCAATGGTGGACCCATGCAAGAAATGGCTCATATAGCCAAGGGCCAGGATCATGGCAACTGTGTCTCTCTTCTCCGAGCTAGCGTAATATTTCTAGCACCTATGTCTTTAATCTTTATTTTGAACAATCATGTACAAAGTTGTTCATGTTCCGGTTCGGTTGGTTTTGACGAAAATCGAGCCGTACCGCTTACTAAGGTTTTGGGAAATGAAAAACAAACCGGTTGGGCCAGTTTTATTGGTTTGGCGGTTTGACAGTTCGTTTTTGGCTGTCTGAACCACTTTTTTTTTGTTTTCAAAATCGTTAGTTTGCATTTATATTTTTAAAATATTTTAAGATGACAAGTTTAATTCATAAATATAATACATATGTATATTTCCATATTCCAAAAATAAAAAAATATAAATGTTAAAAGTTAAACCGTTGGTTTCAAGTTCCAAACCATAAAACTGTCAACTCGCCAACAGTTACTCTCTCGGGGTCTCAAACCGGCCCAGTTCCTTCGGTTTAGAAAGTTCAGTCGGTTTCAACCACCTATGAAAACCCTAATCACAGTGTATCTGAAAAGATGGGCTGGGTTAAAACTTTGGTAATATGATGAAAGGACAGGGGCAAAAGCGTAATTAACTATAGAAAAGACTCAGAAGCGTAAGGGCCTAAAGGGTCTATTTCAGATCTAACGTACAGACTGAAACCTGATGATTATAAAAAGTTTTTTTTTCTTCTTAATCTGAAAAGAAAATCCAGAAAGTCAAAACTGTGGTGCATGTGAGAGGGGACAGTGGAAACCTTTCTGGGTTGAGACCGTACGTCACCGTTTTGGTTTTTGGGATGCTTTCCAAAGCAGTTGACTCAACTAGACAGTGACCACACATGACCATTTTCTCCTTATCTTTATATAATATTATCTAATTTTTACAAATATAACTTGTACGTGCAGATATCAAAATATATATTATATATATATATATATATATATATATATATATATATTATGGTTTATCATATTAATATTTTTCTTTTGGTTACAGGCAATGAATGCTAACCAAAGCAGCATGTTGATTCTACAAGAAACATGCATCGATTCTGCGGGATCGTTGGTGGTGTATGCTCCGGTTGATATTCCAGCGATGCATGTGGTGATGAATGGCGGTGATTCGGCATATGTGGCTCTTCTGCCATCAGGGTTTGCCATAGTACCTGACGGGCCAGGCGACCGTGGTGTGTCCGAGACAGATAATGGCGGTGGCAATGGTGGTAGGGCTGGTGGATCTCTTTTGACCGTAGCGTTTCAGATCCTTGTGAATAGCCTTCCTACTGCTAAGCTTACGGTGGAGTCGGTTGAGACAGTTAATAATTTGATATCGTGTACTGTTCAGAAGATCAAAGCAGCCCTTGCGTCTGAGAACTAGTTTATGGTGTTTTAGGGTTTTCTCGGGTGGTATGTTGGTCGGAGTAGTGTTCGATGGTGGTGAAATGTGAATGATAGTTTTTTAATGATTTTTTTGAGCGAGTCAAGAACGAACCGTGCTTGTCAACCCTTGCTTTGTTGTAATAATCAGTAGGGTGTGTGATTTTTACAGCGATGCAAAGGTGGTGGTTCGGGCATTGACTCGGTCAACCTGGTTTGATAAGCCGGGTTGGATTATAATGGGTTGTGTTAAATGTGTCATGACGGGTGTTCTCAGGTTTTGATTATGTTTTTTTAAATTTGTATGAAAAGCTTACTCATGTGGTTTTGATATTTAATGGCTTATCTTTATTTGTGGATTATTGATGTATCTGCTAATTTTGTGCCGGTGGAAGTAAACTATATTTTGATGATTGTTCATTTAAATAAAAAGATGCAAGCATAAAGAGGCAATCTGTAGTGGGCGTGCGAGTGTGAAAAAAGTGTGTTCATCTTAGCGTTACATAGGTAGACTGTGACGTGTGGTTACTCGGGTGTGAGAAGTCTTGTGTTAAAATAGTTGATGCCCCGCTCGTATTGCGGGCAGTGCCGAATATTTCTTAATCAATTAAAACAAACACTATCATAGCTTTGCTAGAAAAAAAAAACTAAAATGATGGCAAGACTGTAATTTTAAGCTCAGGGAAAATCGAAACTTGTTAGGACTAATGAGCGAGTGTTAAGCAACTGCTTGACACGAAAAAAAATTAAATTGAGCCAACCAATTAAAACAAAACAATTTTAAAGTTTTGTTAAAAAAACCAAAACGCTGGCAATAGCAATTTTGAACCTGGAGAAAAATTGTAATTTTTGGCTGGAGATAAAATCTGTTACACCCATTTTTTCACAAAGGTCAAATCATTGTTTATGATGGACCTTCGAGTTGTAACACAAATTTTAACCAAAATGCTACTTGTTTTGATATAACCAAACATAAAACATAAGGTCCATCGAAAGGCGTTAACTTTGATAACATATGAAAACAAGAGTTTTAAGTTTTTACACATGAAAAACGTAAGTGGCATAACGACATATACAACCCAAAAGTATTAGTTTTGACCCATTAACGCCAAACTTGAACCGAAAGCGAGTAGGGATGATGCGGTGTGTTCGTTCCAAGCGCTCCATCATCACGATTGTAATTTTCCTATCACACATAACATATTACATTTGTTAGTATAACACGTTAAACATAGTTATTACATTCTTCCCTTATTCCGTACATGGACCCGTTAACGAGGTCAAGTCTACGTAATGTCCTTCATTCATAGATTCCTTACTTATAGCAAATTCGCCACACCGAAATTGTAGTTATCATCCTTTTGTCATCCAATATATATGCTACCCGACCAGATCGTGCGGATCCATACAATGAACATTCCTTTATAAATGACACGTTTATAACGAGTCATATACATATATATACGACTTCATTATCATACTTGTCCATTCTCTTTGACCCATTATAATGGGTCAATACACATACTTTACAACCCATTATCTAACAATTTCTTCAATGCTCATCTTATCGTCTTGCCACACACTAAATTAACTAACGGACTAAAGGTAATATAATGAATCTGATTTCATGGAATACATTAAGTTAAAAATGAAGTTCGTATGAACTTACCTTTACCTTGCGTTGATTGCGACCCGGATTGACTTGTATTCTCTTCCTTCACTCCTACAATTTCATATTCAACATTCTTTAAATTTCATGCTCTTATCACACATCTTCATTAACATATTGAGCTATCCATTCATCATTTAACAATCTCTAACATTTATCATCATATCACTAAAGGAAACAATACTCGAGCGTTTCATCAAACACATGGTGTGCGTACTATTAACAGCACATAAGGTACAGGTATCTTATGCATAATTTACTAGTTCATATCAACATCATCAAATTTAAACAAATCTCATATATATAACATTCATTCATAACTAATATCATCTAGCAACTACTCATTATAGCAACTTAATACATAATCACTACACTAATTTGTACATAATTTATCACTACCTTTCACCATAACCCTACTTCAAGTGGGTTTTTACTTTCAATGACCAATTCAACGAAATTCAAACATAATTCATGTTCTATGTAGTGTCTCTAACCCTCAATCACACTAATTTCACATAATTTTGCGGATTGCTTGAGACCCATTTCATTCAAGGTTATAAAAACATAAGTTTCTACTTACCTTATGCTTGAGTGTACTAGATGATCAAGAATTTATGAACATGTAAGATTTTAATCAACTTACTCTTATCAATTTGGCTGCATTTTGGTTGAACATTCATGATGGATTTTTCTCCTCTCTTCTCCTCTTGGTCGACCACAACTCCTTCCCATTTCCTGCCTTCTAGTTTTTGTTATAACACTTGATTTCAATGTTACACTTTCAGCCCTCAATGTTCTTAGGACATGTCACTTAAATACTTAACTATTATCTAGGTTACTCTTCTCTTGATTATTTTTTATTCATTCTAAATAATCAAGCTTACCAACAAAATTAGCCTAAATCACCATCTACCTATTATAATATTGTATATATATAATATCATAATATGACATATAAAATTTGGGGTGTTACAAGTCTACCCCCTTAAAGAAGGTTTCGTTCCCGAAACCTGAATACGTACCAAATAATGACGGGTAATGCCTTCGCATTTCTTCCTCTAATTCCCATGTAAGGTCGGATCCTTTTCTATGTTTCCATTGAACTAACACTTGCTTAATAGCCTTGTTACGCAGGTACTTCACCTTGGAGTCTTTAATGGCTATCGGCTTTTCAATATAATTCATTCGTTCGTCTACTTCAATGTCATCTAATAGTACATGAGTCGTTTCGTCTGTAATACACTTTCTTAATTGTGACACGTGAAACGTGTTGTGTATTCCATCTAACGATGAAGGCAATTCAATCTGGTAAGCCACTCTTCCGACCCGTGCTAGGACCTTAAAAGGTCCTATATAACGTGGTCCCAACTTTCCCCGTTTGCGAAAACGAATTATACCCTTCCAAGGGGAGACTTTCAGAAAAACATGATCTCCCACTTGAAATTCAATAGGACGCCTCCTATTGTCCGCATATGATTTCTGCCGGTCTCGTGCCGCCTTCAAACGTGCCCGTACAAGCTCAACCTTTTCATTTGTTTTAGTTACCACATCCTTTGATGCAAGCTCTCTCTGCCTAGTATCTCCCCGGAGTTCTACATTTTCGTCCGTATAACATCTCGTAAGATGCCATTTGGATGCTATGGTGATAGCTGTTGTTGTATGAGAATTCCACTAATGGTAGATGTTCATCCCAATTTCCCCCAAAATCCATAACGCATGCTCTCAGCATATCTACAAGCGTTTGGATGGTTCTTTCTGACTGACCATTTGTTTGGGGATGATAAGCGGTACTTAAGTGCAATTTAGTACCCATACTTTCATGAAACTTTTGCCAATAACGGGAAGTAAATCGCGTATCCCAGTCAGACACAATGGATACGGGCACGCCGTGACGGGATATAATTTCATTCACAAATATTTCCGCCATCTTTTCTGAGCGATACGTTTCCCGAATAGGTAGAAAATGGGCACTTTTAGTGAGACGATCGACAATGACCCATATTGCATCATGCCCCTTCCTCATTTTCGGAAGCTTAGTTACAAGATCCATGGTCACGTTTTCCCACTTCCACACTGGGACTTCCAAGGGTTGTAACTTCCCGTACGGTTTCTGATGTTCTGCTTTTACTTGAGAGCATGTCAAACATTTCGCGACGTACTTAACAATATCACGCTTCATTCCTGGCCACCAATAATTTTTTCTTAAATCCCGATACATTTTCGTGGCTCCTGGGTGAACCGAGTATCGTGACTTATGAGCTTCCTCAAAGAGTAACTCCTTTACGTCACAACGCCAAGGTACCCAGATTCGGCCATACCTCGTCTTAATCCCCTTCGCATCCTCTTCTAGCTTGTGTACAAATCCCTTAATTCTTTCCTTCCTCAGATCATCTGCATTAACGACTTGATTTGTTCTTCCCGTATACTTTCAAGGAGATTAGGTATAACTATCATCCTCATTGATTTTACCCAAATTGGGGGCGGGTACTTCTTTCTACTTAGAGCGTCTGCCACGACGTTAGCCTTACTGGGATGATAGTGGATCTCACAATCGTAATCTTTGATAAGCTCTAGCCACCTCCATTGCCTCATATTAAGATCTTTTTGCTCGAAGAAGTACTTAAGGCTTTTATGATCCGAATATATCGTGCACTCTGTTCCATACAAGTAATGTCTCCATATCTTCAGGGCGAACACTACCGCTGCCAACTCCAGATCGTGAGTCGGGTAATTACATTCATGTTGTTTTAGTTGTCTAGAGGCATAGGCGATGACCTTGCCCCTTTGCATCAAGACGCATCCCAAACCTTGATGCAAAGCATCCGTATACACAACCAAATCTTCTGTACCATCGGGTAATACCAGCATCGGCGAATTCGAAAGTTTCTTTCCTTCAAGGTCTGAAAAGCCTTCTCTTAATCCGAACCCCAATTAAACTTTTCATTCTTCTTTGTTAGCTTAGTCATGGGTAAGGCTATCTTAGAAAAATCCTGAATGAACCTTCTATAATAACCGGCTAAGCCTAAGAAACTTTTTACCTCACTTGGGTTCTTAAGAGGAATCCATTTCATTATAGCCTCTCTACCTTAGAAGGGTCTACTTGAACACGTTCTTCATTTATCACATGGCCGAGAAATTGCACTTCTCTTAGCCAAAATGCACACTTGGAAAATTTTGCATACAACTTTTCTTTACGGAGTGTTTCTAACACTTCATGCAAATGGCAGGCATGATCGGATTCACTTCGGGAGCATACCAATATATCATCTATGAAGACTATCACAGACTTATCTAACATATTCCGACATACTCGATTCATTAAATCCATGAATGCAGCTGGTGCATTAGTCAATCCGAAGGACATTACTAAAAACTCGTAATGTCCATAACGGGTCCAAAACGCAGTTTTGGTTATATCTTCCTCACGTACCTGAAGTTGATGATACCCCGATCGTAAATCGATTTTTGAGAAACAACTCGCTCCTTGCAACTGGTCAAATAAGTCATCAATTCTAGGCAAGGGATAACGGTTCTTAACCGTTAATTTGTTTAATTCTCGGTAATCGATGCACATTCGCATTGCACCATCTTTCTTTTTCACGAATAATACAGGTGCACCCCATGGTGATACACTTGGGCGTATGAAACCCTTGTCAAGTAATTCTTGTAATTGAGTCATCAATTCCCGCATCTCCGTAGGAGCTAATTGATAGGGTGCTTTTGCCACCGGCTTTGCACCCGAATTCAACTCAATCCGAAATTCTACTTCTCGTTCGGGTGGAAGCCCCGGTAAATCGTCCGGGAACACGTTAGGATATTCATTCACAATTCTTACCTCTTCAAATCTTGGGGACCGTGGGTATCTACCACGTAGGCCAAGTATGCTTTACTCCCGTTTCGGACGTATTTGACCGCTTGGATAAGGGTGCACAACGTCGGTTTGACTTTTCTTTCCCCATGTATAATTATCTGTTTGCCCTTGGGAATCGTCACGTGTATGGTTTTGCTTTCACATTGGATTTCAGCATGATGTCGAGACAACCAATCCATACCAACCACTACCTTGAAATCTCCCAAGATCATGGGAACGAGGTCAATATCGAATTCTTCGTCTTCAAGTGTTATCTTACAACCTCTACATATTTCATGTAATAGATAGCTTTTGCTATCAGCTATTTCTACTTCTAACGGTATCGGCATCTTTTCTATTCTGAATGAGGGGTGGCATATAATATCACTCGATACAAATGACTTACTAGCCTCAGTATCAAATAATACGTACATGGGCATTGAATTTAGTAAAAATATACCTGATACAACATTCTGAAGAGTCTTGGCTTCTTCGGATGACATCTGTAACATCCTGCCCCGAGCCCTTGGGACTTCTTCCTTCTTTCCTTCCTTGCCAGTCTTCTGCTGAAGTTTTGGGCATTCAGCCTTGATATGACCCAGTTGAAAACAATTGAAACAAGTCCTCGAGGGATTAGGGCATTTGTAGTACGGGTATCCCTCTTGGCCACAGTTATAACATCCCTTCTTACCCAATAGGCACTCCCCTGTTTGGAGCTTCCCACAAGTCTTGTATTTGGGAACACCTCCCTTCGCTTTATCCTTCTTACCGTGTTCTTGAACTTTTGCTTCTTTGACGGGCTCGAACTGGCGAACTTCTCAGATGATCTTTTCTCACCCCTTTCCACTTGTCGTTTCAGTTCAATCTCCCTATCCCGAGCCCAATTGATGAGCTTGTTCAGGGTTTCACATTTTGATGGGGTGATGAATTCTCTAAACTCAGCTTTCAACATGTCGTCGTATCGACTTATCTTCATTCTTTCTGACTTCACAAAATCTTGACAAAACTTCAGCTTGTCAAGAAATATGTTCGTAATCTCATCGATCGATTCCTCCTTTTGCCGAAGACGTAAGAAGTCTTCTTGAATTCTATTAATCGCTGACTGTGGGCAATGGTATTTTAAGAACGGCTCTTTAAACTCTTGCCATGTTAAGGTTTGAAGCTTATCTTCACCTAGCTCCTTACAGTGGGCATCCGACCGGTCCTTGGCCTGAAGTTGAAATTGGCCCGTAGCAAACATTACTTGATCTTCCTTTTTGCATCGGCTACGGACAAAGACGGCTTCCATGTTAGCGATCCATATTTGGCATTTTATTGGATCGATATCACCGTTATATGACGCGGGGTTGCACGCCATAAAATCCCGATACGTACACCTACGGTGTCCCTTCTTGCTTTGGGATTCACAGATCATATTCTTTAATTCTTCCAGTTTACTTTCCATCATAGCTTCAACTGCTTCTAGAACACGGCTTTCTACTTCTTGAGCCATTTGAGGAAGGTTGGCTTGGATAGCCTTCCCTACTTCATTTGAGATCCTCTCGTTCATTGCTTCTTGTTGTGCCACTTCATTATCATTCACATTAATTTCATCGACCATCTACATAAACATTTATCACATTTTTTAACTTTCATTTTTAACTTCGTCACATGTTAACTCATGTCTTCGTTATTGCATTCTATTGACTTTGGATCCTTACTTACCATCATCATCAATAATCATGACGGATCGTGTCATGCATACATTCTAATGACAAGGACCAAGAATCCTGATTCTTTCTAATTTTACGTATCCATAGCGCGCTTTTCGCATTACACAATTACATAACATAATTATTTCGTATTACCTTATTATTATAGATTAAGTTACCTTTAAAAGTTTATTATGGCCCTAACATAAATGTTAGAGGACTTAGGGATTTCGGGACACAACAGGGTACTCAGAAATCAAGTTTTATCATTTGGCAAGGCCCGCCGTAAGCTACGGTTCCACCACCGTAGCTTACGGTGGACATTATATTCTTTAACCAGAAACCCTTGACCGTAGGTTACGGCCACCTACCGTAGCCTACGGCACCTTCAATTCTTTTATTTCGTATCCACCGTAAGCTACGGTATTCCTACCGTAACTTACGGTAGTAATATTCTGCCAACAAGATATTCAGATCATTGTCACCGTAGCCTACGGCCGTTAACCGTAGGTTACGGTCAGTATCTGCTGTGGATTATGCAACTACTTGTACTTCACCGTAAGCTACAGTGGACTTACCGTACCTTACGGTTGCCCTCTGCAATTAAATCTTCCCTTTTTATTTGATCCGCTGCAGATTTGGTTTGATTAAACCAGTTCCCAAGACCTTCCAACGTATCATTAACTTGTTTTCACTTCTTACTAATCTTCCCATAACATGGCTTGATCGTATTTAAATCTTTAAAGAAATAATTAAATGTTTACCTTTCCGTTGCATCTTGAAGCGAACGCACACCTCCTCGAGAGCTTTCGGTTTGAATTCGAGCACTTATCTCATGTTCAAATCCCTCAAACCTTGGCTCTGATACCATCTGTTACACCCATTTCTTCACAAAGGTCAAATCATTGTTTATGATGGACCTTCGAGTTGTAACACAAATTTTAACCAAAATGCTACTTGTTTTGATATAACCAAACATAAAACATAAGGTCCATCGAAAGGCGTTAACTTTGATAACATATGAAAACAAGAGTTTTAAGTTTTTACACATGAAAAACGTAAGTGGCATAACGACATATACAACCCAAAAGTATTAGTTTTGACCCATTAACGCCAAACTTGAACCGGAAGCGAGTAGGGATGATGCGGTGTGTTCGTTCCAAGCGCTCCATCATCACGATTGTAATTTTCCTATCACACATAACATATTACATTTGTTAGTATAACACGTTAAACATAGTTATTACATTCTTCCCTTATTCCGTACATGGACCCGTTAACGAGGTCAAGTCTACGTAATGTCCTTCATTCATAGATTCCTTACTTATAGCAAATTCGCCACACCGAAATTGTAGTTATCATCCTTTTGTCATCCAATATATATGCTACCCGACCAGATCGTGCGGATCCATACAATGAACATTCCTTTATAAATGACACGTTTATAACGAGTCATATACATATATATACGACTTCATTATCATACTTGTCCATTCTCTTTGACCCATTATAATGGGTCAATACACATACTTTACAACCCATTATCTAACAATTTCTTCAATGCTCATCTTATCGTCTTGCCACACACTAAATTAACTAACGGACTAAAGGTAATATAATGAATCTGATTTCATGGAATACATTAAGTTAAAAATGAAGTTCGTATGAACTTACCTTTACCTTGCGTTGATTGCGACCCGGATTGACTTGTATTCTCTTCCTTCACTCCTACAATTTCATATTCAACATTCTTTAAATTTCATGCTCTTATCACACATCTTCATTAACATATTGAGCTATCCATTCATCATTTAACAATCTCTAACATTTATCATCATATCACTAAAGGAAACAATACTCGAGCGTTTCATCAAACACATGGTGTGCGTACTATTAACAGCACATAAGGTACAGGTATCTTATGCATAATTTACTAGTTCATATCAACATCATCAAATTTAAACAAATCTCATATATATAACATTCATTCATAACTAATATCATCTAGCAACTACTCATTATAGCAACTTAATACATAATCACTACACTAATTTGTACATAATTTATCACTACCTTTCACCATAACCCTACTTCAAGTGGGTTTTTACTTTCAATGACCAATTCAACGAAATTCAAACATAATTCATGTTCTATGTAGTGTCTCTAACCCTCAATCACACTAATTTCACATAATTTTGCGGATTGCTTGAGACCCATTTCATTCAAGGTTATAAAAACATAAGTTTCTACTTACCTTATGCTTGAGTGTACTAGATGATCAAGAATTTATGAACATGTAAGATTTTAATCAACTTACTCTTATCAATTTGGCTGCATTTTGGTTGAACATTCATGATGGATTTTTCTCCTCTCTTCTCCTCTTGGTCGACCACAACTCCTTCCCATTTCCTGCCTTCTAGTTTTTGTTATAACACTTGATTTCAATGTTACACTTTCAGCCCTCAATGTTCTTAGGACATGTCACTTAAATACTTAACTATTATCTAGGTTACTCTTCTCTTGATTATTTTTTATTCATTCTAAATAATCAAGCTTACCAACAAAATTAGCCTAAATCACCATCTACCTATTATAATATTGTATATATATAATATCATAATATGACATATAAAATTTGGGGTGTTACAAGTCTACCCCCTTAAAGAAGGTTTCGTTCCCGAAACCTGAATACGTACCAAATAATGACGGGTAATGCCTTCGCATTTCTTCCTCTAATTCCCATGTAAGGTCGGATCCTTTTCTATGTTTCCATTGAACTAACACTTGCTTAATAGCCTTGTTACGCAGGTACTTCACCTTGGAGTCTTTAATGGCTATCGGCTTTTCAATATAATTCATTCGTTCGTCTACTTCAATGTCATCTAATAGTACATGAGTCGTTTCGTCTGTAATACACTTTCTTAATTGTGACACGTGAAACGTGTTGTGTATTCCATCTAACGATGAAGGCAATTCAATCTGGTAAGCCACTCTTCCGACCCGTGCTAGGACCTTAAAAGGTCCTATATAACGTGGTCCCAACTTTCCCCGTTTGCGAAAACGAATTATACCCTTCCAAGGGGAGACTTTCAGAAAAACATGATCTCCCACTTGAAATTCAATAGGACGCCTCCTATTGTCCGCATATGATTTCTGCCGGTCTCGTGCCGCCTTCAAACGTGCCCGTACAAGCTCAACCTTTTCATTTGTTTTAGTTACCACATCCTTTGATGCAAGCTCTCTCTGCCTAGTATCTCCCCGGAGTTCTACATTTTCGTCCGTATAACATCTCGTAAGATGCCATTTGGATGCTATGGTGATAGCTGTTGTTGTATGAGAATTCCACTAATGGTAGATGTTCATCCCAATTTCCCCCAAAATCCATAACGCATGCTCTCAGCATATCTACAAGCGTTTGGATGGTTCTTTCTGACTGACCATTTGTTTGGGGATGATAAGCGGTACTTAAGTGCAATTTAGTACCCATACTTTCATGAAACTTTTGCCAATAACGGGAAGTAAATCGCGTATCCCAGTCAGACACAATGGATACGGGCACGCCGTGACGGGATATAATTTCATTCACAAATATTTCCGCCATCTTTTCTGAGCGATACGTTTCCCGAATAGGTAGAAAATGGGCACTTTTAGTGAGACGATCGACAATGACCCATATTGCATCATGCCCCTTCCTCATTTTCGGAAGCTTAGTTACAAGATCCATGGTCACGTTTTCCCACTTCCACACTGGGACTTCCAAGGGTTGTAACTTCCCGTACGGTTTCTGATGTTCTGCTTTTACTTGAGAGCATGTCAAACATTTCGCGACGTACTTAACAATATCACGCTTCATTCCTGGCCACCAATAATTTTTTCTTAAATCCCGATACATTTTCGTGGCTCCTGGGTGAACCGAGTATCGTGACTTATGAGCTTCCTCAAAGAGTAACTCCTTTACGTCACAACGCCAAGGTACCCAGATTCGGCCATACCTCGTCTTAATCCCCTTCGCATCCTCTTCTAGCTTGTGTACAAATCCCTTAATTCTTTCCTTCCTCAGATCATCTGCATTAACGACTTGATTTGTTCTTCCCGTATACTTTCAAGGAGATTAGGTATAACTATCATCCTCATTGATTTTACCCAAATTGGGGGCGGGTACTTCTTTCTACTTAGAGCGTCTGCCACGACGTTAGCCTTACTGGGATGATAGTGGATCTCACAATCGTAATCTTTGATAAGCTCTAGCCACCTCCATTGCCTCATATTAAGATCTTTTTGCTCGAAGAAGTACTTAAGGCTTTTATGATCCGAATATATCGTGCACTCTGTTCCATACAAGTAATGTCTCCATATCTTCAGGGCGAACACTACCGCTGCCAACTCCAGATCGTGAGTCGGGTAATTACATTCATGTTGTTTTAGTTGTCTAGAGGCATAGGCGATGACCTTGCCCCTTTGCATCAAGACGCATCCCAAACCTTGATGCAAAGCATCCGTATACACAACCAAATCTTCTGTACCATCGGGTAATACCAGCATCGGCGAATTCGAAAGTTTCTTTCCTTCAAGGTCTGAAAAGCCTTCTCTTAATCCGAACCCCAATTAAACTTTTCATTCTTCTTTGTTAGCTTAGTCATGGGTAAGGCTATCTTAGAAAAATCCTGAATGAACCTTCTATAATAACCGGCTAAGCCTAAGAAACTTTTTACCTCACTTGGGTTCTTAAGAGGAATCCATTTCATTATAGCCTCTCTACCTTAGAAGGGTCTACTTGAACACGTTCTTCATTTATCACATGGCCGAGAAATTGCACTTCTCTTAGCCAAAATGCACACTTGGAAAATTTTGCATACAACTTTTCTTTACGGAGTGTTTCTAACACTTCATGCAAATGGCAGGCATGATCGGATTCACTTCGGGAGCATACCAATATATCATCTATGAAGACTATCACAGACTTATCTAACATATTCCGACATACTCGATTCATTAAATCCATGAATGCAGCTGGTGCATTAGTCAATCCGAAGGACATTACTAAAAACTCGTAATGTCCATAACGGGTCCAAAACGCAGTTTTGGTTATATCTTCCTCACGTACCTGAAGTTGATGATACCCCGATCGTAAATCGATTTTTGAGAAACAACTCGCTCCTTGCAACTGGTCAAATAAGTCATCAATTCTAGGCAAGGGATAACGGTTCTTAACCGTTAATTTGTTTAATTCTCGGTAATCGATGCACATTCGCATTGCACCATCTTTCTTTTTCACGAATAATACAGGTGCACCCCATGGTGATACACTTGGGCGTATGAAACCCTTGTCAAGTAATTCTTGTAATTGAGTCATCAATTCCCGCATCTCCGTAGGAGCTAATTGATAGGGTGCTTTTGCCACCGGCTTTGCACCCGAATTCAACTCAATCCGAAATTCTACTTCTCGTTCGGGTGGAAGCCCCGGTAAATCGTCCGGGAACACGTTAGGATATTCATTCACAATTCTTACCTCTTCAAATCTTGGGGACCGTGGGTATCTACCACGTAGGCCAAGTATGCTTTACTCCCGTTTCGGACGTATTTGACCGCTTGGATAAGGGTGCACAACGTCGGTTTGACTTTTCTTTCCCCATGTATAATTATCTGTTTGCCCTTGGGAATCGTCACGTGTATGGTTTTGCTTTCACATTGGATTTCAGCATGATGTCGAGACAACCAATCCATACCAACCACTACCTTGAAATCTCCCAAGATCATGGGAACGAGGTCAATATCGAATTCTTCGTCTTCAAGTGTTATCTTACAACCTCTACATATTTCATGTAATAGATAGCTTTTGCTATCAGCTATTTCTACTTCTAACGGTATCGGCATCTTTTCTATTCTGAATGAGGGGTGGCATATAATATCACTCGATACAAATGACTTACTAGCCTCAGTATCAAATAATACGTACATGGGCATTGAATTTAGTAAAAATATACCTGATACAACATTCTGAAGAGTCTTGGCTTCTTCGGATGACATCTGTAACATCCTGCCCCGAGCCCTTGGGACTTCTTCCTTCTTTCCTTCCTTGCCAGTCTTCTGCTGAAGTTTTGGGCATTCAGCCTTGATATGACCCAGTTGAAAACAATTGAAACAAGTCCTCGAGGGATTAGGGCATTTGTAGTACGGGTATCCCTCTTGGCCACAGTTATAACATCCCTTCTTACCCAATAGGCACTCCCCTGTTTGGAGCTTCCCACAAGTCTTGTATTTGGGAACACCTCCCTTCGCTTTATCCTTCTTACCGTGTTCTTGAACTTTTGCTTCTTTGACGGGCTCGAACTGGCGAACTTCTCAGATGATCTTTTCTCACCCCTTTCCACTTGTCGTTTCAGTTCAATCTCCCTATCCCGAGCCCAATTGATGAGCTTGTTCAGGGTTTCACATTTTGATGGGGTGATGAATTCTCTAAACTCAGCTTTCAACATGTCGTCGTATCGACTTATCTTCATTCTTTCTGACTTCACAAAATCTTGACAAAACTTCAGCTTGTCAAGAAATATGTTCGTAATCTCATCGATCGATTCCTCCTTTTGCCGAAGACGTAAGAAGTCTTCTTGAATTCTATTAATCGCTGACTGTGGGCAATGGTATTTTAAGAACGGCTCTTTAAACTCTTGCCATGTTAAGGTTTGAAGCTTATCTTCACCTAGCTCCTTACAGTGGGCATCCGACCGGTCCTTGGCCTGAAGTTGAAATTGGCCCGTAGCAAACATTACTTGATCTTCCTTTTTGCATCGGCTACGGACAAAGACGGCTTCCATGTTAGCGATCCATATTTGGCATTTTATTGGATCGATATCACCGTTATATGACGCGGGGTTGCACGCCATAAAATCCCGATACGTACACCTACGGTGTCCCTTCTTGCTTTGGGATTCACAGATCATATTCTTTAATTCTTCCAGTTTACTTTCCATCATAGCTTCAACTGCTTCTAGAACACGGCTTTCTACTTCTTGAGCCATTTGAGGAAGGTTGGCTTGGATAGCCTTCCCTACTTCATTTGAGATCCTCTCGTTCATTGCTTCTTGTTGTGCCACTTCATTATCATTCACATTAATTTCATCGACCATCTACATAAACATTTATCACATTTTTTAACTTTCATTTTTAACTTCGTCACATGTTAACTCATGTCTTCGTTATTGCATTCTATTGACTTTGGATCCTTACTTACCATCATCATCAATAATCATGACGGATCGTGTCATGCATACATTCTAATGACAAGGACCAAGAATCCTGATTCTTTCTAATTTTACGTATCCATAGCGCGCTTTTCGCATTACACAATTACATAACATAATTATTTCGTATTACCTTATTATTATAGATTAAGTTACCTTTAAAAGTTTATTATGGCCCTAACATAAATGTTAGAGGACTTAGGGATTTCGGGACACAACAGGGTACTCAGAAATCAAGTTTTATCATTTGGCAAGGCCCGCCGTAAGCTACGGTTCCACCACCGTAGCTTACGGTGGACATTATATTCTTTAACCAGAAACCCTTGACCGTAGGTTACGGCCACCTACCGTAGCCTACGGCACCTTCAATTCTTTTATTTCGTATCCACCGTAAGCTACGGTATTCCTACCGTAACTTACGGTAGTAATATTCTGCCAACAAGATATTCAGATCATTGTCACCGTAGCCTACGGCCGTTAACCGTAGGTTACGGTCAGTATCTGCTGTGGATTATGCAACTACTTGTACTTCACCGTAAGCTACAGTGGACTTACCGTACCTTACGGTTGCCCTCTGCAATTAAATCTTCCCTTTTTATTTGATCCGCTGCAGATTTGGTTTGATTAAACCAGTTCCCAAGACCTTCCAACGTATCATTAACTTGTTTTCACTTCTTACTAATCTTCCCATAACATGGCTTGATCGTATTTAAATCTTTAAAGAAATAATTAAATGTTTACCTTTCCGTTGCATCTTGAAGCGAACGCACACCTCCTCGAGAGCTTTCGGTTTGAATTCGAGCACTTATCTCATGTTCAAATCCCTCAAACCTTGGCTCTGATACCATCTGTTACACCCATTTCTTCACAAAGGTCAAATCATTGTTTATGATGGACCTTCGAGTTGTAACACAAATTTTAACCAAAATGCTACTTGTTTTGATATAACCAAACATAAAACATAAGGTCCATCGAAAGGCGTTAACTTTGATAACATATGAAAACAAGAGTTTTAAGTTTTTACACATGAAAAACGTAAGTGGCATAACGACATATACAACCCAAAAGTATTAGTTTTGACCCATTAACGCCAAACTTGAACCGGAAGCGAGTAGGGATGATGCGGTGTGTTCGTTCCAAGCGCTCCATCATCACGATTGTAATTTTCCTATCACACATAACATATTACATTTGTTAGTATAACACGTTAAACATAGTTATTACATTCTTCCCTTATTCCGTACATGGACCCGTTAACGAGGTCAAGTCTACGTAATGTCCTTCATTCATAGATTCCTTACTTATAGCAAATTCGCCACACCGAAATTGTAGTTATCATCCTTTTGTCATCCAATATATATGCTACCCGACCAGATCGTGCGGATCCATACAATGAACATTCCTTTATAAATGACACGTTTATAACGAGTCATATACATATATATACGACTTCATTATCATACTTGTCCATTCTCTTTGACCCATTATAATGGGTCAATACACATACTTTACAACCCATTATCTAACAATTTCTTCAATGCTCATCTTATCGTCTTGCCACACACTAAATTAACTAACGGACTAAAGGTAATATAATGAATCTGATTTCATGGAATACATTAAGTTAAAAATGAAGTTCGTATGAACTTACCTTTACCTTGTGTTGATTGTGACCCAGATTGACTTGTATTCTCTTCCTTCACTCCTACAATTTCATATTCAACATTCTTTAAATTTCATGCTCTTATCACACTTCTTCATTAACATATGGAGCTATCCATTCATCATTTAACAATCCCAAACATTTATCATCATATCACTAAAGGAAACAATACTCGAGCATTTCATTAAACACATGGTGTGCGTACTATTAACAGCACATAATGTACATTTATCTTATGCATAATTTACTAGTTAATATCAACATCATCAAATTTAAACAAATCTCATATATATAACATTCATTCATAACCAATATCATCTAGCAACTACTCATTATATCAACTTAATACATAATCACTACACTAATTTGTATATAATTTATCACTACCTTTCACCATAACCCTACTTCAAGTGGGTTTTTACTTTCAATGACCAATTCAGCGAAATTCAAACATAATTCATTCTATGTAGTGTCTCTAACCCTCAATCACACTAATTTCACATAATTTTGCGGATTGCTTGAGACCCATTTCATTCAAGGTTATAAAAACATAAGTTTCTACTTACCTTATGCTTGAGTGTACTAGATGATCAAGAATTTATGAACATGCATAGATTTTAATCAGCTTTCTCTTATCAATTTGGCTGCATTTTGGTTGAACATTCATGAGGGATTTTTCTCCTCTCTTCTCCTCTTGGTCGACCACAACTCCTTTCCCATTTCCTACCTTCTAGTTTTTGTTATAACACTTGATTTCAATGTTACACTTTCAGACCTCAATGTTCTTAGGACATGTCACTTAAATACTTAACTATTATCAAGGTTCTATTCTCTTGATTAGTTTTTTTATTCATTCTAAATAATCAAGCTTACTAACAAAATTAGCCTAAATTACCATCTACCTATTATAATATTGTATATATATATAATATCATAATAGTACATATAAAATTTGGGGTGTTACAAAATCGTAATTTGTCAAAAGCTAAAGGGATTACAATAATGTAATTTTTAGCCAGGGGCAAAAGCGTAACTTTGAATAGGGGCAAATTTGTAACTTTTAACTAGGGGTTAAATCGTATCCTACCCGAGCTAATAGGGGAGTGTCGGTTGCCTGGCACTATTCTTTCACACGCCTTTTAAAAAGAACTTAAATGGGGACAAAATTGTAATTATAGGCTAGGGTAACATCGTAATTTGCCAAAAGCTAAAGCTATGACAATACTAACCAAGGGCAAAATCGTAACTTTAAGCAGATGACATCTTCGTAATTTTGAACTGAGGAGTAAATCATAATATACACGAATCAATTGAGAAGTGCCAGACAGCTGCCTGACACTATTCTCCCACAATATAGTATTGAAATAGAAATATTTTTTTTTAAATTGAAATATGTTTTAGTTATTTGACTAGCCACACTCACCCAATATTTCCATTCTGATAAAGTTTCAGTCACACTCACGCCTAACCCTCTCACGTCCATCCGATGCGGTCTTTCATGCCCATATCCCCCTCGTGGAACGCTTCATGCACAGTTTTTTCTTACACTATACATAGTCTAACATAATCTATGTGAGTTTTGGAGTTCTATACATAGTCTAACATAATCTATGTGAGTTTCAGAGTTGGAAAGTGAGGGTATTTGTGTCAATTTAGACCATGTATAATGGTGTGTGATTGTGGTGGCTGGCTACGTCGGACCTATGACTACGGCCAGTGGCGGATCCAAAAAATCTTCGTAGGGGTAATGTTTTATAGAAAAGGGATAATGAAATAAAAAAATGTCAATTTTTTAAAAAATTTACATTACTGTCGGAACGCCATGGAGTAGCGGAGGCTACCCCTACCAATAAGATAGGTTCGCCTCTGACTATGGCATGCCGTGACGACCCTGCGTGGGGTGGTTGTGAGCCCACTCACATTATCGTTGTGGCGTGAAAGAATGATTCCATTTAACATATTTCTATAACTAATCAATTGATTCCAAAGTTGCGGTGGGTGATCCATTTAACATTTTAATATTTTTATTGCTAATCAATTGATTCTAACATTGCTATTTGTTTTTAATTTTAATTAATAGTTTATTTGATATTTAATTTAATTTTTTTCTCAAATAACTTGTGTTTGTTAGCATTTAAGAAAAAAACTAGACACAAGTTTCGTTATTCTAAATTTTTTGATTTAATAGTTTTAACGTAAATAAAGTTACTTTAAAAAAAAGTCATGTTAACGGTCTTGACACGTGATTGGATAATTTCGAATGATAAGTAATTGTTAAAAATAATTAATATTAATTGTTTAAAATAATTAATAACATGCTTTAAAAAAGATCACCCACCTTTTACTTTTCACTAACCGTAACATGTGGCACATTTTCACTACCACCATCGATTCCCGTTACATATGCTTTAGGTAAATGACTAAATGCTAAGTGAGAGCAATATCTTAATTTCACACATTATTCCAATGAGTTACACGCAACATTGCAATGAAAAAGAGTTCTACCATAACTAAAAGTCATTGCAATAGTGGCGCATAAATAGACTCTACACCACCATTAGAGCATCCACATCCCATCCTTTATATGCTCTTTATCTCTAGATTTTAGAGAATACTTTAAAGAAACCATCCAAAACATTATTCCATCCCATTCTCTACAAGAGAGAATTTTAGAGAAAAAGATAAACCTTTAAATTTCGAGGCTCAAATCAAAACCTCTATAATTTATTGTGATTGTAAAAGAAATAGAAAAAATAAAATAAATA
Source organism: Scalesia atractyloides (assembly GCA_947069175.1). Taxonomy (NCBI): domain Eukaryota; kingdom Viridiplantae; phylum Streptophyta; class Magnoliopsida; order Asterales; family Asteraceae; genus Scalesia; species Scalesia atractyloides. Next base: position 13,552,010 of record CAMTDV010000007.1, on the reverse strand, counting down.
TTTGTAAGTAAGATAAAAACAGAGATGAAGGATAGGATGTGTGAGGTTTTTTAAAAAATAAACAAATTTTAGAGAAAAACATATCGCTTAGCCCCGTTTATCTTCGACGCAAATGTAGATAGAAAAGGAGAATGAGATGTGAATGTTCTTATAAGAGCACTCACCATCGAGTCACCATCCCAAACCCTAAATATGTGGAATACAAAAGTAAACACCCATATGTGAGGGTTCGCTATTCATCACATATTTCATATTTTTAAGTGGTAGATGAGGATGAAATAGGTGAGGTACAAGTGAGCACACTATAATTTAATACTTATAATTTATTTTTTAATATTAAAGGTTAGTTTGATCATTTAATATCATTTAAACATAATAGGGAAAATATAACTCCATCTACGAGCAAAGATTAAATAATATATATGGACTCACCATTCACTTCACATAATTATTTGAGTAAACTACATCAGGGTTTGCCCTATGGTTTGTTGTGAGATTCATGTTGAGTCCCTAATTTCAAAAATGGAAATCTAAGTCCTAAGAGATGATTTATGTTGTTAGAATATTCCTTTAACTGACTAAGAAAATTAATCAAGTAAGGGCATAATGGTAATTTCATAGCACAACAAACCCCACAATCAACTAATACCCCCTTCAAGTCCACTTCATTTTACATTCCCAACTTTTTCACCTACCTCCCATCACCGTCCCAACCAACTCACGCCACCGTGCTACCACTAGTTACCATCGTCCCACCACCCACCGATCACTCGATTCACCTGATCCACCCACCCCACGTTTCACCGATCACTTCACCGATCGTCCACAATGTCCTACCCTATATAGGCCTTCATCGAAAATAGTGGCATTAGAGGGTGGGTACCCTAACCCACATGGTGGTTCACTTGACTATGGTTCTCAGGTTCTGGAACATCCTGGACCTGGAACTGCGATATGAACGTGGCCGCCGAATAGGAGTGAAGACAGGATCGAGTATGAAGCTGAACCACTTTTTTTGCATATCCATGATGCCTAATTATGCTAACAAATAACTTAACACTAGATAATGTTATCACTAAGTAGGTTTTTTATGATCTAGGTCATTTATAGTCCTAGATCATAGTAGTTAACACTAGATCATATGTGTTAACACTAACTATTGTTTTGAAGATTATAGTTTTTAGTTAATCATTTGGTTGATCAATTCGATATGTATGAAACATTAATGCAAGTTTTTAGTGTGTACATTCAGTTTGCAAGTTTGCAGTCTTTGTTGCTTAGTTTGTGTTCCTTATTTGTGTATGACCAGCTTGTGTGGCAATTTTGAAGTTTGTAGTAAGGGTAAATCAGTTGGTTTAAAGGTAGTTATTTGATCAGTTTGGTAGGTGTTTAATGGTAAATCAGATTGGTTAAGCCATGAGTTATTTGATCTTGTAGTTAATTTTGACTAGTATGTTGGTTAACAGTTTATTTATTGTTGATCACAGTTTGATACAATCAAGTATCAGTTGGTTTAGTGTTAATCGCAGTTTGATACAGTTTATAACAATCACAGTGTTCACACAATCAAGTTTGCAAGTTAGTATGTTGATCCATTTGCAGGTTAGTAGATGATTAGTTTTCAGGTTAGTAGTTGAACACAATTGCAGGTTAGTATGTAGATCAGTTTGCAGTTTATAGTTTATCTTCATTAGTTTGTTTGTTTATAGTTAGATAACACATGGTTAATCAATTTGTTTGTGTTTAAGTTGGATAACACACGGTTAAAATGATGGAAGATGGTATGTCTGTTTGAGGGAAAATGATCTGGTAATTAATTTTGTTGAAAATTATTTTTTGGAGGGAAAATATATCAAAAAAACATAGGGACTCAAATTACAATTAATAGATAACACGGAGATCAAACGAAAAGGTAATTCGGTCATTTGACTTTCATTCAAACATAACAGTGATGTCATCAGACAAGAGAGACTTAAAATGTAATGAACTAGAAACCCTTAAGACTCAAGCTTCCATTTTTTTTTTGAAATTAAGGACACAACATGATTCTTACAACAAACCACATGACTCAATTTGCAGTTTATTCTAACTATTTTATGTATTTTAATGGGTAGTCGGTGTGTGGAAGAAAAGATAAAAGGTGATTAGGAAATAAATAAGTATTATTTAATTAGATTGAAGTAAATATGGGGAATGAGATATGATAAGATCCTAATCTTTTATTTTTTAAATGTTAAGAATAAACGTATTTTAGTTAAATTATAAGGATAAGAATGACGACATTACTATGAATGTTCTAATCCATTGACGAATTAAATCTTTTAAACGCAGTAGATGTATGATTATAATAAAAAAGAAATAGATTACATCTTTTAAAATAAACATCTTTTTAAAAAAAATGTAACATAAGTATAGTCATCAACAATAGTTATTATAGATTTTAGTAGTAGATTTAAAGAGTGTTGGTTGTTAAAAAAATAGATATTAGAAAAGTTGGTGGGCAACTCTTTTAAAATAAAAAAAAGGTCAAACTTAATAAATAAACATAGTCACATATCCGCTTTCAGTTTTTTCAACCATATTAAATGTCACATTAAATAGACATGATCCACATAACATATACACATTATATTGGCATAGGCGTGCGTGTGTATAAATATCTATATACATATAAGGTAAGGTTTTCGAGTGAATACTAAGTTGAGAGTAAACTGTGTAAACTAATCTGAGCCATTGGATTATATTATCTAGAGATTTTTAAACAATGGCAAAATTGTAATTATAATGTTGTAACTTTCCTTTAAATTAATTGATATAAGGGTATTTGCGTCTTTTGTAAATTGCATTTATTAAACAATATAATCAAAATTCCTAAAATCTTGCTAGTTTCCGTATATACAAAATACACAGTTGTTAGTGTATACACATGTGTACAGTCTCGACAGTATCAATTTATACAAGATACACAGATGTTAGTTGATACATATGTGTACAGTCTCGCTAACTATCACTTTATACAATATACACCGTTGTTAGTTTATACACGTGTACAGTCTCGCCAACTATCAGTTTATACAAGATGCACAATTGTTAGTTTATATAGATGTGTACAAACTTTTGATACATCTGTGTATTTTTGTAGTCCACGACCTAGTTCCGTTAGGAGTTTCATATACGTTTTGAATCTGGGAGGGACTATTGGTGTCAAGTACCTAGTTCCGTTAGGATTTTCATATACGTTATTAGCAATTGATTCTACACGAGTTTAAAATAATGGAGATGTAATTAAAATGTGTGTGTGTGTGAGAGAGAGAGAACTAATAGATGAGAAAATTAAGGGAAGAGAGAGCTAATGTTAATCTTACCCTTTTAATCTAAAAAATAATCAATGGTCAAGATTAGTTCACTCAATTCATTTTCAAAAAATTGTTCACAAATGATCCTAATCCTATATATATATATATATATAACATAATTGGACAAACCACATGAACGAAAATGACAATTAACTCGACTAGGAATTAAACTGGCATATTGAAGTAGAGAGTGCCCATTTTGTTGTCTTTGCGCAATTAAAGACATTCACATTAAATGAAGATTTTGCTGAAACAAACAATCTCATGCTTCTTTTTTTGGCGTTTTAGTTAAATATATACCCAATAGTGGTTAATCAACCAACTGTTGGATCATCTTCTTCTAGTGAAGGTCCAAGCAGTAGCGGTGTTCAAGAAACACATGCTGAACAAGTGACACCGGCTACAGAACCAGTAAATGCTACAGAAGAACCCAATCTTTCTCAAACACATAATTCCGACACTAATGAGGTTCCGACATTTGATGATGATGGAGAATCTTCTTCTGACGAAGAATCTGAGCAGATCACAAGTATGTTGAATCAATCTGCTAGCCTAAGTACTCGAAATGAAAGGTCTTCTAGTGCTCCTGCAGTTGAATCGGTGTTTATATATATATATATATAAGATGTGGTTCATATGAGAACTCCTTCGAGTTGCGAGAATCGCCAGAACTCCGGAGAAAATCCTACTTTTTGTGCGAGTTTTTCAACCAAATTTTGCACAAATATATATTAACATCTAACTAAGACATCTGTCAAAAAGAATTAAAAAAATTTGAGCTGGCATTTATTCGACATGTAAATTTGCCTGACACTAATGTAAATTTGTTTTACAAAATGTATGACGTCACTGGTTGGAGAACGTGACAGTTAGGTAAATTTGTAAAATAGATGATCGCACGATGTGGCAAAGAACACAGATAATGTTAATCGCGTAACTATTTATCACTACAAGAAATCTTCTCTGACAAACCACCTTATCCTGACTACCTACTATCATTGGTACAAATCACCTATGCCAACGACAAGTTGTCGGTAAATGGGAAATTATAAAAATTATTAATTTTTTTATCAATCCCGGCGGCAAGTCTTATGGAAAAAGTTGGTCGAGTGGAATTGACAAAGGAGGGAAAAGGGCACCATGGCAAAAACTTTTCCCGTTGACTAGTCGTTGGGACAAATTTTTTTATATTTCTTTTAATTTTTTTTAAATTTTGTTAAAAAAATAAATTCTTATTCAAACCTTTTCCCGACGACTTGTCATCGGGATAGGTTTGTTTTCTTTTTTAAAAGTTTTTTGTTTATTGCTATTTAACGAGTGCGCTGTCGTTTTGTAAGAGCCCTTTCCGGACGACCCGACGTCCGATAGGTTTTAAAAACTCTAAAAGTCTAAAACACATTCCATTCCATTCCATTCACCATAATCACACCAGACATGCCCTTCACTCCTGCTTCCCCACCCATGCACACCACCATCGCTCATCTCTACCACCACCGCCATCTTCACCCTCGTCTCCACCTTCATCACCATTGTCTTCATCTCTACTACCATCTCCAGCGAGACTTCTAGAGGTATGTTTTTGGGTTTGATTACGTTTGGTAATGTTGATAATAGACTAAAATTGATTTATACTCGTGCTTTGAAGGTGAAATTGGTGTTTAAAGGGACCGAATGAAGCTGCTTGGAGGTCGGATTGAAGACAACCATCGTTAGAATGCAACTAGCGCAGTACATCTGGGTAAATAATGTTGTTTGTAGATTTGTACTTCGAGTAGTAGTTGTATAAAACTATTAGATAATCTTGTAGTTTATGAGTTCTAGTTTCCTTCTTAAGGTTTAATATTATGCGCTGAATGGAAAATAATGTTAAGTGTCATTGTCATGATTATTATGGTATAAGAATGTTGAATTAGGGTTTACTAACTATTGTAGTGCTATTGGATGTTCACTATTTAATTTTGAAATTAACGTAGGGTATATGTGTAACAACTCTAAAAAAGATCCCACAACAATCCGTAATCAAAACCCCGAACACGTGACGACGAAAACCGGAAACGAAAAAAATTGGCGCGACGAAGCTGGATTCTCCGGATGCCACTTTTGCCACATGTCGTCATGTTGCAAGGCTAGGCACACTAACTCATGCCACCTATGCCCTAGCCAGCCCCATTGCGTGGTGTGGCTAGGAAAGCTTGGCCCGTTGTTTGGCGCGACAACGACGTTTTCTAGATATAAATAGAGGGGATCAGGAGCATTCACAATGTAACATCCGTCAAAAACGGATTTACCAAACCCGCTCCGTTTATTAACCGAACAATCAGTTAAAAATTTCGTTGCGAATTTAATGCCCAAAATAATTTTAAACGATACATAATTAATTATTATATGGGAATATATAATTAGTTTTTGAAAAACTGTTAAAAATAAGAAAATAAAAATGTTTTGGCACTGCCGGGTTTCGAACCCGGGTCAGTCGCCGGGTCACGATTCAACAGACTTAACATTCAACACTTAAACCACTGCGCCACTGATGTTTCTTGTTAAATGTTAGAATCATTTAATTCATAACATGACTTTCCGAATTCAAAACCGGCGCCCAAAGTTCAGTCGTCGGAAATCCCGGCGATCTCGCGACATTTAACGACATCTTCAGTTATAACGTAAACATTTACTAGGACATCGGTTATAACCGACGCCTGAGTCCGCGACACCAAGTTATAACCGTCGGAGAAATTATAACCGACGAATCAAGTCGGAAATTGGACCAAGTTCATCGATAACCTGCCTTATAAATACCCCCTCGAACCTCTGCAAACTTTTTCGCTCAAAACCGCACCCTTTCTCGGCGAAAACTCATTTGCCGGAAATTTTCTGCTCATCGCCGGAAAACCGAACCCTCCATTTCTGAGCCTTACTGAACCCCCAAGCTTATACCGAAGTCACCCATATCTTTTTCAAACTTTCTGAAGACTCGCTGCTGCAAGACACACGACGCCGGAACCTGTTGCTGTCGCCGGAGTTCTGCCGGAAAAACAGAGGAATCCAGTCGGTATACCTCACGCCTAATTTCTTCATTCTTTTTATTTAATCTCACATGTAATTAACCATCAGACACTAACGAACATGATTAATCATCGAACCAGTCGGATTTCCGATTCTGGTTAAAATCCAGACGAAGAAGACGAAGTTCGATAACATATAAGTATAATTAAAATCAAGTTATAACTCGGGTTAGACACACAGTCCAGCGGTGGACTGTGTGCATAATAAACACACTAACGTCTCGAGTTCGAATCTTGTCCCACACACGCTGCCTTAATAAAAATGTCTTTTTTTGTTAACTGAACCGGATTCATTTCATATATATGTTAAGTTTATTAATAACCGGAATAATAACCAAGTTAGACACACAGTCCAGTGGTGGACTGTGTGTATGTTTAATCACAGGACACGAGTTCGAGTCCGGTCTTCTGCACCGACTCGGACGATTATCTATCTTTTTAAATAAGTCAGAAATGAAAATACTTAGTTTGTATTTAAGTATAATAAAAAGCGGATTATATAACATGTTAAACACACAGTCCAGCGGTGGACTGTGTGTTAACGCAACTCACAGGTCCCGGGTTCGAGACCTGTGCAGCGCACCGGTCCGATTCAATTAAATCGTTTTTAAAAATAAATGATTTTCGGTTTAATTTAATTAATATATAAATATAATTAAAAACAGAAATATTTCGGGTTAGACACGTAGCTCAGTTGGTAGAGCTGCGTGCACGCGTACGGGAGGTCTCGGGTTCGAGCCTCACTCAGCGCACAATTATACAAGCGAACCGGTCAAAGTCAAAGTCAAAGTCAACGGTCAACGGTAGCAAAAAAATCAAATTTTTTTATTATTTTTATTTATTTATTTTAATTAAAAATACTTAAAAATAACATTTTTAAGGTTAGAAAATAGCCTTAAACTCACAAAAATACACCCAACAATCCTACTAAAATGGATTAATAAAGTCCGTTTACTTACCGAACCATAATGCTATTTATCTAGGTTAATTTCACTCGTGGTTAAAACCATTTCGCGTTCATTCAACATCATCAACCAAACGCACCCACTGTGAGTGAATCTTACAACTCCCCTTTTTAATTACACGTTTTGGGGTGTGTCATGTGTCACCAAAAACTCGTTTATTTAAACTTGTGCCATACCATATCGTGATCTAAACTTAGATTGTTTATATTGTTGTGATTACGTATTTCATTTTGTCAAATTATATGAAATTCATTCATTAAGCCCATCAGTTCCTCGTGGGAGACGAGTTGAACAACGCGTGCCTCAAAACCAATCCATTATTGTTCATGTGTGTATCATTGAGTTTATATTGTTTGTAGTTGTGTCATTCATATTATCATGTTTATGCAATTCATTCATTAGGCCCATCAGTTCCTCGTGAGGGACGAGTAGAGCAACGCGTGCCTCTAAACGTTCCATTATTGTTCATGTGTGCTTTCTTTAATATCTAATGATTGTTGAATAAGTTTACATCTATTTTTACTCATGTGTGGTTGTGCACTCATTTCATAATCAATTAAATAAACTTGTTCAAATGTTTTCCATAGGATTCACTCGCCAACTTTTTGTTGATCCAAAAACCTTTTTACACATGATACAGGTGAACAGGATGAAGCAAGGAAAACATAGGAAATGCCTTAGAAGAGAACAAAGAAGCTTAGATTGATAGTTAGAACATGTTGTAATATTTATTGTAAATTTCCATTAAATTGTATTAATGAATATGAAACGTTAAAATAAATGTCATGAGCTTTGATGATAACCCAATCATGCCCCGATCACCTTTTCCGCTGCGGGTCGGGGTGTGACAGATTGGTATCAGAGCCATGACTATAGGGATATAGGATAGGTTATTAGACCCTTAGAGCCTATACTATAGTCTGCCTAAATTTTAATTGATTAGGTGGTTACATACAAACTTGTGATATTTATTTGTTTATATTTACAGTCAAACATACATGCTTATATACATATTCATTATACATATATCAATGTTCATATATTCAATTCATTTTTCATACTCTCATTATTCAAAGATTTGGTTGCAATTTTCAAATCTCATCAAAGTAAGTTCTGCGACGGGCATGTAGTAACTGGAAGGGTACAAGTACCGGTAGTCGGAACGTCCTGTCTAGGTTGGCATTCGTATAAATCCAATATAACGGACCAGTTTGCCTACCTGGGGACTAACGATGAGAGTACGAAGGACCTATTAGGCCAAAGCATGCCACACCAAACGTCGTTCGAACTAACCCCACTTTGAGGTGTCACCGTGTCTACACCTGGACACATTCCGAATATCACACGTTGTATACATATTTCTCGATTTTCTCCGGGTTTTAGTGTACGCAACCAGGCAAACCCATGCGAACCATATGAAGAACCGGTATTCATGGGGGCCCACATGATTACAAAGGTGAAGTATGGCGGCATGTAGGGCCTAATGGCGAGCAAAGCCCAAGACATCCTATGGATGTAGTAGATTTATTTTTCTATAATTATATTATGAATGTTCATTCCTAGTGCGACCCATGAACCCAAAAGCATCCAACTCATACTCTTGACATGTATTCCTTGTAGATGTCTTCTAACCTCGCCCGTAGGAAGATGAGAGCAGGAAAAGCCCGCGAGCGCATGGCTGCCCTAATGGCTCAACAAATGGCTGCCGTAATACCCAACATTGTAATCCAAGTCCAACAAGCACTTACCGCTAATCCTGTCAATCAAGAAAATCAAAATGTTATCAACTCTCCCCCAAATACCACTAAATGCACCTACAAGCATTTCAAATCATGCGACCCTCCGAAATACAAAGGGACTGAAGGCGTCACCGCTCTCCTCCATTGGTTTGAAGAGATCCGATGATCGCAAAATGCGTTATGCTACCGGTCGTTTATATGGAATAGCACTTACCTGGTGGAATACAGAGAAGGCCAAACGAGGTGTGGAAGATGCTATGACCTTAACTTGGAACGAATTGAAGGAAATCATAACCAGACGATTTTGCCCAAGGAGCGAAATCAAGAAATTAGAAGATGAATTTTATTTGTTGAAGCAAAAGGAAGGAGACCACACCACATACAACAAAAGATTCCTCGAGTTACATCAAATGGTTCCCAACATGTTCACTCCCCTTTACCGTTTGATCGAGCATTACATTCTTGGTCTTCCGTCAAAGATTCAAGACTCTGTAATAAGTACCAAGCCTGCAACTTTGGAAGCAGCAATGGAGTTAGCTACAGAGCTCACCGAGAACCGAATCCGGAACAAAGACTTCAAGGAGGAGAAGAAGAAGGATAAAGAATCGACTGAAACCTCCGACTCCACCACAAACCGAATCCCCTTCTCAACCCACTTCTAAGAGAAAAAGAGACGGGCAACTTTTCGCTGCTACTCAACGTAATCAACCAGTTTTACAAGCCATACCAATCCAAGCTATCCCAATCACCCAAGTGGCACCCAACTCAACCTACCCAAATAAGAAACCATATCTTGGACCTCACCCTCAATGCAACAACTGTTTTTATCACCATCCCCTTACCTTACCTTGTCGACTATGTGCAACTTGTGGACGCTATGGTCATATGAGCAAGGTTTGCCGCACCTTTCAAAACCAAACCTCTTCCCCTACTCAAAACATGGCCCAAACCTATCAACAACCCCAATACCCCATGTTCCCATATGTTCGAGCTTGTTTCAATTGTGGCGACCCTACCCACTTTAGAAACACGTGCCCTCGATTGGTTAACATCATAAACGCTTAAGCCCAATCAAACCCAGTTAACCAAGTAAACCAAGAAAACCCAACCGCTAGGCCACCAGCAAGAGGAAGAGTCTTCAACATCAACGCCAATCCTGTCGAAGATAATGACGGCCCAAACGAAGATACTCAACTAGTCCTCTTCACCAAGATCCAGATTCAACTTCTATCGTTTAGTTTTATGTTTTTCTTTATCACATAGAACCAAACATAAGTTAAGGATAAAGCCAATGAAACTTTGACGAGAATACGGTGGATACGCCGCTGGTACTTCCTATATATAAGTATTCTTGTCAAAGGATCAGAAGCATTATCTGGCGGTTATGAGAGGTTCCATGTGTAGACTGTTTAAGTAATTATTGTTTATTATATCAGTACATGCAATTTCATAGGCTGCCGCTCCCCATTTTATGAGCGTTGAGCATGTTCCCCATTTCATTATGAGGTTGAACCTGGCGTGCCCACATTTTTCATTTTCAGTACATGCAATTTCATAGGCCGCCGCTCCCCATTTTATGAGCGTTGAGCATGTTCCCCATTTCATTATGAGGTTGAACCTGGCGTGCCCACATTTTTCATTTTCAGTACATGCAATACGATCGGCTCCGTTTGATTGAGCCTTGATCGCACAGACATTTTCATTATCAGTATCTTGTGGTTGTTGTGTTTGTTGTAGAGTCGCGTAGAACTAATCATAACTTGCGGATAAAGTCAATGAGAATTTGACAAGAATATGGTGGATACGCCGCTGGTACTTCCTATATATAAGTATTCTTGTCAAATGATCGGAGGCATTATCAGGCGGTTATGAGAGGTTCCATGCATAGGCTGTTTGTGTGATTGTTGTTTAGATTAAGTTTATTATTTTCAGTACATGCAATACAATCGGCTCCGTTTGATTGAGCCTTGATCGCACAGACATTTTCAGTTTCAGTACATGCAATACGATCGGCTCCGTTTGATTGAGCCTTGATCGCACAGACATTTTCATTATCAGTATTTTGTGGTTGTTGTGTTTGTAGTAGAGTCACATAGAACTAATCATAACTTGCAGATAAAGTCAATGAAAATTTGACAAGAATATGGTGGATACGCCGTTGGTACTTCCTATATATAAGTATTCTTGTCAAATGATCGGAGGCATTATCAGGCGGTTATGAGAGGTTCCATGTATAGGCTGTTTGTGTGATTGTTGTTTAGATTAAGTTTATTATTTTCAGTACATGCAATACGATCGGCTCCGCTTGATTGAGCCTTGATCGCACAGACAATTTCATTTTCAGTACATACAATACGATCGACTCCGTTTGATTGAGCCTTGATCGCACAGACATTTTTCATTTCAGTATTTGTGTTTGTTGTATTGGTTGTAGAGTCATATAGGACTAATCATAATTCACTGATAAAACCAATGAAAATTTGACAAGAATATGGTGGATACGCCGCTGGTACTTCCTATATATAAGTATTCTTGTCAAAGGATCATAGGCATTGTCAGACGGTTATGGGAAGTTCTATGTAGGATTTAGTAGTTTCTTGGTAACTAATCATAACTTGTGGATAAAACCAATGAAAATTTGGCAAGAATATGGTGGATACGCCGCTGGTACTTCCTATATATAAGTATTCTTGCCAAAGGATCAGAGGCATTATCAGGCGGTTATGAGAAGTTCCATGTAGGATTTAGTATTGCCTTGGTTGAAATTTGTGTTACATTTATATCATCTTGCTATTTAAAGAGACTGGATTGTGTTCCATTTCTACATAAACTAACCTCTCCATCATAACAAACGAGAGAGGAACTGCCACCATTCAAACATATATGCTATCAGAATGTGGATTCAAATGTTAGCTGTTGTGTTTATTTATGTTCTATAGTCATAGAACCAATCATAACTTAATGATATTAGCTGTTGTGTTTATTTATGTTCAAATATTAGCTGTTGTGTTTATTTATGTTCCATGTAGGTTGTAGTATTAGAAGTTTTGCCTTAGGATATAACCATACCCTTCCAAACATATCCAACCTCTTATGCATGATATCATAGTTAGCGAATCAATTCTGCTTATCAATACTTTCACAGTAGGCAACAAAAAGCGATTCCTGTAATAGGGTACTTAACCCTTACAAGGAACGTTACCGCCTCGAACAAAAACTTAAACCCTTATTTTTTCTAAGCATGTAACTGTCAAACTAAACACCATCATTCCTTTTAGTCAAATATATCACAATTTAAATTTCGGGACGAAATTTCTAAAAAGCAGGGGATACTGTAACATCCGTAAAAAATGGATTTACCAAACCCGCTCCGTTTATTAACCGAACAATCAGTTAAAAATTTCGTTGCGAATTTAATGCCCAAAATAATTTTAAACGATACATAATTAATTATTATATGGGAATATATAATTAGTTTTTGAAAAACTGTTAAAAATAAGAAAATAAAAATGTTTTGGCACTGCCGGGTTTCGAACCCGGGTCAGTCGCCGGGTCACGGTTCAACATACTTAACATTCAACACTTAAACCACTGCGCCACTGATGTTTCTTGTTAAATGTTAGAATCATTTAATTCATAACATGACTTTCCGAATTCAAAACCGGCGCCCAAAGTTCAGTCGTCGGAAATCCCGGCGATCTCGCGACATTTAACGAGATCTTCAGTTATAACGTAAACATTTACTAGGACATCGGTTATAACCGACGCCTGAGTCCGCGACACCAAGTTATAACGGCCGGAGAAATTATAACCGACGAATCAAGTCGGAAATTGGACCAAGTTCATCGATAACCTGCCTTATAAATACCCCCTCGAACCTCTGCAAACTTTTTCGCTCAAAACCGCACCCTTTCTCGGCGAAAACTCACTCGTCGGAAATTTTCTGCTCATCGCCGGAAAACCAAACCCTCCATTTCTGAGCCTTACTGAACCCCCTAAGCTTATACCGAAGTCACCCATATCTTTTTCAAACTTTCTGAAGACTCGCTGCTGCAAGACACACGACGCCAGAACCTGTTGCTGTCGCCGGAGTTCTGCCGGAAAAACAGAGGAATCCAGTCGGTATACCTCACGCCTAATTTCTTCATTCTTTTTATTTAATCTCACATGTAATTAACCATCAGACACTAACGAACATGATTAATCATCGAACCAGTCGGATTTCCGATTCTGGTTAAAATCCAGACGAAGAAGACGAAGTTCGATAACATATAAGTATAATTAAAATCAAGTTATAACTCGGGTTAGACATACAGTCCAGCGGTGGACTGTGTGCACAATAAACACACTAACGTCTCTAGTTCGAATCTTGTCCCACACACGCTGCCTTAATAAAAATGTCTTTTTTTGTTAACTGAACCGGATTCATTTCATATATATGTTAAGTTTATTAATAACCGGAATAATAACCAAGTTAGACACACAGTCCAGTGGTGGACTGTGTGTATGTTTAATCACAGGACACGAGTTCGAGTCCGGTCTTCTGCACCGACTCGGACAATTATCTATCTTTTTAAATAAGTCAGAAATGAAAATACTTAGTTTGTATTTAAGTATAATAAAAATCGGATTATATAACATGTTAAACACACAGTCCAGCGGTGGACTGTGTGTTAACGCAACTCCCAGGTCCCGGGTTCGAGACCTGTGGAGCGCACCAGTCCGATTCAATTTCGTTTTTAAAAATAAATGATTTTCGGTTTAATCTAATTAATATATAAATATAATAAAAAACAGAAATATTTCGGGTTAGACACGTAGCTCAGTTGGTAGAGCTGCGTGCACGCGTACGGGAGGTCTCGGGTTCGAGCCTCACTCAGCGCACAATTATACAAGCGAACCGGTCAAAGTCAAAGTCAAAGTCAACGGTCAACGGTAGCAAAAAAATCAAAATTTTTTATTATTTTTATTTATTTATTTTAATTAAAAATCAATTAAAAATACTTAAAAATAACATTTTTAAGGTTAGAAAATAGCCTTAAACTCACAAAAATACACCCAACAATCCTACTAAAATGGATTAATAAAATCCGTTTACTTACCGAACCATAATGCTATTTATCTAGGTTAATTTCACTCGTGGTTAAAACCATTTCGCGTGCATTCAACATCATCAACCGAACGCACCCACTGTGAGTGAATCTTACAACTCCCCTTTTTAATTACACGTTTTGGGGTGTGTCATGTGTCACCAAATAATTAACTCATTTATTTAAACTTGTGCCATACCATATCGTGATCTAAACTTAGATTGTTTATATTGTTGTGATTACGTATTTCATTTTGTCAAATTATATGAAATTCATTCATTAAGCCCATCAGTTCCTCGTGGGAGACGAGTTGAACAACGCGTGCCTCAAAACCAATCCATTATTGTTCATGTGTGTATCATTGAGTTTATATTGTTTGTAGTTGTGTCGTTCATATTATCATGTTTATGCAATTCATTCATTAGGCCCATCAGTTCCTCGTGAGAGACGAGTAGAGCAACGCGTGCCTCTAAACGTTTCATTATTGTTCATGTGTGCTTTCTTTAATATCTAATGATTGTTGAATAAGTTTACATCTATTTTTACTCATGTGTGGTTGTGCACTCATTTCATAATCAATTAAATAAACTTGTTCAAATGTTTTCCATAGGATTCACTCGCCAACTTTTTGTTGATCCAAAAACCTTTTTACACATGATACAGGTGAACAGGATGAAGCAAGGAAAACATAGGAAATGCCTTAGAAGAGAACAAAGAAGCTTAGATTGATAGTTAGAACATGTTGTAATATTTATTGTAAATTTCCATTAAATTGTATTAATGAATATGAAACGTTAAAATAAATGTCATGAGCTTTGATGATAACCCAATCATGCCCCGATCACCTTTTCCGCTGCGGGTCGGGGTGTGACACAATAGCTCACTTTTGTTTTGAAAAAAATTCTCTTGAATCTCTACCTCGATTCTCGTTTACGAAACCCTAATCGCTGAAACGATACCGTGTCTGATTGATCGTAAATCCTAAGCAACGAAAAGCTGAGTTCTACCTGGATAAGGTGAGACTTTATACGTTGCTGTTTTAATTTCGTGATTATCGTTGAGTTTGATTTGGTTTCTTACAATAATACGTGTTACATTGTGTGTTTCTCTAGGAACCAGGATTTAAACCTAGGTAGCGTAAAAACACTAAACTCTGCAATTTCAGTCATTCTCTTTTATCAAATGCTTTCGAAACCCTAAATGTTTTCCAATTGTTACTTATAGTACAATGATTAAGTCCTTGTATTCTTACTGGAAAACAATTGTCAGTATGTGAGGTTTAGTATGCATTACTTGCTATACATGCCTATTAGGACAACGAGATACCCAAATAGTGATATGACCACAGCCATAGGAACTGCCGAGTTGGGTAGTTGTAAGATATAAACAAATGTAAAAACCCTTAATGTTGCAATTACAAGAATGTCTCTTTTTATACAAACAAATGAACTCACAAGTATTTTCTTTCTGCTGATAAATTGTTTTAGACGCGTTTCAAGTGATTTACTGTGAAGGCAAGGAAAAAGTGCTACAAGGCAGTCAAGCTTAAATAAGTGGCTATGTCACCTGAATAAAACGTGTTTTGTAATTTAGGGTTTATCCCTATGAAAACCTTTTACGTAAATATGGTTTTTATCCCATAGTTTATGAAATGAAACTACGGTGTTCGAAAACTTTGATATTTTTCCTGACACCGGTCACCAATACCACTTCTGTTGTTCACGACTCCCATCCAGGGTAGGATCGAGGGTTATGACAATATGTTTGTGATTGTATGATGATTGTTATGTGTCTACATTGTATCTATGAAATTTTTGAACTTCTTGTAGCGACAAGATTCCTTGAGTATCAATCTTTATGTTTGAAACAATTGTTATGATCTTGATTGTTTTTGGTGTGCAGAACAGATGGATCCTAAGTCCTTGAGGAACTAGAGGTATGCTAGGAAGCACGACAAGCAAAGTGGTGAATCCGCTCAGGAAGAGTAAATGTTTGATGAAGAAGATGCATCAAGTTAATTGATTGTTCAATTCTTTTCAAGGCGTGAAAGAGATGTAGAATGGATGTACCAACATTGGGGTTAAGAGGATAGGAGATATCGATTCGAATTCCATCCGTGATTTGATGCTGTAGAAGCTCAAGGAAAGATATGACGTTGAAGAAGCTCTAATCAAGGTCACCGAATTGTGCTCTTTGTGGCAGGATAAACTTAAAAATCCAGAGTGGCATCCCATGAAAGTTGTTGCTGTAGATGATGCACATAAGGTATGGATAACACTCGTTTGCTGATGTGCCATTTTTACGGTAACAATTTGCTGATTAACCTAGCTTAACTCAACCGAAAATCCCTCTTTTTGATCTGAATCCTTTTTTCATTGAGGGGGCACTATTAACTCTAGTTACATACAAATGAGTATGTTTGGGTTATGTTTTTGTCTCATATGAGTTAAAGAAAATCAGCCTAAATATAAAAGGGGTCAACCGGCTGTCCATAGTGTATTTGTAAAACAACTTCTTTAATTATTTTTTAAAAGTTTGTTTATTATTTTAACAATATTGTTTTTGTAACCATATTTAACAGAAATTATTCATTAAATTTGACAAAAATAAGTGTTTACGGATAGGCTGATACTTATCCGCCAAGGTCGTGAAGACGGAAAAACGCCGGTCCTCGTTGCAAGCCCAAGATGAAGGCGAAGACGAAGATGAAAACAAATGTTAGTTTGTTAAGATAACCTGAATTAATGGTTTATATGTAAACAAACACATGTAATTTGTGACGATTGTTTATTGTTATTTGCATGTGTATTAAGGGTTTCCATTGTTTGTTTATATGTTTGTGTTTTGATGAGAAAATCTAAAGAAAAAACAAAAACCATTTTAGAATTTTGAACTGAGAGTTAATTAGATAGATGGACTCTGTGATTTACAGCTAGTTTCGCCTTTAAGTACTAACTTTTTTTAACATATTTGTTGTTTGTGATTACCAATTTGTAATGACTTTGGGTATTAACACTAACCTCCATTAATTTTCTTTTATATTAACAGATGTTAGGTCTAATACCCAAAGTCGTTACAAACCAGTAATCATACGCCTCAAACCTGTTAAAATAGTTAGTACCCAAATATGAAACTAGTTATAAACCATAGAGTGCATCTATATAATTAACTCTAGAATTTTAGTGAGATAAGGTTGTCGCTAAAGATTTAATAATATCTTCATAAACAAACTTTAACGACGATCTGTCATCGTGAAAGATTAAAAAGTTTTTCATAACCAACTCTTTAGCAACGAAGAGTTGTCGCTAAACTTTTTCAAGAATTTTCATAAACATTAGCGACGACACAGGAAAGTAACGTTTGATATTTAATTTTGAATTACTTTTAAGTTTATTTTTTAATACAATGAACCTTTAGCGACGAGATGTCGTCGCTAAGGTTGATCTATCCCGACAAGGTTGTCCCAACGGCCCGTTTGAGCTGTACCGTCGCAGCTGTACTGGCCAGACTTTTCCCGAAGATTTGCCATCAAGACAGGTTGTCCTAAGGATGTATTTTTTTAAGTTAAAAGAAACTATATAACAATTTTGTACTCAAATTATAGATAATAAAATAATCACTTTTATGGTTTAGTTTTTTAATTAAATATTACTTTACAAAAATCTATTGTCGTTTAAAATTGGGGGAGTGGGATGTTTAAAAATCAACAATATACTAAAAGGATTGTAATAAATTTGTTAAAAGTTGTAATTACTTAAATTTTTTAAAAGAAAAAAACACTACTGTTAATCAAGGCAAAGCCTCTATAAATACCTAATGTTTAAAGGTCATGGATTCAATTATCACATGTGACGTGATTAAAAAAAATTTATCATTTTTTTAAAACTTAAACTCTTTAAAATATGTAAAATTATTTTTTTTTATCCTTCTTATATGTGTATATATATTACGGATTCGGTTTAACTAAGAACCACCACGAGTTGTGATAACCATGAAAACTTCTATTTCTCGCACGAGTTGGGCCACCATTTTTTGCACAAACATAGATGAAAATGTTTGTTATAAACACATTTTGTGAAAACAAAAAAAAAAATATTATCGAGTTGTTAGTCATGCCCAATGTAATTTTATTTACGTCTGATGTAAATGTTCTTTATGCCGATGTAAATTTTCTTTAAGCGATTTAAATTTTTTACATGCTATGTAAATTTTTGCATACAACATTTTTTTATTTGTTTGCTGGAAAAGTGATTTTTTTAAGATTTTTGAGAAAAAAATTGAAAAAAAAAACTTTTGAAAGGTCTAGTTCTTATGGTTCTCAGAACTTAAATTGGTTCTCATTTTACACTTTCCATATATATTACAAACTAAACATTTATAATTTATAAGTATTCACAAATTCGTACATGTCAAAGATGGTGCTTTTTGGTTGTTGCTTCCTATGTGCTTGGGTTCGAGTTAAATGTTACCTTTAAAATAGCTTGATAATTTCATTTTCATTTAACGACTTGATTTGTTCTTTCCGTATACTTTCAAGGAGATTAGGTGTAACTATCATCCTCATTGATTTTACTCGAATTGGGGGCGGGTACTTCTTTCTACTTAGAGCGTCTGCCACGACGTTAGCTTACCTGGATAAGGTGTGACTTTATACGTGGAAGAGATGTAGAATGGATGTACCAACATTGGGGTTAAGAGGATAGGAGATATCGATTCGAATTCCATCCGTGATTTGATGCTGTAGAAGCTCAAGGAAAGATATGACGTTGAAGAAGCTCTAATCAAGGTCACCGAATTGTGCTCTTTGTGGCAGGATAAACTTAAAAATCCAGAGTGGCATCCCATGAAAGTTGTTGCTGTAGATGATGCACATAAGGTATGGATAACACTCGTTTGCTGATGTGCCATTTTTACGGTAACAATTTGCTGATTAACCTAGCTTAACTCAACCGAAAATCCCTCTTTTTGATCTGAATCCTTTTTTCATTGAGGGGGCACTATTAACTCTAGTTACATACAAATGAGTATGTTTGGGTTATGTTTTTGTCTCATATGAGTTAAAGAAAATCAGCCTAAATATAAAAGGGGTCAACCGGCTGTCCATAGTGTATTTGTAAAACAACTTCTTTAATTTTTTTTAAAAGTTTGTTTATTATTTTAACAATATTGTTTTTGTAACCATATTTAACAGAAATTATTCATTAAATTTGACAAAAATAAGTGTTTACGGATAGGCTAATACTTATCCGCCAAGGTCGTGAAGACAGAAAAACGCGGGTCCTCGTTGCAAGCCCAAGATGAAGGCGAAGACGAAGATGAAAACAAATGTTAGTTTGTTAAGATAACCTGAATTAATGGTTTATATGTAAACAAACACATGTAATTTGTGACGATTGTTTATTGTTATTTGCATGTGTATTAAGGGTTTCAATTGTTTGTTTATATGTTTGTGTTTTGATGAGAAAATCTAAAGAAAAAACAAAAACCATTTTAGAATTTTGAACTGAGAGTTAATTACATAGATGGACTCTGTGATTTACAGCTAGTTTCGCCTTTGAGTACTAACTTTTTTTTAACATATATGTTGTTTGTGATTACCAATTTGTAATGACTTTGGGTATTAACACTAACCTCCATTAATTTTCTTTTATATTAACAGATGTTAGGGCTAATACCCAAAGTCGTTACAAACCAGTAATCATACGCCTCAAACCTGTTAAAATAGTTAGTACCCAAATATGAAACTAGTTATAAACCATAGAGTGCATCTATATAATTAACTCTAGAATTTTAATGAGATAAGGTTGTCGCTAAAGATTTAATAATATCTTCATAAACAAACTTTAACGACGATCTGTCATCGTGAAAGATTAAAAAGTTTTTCATAACCAACTCTTTAGCAACGAAGAGTTGTCGCTAAACTTTTTCAAGAATTTTCATAAACATTAGCGACGACACAGGAAAGTAACGTTTGATATTTAATTTTGAATTACTTTTAAGTTTATTTTTTAATACAATGAACCTTTAGCGACGAGATGTCGTCGCTAAGGTTGATCTATCCCGACAAGGTTGTCCCAACGGCCCGTTTGAGCTGTACCGTCGCAGCTGTACTGGCCAGACTTTTCCCGAAGATTTGCCATCAAGACAGGTTGTCCTAAGGATGTATTTTTTTAAGTTAAAAGAAACTATATAACAATTTTGTACTCAAATTATAGATAATAAAATAATCACTTTTATGGTTTAGTTTTTTAATTAAATATTACTTTACAAAAATCTATTGTCGTTTAAAATTGGGGGAGTGGGATGTTTAAAAATCAACAATATACTAAAAGGATTGTAATAAATTTGTTAAAAGTTGTAATTACTTAAATTTTTTAAAAGAAAAAAACACTACTGTTAATCAAGGCAAAGCCTCTATAACTACCTAATGTTTAAAGGTCATGGATTCAATTATCACATGTGACGTGATTAAAAAAAATTTATCATTTTTTTAAAACTTAAACTCTTTAAAATATGTAAAATTATTTTTTTTTATCCTTCTTATATGTGTATATATATTACGGATTCGGTTTAACTAAGAACCACCACGAGTTGTGATAACCATGAAAACTTCTATTTCTCGCACGAGTTGGGCCACCATTTTTTGCACAAACATAGATGAAAATGTTTGTTATAAACACATTTTGTGAAAACAAAAAAAAAATATTATCGAGTTGTTAGTCATGCCCAATGTAATTTTATTTACGTCTGATGTAAATGTTCTTTATGCCGATGTAAATTTTCTTTAAGCGATTTAAATTTTTTACATGCTATGTAAATTTTTGCATACAACATTTTTTTATTTGTTTGCTGGAAAAGTGATTTTTTTTAAGATTTTTGAGAAAAAAATTGAAAAAAAAAACTTTTGAAAGGTCTAGTTCTTATGGTTTTAGAACTTAAATTGGTTCTCATTTTACACTTTCCATATATATTACAAACTAAACATTTATAATTTATAAGTATTCACAAATTCGTACATGTCAAAGATGGTGCTTTTTGGTTGTTGCTTCTTATGTGCTTGGGTTCGAGTTAAATGTTACCTTTAAAATAGCTTGATAATTTCATTTTCATTTAACGACTTGATTTGTTCTTTCCGTATACTTTCAAGGAGATTAGGTGTAACTATCATCCTCATTGATTTTACTCGAATTGGGGGCGGGTACTTCTTTCTACTTAGAGCGTCTGCCACGACGTTAGCTTACCTGGATAAGGTGTGACTTTATACGTGGAAGAGATGTAGAATGGATGTACCAACATTGGGGTTAAGAGGATAGGAGATATCGATTCGAATTCCATCCGTGATTTGATGCTGTAGAAGCTCAAGGAAAGATATGACGTTGAAGAAGCTCTAATCAAGGTCACCGAATTGTGCTCTTTGTGGCAGGATAAACTTAAAAATCCAGAGTGGCATCCCATGAAAGTTGTTGCTGTAGATGATGCACATAAGGTATGGATAACACTTGTTTGCTGATGTGCCATTTTTACGGTAACAAGTTGCTGATTAACCTAGCTTAACTCAACCGAAAATCCCTCTTTTTGATCTGAATCCTTTTTTCATTGAGGGGGCACTATTAACTCTAGTTACATACAAATGAGTATGTTTGGGTTATGTTTTTGTCTCATATGAGTTAAAGAAAATCAGCCTAAATATAAAAGGGGTCAACCGGCTGTCCATAGTGTATTTGTAAAACAACTTCTTTAATTTTTTTTAAAAGTTTGTTTATTATTTTAACAATATTGTTTTTGTAACCATATTTAACAGAAATTATTCATTAAATTTGACAAAAATAAGTGTTTACGGATAGGCTGATACTTATCCGCCAAGGTCGTGAAGACGGAAAAAACGCGGGTCCTCGTTGCAAGCCCAAGATGAAGGCGAAGACGAAGATGAAAACAAATGTTAGTTTGTTAAGATAACCTGAATTAATGGTTTATATGTAAACAAACACATGTAATTTGTGACGATTGTTTATTGTTATTTGCATGTGTATTAAGGGTTTCAATTGTTTGTTTATATGTTTGTGTTTTGATGAGAAAATCTAAAGAAAAAACAAAAACCATTTTAGAATTTTGAACTGAGAGTTAATTACATAGATGGACTCTGTGATTTACAGCTAGTTTCACCTTTGAGTACTAACTTTTTTTTAACATATTTGTTGTTTGTGATTACCAATTTGTAATGACTTTGGGTATTAACACTAACCTCCATTAATTTTCTTTTATATTAACAGATGTTAGGGCTAATACCCAAAGTCGTTACAAACCAGTAATCATACGCCTCAAACCTGTTAAAATAGTTAGTACCCAAATATGAAACTAGTTATAAACCATAGAGTGCATCTATATAATTAACTCTAGAATTTTAATGAGATAAGGTTGTCGCTAAAGATTTAATAATATCTTCATAAACAAACTTTAACGACGATCTGTCATCGTGAAAGATTAAAAAGTTTTTCATAACCAACTCTTTAGCAACGAAGAGTTGTCGCTAAACTTTTTCAAGAATTTTCATAAACATTAGCGACGACACAGGAAAGTAACGTTTGATATTTAATTTTGAATTACTTTTAAGTTTATTTTTTAATACAATGAACCTTTAGCGACGAGATGTCGTCGCTAAGGTTGATCTATCCCGACAAGGTTGTCCCAACGGCCCGTTTGAGCTGTACCGTCGCAGCTGTACTGGCCAGACTTTTCCCGAAGATTTGCCATCAAGACAGGTTGTCCTAAGGATGTATTTTTTTAAGTTAAAAGAAACTATATAACAATTTTGTACTCAAATTATAGATAATAAAATAATCACTTTTATGGTTTAGTTTTTTAATTAAATATTACTTTACAAAAATCTATTGTCGTTTAAAATTGGGGGAGTGGGATGTTTAAAAATCAACAATATACTAAAAGGATTGTAATAAATTTGTTAAAAGTTGTAATTACTTAAATTTTTTAAAAGAAAAAAACACTACTGTTAATCAAGGCAAAGCCTCTATAAATACCTAATGTTTAAAGGTCATGGATTCAATTATCACATGTGACGTGATTAAAAAAATTTATCATTTTTTTAAAACTTAAACTCTTTAAAATATGTAAAATTATTTTTTTTATCCTTCTTATATGTGTATATATATTACGGATTCGGTTTAACTAAGAACCACCACGAGTTGTGATAAGCATGAAAACTTCTATTTCTCGCACGAGTTGGGCCACCATTTTTTGCACAAACATAGATGAAAATGTTTGTTATAAACACATTTTGTGAAAACAAAAAAAAAATATTA